>CM077150.1:145038564-145638564 GCA_039583875.1 Platanthera guangdongensis
CTCAGATATTAACTCTGAACTTACTAATGTCGATGAGAAAGACAACAAGTAACTTTGTTGAGCTTTTTGACCCATTGATTTGAACTTTGTTCTTTAGCCTCTGCAACAATAGCGAGGAAGAAGATGAGGGCCAACTGCCTTTTTCAAAAGCTATTTTCTCTTCCTCGATCTCCGCCTTCTATTATTAGCCCATCAACGACTCTTTTGACCTGTGGGCCCCACTAAGATTGATAACTGCAACTTTGTTTTTGCATTAATTATAGTACTGAAGGCACGCGACTATATTTGTTGTATACTGTAGCTTTCCCGCAACAAATTTGAATTTTGTTGACTTGTTGACTTTGCTGATGTCACCATCTGTGGACTTAGCCAAAATCATGCATCAGTACTATAGGCGTTGAGTGAGTAAGCATCACTCAATTCCAAAACACTTATACAAATTTCTATCTATCTCAGGCATTGAGTGAATAAGCTTCACTCAATGCTTTTGGCCTTAGCCAATCATTTTGTCACTAGGTATTGTGCGGGCAACCTTCACTCAATGCAAAAAACTTAGAAAAATTTCTCTGCAATTAGGCATTGAGTTAACAACCTTCACTCAACGTCAAAACACTTAGAAAAATCTTTCTGTCTCTAGGTGTTGAGAGCATTGAGTCCACTCAATGTTTTTTGCTTCTCTGGCGTTGATAGCGTTGAGTCCACTCAATGCTTTTTGCCTTAGGAAATATTCTTGCTGCTCTGGCGTTGAGAGCATTGAGTCCACTCAACGCTTTTTGCCTTAGACAAACTTTCTGTTACTAGGCGTTGAGAGCGTTGAGCGTGTCTTCATCACTCAACGCCTTTTGCCTTAGTCAAACTTTCTGTTACTAGGCGTTGAGTGAGCCTTCATCACTCAACGCCATAATACTTGGATAGAATTTGTCACTTAGCATTGAGTGAGTAAATTTCACTCAACACTAAACTACTTAACATATATTCTTCTATTATCTGGCATTGAGTGATTAAGCTACACTCAACGCATTTGGATTTAGCCAAATTTCTGTGAAATTACAGTCTCTGACTGACAAAAGTTCAGTCAACGCTTTTTATCACATAACATTGAGTGAGTAAGCTTCACTCAACGCCTGTGGACTTAGTCAAATATCTACATAGATTTTCTATGGCGTTGAATGTCTGAGCTATACTCAATGATTTATGATGTATTGCATTGAGTGAGTAGACTTCAATCAATGCCTGTGGACTTAGCCACATTTCAGCCAGTTTCCCCCAAGGCTTTGATTGTCTCAGCCTGTCTCACAGCTTTTTGCTGTATGGCGTTGAGTGAGTAGACTACACTCAACTCCTGTGGCCTTAGCCACTTTCTGCCTGTTTCTTCTTAGGCCCTGACATATTGAGCATTATTCACAGCTTTTAACTGTATGGCATTAACTGAGTAGACTACACTCAATGCCTATGGACTTTGCCATATTTCTTGCTAGCCAACATCTTTCCTTACCTCTGGCATTGAGTGAGCTTGCTCCACTCAACTCCTATGGACTTAGCTGATTTTCAAACTTTGTCAACTGCTCCTTGACATCTGGTGTTGAGTGAGCTTGCTTCATTCAATGCCTGTGGACTTAGGCAAATTCCTGCCTTTCCAACCAGCTTCTTTGTGTCCACCTTTCTGCCTTGTGACCACCTGTCATAAACTTGGAATACCTGTCCTATCAATGTTATAAGGACTAACATGCATGGTCTTAAGCATACATCAAATACAACTTTATGTGTGAAATTGATATGATTGACTTCTTCAAATCTAGGATATTGTGGGCAATGGACACAATAATCTCCCCCTATTTGAAGAAGTCAAAACACTCAATCAAATGAGTTAATGACATAAACTAACTTATGCAACAATAATATATCAACTTGGAAAACATATAACAAGAGAAGTTGTAGTTACCATACTTTCTTGCCTGCAGGGCACACCTGCTCCTGCTCCCCTTTAATTGTTGCTACCACTTACATCTTTCTCTTTCTCCTCACCCTTTTTGACTTCTATAAATAGTTAGGGAGGTTCAAATTGTCTGCTCCCACTTTTTCAGTACAGATAAGCCACTCTAACAGCAATTAAACAACTTGAATCTGCCAATGCAAGTGCTGGACATGCTCTCCCTCAACTGAAGCATCCTCTTACATACTTTTTAGTAGTCATTCTAGTCTAAACCTTGATATTGTAGTCTAAACCTTGAGATTGTATCCACAAAATTTTTGAACTTCAACATAGTCATGTGGTGATATCACTGATACACCATATCAGTGTAGCCCCTTGACATTTGAGTGGTCCAATGATCCAGTTGAGCTGGCTCCTATCAGTCATCCCCTAAACCTAATGCCACTCCTCTTCTCCTGCAACAACATTATCCTTTCAAAAGTAGTAGTGATGATCTTTGATCCATGGTAGTAGTTGCTGATCTTTCTCCCCCTCAATAGGAGCACCTCTATCACCATCTCTAATGGACACATGTGTCCATTTAAGTCTTGATACCATTTAGGATCTTTATAGTCTTGATCCCCCATCAAGCACTTAACTACCTGCAAGAGAAATAAATCCTACAACACAAGTATAACAGGGAGCAACTGAAGCTATACTAAGTTCAACATACCCAACTTGAAGGTGTTGACCTTGAATTCTACTAGTGGCTTAGTAAAGATATTTAACCCCTATCATGTCTGTGGGGACACACTCAAGATTGAGTTATTCCTTTTCCACATTCTCCCTAATTTATAGATACCTAATCTCAATAAGCATAGTCCTGCTATGAGGGACATGATACCTAACAATTGAGATTGTACTAGTAAAATCATAATGTGAATGAGTAATACTTATCTGGAGGTTATGGACCTGGAGCTGAAGCTAGATCCACACAAGTTGAGCCGAGCATCTCCCTTGCACCATGCTAAGTCTCTTCTTGTTGAGCCAGGACTTTTCCTTTCCTATAGAACCAGACTTGCTCCTGGCTTCAGCTTTATGATCAACATTACAAGAGTATTAAGCCTACTGAGTGTAACGACCCTAGCCTATCCAACATGACAACGTCACGACTCCACTCTAGGCGATGCTATCGGGCTGCAGCCCAAGCGCCCAAACCACTCTCCAGCCCACTGACTGGTTGTTGGTGGCCACAACATCCCTTTGATGTGGCAAACTCGATAGTCAAGCGCGTATCACGTTGATGAGCGAAACTCTCCAGTTAAGCTACAACTCAATTGGTGATGAGAAGTTGGAAAACTCTATAGTTAAGCATGCTCAGGCTGGAGTAGTACTGGTATGGGTGACCTCCTGGAAAGTTCCCATGATGCGCGCTTGACTATCGAGTTTGCCTCATCAAAGGGAAGCTATGGCCACCAACAACCCGCAAGTGGGCTGGAGAGGGGTTGGGGTTCTTGGGCTGCAGCCCGGTAACATTTCCTAGAGCAGAGCCGTGACATTGTCACGTTGGATCTGCTAGGGTCATTACACTGAGCACCATCTTGATCATCACATTGATCTGCCCTCTTGATCACCACACTAGATACCATACAATCCTTCTTGAATAGAGGGAATGTTGTCTGCATACTGTTCAAGCCCCAATGAACTTTGCATTTACAACCCAAACATCATTCTCCCCCTTGATTATTGCATTCATCCTTGATCATGGCCAGTTACCACTCCCATAGTGATCATATCACTTGACTAGAGATCAAATCTCTTGAGTTGATACCACTGTCACACCTCTCCTATAACACTTGATACCACTTGATCAGTCCCTTCTTGGCTTCTGAATAGTTAGGGAGGAGCTGGTTTGCCTTATTTTTCTTCTCCCTCAAGCTGAATGCAGATGATACCACTGTTGCAGCTGCCAACTTCCTCTCCACATGAGGCTGATTTTTCTATTGCAGCTGCTTGACTTTGAGACCACTTGAATTTTCTCCTCAACTTTACATACTGAACTAGACTTTATTGGCTCCCCTCAATAATTGCACATATTCTATCCACACTGCCCACTGACATGGACATCCTTTACTACAAGTTTAGATGATACTGAAACCTGAGCATACTTCTTTTCTGGTTTCCACAAAAGTACCAGACACAGAGGATCAACTACCTCTACAACACTGCTCTCAGAAGAGAAACATTAGCTTTCCTTAGTAATGAGTACAATTTATTTTTCTCTTCACTGATTTGCTAGTGTGTCAGCAAAACTTTGTCCAACCAGACATTCCTGCTGTCTTGATCCAGCTGGCCTTTGCACAAAACTTGTGCAACACTTTGTTTGCTGAGGAGGCAACAATCCTTTGTCCCATCACTCATGCATCTTGACCTTCTTCAGGATTTCACTCAACATTCACTTCCTCTTGGGCAGTAAGAGAAGTAACCTAGATGGTCTATTTACCCATCTCCAACTGCATGACTGCAGATCTTTGGTCCATTCCTCAAGGGTGTATGATTCTAAAGATAGCCTTCTTGTTCCAGTCCAAGTTTTGAAACATCCTCTGTCCAAGTACCATATGGGGGGCGGGGAGAATATGTACTTGGACTAACCTGCAAAACAGAGTTCATCCTACCTTAGGACCCCAATAGGTATTGGTTCCTAGGTTTTGATTAGTTTGAAATCTAACTTATCTACCAGCAATATTTCTGACAGGTAGAATAACTTTTGCTCTGGGCACAGAAGGATTGTGCCAGCAATCTAGGGCAAAATGCCCCACCTTGCCACAACACCAACACTCATGGATATTATATCTCTTTTTATATGCAGGTCCTGTAGTATGGTTAACTGCTGACTGAATAGAAGGAAGAGGATGTTGGAACCCCTGTTTTGATTTGGGCTAGGTTCACTTCTTAGGTTGTGTTGACCCATGATGTATGATTAGGGTCACTAGTTTTTCTTTCTAAGTTTTAGGCCAGTCCCCCAAGTGTCAAACTTTATGGACCTGCCTGATGTGGACTTCAGATTTAAGGCTTAGAAGATTTTCAGTTGTCTGGAAATTAGTTCGACGTTCGTCGAACTCAGCCCGACGAACTTAGAGCTCAGGTCGACGATTTTCATCAGAAGGATATATTCTGTGGTCGATGTTTTCTCCCAGACTTGTTCTCAGCTCGACTAATTCTATTTGTTCAAGTTCTGTGGTCGACGATCTTTGAGTGTAGAACAGATTCTCAGGTCGACGTTCTTGGAGCACAGAATCGGTTGTTTATATTTAGTGTTTGCTTTGCAGAGCTCAGGTCGACGAACAGGATTTCTCAGGTCGATGTTCTCTGAGTGCAGGTCGACAAAATCTGTTATTTGGTCGACGAATTCTGTAAGCTGTCTGTTCTTTGTTCTTTCCTTATCTGTTCTCTCTCTATTATTATTTTAAGTTATAAATTTCCTGAGTAATCAATGCTTATATTCCCTATGAATATAGCCGTTCCTGGCAGCATTGATTATTGTATTCATCAGAGGATTTATTTGACATATTTCTCGGGATAGTTAGGGAAACGAATAATGATAGATATGCTAGCTATTTTCCTTCCCAGTTTTCCAGCAAGGCGTTAATTACAGTTATTCAAATTTCGAAGGAAGATTGGTTGTCGAAGAGAATATAGAGAGAATAATATTTTAAAAAGAAGACCGAGACTGAGAACAGGAAGATAATTCTTTCAGAGCAGAAAAAATTGCAGAGAGATATTCTTAGCAAGAGCAGAAACTTCACGGCAGCTAAAAATCCACATCTCTCACTTTGCTCACAAGAAGATAGAAGAAGAACAACACAAACTGATCAAGAGTCTTCTTCATCTTCTCCTTCCAGGAATTTGCTGAGACAATATAGATCCATCTGTCTAAAGTTCCTGGATCTGCTATACACAAGCTGAAGACCTACACACTCCTGAAAAAAGCTTCTCAATCCTGAATAACTCTACATCTCAGGGGGAGCTTTGACAAGATCTGGAATCCACACAAAGTCTTCTCAAAGTGTTTTTGAGAAAAGAGAAGACTAACATCACTTTCTTTCCCATCCCACTGTACATGGTTTTAACTCCCTTCAAAAGTTAACCTGGTTCACAAGTCACCTTCCAAAAGACTTGAGATTGGTTTTTGGGCACCTGATCAAAAGTTCAAAGGGTTACAATATATCCCTTCAAATAGATATTGCGGTGGTAGTCACCTGATCAAAACCTGTAGTGGATTCCTACCAGGGTGGTAGAAGAGTGGATGTACCCAGTTGGGGAACCACTATAAAATTCTTGTGTTGTTTGTGTGTTTGCTGTTTTCCTTTTGTCTTGTGCTGTGGTAGCTTAGTGTTGTTTTTCTTTGATTTTATTAACCACTCTTAGCTATTAATATATCACATATTTTATCACTTAACTTTATAATTGTAAAAAGTTACAAAGGAATTTTTAATTAACTTTATTCACCCCCCCTCTAGAGTTAACTAGAGATTACTCTCCCTTTTCTTTCAATTGGTATCAGAGCCAGGTTAGTCATTTTTATTTTAACAGGCTAACACTTGGACTAACAAAGATCCTAAGATAATCTCTGATTAAATCTTGTTCCTTTCACACTTTATATCATGGTACAAAACAAGGATTATGCTAGCACTAGACCTCTAGTTTGCAACTTAACCAAGTTTGCCATCTGGAAGGCAAGAATAAAACTCTATATGAACTCTATTGATGAAGACATATTCAACTCAATTTTGACAGGACCACCAACTCCAGTGGCTTCCACCCCATCCACTTCAACAAATCCAGCTCAGACTATGTCTGATGATATATTTCAAAAGGTGGCTGAGTGCACTTCAGCAAAAGCCATCTGGGATTCTCTAAGTCAAATGGTGGTTGGATCTGCTCATGAGAGAAAGGATAGGAGATCCAATCTCATCTCACAATATGAGAACTTCAAGAAGGATGAAGCTGATTCAGTGAGTGATATGTACAACAGTCTTAACTCAATCATCAATGAGCTAAAGACCTTGGACAAGGACATCACTCTGATAGAAGTCAATGATAAAATACTTATGTGCTTCCCTAGCACATGGGATTCAAGAATCTGGCCAATCAGAGAAGCCAGAAGTATGACAAAAATCTCTACTGAATCACTTCTTGGAAAGCTAAAATCCTATGAGCAATTAATGAAGACCAGAGAAGCAGCAGCTGAACAGAAGACTCTAACACATATTAGGAAGGAGAACAACATTGTATTCAAGGCTGATGAAGAGTCAGAAAGGACTACAGTCAATGAAGAGCTGATGAGCCTCTTTGCCAAAAGATTCTTCAAGATGGTAAAGAAGGACTTCAGAAGAAAGTCATCAAGGCAAGATGATAAGACAAGGTATGACACTCCATCTAAGAAAATTGTCAATTTTGGATGCAGGAAGCCTGGAAACTTCATCTCAGAATGTCCAGAAACTTAGAAGAAGCACCGAAGAAGAGAAAAGGATTCCAGAAGAACACATCATAGCAAGCCCTACTCCAGCAAACACAAGAGGAAGGAGAAAGGGTTTGTTGCAGAAACCTGGAGTGATACTGAGGAAGAGTCATCATACTCCAGCTCCAGTGATGATGAATAAGAAGAGAAGGCAAAGGAAGTTTGCCTAATGGCAATAGATAATTCTAGCAGTCAGTCAGAGGATGAAGCTTCAAAAGATGAAAGATCGCTATCTACAGAGGACCAGGTAATAACATCCTATGATTTTAATTCAGAAGAATTTAAAACAGAATTTAAAAATCTGTGCTTAGATCTAATAGGCTCTGAGAAGGAAATCAAACTTCTTAGAGAAAGATTAACTGAGCAAGATAAGTACATTAATGCTGAAAATGCTAAACTAACAGATGAACTTACCTTAGCAAATGAACAAATTGCTTTCTTAAAAACTGAATTAAGCAAATCCAAGAAATTAGAAGAATCACTTAATGGTAGAAGTTTAAAACTATTAGACATAACTAGTACTCTAAATGCTAGGGCAAATAACAGTAACTAGGACTAGGTGCATCATTTAGTGAACCACCAATAATCCTGAAGAATCATTTGTCTAAACCTGTAAATTTCATTTCAGATAAGGGTAAAAAGAATACTGAATAAGTAGACAAAGTAAATGAAGTCTTAAAACAAATGGAACTCAAACAAAAATCTAAGAACAAGAAGAAAAATAACTACAACAATGTTCAATAGATTTCGTCGAACTCAGATCGACGAAATATGTATAGTTCGTCGACCTCAGAACGACGAACTCCAAATGCCAACCATAATAATAGTTATTCTTCGATCCACGATCGACGAAACCAGTCTGGTTCATCCACCAGAGATCGACGATATTGGTGCCCTGAGAATGAATACTTTCATTCTTCGAGCAGAGATCGAAGATCTTATCCAAATTCATCGACCTCAGGTCGACGAACGTACCAGAGTTCGTCGATCTCAAATCAATCTTACAGAAACTTCAACTCCAATAGAAAGTATAATAATCACCTTAATAAACCTAGAGAGAATATCAACCCATTCACCCAATGGATAATTCCTCCCAAAAAATTTCACCACTTAGGGTATAAAAGCCAACCTGAATGTTCTTACATTTCCAATTTTTCTTATGAAAAGAAACAAGGACCCAAGGTGACCTGGGTCAAGAACATCTAAATTGTTTCCTTGCAGGTGAAGAACTATCCTATGACTTAAAATAAGTGGTATCTGGATAGTGAGTGCTCATGGCACATGACTTGATACAAGGACAACCTAATAAATTTCAAGGCAAAGTTGGGTCCAAGAGTGATCTTTGGAAATTCCAGCTTTGGTCAAACTGAAGGCTATAGAGACTTCAACAGTGGAGCTGTCACTTTCAGAAAAGTGGCATATGTAAATGGTCTCAAACATAACATAATATCCATAAGTCAGTTATGTGATGCAGGTTATCAGGTTTGGTTTACTAATTCCAATTGTATTATTTCTTCAAATAACCAAACTGTTTTAACAGGTAGTAGACAAGGGAATATATACCTAGTAAACTTTAACTCTGCTAGTTCAGAACTATGTTTACTCAATCAAGTTAGTAATAACAATATTCTTTGGCATAAGAGACGAGGTCATGTTAACCTTAAGAACATCTCTAAGCTATCTAGGGACAACCTTGTCAGAAGATTGCCTTCTGACCCCTACAAGAAGGAAAGCCTATGCAAGGCTTGCCAAGAAGGTAAGCAAACTAAAAATAGCTTTAAGTCAATTAATAAGAGTGACTCACCTAAGATTCCGTACTTGCTACATATGGATCTTTTTGGACCCATTGCTATACAAAGCTTAGGAGGGAAGTCTTATACTTTAGTTATTGTAGATGACTTCTCTAGATTCTCTTGGGTGTTCTTCTTGAGAAACAAGTCAGATAACTTTAAAGTTCTTACAGACTTTCTTAAGAGCATAAGGATTGAGTATTCTACTTAAGTTGCATTGATCAGAAGTGATCATGGTACTGAGTTTGAATCTCTTCCCATGCAAAGATTCTGTGAGGAGGAAGGTATCAGGCATTGTTTATCTGCTCCTAGAACTCCTCAATAAAATGGGGTAGCAGAAAGGAAAAATAGAACCCTCATTGAATCTGCAGGAATATTGCTTGCAGATGCACACATGCCCCTATCCTTTTGGGCAGAGGCTGTGAGTACAACAAACTATATGATGAATAGAAGTTTGATACACAAACTTAAGGGTAAGACCTCCTATGAATTACTCAAAGGGAAGAAACCTAAAATTGATTACTTTAGAATTTTTGGGTATAAATGTTTCATTCATAACAATAATAAGAAACACATTAGAAAATTTGAAGCTAAAGCTATAGAGGGAATATTTCTTGGATATTCCCAAGTTAGCAAGACTTATAGGGTTTTCAATAAATCATCCTTAAAAATGGAAGAATCTGTACATATTTCATTTGATGAAGCTAACATGTATTATAAGGAAAAGGATTCTTCTACTTCAGATCTATTGCAGGTACCTCACTTGTGTGAGAAATTGGTTGAGTTAAACGTTACATAAAAGGTCATATCACATCCTCCTCCACAAGCTGATGAAGACAATGAAGAAGAATTTTTGGAAGTGCTTGAACCTCCTTCAACAACAGACATTACTCCACAAGAGGAATTAACTCCAAATGCTGTTGCTGAACCAACTCCACCCACTGACCTTGTCACACTAAAGGATCACCCTAGATCTCAAGTGATTGGGGACATGTCAGTAGGTGTACAGATAATGCATCAACTCAACAAAAATGTGATGCATGTCTGTTTCCTCTCTCAAGTTGAGCCTCAATCCATAAATGATGCAGAGCAAGATCTCCACTGGATTATTGCAATGCAAGAGGAGCTCAATCAATTTGAGAGATGCAGAGTTTGGGACTTGGTTCTAAGACCCAAAGGCTATCCAGTAATTGGAACCAAGTGGGTATTAAGAAACAAACTTGATGCCCCAAATGTAATTGTGAGAAACAAGGCTAGGTTTGTTGCTCAAGGCTATAGGCAAGAGGAAGACATTAACTATGATCAAACCTTTGCTCCTGTTGTAAGGCTATAAGAAATCATGATTTTTCTTGCTTATGCTGCTTTTAAGAAGTTTAAAGTCTACCGAAAGGATGTCAAGAGTGCTTTCTTTAATGGAGAACTAAAGGAAGAGGTTTATGTTGAACAACCCCCAGGTTTTATCTCTTCTACTCATCCCTCATATGTTTTTAAATTGCATAAAGCTCTCTATGGTCTAAAGCAAGATCCAAGAGCTTGGTATGAAACCTTAGCTAGTTTCCTTTTAGAACACAAGTTCTCTAGAGGCATGGAAGATAGGACCCTTTTTACTAAGATGCATCATGATAAAATTTTGATAGTACAAATATATGTAGATGACATCATTTTTGGCTTTACAGATCCTAAACTATGCAAGAGATTCTCTGATCTAATGCATTCAAAGTTTGAGATGAGTAGCATGGGAGAGCTATCATACTTCCTTGGCCTACAAGTGAAGCAATCTCCTGATGGCATATTCATATCCCAATCTAAGTATGCAAATGAGCTTATTAAGAAATTTGGGATGGCTGATGCCTCATGTTGGGTACATTGGAATATATGTACCTGATTTGAAGATGCCTCACCCTACTCAATGATATACATCAAGATGTATTTGATGTGTTTTGAGTTTCTTTGTGCAGGTTAAGTAACTGCAGGTTTGCAAGAAAAGTTTCGAAGTCCATGTGTCGACACCTAGAAGAAAAGTGTCGACACTTAAGAAGGCTTGTGTCGACACTTGGAGTAATTGTGTCGACACAAGGAATGCAGAGTCGACACCAGAAGGAAAGTGTCAACACATACAGGAAGTGTCGATACACAATGAAGAAATGTCTACATAATTAGTGTCGACACTTAGAAGTAGTGTCGACACCCAGAGGAACTTTGTCGACAGCAAAAGTGTCGACACTAGGAGGCTGTGTCGACACTCAGCAAAATTTCAGCAAAGTTCAAGTACAAGTGTCGACACTAGGAGGCTGTGTCGACACTCAGTAAAACTTCAATAAAGTCTAAGTACAAGTGTCGACACAAAGGAGATGTGTTGACACTCAGCCAAAGTCTCAAAACAATGAAGAATGTGTCGACACAAAGGAGATGTGTCGACACTCAGCAAAAGTTTCAACACAGAAGTCATGTGTCGACACAAAGAAGATGTGTCGACACTTCGCAAGTATCAACACAAGAAGATGTGTCGACACAAATAAGTTGTGTCGACACTTAGCAGAAATCAACTAAGTATCAAAGAAGAAGAACATGTGTCGACACACAGGATCAGTGTCGATACATTCAGAAGAAGCAGTATCGAGAAGCAATTTCTACAACACAAGGAGCTGTGTCGACACCATGAAGGCTAGTGTAGACACTTAGCCTACTTGTGTCGACACTTAGTCTATTTGTGTCGACACATAAAGACTGTCTGTCTCGACACTTTCAGACAGTGACAAAGTTTTCAAGAAGTGACTGGATGACTTGACAGCTGCCATTTCAACCAGTCAACTACTATTGTCAGAGATGTCAGAAGTTTGTTAGAAACCGAATCAGCCGGTCACCATGAAGAAAGCCTATATAAAGGCTTATTCCTTCAACAGAAGGTATTCATTAAGAAGAATCAATAATTAGATTAAAGCATTCACTGAAGTGAGAAACAACAAACAAGAAGAAGACCTTCAAGTGAAGATCTAAGAAGTTGGAGAGAGAAAGCTCCTTCTAAGAAGACAGCTATTGAACCAGGCAGATAAGAAAGTTTCAGATTGAGATCTGATTCTCAAGTCAGCAGTTGATTGAAGATCATCTGCATAGAGAGACAACCCTACTGTGTTCTAATTCAAGAAGCTTTGAAGAAAGCCAAGGGAGGTTGATCTCTGCAAAGTTCCTTCAAGAACTCATCAAGAAGCCAGACAACTCAACTTTCTCAATCAGAGTTGTGGTTATTAATCCTTGTATTTTTTATTTTCTGTAGGATCCTAAGGAATCTGAGTTGTAAGCCTATATTATAAAGACTGAGTGGTAGGGCCTTTGTGCCTGAGTGTAGGAGATACTTTTCTCTGAGTGTAAGCCTTGTTGAAGGCTGAGTGTAGGCCTTGTCTTGTTGAAGGCTGAGTGTAGGTCTTGGTGAAGACTGAGTGGTAGGGCTTTGTGCCTGAGTTGTAGGAGTGGGATCACTCTGAGTTGTAGGAACCTATTTGGGGTTCTGAGCTGTAAGATATGTGGATCTGAGAAGTAGCGGAGAAGTTAGGCCGAATCTAGTACACTACTAGATAGGCGAAGGGGGGAAAGTGGATGTACCCAGACCTTGGGGAACCATTATAAATCCTGTGTGCTCTCTGTGATTGTATGCTTGTGTGATTGCTGTGTTATCTGTGCTGAGTTGCTGTGAAGAATTGCATATAATTCTGTGTTTCTGCCATAAAAGTTAAATAAGATTAAGTGCACCTATTCACCCCCCCTCTAGGTGGTTTAGGCACTAGTTCTTTCACCTCATCTATGAAAACTCCCATGACTGCTAATGCTGTGATTGACTCTGGTGAACATGGAAAATTAGTTGATCAGACCAAGTATAGGGCTATTGTTGGATCCCTACTATATCTCACAGTAAGTAGACAAGACATCATGTTTGCTACATGTCTTTGTGCTAGGTTCCAAGTGAGACCAAGGAATCTCATCTTATTTTCATTAAAAGGATTTTGAGATATATAAAGGGTTGCCCAAATCTAGGACTCTGGTATCCAATAGAGTCAGCATTTGAGCTTACTGGATTTTCTGATGCTGACTATACTGGAGGTAGAGTGGACAGGAAAAGCACATCAGGAACATGACAGTTCCTTGGTGATAGGCTTGTGTCTTGGTTTTGTAAGAAGCAAACATCAGTGTCCACTTCAACTGTAGAGGCTGAATACATTGCAGCTGACAGTTGTTGTTCACAAATTTTGTGGATACAAAACCAACTACTGGATTATGGTTATAACTTAAATAATTCAACAATATTTTGTGATAGTAAAAGTGCAATTTTTATTGTACATAATCTAGTGCATCATAGTAGGACAAAACATATAAATATAAGACATCATTTCATTAGAGACTGTGTGGGCAAATAGAAAATTAACCTTGAATTTGTCTCCACTGATTTGTAAAGGGCACATATTCTCACCAAGCCCTTGGATGAATCTAGACTTTTTTTCTTTCTGAATCAGTTAGGAATGATAGATGGAAAGGTTTAATTTTAAATCTGTCCTTGTGTAAACGATCTGAAAACAATTCATCGAATCGAGATCGACGATTTGCAAACTTATCGTTGGGAGTTCGTCGACCGGAGTTTTATGAAATCTCTGTGTGAAGTCAGTTTTGTCGACCTGAGATCGACGATTCTGTTTTAGGAAATATTTCTCAGGATGACGAAATATCTCCATATCTTCAGTCTGAGATCGACGAATTTATCTCTTCATGAAATTTTTTGTTGACCTGAGATCGAAGAATTTCCTTTTCGCAGGACGAAGCTTGATGTTTCACATTCTGAAAAACATTATAACCAGGTTTTCTTCGAGCTCCATCCCGTGCTTTTAGTTCTCTTGCACTTGATCTCTCTCTTTTTCTATTGCAAGTGATCATGGCGAGTTTAGCAAGCGCTCTCGCAGCAATGAAATTCGACATGGGTTTTGACATCGACTTCGAGTCTTTTCAATTATCAGATCAAATCTTCCTCGATATTCTGAAGTTGTTTGAAGATCTACAGTTAAAGAATCTGATGACTATCGGGATGAAGATTGCGGTGACTGAAATCCGAGAATGGGTTTTCACTATATCGGCTCCAAATGCTAATACGCTGATTGGAACAATTTCAGATAATGCCGTTCCACTTACTCCTGATGTTTTAACTAAAATTTTTGGTTTATTGAATGTAGAAGAGGACTTAGAAAATGATTCTGCTGAGTTTGATGAAATGTTGAATCGAATGGGTTATTCTGGTGACAACCCTAACAAATTGTTGAAGAAACATCCATCTGCAGATTATAAGTTTCTGGCAGATGTTGTGGGATAAGTTATGCTGGGCAAACACACCGCCCATGATTACATAACTAGACAACAGTTCCTTGTGATGAGAGTAGTGGCAAACAAGAAGTCCATGAACTGGGCCAAAATTATGTTTGAATTGATTAAGAAGAAAAATACAAAGAAGGAAGTGAGTTTTGGACAGATTTTTGGAATTTTTCTTCAGGTCAAGGCTACTGAATCACTGGTCTCCCCGACCATATTCATAAATGCCTCCAAGAGGCTTACCTGCGCCTTGTTTGGCATGTGGGAGAGGAATATCCCTAAGCCATCCAGGGCTTCCTCTTCCAGACCTTCTGAGGGTACAAGGGCTGATACAGCCACTCCCCACCCTGCTGAGGATATTTCCATTCCCCCTCCACCTCCTTTTAATCAAACTACCTCCACATCCCTCCAGTTTTCTTCCTCATCCCAAGAATATCAACCTACACCTCCTGTTTCTCCAATTCATATTTCCACACCAGCTTTTTCTCCAGATCATCAACCTTCACCTACTCAATCTCCAGTACATGCTACAACACCAGAGCATGCTAATCTTCCTCTATCCCCTCCTCCATCACATCTAACTAAATCTCCCTTCTCAATCTATCATCTTTACCATCATTCAATCTACTATCATCACCCATTCATACCCTATCTTCACCAGATGAGCAAATGCCAGACTCCACATCCTTCCATCCATCATCATCCACCCTCAACCCATCTGTCTCTATTCAAACCCCAGCTGAATTCCTGAACATAGTTTCACCCTACATTTCTTCCATTCTGCAATCCATCACACATATCCTACAATAACTCATAGCAGAGGCTATTTCAGCTCTTACTGCTCAAATTTCTGCCCTCTCTGTCCCTCTTTCTTCAGCCAGGGGCCTGGCTCCAGTGCTTACTGAACCCAGGCAGGGGGAGATACTCCATGAAGAAGTAGCTCCAGCAGCGGCAACAACAGCAGCAGAGATACAGTTTGTTAATACTGAGATACCAGATGCAGATCTCATAGAATTTTTGGACACTGATTCTGAGTCAATTGATTTAGTTTCTTCTTTGGATATTATTTCTAAAGACTGTTCCATTTCTCCAGCAATTGAACTACAGTCAGTTCTAGTTTCTTTTGTGTGTGAACAGAAAAGAGCAGATCAAAAAATTGGAGTAATGTAAACTTTATTATCCAAAAAAGGTGTCAATTACAATAGTATAGCCTCCCTTTTATAGAATGGAGGAGATGAGAGAGATTACAATTAAGCAATGTGGGACTAAAAATTTATAAGTATATGCGGCTTTACAAAAAACAAACCGGACAAGCCAGGCGGTTAGACAAGCCGGCTAACCGCCCGGCAACCAACAAGAGGAGAGAACAAGTGCCACAAAGATCAAGCCGCCGCAGGAGACCGCTAGACCGCCCGGTCTCCAAGTCGTCTGAGACAAACCGCCAGATTGCTGGGATACCAAACAGCAACAACCCGACAGACAGACCGGCCAGAATAAACCGGTACACCGCCCGGTCTCCGAACAACAACAGACCGCCCGACCTCCATATTGCAACACTCCCCCTCAAGTTGGAGCATAGATATCGATCATGCCCAGCTTGTCGCAAATGTGGAAAAAAGAAGTGGACACCGGCTTGGTGAAGATGTCTGCTAACTCGTTGTTTGAAGTGACGAATGGAGTACAAATCTGTTTCTTCAAGATCTCCTCCCGAATGAAATGACAGTCGACTTCTATGTGCTTTGTTCTCTCATGAAAGACTCGATTTTTGGAGATGTATATCGCGACCTTATTGTCACAGAACATAGGAAGATGATAGTTGTACACCTCTCCTAAATCAAGCATGAGAGCCCGTAACCATTTCAACTCACATGTGGTCGATGCCATACTGCGATATTCTGCCTCTACACTGGACCTAGAGACCACAGACTGTTTCTTGCTCTTCCAACTCACAAGATTGCCTCCAACAAACGCGCAGAAACCTGATGTCGACTTGCGGTCACCTTTGTCATCAGCATAGCTCGAATCAGAGTACGCTTCAGCCCTTAGGTGACCATTCTTCTGAAAAAGGAGTCCTTTCCCTGGTGCTGCTTTAATATACTCCAATATCCTCAGGGCAGATTATAGATGACACTCTCTAGGAGCTTGCATGAACTGACTCACCTTGCCAACAGCATAAGAGATGTAGGGTCTGGTTACCGTGAGATAAATGAGTTTGCCCACCAGACGCCGGTACCTCATAAGATAGGATAGAAGAGGTGAGTCATCTGTCCAAGTTTTGTCTTACCCAATAACCATGGGAGAACGGGCAGGTTTAGCACCAGTTAATCCTGCCTCCTTTAGAAGATCAAGAGCAAACTTCCGTTGGGAAAGGACCATGGAGTTGGGATTCCTAGAGATTTCAATTCCCAAAAAGTATTTCGGGGAGCCCATATCCTTTGTGACCAAGTGCTGACGGAGGTGTTTCTTTGTCAACGTTACCCCATCCTGGTCATCGCCAGTAAGAAGAATGTCATCAACATAAACCGCAAGAACTACCAGACCAAAGGCAGTTTTCTGAACGAACAAGGAGTGATCAGCTGAGCTTCTTGTAAAACTAATGGCCGCAACGATGCCACTAAACTTGTCAAACTAGGCACGGGGACTTTGCTTAAGGCTATAGATAGCCTTCTTTAGCCAACATACTCGTGTCTGCTCCTGAGCAACATACCCAGGAGGTTGCTCCATGTAAACATCTTCCTGAAGAACCCCATAAAGAAAGGCATTCTTGACATCCAGCTATGAAATGGGCCAATCCCTGTTGATAGCCACAGAGAGAAGGACCCTAATAGTACTTAGACGAGCAACTGGAGAGAAAGTGTCAAAGTAATCAACCCCATAAGTTTGGGTAAAACCCTTGGCAACAAGCCGAGCCTTATAACGATCCACACTGTCATCGGGAAGGAACTTCACCACAAAGACCCAGCGACAGCCAACAACATCTGTATCGAAAGGAGGAGGAACCATGGTCCAGGTACCCCGTTCAGTGAGAGTAGCAATCTACTCATCCATGACAGCTTTCCAATGAGGAATAGTAAGGGCCTCCTGGTAGGGACGGGGGGTGGTAGTGGCCGAGAAAGCCAGTGCAAATGCTCTGCGAGAAAGGGTAATATGATCATAAGAAACAACTGCAGCAAGCGGGTGTTGGGTACATGCCCGAACCCCTTTGTGAAGGGCAATGAGGAGATCCAGGGCAGCTCGTTTCGCAGTATCCGGAGTGTCCGTGGTGGAGAGAGCTGGCCCGGGATTACAGAGAGACGACTACGGAGAGGGTGGAGATGGTGGAGATGGTGGAGAGGGTGGATATGATGGAGATGGAGGAGATGGTGGAGATGGTGGAGATGGTAGAGACGGTGGAGGTGGTGGAACGTCAGGAGGAGCAGAGGGAAGATATGGGTTAGTTTGAGAAGTAGGATTAGTAGGTGTAGAGGAGGAAGCGAGAGAGAAGTAAGATGCATTTTCAAAGAACGTAACATCCGCAGAGATAAACTGCTTGCGGGTAACGGGGTCAAAACAATAATAGCCTTTCTGAGTGGTAGAGTTGTAACAACCCCATCCGTTCATATGATATATTCTAGAAGGTCCGGCCGGGGCCCCACAGGATATATCACAAAACAGTCGGTGAAGGTACAGGATGATACCAGAGTCGCGCATCGCACCTAACACAAAGCATTCTAGCGGAAGCCTAGACTACAACTTGAACTCCTCATGAATGTCCAAACATAAAACTCCACATTTTATATCATATAGGAATGTCTTACAACACGTACAAAAGAGTTGGCCTTATGGCCTATACAGGGCTTTCACACAGTGGACTAAACAATTGGCGCGCAGGCCGGCCACAAGAAAAGAAAACACACAAAAGAACACAGCTAGCCTTCGAGGGCTAGCAGCACCAGCAGCAACACCCGCAGGAACATCAGCCTCTATGCGATCCGCTCGGCTCTCCAGCACCTGGAAAGGGACAATCCACCCACCGGTGGCAAACAAAAGCAACGGTCAGCATTCAGCTGACCAAATTATAAAGACCCTACCCCTTCTCTAGGGGCAGCGATATTCTTCCCTGCAGGCATATTAGATCACAAGTATGGCAAGCTATATCATCAAAATGTGCTTTCACACACACAAGTCATCACAACCGTTCGCCACCCGGCCCAACGGTCCGTGCACTCAGGGCACATTCTTGGTGTTCTGGCAAACCTCTTGCCCACCACCGTATCAGGGTCATAACCCAACGGTAAATCTCTTGAGCATTAACTCCATGGCGTGCAGCCGGAGTTAGTCTTCGGACACCGGGATGGCCCGTAGCCCCCCGTTGTGTCATGGCGCGCAGGCCGAAGACTCTTGCTATGCGCTCCAACAGACCGCACCTTTTGGTCTCACGTCGGACGGACATAGCGCAGGTCGGATCCTCCACCCCCTGTTGCTCAAATCGCCTTGCCTTCTCCGAGTACGGCGTACTCATGGCTATATCAAAGGCGCGGGTCGGTCTCACCAATCCTGTTCTTGGCATTCAAGCCTGGGTATTTCTCTATACCCATTTCCTCACAGCAACAGCGGGTCTTTCCTGGGCACACCAGTACTTCCTGTGACTCTCTCCACAGGTGGACACCGCACAAGCACAAATGTCAGGGGTCTTTCCTAGCTCACATGCCAGTAATTCCTGTTACTCGCTTCACAGGTGGACACCCTACGACATCAAGCATCACCAAAAGGGCCTTTCCTGGTTCCACCAGTACTTCCTGTGCCTCAATCACAGGTTGGACCCAAAACCATCACATGGCTATTTTCCTGGGCTACCACCCCAGTACTTCCTGCTACTCCTTTTCGCAGGCATAACCCGTAGACTCCTTACACTACACGTTTATCACGGAGTCTTCTCCGGTTCGTATGCAACATCACCAATCCAGACTAACCTGTCCAGATGGGCTTCACACAGCATGCCTATTCCGTACTCCATTTCCGGATCTATATGCTACCAAAGGGGATTTCACGCATCCACCCAAAGATTTCCAAAACCAGCCACCTCTTGGTGGGGGAAATCACAAAATATGCCAAAAAGGAAGCCTTCACATGGCTAGGAAGAAAAGTCGTTACCCTTGCCGACCGCTTCGGTGCCATGACCTCCAAGCTAGCTTGCAAGACTCGCAAGAGCGTTTCCTCCGCAATGACAGCTTCGGATTTCTCGTCGGTAACCAGCAGCACCACCAGCAGCAGCCCCCTTTCCTTCTTCCTCCTCCTTTCTCTCTCTCTTTCTCTCTCTTGAAGAAAGATGAAGGCCAAATCAAAATGATTAATCCTTCTCTGATTTCGGCCTTTAAGGAAAAAGAGGAAGAGGCTTCAGCCCTTGGATCCAGACTGAAGGAATGGACGGCCACGATTCTGCCAAAATCACTGATTTTGACCCGACACGGCCTCTGACACGGCCGTGTGCCAGGCCGTGTGCCTCAAGCGGTGGTCAACCGACTTATCCAAATCAGTGACACGCCCATGGGACACTCCCGTGTCATGGGCCGTGTCACCAACATGCCTTCAGACACGCCCGTGTCTGTGGCCTTGTACCTGGGTGAAAAAAATCCCAAATCATCCCGAGACTTCACACGGCCTGTGACACGCCCGTGTCCCAGGCCGTGTGCCCAGACACAGCACAAATACACGCCCTGTCGAAATCCTTCGGCGGGCTGAGTTCGTCGCCTAATTTGACACGCCCTGTGACACGCCCGTGTCACAGGCCGTGTTCAATCTCTCGACACTGGACACTCACGTCTCGACACTCGACGATCGTCGAATAAAAATCGTCGAGCATGCGACACGGCCTTGGACACGCCCGTGTCCTGGGCCGTGTGCCTCCTCTCGACACATCGCCGAGAGCAAAAATCGTCGAGACAAAGCCCAATCGTCGACACAACCTCGACACGCCCTGCGACACGCCCGTGTCGCAGGCCGTGTCACCTGACACGCCCTGGGACACGCCCGTGTCCCAGGCCGTGTCACCCAAAAATTCCTGTTTTAGAACTTTGGGCTGTTACAATCCTCCCCTCCTACAAGAAATTTCGTCCTCGAAATTTATAGACAGGAAAGCAATAGAAACCAGCAAGAAAAATGTTACAACATATAAAATTTGATGTTACAACATTCTCGCTACAGGTTACACAAACAGCTCCGGGAACTCTGCTCGCATGGTCTGCTCGCGCTCCCATGTCAGCTCTTCACGGCCGCAGTTGTCCCACCGGACTTTTACCATACCGACCGTCTTGTTCCGCAACTGTTTTTCGGCTCGATCTTCGATCTGAATGGGTTTAACTCTCGTTGTTAGCCCATACTCCACCGACACACGATCATCCGCGATCACTTGAGCTGGATCTTTCACGGCCTTCCGAAGTACCGAGATGTGAAAGACATCATGTAACCCACCCAAGTCCGCCGGCAAAGCTAGCCGATAAGCCGCTTCGCCAACTCGCTCAACCACTTCAAACGGACCCAAATATCTGGGACTCAACTTTTTCAATCATCGAATCCTGGAGACACCTTTGAATGGCTTGATCTTCAAGTAGACCTAATCGCCAACCACAAATTCTACGTTCCGGTGCTTGGCGTTGTAGTACTTCGCTTGTCGATCTTGAGCAATAAGCAATCTCTCTCGAATCGTCTGTATGGTTGAGTTTGCTTCCTCAACCTCATTTGGTTTAACAACCCGAGCTTTGCCCGCTTCTACCCAAGCCAAGGGAGTACGACACTTCCTTCTATATAGAGCTTCATATGGTGCCATCCCAATGCTTGCTTGGTAGCTATTATTATATGCAAACTCCACCATATAGAGATGATCTTCCCATCTCTTTCCGATATCAAGGGCGCACATTCGGAGCATGTCCTCCATTGTTCTGTTGGTACGTTCAGTTTGGCCATCCGTTTGGGGATGAAAGGCCGTACTGAAAGTCAACTTCGTACCCAACAGTCGGTGAACTAGCCTCCAAGCATTTGACGTGAATCGCCCATCTCGATCACTTACGATGCTCCGAGGAACACCGTGCAGCCGCACAATCTGGTCAACATATAACTTTGCCAAACTTTCAACTGAATCATCCCGCCTGTTCGGGAGAAAATGTGCGACTTTCGTTAGCCGATCAACAATCACCCAAATGGAATCATTTCCTCGCTGCGATCTTGGCAACCCATGCACAAAATCCATGGAAATATCATCAAATTTCCACTCTGGGATCGGCAGTGACTTCAAATAACCGCCCGGCTTTTGGCATTCCGCCTTCACCATCGCACATGTTTGGCATTTAGAGACATAAAGGGCAACATCTTTCTTGAGCCCTGACCACCAGAAAAGCTTTTTCATATCGTTGAACATCTTTGTGCTCCCGGGGTGAATGGAATACTTGGTATAATGCGCTTCATACATCAGTTCTTCTCTCAGTTTCCCCACATTTGGGACGCACAAATGACCCTCTTTTTGCCAAAGACCATCATTCCAGGTGAATTTTCCTTCTGGTCCTTCATTCACATAGCGCAAGAGATCTTCATCCAACTCCGTTGCCCGTCGAACTCGGTCTGCAAGGTCACATTGCACCTCAGTCCAGTTCAAACATGCAATGGCAGTGGAATTCTTATCAACACAATAGATCTCCAATGCCTCCAGTTCCTGGTAAGACGTTCATCATGTCTTTGTAACCAATTCGCTCTAGCCGGAACCCGCCGGCTCAGAGCATCCGCGACAACATTCCCCTTCCCGGGTGTATAGTGAATCTCAAAAGTGTAGTCCCCAAGGAACTCCAACCACCTTCGTTGTCGCATGTTCAAGTCTTTCTGCTCCAAAAGATACTTTAGGCTCTTATGATCGGTATAGATCTCTACCTTCACGCCATAAAGGTAGTGTCGCCACAACTTGAGTGCAAAAATCACCGCCGCTAATTCCAAATCATGGACGGGATAGTTTCGCTCGTGCACCTTCAGCTGGCGTGAGCCATAAGCAATCACCTTTCCGCTCTGCAGAAGAACGCAGCCTAAGCCGCTCCCTGTGGCATCACTATAAATCACAAATCCATTGGTTCCACATGGCGAAGACAACACCGGTGCCGTGGTCAACAGAATCTTCAGCTCTTCAAAAGCTCGTGCACAATCTGGCGTCCAAATGAACTTCTGATCTTTTCGCGTCAGTGTGGTTAGCGGCAAAGCGATCCGCGAGAAGTTTTCCACAAATCTTCTATAGTAGCCCGCAAGTCCAAGGAAACTCCTGACCTCGGCCACGGAAGACAACATTGACCATTCTTGTATGGCTTTTATCTTCGCTGGATCCACTGCAATGCCCGCTCCACTCACCACATGGCCCAAAAATGCCACTGACGATAGCCAAAACTCGCACTTCGAGAACTTGGCATATAGCTGATTTTGCCTCAACGTATTCAACATCAACCGCAAGTGACTCTCATGCTCAGCTTTGGACTTCGAGTATACTAGGATGTCATCAATGAACACTATCACAAACAGATCCAGGTACTCATGAAAAATACGGTGCATCAGATCCATAAACACCGAGGGCGCATTACACAATCCAAAGGGCATGACTGTGAACTCATAGTGCCCATAACGTGTTCCAAATGCGGTTTTGGGAATGTCACCTTCCCGAATTCTTAACTGGTAATAACCAGACTTCAGGTCCAACTTCGAATAGATGGTAGATCCCACCAGCTGATCAAATAATTCATCAATCCGGGGTATAGGATACTTATTCTTCTCGGTCAGCTTATTCAATTCACGGTAATCGATACACAACCGTAACCCAACATCTTTCTTCTTTACAAAAAGCACAGGCGCGCTCCAAGGTGATATACTTGGGCGGATATAACCTTGCTCTAGCATTTCTTGTAGTTGAACCTTCAACTCAGCCATCTCTTTAGGCGCAATGCGATATGGCGAGCGGGCCACAGGTTTCGCACCTGGAACCAACTCGATCGTGAAGTCAATCTCCCGCTGGGGTGGTAGCCCAGGGAGATCCGCGGGAAACACATCTGTAAAGTCTGCCACAATCGGAACCTCGCACAAAGTGGCCTTAGGCTCAACAGCCTGAATTAGTGCAAAGTAACACTCCGCACCCTTCCGAACAGCTTTGACTACCTGGAGTGCAGACATCAACGTCCTGCCCACTCCTCGCATACCCGCGAACTTGGTCTTCTGTTCGGTATTTTGGCCCAACGTGATTTCTTTGGACTGGCAATCAATCATAGCATGCTGCTCCGCAAGCCAATCCATCCCAAAAATCACATCGAATTCCGATATTGGCAAAACAAATGCGGTTAAACGAAAATCCCGACTTCCTAACTGAACCGCCACATCGCAAGCTTGATCCGCAAGCATCCAACAGCCATTCGGCAACACCACTCTGACGCTATCTGTCTTTGCACGACTGGGTATCCCAAGCCGCGTAAGAAACTCACGAGACAAAAAAGAATGCGATGCACCTGTATCAAACAGTGCTCGCGCCAGCGTGTCCCGAATCATCACAAAGCCTAGGACAAACATGTCACACACACAAACCACAAACATAGGGGTACTAGGCTAAGCATACAAACAATAGCATAAACAAAACTAAACTCATACCTGTGACAACGTCACTCTGCTTGATGGCCTCTTGCAGGCCAAGATTGTAGACCCGGGGTTGCGCCTGCGAGGCAGAAGAATCCACCACCGCCTTTCCTTTCTCCGCATAAGATGCTCCCGCCTTCTTTTCACTCTTTGGCGGCATCCGACAATCTCGCGTAATATGTCCCATCCGGCCACAATTGAAGCAGGTATGAGTGTCTAGCTTGGAGGTTGCCCCTGATGTTGCTCCCGTTGCAACTGATGAAGGAGCTTGTCCACTAGGCTTGGACTTCTTACCCCATCTCTTCTTATAAAATGATTTTCCCGATCGGGGCGCCTTCCACTCCGGTTGCGACACAGCCAAAGCTCTCTTCCCTTGCACCCTTTTCATGTCCTTTTCCAACGCGGTTGCGGTGTCAACCAACGCTTGGAAACCTTGGTTCACAGAACTGGACACAAGGAATCTCAGCTCGTCCCTCAGTCCTTCATAGAACCGATTCGTCTTCCTCTGCTCATCAGCAAAAATCGAACCCGCATACCGCCCCAAGCGAGTAAATTCATGCAGGTACGCGTCAACACTGCCATCACCTTGAGTCAACCGTTGGAATTCATTTTCCATGGCTATCCGTTGAGCCACAGGAAGGTGCTTCGCTAGGAAGAGCCGGGAGAATTCTTCCATCGACACTTGGGTTAACGGACGACCCGCCAAATGATGCAACTCCATCTCATCCCACCATAAACGAGCTTCTCCTTCAAGCAAGAAGGTGGCGAAGGTAACTTCCTGATGCTCCGCCGTTCCTATCGCCGTCATCACTCGCTTGACGCACGATAACCAATCCTCAGCCTGCGTCGGGGTTCCCGCTCCCGAGAACGTAGGCGGATGGAAGCTCATAAACCGCGTTAGCTGCTTCTCAGCCGCTCGAGGAACCACATCCATAACAGGTTCAGGCCTTGCCGCCACCTGTTCTGGCCTCACAGCCGCTTGCTCCTGCCTAAGTGGCTGGCCTTGGATCATGGTAAATAAGGCCTCCGCAACTAAACACACATGTTCCGCAGACGGTGGAGGTGTAGGCACCGCGGCTGGTGCCATACTTTCATCAGAACGCTGGGACTCAGACGGCCCAGCTCCACTTCGTGTCACCTAAAGGTGGACAAGACACACACATTAGCGGTCGTACCCAAGCAATCAACACAAAATAAGAACACACAGGTTCCTCAAACACACAAATATGCATTCCTATCATGGACATTCAGGAGTTCATTCGTAGACTTTGGTGTGCACAAACACGTGCTCGCCACCCCACAAAAGAAGTCGACCACGACTTCGAGAGGGAACGACCAAGACGACCGATACCAAAAATGTAACAACCCCATCCGTTCATATGATATATTCTAGAAGGTCCGGCCGGGGCCCCACAGGATATATCACAAAACAGTCGGTGAAGGTACAGGATGATACCAGAGTCGCGCATCGCACCTAACACAAAGCATTCTAGCGGAAGCCTAGACTACAACTTGAACTCCTCATGAATGTCCAAACATAAAACTCCACATTTTATATCATATAGGAATGTCTTACAACACGTACAAAAGAGTTGGCCTTATGGCCTATACAGGGCTTTCACACAGTGGCCTAAACAATTGGCGCGCAGGCCGGCCACAAGAAAAGAAAACACACAAAAGAACACAGCTAGCCTTCGAGGGCTAGCAGCAGCAGCAGCAACACCCGCAGGAACATCAGCCTCTATGCGATCCGCTCGGCTCTCCAGCACCTGGAAAGGGACAATCCACCCACCGGTGGCAAACAAAAGCAACGGTCAGCGTTCAGCTGACCAAATTATAACGACCCTACCCCTTCTCTAGGGGCAGCGGTATTCTTCCCTGCAGGCATATTAGATCACAAGTATGGCAAGCTATATCATCAAAATGTGCTTTCACGCACACAAGTCATCACAACCGTTCGCCACCCGGCCCAACGGTCCGTGCACTCAGGGCACATTCTTGGTGTTCTGGCAAACCTCTTGCCCACCACCGTATCAGGGTCATAACCCAACGGTAAATCTCTTGAGCATTTACTCCATGGCGTGCAGCCGGAGTTAGTCTTCGGACACCGGGATGGCCCGTAGCCCCCCATTGTGTCATGGCGCGCAGGCCGAAGACTCTTGCTATGCGCTCCAACAGACCGCACCTTTTGGTCTCACGTCGGACGGACATAGCGCAGGTCGGATCCTCCACCCCCCGTTGCTCAAATCGCCTTGCCTTCTCCGAGTACGGCGTACTCATGGCTATATCAAAGGCACGGGTCGGTCTCACCAATCCTGTTCTTGGCATTCAAGCCTGGGTATTTCTCTATACCCATTTCCTCACAGCAACAGCGGGTCTTTCCTGGGCACACCAGTACTTCCTGTGACTCTCTCCACAGGTGGACACCGCACACGCACAAATGTCAGGGGTCTTTCCTAGCTCACATGCCAGTACTTCCTGTTACTCGCTTCACAGGTGGACACCCTACGACATCAAGCATCACCAAAAGGGCCTTTCCTAGTTCCACCAGTACTTCCTGTTCCTCAATCACAGGTTGGACCCAAAACCATCACATGACTATTTTCCTGGGCTACCACCCCAGTACTTCCTGCTACTCCTTTTCGCAGGCATAACCCGTAGAACCCGTAGACTCCTTACACTACACGTTTATCATGGAGTCTTCTCCGGTTCGTATGCAACATCACCAATCCAGACTAACCTGTCCAGATGGGCTTCACACAGCATGCCTATTCCGTACTCCATTTCCGGATCTATATGCTACCAAAGGGGATTTCACGCATCCACCCAAAGATTTCCAAAACCAGCCACCTCTTGGTGGGGGAAATCATAAAATATGCCAAAAAGGAAGCCTTCACATGGCTAGGAAGAGAAGTCGTTACCCTTGCCGACCGCTTCGGTGCCATGATCTCCAAGCTAGCTTGCAAGACTCGCAAGAGCGTTTCCTCCGCAACGACGGCTTCGGATTTCTCGTCGGTAACCAGCAGCACCACCAGCAGCAGCCCCCTTTCCTTCTTCCTCCTCCTTTCTCTCTCTCTTTCTCTCTCTTGAAGAAAGATGAAGGCCAAATCAAAATGATTAATCCTTCTCTGATTTCGGCCTTTAAGGAAAAAGAGGAAGAGGCTTCAGCCCTTGGATCCAGACTGAAGGAATGGACGGCCACGATTCTGCCAAAATCACTAATTTTGACCCGACACGGCCTCTGACACGGTCGTGTGCCAGGCCGTGTGCCTCAAGCGGTGGTCAACCGACTTATCCAAATCAGTGACACGCCCATGGGACACTCGCGTGTCATGGGCCGTGTCACCAACACGCCTTCAGACATGCCCGTGTCTGTGGCCGTGTACCTGGGTGAAAAAAATCCCAAATCATCCCGAGACTTGACACGGCCTGTGACACGCCCGTGTCCCAGGCCGTGTGCCCAGACACGACACAAAGACATGCCCTGTCGAAATCCTTCGGCAGGCTGAGTTCGTCGCCTAATTTGACACGCCCTGTGACACGCCCGTGTCACAGGCCGTGTTCAATCTCTCGACACTCGACACTCACGTCTCGACACTCGACAATCGTCGAATAAAAATCGTCGAGCATGCGACACGGCCTTGGACACGCCCGTGTCCTGGGCCATGTGCCTCCTATCGACACATCACCGAGAGCAAAAATCGTCGAGACAAAGCCCAATCGTCGACACAACCTCGACACGCCCTGCGACACGCCCGTGTCGTAGGCCGTGTCACCTGACACGCCCTGGGACACGCCCGTGTCCCAGGCCGTGTCACCCAAAAATTCCTGTTTTAGAACATTGGGCTGTTACAAGAGTACCCCAGAAAGACACATTTAGTGGCCCATGGTGAGAGTTTATCACGTGTGGCAGTGGGAGAGTGCACAAAGGCGGTGTACCCAAAGATGTGCAGAGTAAGAGGAAAATGATTCTTGTTGGGATAAAGAATGGAGAATGAGGTGGCACCGCGGAGAACTGTGGAGGGAATGCGATTGATGAGATAACAGGAGAGGAGGATAGCATAGCCCCAATAGGAGCGAGGAACATGCATTTGGGTCAGCATAGTGCGAGCGACATCAAGGAGGTGACGGTTTTTGCGTTCCGCCACCCCATTTTGTTGTGAGGTGTAGACACAGCTAGTTTGACGAATAACACCATGATGCAGAAGGAAGGAAGAGAAATTATGGCTAAGATACTCCTTAGCATTGTCAGAATGAAGGATTTTAATAGATGTATCAAACTGAGTCTTGATCATAGAATAAAATGATGACCAGACAGAGAACAGTTCAGAGCGATCCTTGAGAAGATACACCTACGTACACCTAGAGAAATCATCAATATATGTGACAAAATATGAACTACCCCGACCGATGGTGAGGGTAGGAGCAGGTCCCCACACGTCAGAGTGAACGAGGTCGAATGGATGGGAAGAGCCACGACTTTGTGTTGGTGGGAAGGATGAGCAACAGTTTAGAGGAGGATGATGAGGAGGGAGGTGGGTCAGAAGCTGGCGCAGAAGCCTGGGAGGAGCATGTCCAAGGCGAAGATGCCATTGGAGAAGATCTGTAGAGGAGGAGGAGAAGGCGGATAGAGCGAAAACATTATCGAGGAAGTAGAGGCCGCCGCTCTCAGTCCCAGTACCAATCGTCCGTTGGGAGTCCAGATCCTGAAAAGAACACGAAGTAGGAGTGAATGTGACGGAACACCGTAGTTGCTTGCATAGGGAAGTAACCGATAATGAATTGTAAGGGAACATGGGCACATAGAGGGTATCTGCTAGACAAAGAGATGGAGTGACTTGAACCACCCCATCCCATTGACTGGAGATGAAGAGCCGTCCAAAATAGAGACTGGAGGCAACCGATCATGTGTGTCTAGATGAGAAAAACACTGAGGATTGCCTGTCATATGATTGGCAGCACCAGAGTCGATCAACCATCTGCCGTGAGTAACAACGTGGGCACTATCAGAAGATGTGACAACCGAGGTGGACTGCGTGGAGGAGATGGAGGCCATAGAAGAGAGCAGCGGGAGAAACAAGCTTCGACAAGAAGGAGAAGTCTCTAGAACAGGTCGCGACGACTTAAGGGCATGTCGCGGCGACTAAGAAGAGGAGAGAGGCTAGAACAGGCCGCAATGACTTAAGGGCAGATCACAGCGACAAAGAAGAGGAGAGCGGCTAGAACAGGTCGCATTGACTTAAGGACAGGTCACGGTGACAAAGAAGAGGAGAGCAGCTAGAAAAGAAGAAGCAAGAGGCCGCAACACAAAGGGTCAGAAGAGGCCGCAAATAGGGAGAAACAAGCCGCGCGAACATGGTAGCGGTCAGAGAAGGAATCAAGCCGCGAGAACAGGTCGCAGAAAGAAGAAACAAGCCGCATGCGCAGATAGAGCTCAGTCAGGAGGAAAGGACCGAGTCCTCTGATACTATGTGCGAACAGAAAAGAGCAGACCGAAAAATTGGAGTAATGTAAACTTTATTATCCAAAAAAGGTATCAATTATAATGGTATAGCCTCCCTTTTATAGAATGGAGGAGATGAGAGAGATTACAATTACGCAATGTGGGACTAAAAATTTACAAGTATATGCGGCTTTACAAAAAATAAACCGGACAGGCCGGGAGGTTAGACAAGCCGGCTAACCGCCCGATAACCAACAAGAGGAGAGAACAAGCACCACAAAGATCAAGCCACTGTAGGAGACCGCTAGACCGCCCAGTATCCAAGTCGTCTGAGACAAACCACCAGACTGCTGGGATACCAAACAACAACAGCCCGGCAGACAGACCAGCCAGAATAAACTGGTAGACCGCCCGGTCTCCGAACAACAACAGACCGCCCGACCTCCATATTGCAATATTTTGATCTCTTATATAGGAACAATCTTCTATTTGTTTCTCCCAAGTATTGCACAGATATTATTTGCTATACAGCTCCAGTTAGTACAAAAACTCTTCAGGCCATTCAGGCAAGTTTTGTTTCAAACATAATTGTGGAACCTGTTGGCCAAACTTATGTTATGGATGCTAGTCCTATACCAAATCTTGATGAGTTAATTTCACAGGATATTGCACTAGAGATTGACCAAATGCAAAAAGATCCTGAGATAAATGATCTTCTTCTGACTGATAAAGATACAGATGATTCACAGATGCTTTCAGAGATTGTTGTTCCTCCTCAAGCTGTTCTACCTCCAACTCCTCCTCAGCCTAAAAAGTTGCTGATATCTGCAGAAGCTCTAAAAGAAATTAATGCCTTATATGACAATCCACAGAGTTCTTCTGAAGATGATCCAGTTGATGTTTCTGATAACTCTGAATCTGACAATGCCAAGAGAATCAAATCAAAGAAGAGAAAATCTCCAGCAAAGGCCGCTCTGAAGCCCAGTCCTAATAATGATGTTCCATATTACATTCTGCACAATATTCCTCTCACTCCAAAAACTCCTCAGTGGATGAAGCTGTCTAGAAATCAAGCTAAAGCACTGAAGAAGAAGAAGTCTGGATCCTCTCCAGTGAAGAAATTCAGGAAAGATCCACCACCTCCTCCGCCTCCTCTAGCTGCTGGTGCAACTGGAAATCTTAGCCAGAGACCCTCATCAGTTACTAAAACATATCAGAGGCAAGGAAGACGCCATCAATCTTCTGGAAGCAGATATCCCTAACAACAACATCATCACTCTTCTAGAAGCCATGCTCTTCCTCCTGCTAAGCATCCAAGCCCTCCCAGAATCTCTTCATCTCCTAAAAGAGACATTAGTCCTGAAGGCCCTCCTATTATATCCTATGATCCTGAAATGGATCCTAATACAAGGATGGCTAGGTTTAATGAGCTAATTGCTCTATCTCAGATCAGGAAAGCAAGAGAGGAAGGTAAGGATTCTCACCAATTCTCTACTATGTCTTCCTACAGGAAGAAAGAGCTTGAGAAATATCAGGATACGCCTCCATCCTGAAGCTTTTATTCCAAGGGCAGTTGAACAAAAGACTCTTGGTGATGCAGACATGTAGATGACTGTCATAGAAGCAATTAATCCTAACAGGACAATCATTTTTGCAAAAATCTTCTGCTCCTCCCAAAGACTCTTAATATTTGTTTCCTACTGTCTGTTTTCATTTTTTTGAACAATATCTGTACCATAACTTTAATCTTTTGCTGATAGCATTTCCATCAGCTCTATATTTTCTGCTATGCTTTTGTTTCTATTTGTTTTGAAGTAACCTCACCCAAATAGGGGGAGATTGTTGAAACCCATGTTTTGATTTGGGCTAGGTTCACTTCTTAGGTTGTGTTGACCCATAATGTATAGTTAGGGTCACTAGTTTTTCTTTCTAAGTTTTAGGCCAGTCCCCCAAGTGTCAAACTTCATGGACCTGCATGATGTGGACTTCAGATTCAAGACTTAGAAGATTTTCAGTTGTCTGGAAATTAGTTCGACGTTCGTCGAACTCAGCCAGACAAACTTAAAGCTCAGGTCGGCGATTTTCATCAGAAGGATATGTTCTGTGGTCGACATTTTCTCCCAGACTGGTTCTCAGCTCGACTAATTCTGTTTGTTCAAGTTCTGTGGTCGACGATCTTTGAGTGTAGAACAGATTCTCAGGTCGACGTTCTTGGAGTGTAGAATCAGTTGTTTATATTCAGTATTTGCTTCGCAGAGCTCAGGTCGGCGAACAGGATTTCTCAGGTCGATGTTCTTTGAGTGCAGGTCGACGAAATCTGTTCTCTGGTCGACGAATTCTGTAAGCTGTCTGTTCTTTGTTCTTTCCTTATCTGTTCCCTCTGTTGGAACACCCTATTACTAATTTGGGTCAGGATCACTATGTCTCTAGGAATCTGTGTTTGACCTTCTGTATAGCTTAATAGGTCAAATAGAATTGAGTCTAAGGGTTAGAAGTCTAGGATTGGAAGCTGCCCTGAAGACCAAGTTTTTCTGTAGACCAAGTCTAATCGTCGAGCTCAGCACGACGATTCGTCGAACTTCGGTCGACGATCGTCTAGCTCAACTTCTGTAGATCGTCGAGCTCCATTCGACGATCGCTGAGCTCAACCTCATAATATCATCGAGCTCCACTCGACGATCGCTGAGCTCAACCTCATAATATCGTCGAACTCCATTCGACGATCGCTGAGCTCAGGTCGACGATTTTAACTCTGCATTGGATCCTTATCTCTGAGCTCAGTTCGACGATCTTTGAGCTCAGATCGACGATTATCTTGCTACTTGGATTTTCCAGTTCGCTGAGCTCAGCTCGACGATAGCAGAGCTCAGTTCGACGATTTCAGTTATCCTTCAGAATTCAAATTCAAATCAGATAGAAGTTATTCTGCATTTAATTTAGAAGATCTGCCAGCCGTTTTTCATTTACTTCTGGAGCAAGTTTCAAGGGATTTTTCAAGGAACAATTCAGTGGACTTTCCTTCAGAAGAAATTATGCAATCAAGGCTGTAATCAATGCAGACCAACGACTATCTTTGACAGAGTGATATTCTATTCTGGCACAGAGAATAAAAAAAAAATGTTTTTGAATCAAAAAAGAAGAAATACAGAGATTGACAAGAAGAGGATACACAACTCAGAATACAGAGACTCTTTCAAAATATTCTGTCAACAAGAATTCTGAAGAACACTCATCAGAGAGATCAAGCTTTCAAAAATCTTCAGATCTCTTCAGCTCTCAAAGTGTTCAAGGCCAACATCATTTCAAGACTCCAGACTCTCAACATTTCAGCTTGCTGAAATCATCTTTTGCTGGAGATCTATCTTTGAAGGCCTATCACCCTCAGCAAAGCTCATCTTCCTGAAGATCAAGGACTCAGGGGGAGCTTTGACATCAATCCACTTAGTCTTCTCAGTTGCTTGAGAAAGAGAAGACTGCCATCACTCTCTCACCCCCACTCTGTAAAGGGTTTTTCAAACTCCCTTCAAAAGTTTGAATCTGGTTTTTGAGCACCTTGTCAAAAGCTCATTGGTGGAAAGACACCTGATCAAAAAATCTGATTTGGTTTTTGAGCACCTTATCAAAAGCTCATTGGTGCTCAGGACACCTGATCAACTCATCCTGCAGTGGATTCCTACCTAGGGTGGTAGAAGAGTGGATGTACCCAAGTTTGGGGAACCACTATAATTCCTTGTGTCATCTGGTTCTGCATGTTTTCTTTTTGTTTCTGGCCTAGATTTTCTTGTGCTTAGTCTCTGCATAGCTTAGTTTTATGATTAGTTTTATTTCTGCTTCCCTGCTCACACTCATTACAACAATTATTGTAAAGCTTTGCAAAAGTTTTTCTTTGTGTTATAAAAGCACCATATACTCTATTCACCCCCCCTCTAGAGTATATCAGATCTAGTTTCCCCTTTCAATTGGTATCAGAGGCAGGTTGGTTAAACATACCATATCTGTTTGGTTGTACAGGCTAACACCTGAACCCCAAGATCCCAAACTAGATCCTTCTGTTATATTTTATTATTAGATTTAGTTTGCACAAATCATGGCCCAAAACAAAGATTATGCTAGCACCAGACCTCCAGTGTGCAATCTGTCAAAGTTTGCACTTTGGAAAGCAAGGATTAGACTCTACATGAATTCTATTGACGAAGATATATTTAATTCTGTTTTGACAGTGTGTCCAAGACCCCCAGAAAGCACAAGTACAAATGCCGTTCCACCTCCATCAGGAACAGATGCAGACATCAAAAAGTGGAAAGTAGCTGATGCCAAGGCTATGAACATTCTAGCCCAGACAATGTCAGATGACATTTTTCAAAAGGTAGCTGAATGCAATTCAGCCAAGGAAATTTGGGACAGGCTCTCAGAAATTGTCTCTAGCTCAGCTGATGAGAGAAAGGACAGAAGATCCCATCTCATCTCTCAATATGAGAACTTCAAGAAGGGAGAGACTGAGTCAGTGGGAGATATGTACAACAGACTGAGTCTAATTGTCAGTGAACTGAGGACATTAGACAAAGAGATCTCACTGACAGAACTTAATGACAAGATCCTCATGTGCTTTCCCAGCACTTGGGATTCAAGAATCTGGCCAATTAAAGATGCTAGAAGTCTGAATGAGATCACCACTGAAGCCTTGTTGGGTAAGCTCAAATCTTATGAGCTACTCATCAAGAACAGAGAGGAAGAACAGAAGGCTGCCTCACCAGCCACAAGAAAGGAGAAGACTATAGCATTCAAGGTAACTGAAGATCTGCCTGAAGAAAAAGGAACAGGCAATGATGAACTTCTCAGCTTGCTGGCCAAAAGATTCTATAAGATGGCCAGAAAGGACTTTAGAAGAAGATCATACAAGGAGCAGGATAAGCCAAGGTATGACAAGTCCATTGGCAATAACAAAGACATTATTTGCTTTGGTTGCAGGAAACCAGGGCATATAGTTCCTGACTGTCCAGAGAACAAGAACAAGGACAGAAGGGAAAGAAAAGAGAGAAGAAAGTAGAAAGACTCCAAAAGGAGTGGCAATAGCAAACCTTCTTCCAGCAAAAATAAGCATACAAGGAAAGGATTTGTTGCTGAATCCTGGAGTGAGACTGAAGAGGAGTCAGAAGCCTCCTCCAGCTCTAGTGATGATGAGGATGATGCAGAGGAAAAGGAGTTCTGCATGATGGCAATCAATGCCTCACAACACAACTCAGAGGAAGAGGAGTCAGAGTCAGACTCAGAGACTCAACCTGAAGAAGATCAGGTAATCAGCTCTTTTGATTTTACTTCAGAAGATTTTAAATCTGAATTTAAAGCACTATGTTTAGACCTGCTAAAGTCTGAGAAAGAGATCATCTCTCTCAGAAATCAATTATCTGAACAAAATATTTTAAAATCAGAAAACCTCAAACTCTCTCAGGAGTTGGAGAGCTATAGGGAACAGATAGCTACACTGAAAAGTGAGCTCTCTGAGGCCAAGAAGCTTGAAGAATCCCTTAATGGGAGAAGCATCAAGCTGATGGACATCACAAGCACAGTGAACTCTAGACTTAACAGTACACTGGGCTTGGGTGCTTCATCCAGCCAACCTATAGTCCTAACAACTCCCATCAAGTTTATTTCTAGCAAGGGAAAGGGAGTTGTAGAGGTTGCCAGGAAAAATTCTGATCTGCCTCAGAAATTTAAGTCCCAGCAGAAATCGTCGAACGAAGCTCGACGATCGCCGAATGAAGATCGACGATCGCCGAACGCAGCTCGACGATCTCAGGGAAAATCGTTGAACTCTGATCGACGATCTCAGCCAAGATCGTCGAACGCTGGTCGACGATCCCATATACCTGACCTCAGCCATAGTCGACCGTCAAACGGAGCTCGACAATCTGACCCAAGATCGTCGAACTCAGCTCCAAGATCGTCGAACAGAGGTCAGAGCTCTGGAAAATTTCTCAAAGGCAAATCAAAATTGAATCCTGAGGGTTCTTCATCCCAAGCCTTCAACCCTTATACTGAATGGATTTTACCTCCAAGTAGATATCATCCTGAAGGATATAAGAGTCAGCCAGGGATGTCTTTCATTTCTGAATTTAGAGGTTATCAACCTAGGCCCAAGGTAAACTGGGTCAAAAACAAGTAAATTGTTTCATGTGCAGGTGAAGACCTATCCAACATCTAACCAGCAATGGTATTTGGATAGTGGGTGCTCTAAGCACATGACAGGGAACAAGGACAACCTCAATTCCTTTAGAGCCAAGCTTGGACCCAAAGTTATCTTTGGTGATTCCAACTTTGGACAAACTAAAGGATATGGTGCAGTCCAGATTGGTTCTGTAACCTTCAAGAAGGTAGCATATATGGAAGGACTGAAGCACAACCTAATCAGCATCAGTCAGCTATGTGATGAAGGGTACCAGGTGACCTTCAGCAAAACCTTATGCAAAATCAAGTCAGAGGACAACACAACTGTGTTGACAGGTAAAAGGAAAGGTAACATCTACCTAGTAGATTTTCTTTCAACTTCTATAGATATCTGTTTATTTAATTCAGTATGTAGACCAAATGTGTTATGGCATAAAAGACTAGGACACCTAAACCTTAGAACTATTGCTAGGCTCTCCAAGGACAACCTTGTTAGAGGACTACCTTCTGGCCCCTACAAGAAGGAAGGACTCTGCAAGGCTTGTCAATTAGGCAAGCAAACTAAAAACAGTTTTAAGTCACTTAATAAGAGTGATTCACCTAGGATATTGTATCTGTTACACATGGACCTATTTGGACCCATCACAGTACAAAGCCTAGGAGGGAAATCCTACACCTTAGTAATTGTAGATGACTTCTCTAGATTCACTTGGGTGTTCTTTCTAAGGAAGAAGTCTGATAACTTTAAGTGTCTGACAGAGTTTCTCAAATGTATACAGATTGAGTTCAATACTCACATTGCCCTGATCAGAAGTGATCATGGGACAGAGTTTGATTCTCTTCTTATGCAAGAGTTCTGTCAGAGTGAAGGGATCAGGCATACTTTCTCAGCTCCTATAACTCCTCAACAAAATGGGGTAGCTGAAAAGAAAAATAGAACCCTTATTGAATCTGCCACTGCATTGTTGTCAGATGCTCATCTACCTCTATCCTTTTGGGCAGAGGCAGTGAACACCTCCAACTATGTGCTGAACAGGAGTCTGATACATAAACTGAAGGGAAAGACTCCCTATGAATTACTCAAAGGGAAGAAACCTAAAGTTGACTATTTCAGAATTTTTGGTTGCACTTGCTATATTCACAATAATGATAAGAAATATTTAGCAAAATTTCAAGCCAAAGCTGATGAAGGAGTGTTTCTGGGATACTCCATGATCAGCAAGGCCTATAGGGTCTATAATAAATCATCATTGAAAATTGAGGAATCTGTTCATGTTTCTTTTGATGAAACTAACATGTCTTTCAAGGAGAAGATTTCTTCTACCATAGAACCTTTGCAGGAACACTCTCTAGTTGAAGATATGAACAAGTTACAGGTTGCTCAAGAGGATGAAAGCAGTGAAGATGAAGGGAATGCTCAACACATTGAAGCTTAGCTTGAAGAGCCAGTTGTTGTACCACAAGAGGAAACAACAACACAGGTTGGTGAACAATCAACACCCCCTGTTGATTTAGTAACATCAAGAGACCATCCAATTACCCAAATAATTGGAGAACTCTCAGCTGGTGTGCAAACCAGAAATCAGGTCAACCAAAACCTGTTGCACACCTGCTTCCTTTCTCAAATTGAACCTCAGTCCATTCAAGATGCAGAGCAAGATCCACACTGGATCATTGCAATGCAAGAGGAGTTGCATCAATTTGAGAGGAACAAAGTATGGGAACTAGTGCCAAAGCCAAAGGATCATTCCATTGTTGGAACAAAATGGGTATTCAGAAATAAACTGGATGATCAAGGAGTAATAATAAGGAACAAGGCAAGGCTAGTTGCCCAGGGATATTCTCAAGAAGAAGGAATTGACTACGACCAGACCTTTGCACCTGTTGCAAGATTGGAAGCCATCAGAATATTTCTAGCTTATGCAGCTCACAAAGGCTTCAAGGTTTATCAGATGGATGTCAAGAGTGCCTTCTTAAATGGAGACATCAAAGAGGAAGTCTATGTCAGACAACCTCCAGGTTTTATCTCTCCAACTTATCCTGATTATATTTTTAGACTGAACAAAGCATTATATGGTCTCAAGCAAGCTCCTAGAGCAAGGTATGAGACCCTAGCATGCTTTCTCTTGGAAAATGGTTTTATCAGGGGTAGAGTAGACCAAACTCTTTTTATTAGAACCCATAAGTCCCATACCCTACTAGTACAAATTTATGTAGACGATATCATTTTTGGCTCTACTGACTCAAAATTGTGCAGAAGGTTTTCTAACCTAATGCATTCTAAATTTGAGATGAGTAGCATGGGTGAGCTATCCTTCTTCCTAGGATTGCAAGTCAAGCAACATGCTGAAGGCATCTTTATTTCTCAAACCAAATATGCTAATGAGCTGGTTAAGAAATTTGGCATGTCTGAGGCATCTTGTATGAAAACACCCATGCCTACCAATGCTGTATTGGATGCTGATGAACATGGGAAACCTGTTGATCAGACAACATATAGAGCAATGATTGACTCTTTACTGTATCTTACAGCTAGTAGACCAGATATAATGTTTGCTACATGTATATGTGCTAGGTTCCAAGTTAGCCCTAGAGAGTCACACCTCACATTAGTAAAAAGGATTCTCAGGTATGTTAAAAGTTGTCCAAATCTAGGTCTCTGGTATCCAAAAGATTCAGCATTTGAGTTAACTGGATTCTCTGATGCTGATTATGCTGGATGCAGAATTGACAGGAAAAGCACCAGTGGAACTTGTCAGTTCCTTGTTGATAGACTTGTCTCTTGGTTTTGTAAGAAACAAACATCTGTGTCAACTTCAACTGCTGAAGCTGAATATATGGCTGCAGGCAGTTGTTGTTCTCAAATATTGTGGATTCAAAATCAACTCCTAGACTATAGTTACAACTTAGAGAAGTCAAAAATCTTTTGTGACAATACAAGTGCTATTTCCATAGCTCAAAATCCAGTCCTCCATAGTAGGACAAAACACATAGAGATTAGGCATCATTTCTTAAGGGACAATGTTGAAAAGAACAAAATTGAACTGCAATATATCCCAACTGATTTACAAAGGGGAGATATTTTCACCAAGCCTTTGGATGAAAAGAAACACACTTTTTTCCTAAATCAGTTAGGAATGTTAGATGGAGGAAGTCTTAATTAATACCCAAGATTTTGAAAGCTAAAAATTGACCAAGACTAGGCAAAATTCTGATCTTTCTTAATGTCTAGGATTTTCTGATCTCTGAACTGCGCTCGATAATTTCCCCAAAGATCGTCGAACGGAGTTCGACGATTTCCAGAATCGTCGAACTGAGTTCAGCGCCCCTCAGATAGTGTGTACTATCTCTTCCGGTCAACAATCGTCGAACGGCGCTCGACGATTTGGTTCCCTGCACGATCGTCGAACGGAGCTCGACGCTTTCCAAGATCGTCGAACGGAGATCGACGATGTTGGAGTCTCTTCAGATTCCTTTAGAAGCCTAGATCGTCGAACTGAGTTCAACGATCTTTCCAATTCTGCGTCGAACCCTAATATAAAACTCATTTTTCGCCGTCGTTCTCTCTTGCGCTTTCAATTTCTCTGCAAGAATTTTCTTCCCTCCAAATAGTCCTACGCTTGTTCGGTTTGTTTGTTAAGTTTTTGCAGGTACCATGGCCGTCTCAGTTGCTGTCCTCGCCGCAATGAAGTTTGATGCAGGATTTGACATTGATCTGGACTCCTTCAACACCACTGATCAAATCTTCCAGGACATCCTGAGTTTATTCAAGGATCAGCATTTGTCTGCCCTCATGACCACAAGAATCAAACTTGCCTCAGATGAAATAAAAGAATGGGTCTATACTGCTCACAACCTTGACAACAACACCATATTTGGATCTATTGCTGGAACCCAGGTACCTCTGACCCCAACAATTTTAACAGAGGTTTTTGGCTTGAGAAATGGTGAAGACACTGCTGAACTATCTGGAGAGGAATTTTCTGATATACTTGCCAGGATGGGTCATCCAGAGGGAAACCCTAGCAAGTTGTTTAAGAGGAACTTGTCAGTTGAATACAGGTTTCTAGCTGATGTTGTAGGCAAGGTGCTGTTGGCAAAGCATTCTGCACATGATACCATCTCCAGACATCAGCTCTGCCTCATGGGAGCTCTGGTAGATAGGAAAAGCTTAAACTGGGGAGAGGTCTTCTTTGACCTGATAAAGAAGAAGATTAATAAAACCTTTGTAAATTTTGGAAGAATTCTTGGAGTTTTCCTTCAGGAAAGGTGCCCTGCTCTGCTGGTCTCCTCTGGAGTGCACATCAATGCCTCCAAGAGACTCACCTGTGCCCTATTTGGGAAGTGGGACAGGCAAATTAGCAAGCCCAGCAGGCCCTCTTCAACTGCTCCTTCAGGCACCAGGACTCAAAGAGTCACTCCCCCTCAGGTTTCTGCTGCTGCAGAGGACCTGGCTATTGCTGGTGCTGCTTCCTCTCCTCCTCCAAGTTCAACCCTACCTCCAGCTCCATCCACCATTCCAGCCTCATCCCCCATTACCATATCCAGCCCATCTCCAACATCTATTCCATCTCCAGTAACAATTTCATCACCTCCAGTAGACCAATTCCACCCATTATTCTCATATCCACCACCAGATGTCACCTCATCTCCATCCATACCATCCTTCACACTTCTGGATGAATCCTACATGGATGATTCCCCCTCTTCTCCTCCAGATTTACCCTCCTCCTCAACATCTTTCCAAGATCTCCTCCACCACATCCTTGACCAACCCACCTTCACTCCATCCATATCCATCCCCTTGTCCTCCATCTCCACAATCCCCACACCTCAGCCATCCATCCCTCCACCATTCAGCCCTCCACTTCCAGCATCCTCAGCCATCCCAATACCATCTAACTCTTCTCCTCTTCTTGAGCAAGTAGATCTCTCAGCCCTTGCTGACAAGTTGTATGAGCTCATTGCCCCCAGGCTCTCCCTCCTCTTGGAGACCTCTTTGGCTCCTCTACACTTGTCAGTGGCAGCCCTCTCTGCCAGGCTTTCCTCTCTCATTCCTTAGGCAGCACCTCCAGTAGTTTGCCTTGATACAGAGGTATCTGCATCCAGGCAGGGGGAGATGCCCTATGAAGCCAGCCTTCATGCTGCTGTTGCTGCTGCTTCTGCTCCTGCTCTTGTTACTGCTGCTGCTGCTTCTGTGTTTGTATCTGCTGCTCCTGTTGCTGCTGCTCCAGTTCAGGCTCCTACTCCAGTCTTAGCAACAGACCTAAGGTCTTTGCTCTCTGCATTTGACACTGCATATTACAGCTATCTCCCAGAGCCACATGCTGTCCAGCCCCCAGAAGATCTGTCCAAGGCTCTGGTGCCTCTCTCTGGCTGTGACCCCAACATTCTTTCCTCTTTTGTACTCTCAGTGATGACTGCTGCTGCTGATGAAGAAAAGGCTGTATCTGCTTCTGAAACTGACTTTGCTGCTGCTGAAGAAAATGTTCCAACTGCTGCTGAAATTCAACTTGTTTCTGATGAGCCCACATCCCAGGATTTTCTGATGACAGAGGCTGCTGTTTTTGAGCCTGCTGAAGATTCTGTTGTTGTTTCTGAAGCTGCTGCTGCCATCTCTCCTAAAGTTACTAGTGTTGTTTCTGATGTTGCTTCTGTATCTGCTGCCCCATCTGCTGTTGTTCCTGTATCTGTTGCTGTATCTGCTGCTATTCCTGCTGCTGCCCCTTCTGCTTCTGCCTCATCTGCTGCAATGCAACTGAAGAAAGATCTTATGAAGAAGATTGATGCTATATATGATGACCAGAGTTCTGACTCTGATGAGTTCAAGACAGACTCTGATGACTCTGCTGCCACCATTGCAAGGAAAAGGAAGGCAAGAAGTAAGGCTATGAGAAGGGTTCCACCTGCCAAAGTAAAAGATGATAATGATGTTCCTTATTATATTCTGCACTACTGCCCAATTACTGAACATTGGATGCAGTATTCCAAAAATCAGTTAAAAGCAATGAAAAAGAAAAGAAAGTATGAGAAGGGCTCCTCCCAGTTCAAGCACCCTCATCCTCCTCCACCACCTCCACCTGATGCAGGTGCAGGTGGCAGCTCTGCAAGCCAAGCCCCATCTAGAAGCCAGGCTCCCTACCAACCCCATGCTAGAACCTATCAAAGGGAAAGCCAGTCTAGGGGCTCTTACTCTAGGAGAGGAGGATATAGGGGAAATCAAAGAGAGACTCAAGTTTATTCTAAAGGGCATTCCAGGCAGCACCCTTATTCCAGGGGAGGACATGTTTCTTCTGATACATCTTCTGGTCCATTCCCCTATAAGCTCAAAGAAACTGTGACTGCCAGGACTCCTCAAGATACTTCTTCCAACAGGTATGAGCCACCTGTACCATTTGAGGACCCTGAGAAGAATCCTGTTGCTTGGACTGCTAGGATGAAGGAGTTGGCTGCATTAGACCAGATAAAGAAAGCCAAAGAACAAGGCCTAGACACCTCCAATATTTCTACTATGTCAGAACAAAGACAGAAGGAATTAGAGAGATATGCTTCCAGCAAATTTTTTGATGCAGAAAGATATATGGAATTGCATCCTGCTGCTGTGGTTCCCAGGGCTACTAAGCAAATTTATTTGGGTGCAGCTGATGACACCAGATCCAAACAAGAAGCTTTAAATCCTAACAGAGAAATCAAAATGGTAAAAGGCAAAGAGAAAAAGTAACTCTGTAAGGTGACAATCCTTGGTTTTTCTGACTGCTGTCTGGATATCATGTTATACATTTTTCTGTGATGTTTCTGCATTGTGTCTAGCTGCTATTGTTTTCATGTTTTTCTGATTGTATGATGTTATTTGATTTTTCCAAAGTCTGTAAATAGTAATCCTAACCCAAATAGGGGGAGATTGTTGGAACACCCTATTACTAATTTGGGTCAGGATCACTATGTCTCTAGGAATCTGTGTTTGACCTTCTGTATAGCTTAATAGGTCAAATAGAATTGAGTCTAAGGGTTAGAAGTCTAGGATTGGAAGCTGCCCTGAAGACCAAGTTTTTCTGTAGACCAAGTCTAATCGTCGAGCTCAGCACGACGATTCGTCGAACTCCGGTCGACGATCGTCTAGCTCAACTTCTGTAGATCGTCGAGTTCCATTCGACGATCGCTGAGCTTAACCTCATAATATCGTCGAGCTCCACTCGACGATCGCTGAGCTCAACCTCATAATATCGTCGAACTCCATTCGACGATCGATGAGCTCAGGTCGACGATTTTAACTCTGCATTGGATCCTTATCTCTGAGCTCAGTTCGACGATCTTTGAGCTCAGATCGACGATTATCTTGCTACTTGGATTTTCCAGTTCGCTGAGCTCACCTCGACGATAGCAGAGCTCAGTTCGACGATTTCAGTTATCCTTCAGAATTCAAATTCAAATCAGATAGAAGTTATTCTGCATTTAATTCAGAAGATCTGCCAGCCGTTTTTCATTTACTTCTGGAGCAAGTTTCAAGGGATTTTTCAAGGAACAATTCAGTGGACTTTCCTTCAGAAGAAATTATGCAATCAAGGCTGTAATCAATGCAGACCAACGGCTATCTTTGACAGAGTGATATTCTATTCTGGCACAGAGAATAAAAAAAAATGTTTTTGAATCAAAAAAGAAGAAATACAGAGATTGACAAGAAGAGGATACACAACTCAGAATACAGAGACTCTTTCAAAATATTCTGTCAACAAGAATTCTGAAGAACACTCATCAGAGAGATCAAGCTTTCAAAAATCTTCAGATCTCTTCAGCTCTCAAAGTGTTCAAGGCCAACATCATTTCAAGACTCCAGACTCTCAACATTTCAGCTTGCTGAAATCATCTTTTGCTGGAGATCTATCTTTGAAGGCCTATCACCCTCAGCAAAGCTCATCTTCCTGAAGATCAAGGACTCAGGGGGAGCTTTGACATCAATCCACTTAGTCTTCTCAGTTGCTTGAGAAAGAGAAGACTGCCATCACTCTCTCACCCCCACTCTGTAAAGGGTTTTTCAAACTCCCTTCAAAAGTTTGAATCTGGTTTTTGAGCACCTTGTCAAAAGCTCATTGGTGGCAAGACACCTGATCAAAAAATCTGATTTGGTTTTTGAGCACCTTATCAAAAGCTCATTGGTGCTCAGGACACCTGATCAACTCATCCTGCAGTGGATTCCTACCTAGGGTGGTAGAAGAGTGGATGTACCCAAGTTTGGGGAACCACTATAATTCCTTGTGTCATCTGGTTCTGCATGTTTTCTTTTTGTTTCTGGCCTAGATTTTCTTGTGCTTAGTCTCTGCATAGCTTAGTTTTATGATTAGTTTTATTTCTGCTTCCCTGCTCACACTCATTACAACAATTGTTGTAAAGCTTTGCAAAAGTTTTTCTTTGTGTTATAAAAGCACCATATACTCTATTCACCCCCCCCTCTAGAGTATATCAGATCTAGTTTCCCCTTTCACCCTCTCTATTATTATTTTAAGTCATAAATTCCCTGAGTAATCAATGCTTATATTCCCTATGAATATAACCCCTTCCTAGCAGCATTGATTATGGTATTCATCAGAGGATTTATTTGACATATTTCTCGGGACAATTAGGGAAAAAAATAATGACAGATATGCTAGCCGTTTTCCTTTCCAGTTTTCCAGCAAGGCATTAATTGCAGTTATTCAAATTTTGAAGGAAGATTGGTTATCAAAGAGAATATAGAGAGAATAATATTTTAAAAAGAAGACAGAGACTGAGAACAGGAAGATAATTCTTTCAGAGCAGAAAAAAATTGCAGAGAGATATTCTTAGCAAGAGCAGAAACTTCACAGTAGCTAAAAATACACATTTCTCACTTTGCTCTCAAGAAGATAGAAGAAGAACAACACAAACCGATCAAGAGTCTTCTTCATCTTCTCTTTCCAGGAATTTGCTGAGACAATATAGATCCATCTGTCTAAAGTTCCTAGATCTGCTTTACACAAGTTGAAGACCTACACACTCCTGAACAAAGCTTCTCAATCCTGAACAACTCTACATCTCAGGGGAGCTTTGATAAGATCTGGAATCCACACAAAGTCTTCTCAAAGTGTTTTCGAGAAAAGAGAAGACTAACATCACTTTCTTTCCCATCCCACTGTACAGGGTTTTAACTCCCTTCAAAAGTTAACCTGGTTCATAAGTCACCTTCCAAAAGACTTGAGTTTGATTTTTGGGCACCTGATCAAAAGCTCAAAGGGTTGCAATATCTCCCTTCAAATAAATATTGTGGTGTCAGTCACCTGATCAAAACCTGTAGTGGATTCCTACCAGGGTGGTAGAAGAGTGGATGTACCCAGTTGGGGAACCACTATAAAATTCTTGTGTTGTCTGTGTGTTTGCTATTTTCCGTTTGTCTTGTGCTGTGGTAGCTTAGTGTTGCTTTTCTTTGATTTTTTTAACCACTCTTAGCTATTATTATATCACAAATTTTATCACTTAACTTTATAATTGTAAAAAGTTGCAGAGGAATTTTTAATTAACTCTATTCACCCCCCTCTAGAGTTAACCAAAGATTACTCTCCATTTTCTTTCAGAGGAGCAACATCTTTCTTCAGGTTCCTTTCAGCATGGATCTGACTGAAGGTTATTCTTCCAGCAGGCTTCCTTTGATTGCTCTGAATGCTTTTTACAACGGTCTTCTTTGTAGATGACATGATGTTTATATCATCAGAAATAGCCAAGTCAGGCTTACTGGTAGACTGACCCTTGGTTTGAGTCTTTGCTGGATGGGCTTGAGTGAAAGTCACTGCCTTGTCCATGAGAGTTGGGGATGAGGCACCAAATACAAATGGTCCAGACTGAGCCATTTGTACTTCTTCATGGGGAGCCTTAATGGCACTAATTCCCCTACCCTTTCTTCTCCCATTGTAAGAAACACTTGTATTCTTAAAAGAAGAATTCCCATTCTTACAGTGACCATACATAGAGTCCTGGTCGTACCTGTTAATAGGGAGGATTACCTTGTGAAAGGTTGATTGTGGTACTACAGGAACTTTGCCTTTCCCTTTGGAAAGGTCAACTTTTGTGCTTCCTATTGGGTCCATTGATCCCAATGGCCATGATTTGATGATGTCAAATAGGTCAATGAGATACGCATGGCTGTATTTGATGTGTGTGTAAGTTCATGTGTGTAGGATAGTCCCCGTGAAAAAGAATAGGTGGGTGAACTCAAAGAAGTGGCTGGAAGGGAATAAGATTTGCCTAAATCCACATGCATTGAGTGAAGTCTATTCACTCAATGCCAGATAAGAAAAATCGTTGAGTAGAGTCAGCCAAATAATTGGAAAGCTGAAAATGTGGCTAAGTCCACAGACATTGAGTAAAGTCCACTCACTCAGAGCCATAACATCAAAATCATTGAGGTCTGCACAATCAGTCAAAGCCACATAAATTATGTGTAAAATTTTGACCAAGTCCACATGCATTGAGTGATGCTTACTCACTCAACACCATGAGACAGAAAATTTGTCTAAGTTGTTAGGCGTTGAGTGATGTTTACTCACTCAACTCCATGAGACAAAATCTATCTTGTGGTAAGGCATTGAGTGATGCTTACTCACTCAATGCCATGAGATAGAAAATCTGTCTAAGTTGTTAGGCGTTGAGTGATGTTTACTCACTCAACGCCATGAGATAAAATATGTCTTAAGTAGTAAGGAGTTGAGTATAGCTTACTCACTCAACGTCATGAGACAAAATCTATCTAAGTAGTTTGGTGTTGATTGATGCTTACTCACTCAACGCCATGGGGCTATTTTGTTGAGCTGAGCTCTAAGTTCGTCGAACTGAGTTCTGAGTTCGTCAAACTGAGCTTTCACTTTTTGTCGAACTAATCTTTCACTTTTCGTCGAACTGAGCTTTCACTTTTCGTTGAGCTGAGCTCTAAGTTTGTCGAACTTAGTTCAGAGTTCGTCAAACTAAGCTTTCAGTTTTCGTCGATCTGAGCTCTTAGTTCGTCAAACTGAGTTCTGAGTTCGTCGAACTGAGGCTGAAAATGTGTCTAAGTATTTTGGCACTGAGTGATGGACATTCACTCAATGTATTTGCTACTGATGCCTGATTTTGTCTAAGTCCAGGGAGATGGTGACATCAGCAAAGTCAACAGTGTCAAAGCAGATTCAAATGTTGCTGGAATACTGCTAATGACACTGGGTGCCAGTTGTCATGATTTGTTGCACTAGGAAAGAGATTTCTCGTCAGGGCCCACACAAAGCAAAGAGCAGTTAAATCAGCCGTCAATGGAAAGTAGGTGATTGCATGGCGAAATCACAGCCACCAATTTCTGGTGTGGCCCACTGCTCAATGAGACATTTGATTGGCTGTCTATAAAAGGAGCAGGATCAGATTGAGAAGAAGAAGACAACATATATCATTTAACACTAAGAAGAGACATAATTAGGGTTCTCTAGATTCACAATCTTGTTGCTAGATGATGTCTTCTTCCTCATTTTCTTGTCGAGCCAGAAGAAGAAGCTCAGACTAGAGAAACTGAACGCGAAAAGAGTTAGCTGCTGCAATACTCATCTGCGACAGCAGGATCAGGATCAACTCCTAAAAAAAGAAGAAGATAGGGCTGACATCTGCTCAGTCCAGGAAGATCGGGATTGACTCCTGAAGAAGAAGAAGCATAGTTTTCTGCAAGTTTCTTCCAGAACAAGCCGTGCTTCAATTGAAGATTTCTTTATCAACTTGTTGATGTGAAGAAGATGATAGAGCTGATATCTACTCAGTCTCGAAAGGCAGACACATAGTACTCTCTCTGGTGTCTGAATATTTAATCTCTTCGACATTCTCTGTAAGATCTAATTTGGGATCTGAGTGTAGGATTCTCTAGGGAATCTGAGTGTAGGCCTATGTTATAAAGGCCGAGGTAGGATTTTTGTTAGAATCTAAGTGGTAAGGCTTAGTGTTTGAGTGTAGGCCTTTGTTATAAAGGACGAGGTAGGATCTAATTTGGGATCTGAGTGATAGGACTTAGTGCCCGAGTTGTAGGTCTTGCGTAAGACTGAGTGGTCATATGGGATCGTACTGTAAGCTCTTGAGGAGCCGAGGAATTGGTGAAGAGCCTTGTCTAACACACTGTTATAAAGACGGAGAGGGACATTGGACGTACCCAAGATTGGGGAACCACCATAAAAATATATTTGTTGTTTGTGATTGTTCTTGAAAGCACAAATCAAATAATCATTAAGCACAAGAATTCAGATATAGGTCTCATTAATTAGAAAGAAGGAATAAAACCTATTCACCCCCTCTAGGTATTTAGTTGACCTTGAAAACAAGACTTTCAAGTGGTATCAGAGGGAGGTTGCTCGTTAAAGACTCAACAGTCTGAGTAGATCTCCAAGGTCAATAAGGAAAGGCATCCATTATATGTTCAGGAGTAAACCACAAGGAGCTAGGGGCCATAAAGCTTCCTATCTGTAGGAAGGAAGGGTTTGGCATATGGAAGGAGAGAGTTAGGCTGTTTATGGAGGTAGCTGACCCTAGAATTTTCATTACTGCCAAAGAGGGACCATTCATCCCTATGAAGGTCTCAGCTCTGGATGGTAATATCCAGACACCAAAGACATACTCTAAAATGACTAAGGATGAAGTCATCCTTGCCACAATGGATAAGAGAGCACAAAATATCATAGCCAACACCATTGTTGACTCCACCTTCCAAAACCTAGTTCACTGTAAGACATCATATGGAGGAGGCTCATTTGTGGAGCTACAGGAAAGCAGGTCAGACGGCAGGTAGGAGTAAGCTGCTAAGAATCTTCTGGTAGAGATGCCTATTTCACTAGGAGCTCCTAGTGTTTCTAGCTCCAAGGCGGAGGCTTCTAGTTCAGGAAGCAGGGGGAGAGATTCTACAAGTATGCCCGGGAACCGAGATGGTTCAAAAGAAGCAACGGAGGTGGTGAGCTATGGTCAGGTTCTTCGAAGATTGAAGAAGACCATCAAACCGTCGGCTCGGTACAACGAAGGGAACATGGTGAGATTTTTCTCTTGTTTCTTCAAAGGTCCTCTAGATGAGTGAGAACCTTCTAGCTTTGAATATGTCACTGGAGTTAAAGAGTGGGATGATGCCATGGATGAGGAGATGGTTACCCTCAGAAGGAACAAAACTTGGGATCTTATGCCCAAGGTTGATGGCGTTAATCCTGTGACATGCAAGTGGTTGTATAAGTTAAAGAAGAAGGTGGATGGAAGCATCGAGTGATACAAGGCTCGACATGTAGCTCGAGGGTTCTCCCAGTAGTATAGAGAAGAATATGAGGAGACATTTAGTCCTATTGCGAAAATGATTTCAATATGGGTGGTGATTGCCTTGGCGGCTTGCCAATGATGGAGGATGTGGAAGCTTGACGTAAAGAATGCTTTTCTTTACGGAGAAATTGATAAATACATCTTTATGGTATAGATGTTAGGGTACGTATCTAAAGATCATCTAGGACACGTCTGCAAGCTTAGGAAGGCCATTTAAGGCTTGAAGCAGACGCCTCAGGTGTGGTACGGGAAGATTGCAGAATACCTCCAATTCTGCAGTTATTTGCTTCAGATTCTAATTCGAGCCTGTTCGTAAAGAATAAGTGGGAGCTTCATGTCTTGGTGCTGCTATATGTTGACGACATGATCTTCGTGGGGAACTCTGAGGAAGAGGTAGCTAGGCTAAGGGAAGAGCTAGCTATTCATTTTGAGATGAAGGATTTGGGTGAGCTCCACCGCTTCTTTGGAATTGAGGTGGAGAGGTGAAAGAGTGGCATACTCCTTTCCCAAAGTGGCTATGCATAATGAATCGTTCAGCGATTCGACATGCGAGAGGGGAAGAGTTGTTCTACTCCTCTAGATGTTGGCCTTAAGCTTCGACCTTGATGAGGGTAGGGTTCCTTCAGATCCCTTGGTGTTTCGGGCTCTGGTTGGAAGCCTTATTTACTTGATGATTACGAGGCCAGACATTGCTTATGCTATAAGCCGCGTAAGTCATTATATGACGGAGCCTCGAAAGCCTCATCTGGTGGCGGTGAAGAATATTCTTAAGTACGCGAAGACTACTTTTGTTATGGGACTCCTTTATGGGAGTGACATTGGCTTCAACCTACATGGTTATACATATGCTGATTATGGGGGAGACTTAGACGATCGGAAGTCGACTTTGGGCTATGTTTTCACATGTGGATTAGCAGGCATATCACGGTGCAGCAAAAAGCAAGACTAGATGTTCGTCTCTACTACGGAAGCGGAGTAAAAGGATTTGGCCTTCACAGACTCGTTGTCTGCTTCTGGCAGTCTATTCAGTTCGGCAGCAACTATTAGCGGGTGAGCTGGCGGCTAGGCGAACTCGTGGTTAGGCGGCTAGCAGATTGTGGACAGAGTTCTTTAGCATTGGAATAACCGGGTGTTTATGCGGCTAGGTTGTGGTCTGGCGACCTAGCGGCTCCAGCGAACTTCGTAGATCAGTTCAGCAGAGCAACAAACACTTTTTTTCTATCCGCGTGGCTAGCTTTTGCCTTTATTTTTTGCTTCAATTAGGTACAATGGCGAATCTGTCTCGCCATATATGCCTCGCACTGTAAAGAATTTTGATAGTACTGGATTACTTGCTCTTCTGCTTACATCTAGTTTACTTGGCTTTATTTGGTTGAGTGTTCCTATGAACTAATTTCCAATTTTTCGTGTTTCACGAATATTTACAGGTTCAACACTAGCGATAGCTCTTTTTTTTTTTTTGAAAATTTCTAATTTCTCTATATATTTTTTAATAATTATTTTGCTAATTTAGTTATCACTAGTTTTGCTTTCGGAATAGTTGTATAGGTTTTGGTTCATTTCTATAATTTAAAATTAAAAATAATTATTTATAAATGAATTCAAAAATTCCCCAAAATATATTTATTTTGAAAGAATTCACTATATCAGATTCTTAATAATTATATAGCATTAAGATCAACTAACTTTAAAATAAAAAATAATAATTCATCACATATAAAAGCCATAGGTTATAAATCGAAATTTAGGATTAAAGATTTAATATGTACTTGACCATTTACTTATGTCATGTGTCTCACCATAATGGGGGTGTAGGATTGCATGCATTAGAGACCTAACCTCTAAGTCGTGTCTTGTCCTTAACTAGGGAGCGTTCTAGTGGTGCCTTACGAGACACTAAGGGGAAAGAGTGCTAGGTTGAGTGTCATGTTTTGTATGTATATGAGATTAACCCCCCAACCTATAACATGTGTGCAGCTCCTCATGACCGTATATAACTTAGTATGGGGCTATGTTGTAGACATTTTGTTAGGGTATCTTAATCTAAGAGCATACTCATATACATTACATGAACATTATTTTACACTATATGATTATCATGTCTTGCATATTTGTTCGAACATTCTAACACATCTTTTTCATGTTATATATCTTTGATCATTCATGTATTCTTGAAAAAACACAAGTATTTTTGAAAAAAACACCTATTCTTGATACCTTAGGCAAAAAATCTAAAATACGCAACTTTTTCAGAAGTCATCAAAATGCTTTATGGTAATTTGTATCCCATGTATTAGAAAACGTGAATCAAGAAAAATCATAATGAAAAATTAACAAAATTTGTGTTTTCTATGCTAATTACCATATCTCTATTGCTAGTGACGTGCGGTAGTACTACTGCTGGAGGTAGCATTAGAACTGATTTTTAGATTTCTTTTTGCATTTTCTTCGGTATAGTAGATTTTTATACTAAAGTGCTTTTAACATACTTCTATGTTTTCCAATATCTATTTAATTTTAAAAAAACAATCAAATATAAAATTACAAATTTTTTTCAAAAGGAAAAAAATATTTTTTATATTATCATAAAAATCAATATTTATAAAAAACAACTTGTTATTCATTGTCAATGTCAAGGATGATTAAATTATATCAAATAAAGTTTAAATACAATGTTTATTTTTTTTCAAGTTTTTTAAAACATTATTTTATTTATGTCATGCCTTGAATTTGATCTTATTATGTGCAATGAAATTGAATGGAGAAAACATGTGTAGGATTGCTTAGCATGCCTCTAAGTAGGAGTAATGTTTTATGTTTGATAATGATTTTATTCACTCACTTAATTTGATAACTTACATGTGTTTTAATCTTATACTTGCATGATTGTGCACTATAATAATCTAATAATTAAAATGCATACATAGATTACATACACTACATTGAATTGATTATTCCAATTCTTTGTTTTTCATGCACTTATTCTTTAGAGAAATGTGGTTTAAAAATAAAAATAATATTATTTGCAAAAAAAGTGAATTCAGAGTCCTTAGTGACTAAAATCTAATAAAAATTGACAAGGAAAACTCCACTAAGCACTACCCACCCTCCTGATAAGCCGAAATGAGCATTGTGAGGTTGAGCACCTTGGAAAAAGGAATGTAAAGTGCCTTGTAGCAAACAAAATATTCACAACTTCTCTTAGTACACTGAATCACAAAAATAAAAATAAAATAATAAATAATAAATGTGATCCCCTAAACACTACTCTGCTCCTTGATAAGTCTTAATAAGCATTGTGTGTGTAGAGCACCTTGGTTGTTGTAATCCTTACTCATGTGCATTAAAAAAAGTGGAAGCAAATTTTTGTATTTTAATGTTATGTTATTCATTATGCATGTCATGTGTTTTGATTAATCCACTTTTATACTTTATCAAAAAACTATTTGTACACATCATTATTTTTCATAAAACTTATAATCATGAGAATTGAATCCTAGTGCATATCTATACTATTCTCTATAATCTCAAGTAAATGCACTTGATAACAATGCATGCCGCAACAATGTTTATTTTTACTCAAAATGCAAATTAGCTTACACTATAGTTCTTATCTCTTATTGTTATTTTGAAACCATGCTTGCAAAATTTCAATGAAATAACATTTCTTGGACTTAAATTAAATTGAAAACATCATCTTATTAGACTTAATAATATTTATTTTTTATATGATCCAATTTTTAAAACGTTGTTTATTTTAAGAGTTCTTATCATATTCTTATGCTTACTACTTGGGCATAATTATAATTATCTACTTTCATATTAAGTACTTTCTCAACAAGTGGTAAAATATGCTTAAGCAGGTGGTATTTTCTTACTCTCAAGTACTATATTCAATCATGCACACAATTTCTCAATAATTTGTAAAGTGGTATTTATCTACCTGGATATTGCATCTGAAAGTCTTTATTTTAAGGATAACTAAATCACCTAGGGTGGGTGAATAGGTTTCTTAGTGCTTAGTGAATATCTTTGATTCTCTTTTAGCTAGTTGCTCTATTGGTAGATTAAGTTTAGCTTTCAAGACAAGCTACATGTACAAAGAAAAGCAACACTACAGAGTACGTTCAGATTTATAGTGGTTCCCCAATCTTTGGGTACATCCACTCTCCTCCCTCCTTGACAAATTCATTTTGGTCAAGGCACTTCTCCAAAACACTGCTCAAATAGCTTACACCTCAGATTCCGTAGGATCTCTCAATCTCCTCCAAGACTTACAGCTCAAGCACAAGGCCCTATAACTCAGTGATCCAAAGATCACCTACCTCAGGCCCAAAGGCCCTACAACTCAGGCTGGGAGGACATCCATACCTCAGATCCACAAGGGATCCTTCCTGAAAGTTAGGGATAGACCTGATATACTCTAGAGGGGGGTGGGGTGAATAGAGTATCTTTAAAACTTTAACACTTTTTGCTGTTTAATAAAAACTGCTGAGTTAGGAAGCTATTTGATACCAAAATATCCTGTAAGTAAAGAACTGTCCTAAGATAAAATAATCAACCACAGGCACAACAAAATATTAACTAATTAATCATAGACACAACAAACCTAACTAGCACAACCACAACAAGAACAAAAGAAAATGATGGCAACCAGACAACACAAAAATTTTATAGTGGTTCCCCAACCTGGGTACATCCACTCTTCTACCACCCATGTAGGAATCCACTCATGTTTTTGATCAGGTGACTGCCACCAATGATCTTTTGATCAGGTGCTCAAAAACTAATCCCAAGTCTTTTGATCAGGAGACTTGCAACCAGGAATAACTTTTGAAGGGAGTTGAAGAACCCTTTTTAAAGTGGGGGGATGAGAGAGTGATGTTGTCTTCTCTTTCTCAAGTACAATTGAGAAGACTTAGTGGATCTTTGATGTTAACAAAGCACCCCCTGAGATATTGATTTGTTTAGGAAGGTTGGAGCTTTGCTGCAGGGTGAGTAGGTCTTCAATCTTTTGCTTTAACCAGAAGAGCTCCAGGAACTTCTTGACTGATGAAGTTTTGTTGTCCTTGAAGAAGCCTGGAGTGAAGAAGGAAGAAGACTCTTGATTTGAATGGATATTCTTCTTTTTCTTCAGCTTGTTGTTATTTCTCTAGTCTAGGGCTTCTAGTTTCTTGACTATTGTATTGCCCTGAGTATTGCTTGCTCTCTTTCAAAATACTTGATCTCTGTCTGTGTATGTCTATTTCTCTATATCTCTGTTACTTATATCGAGAGGGAAGAAGAAAAATCCTTTTATATTTTCCATGAAGTCTTCCTTCAGAATTTTGAATTTCTTTCCAGCATTGATTACTGATGGCCTGGAGAATGTCTGCATTGATTGATTTCCCCAACTGTCCTATTGAAAAACGGCAAGTAATAATTCTGATGAAGGCCATAATCAATGCTGCGTCTAATGATAATACTCAGAGAATGTTAAGTATTGATTACTCAGGAATTATTGCAATAAAATGAGGACAGATGGAGGGAAAATATCCAAGTCTGGATCTACACAGAAATCGTCGAGCAGAGAATGAAATTCGTCGACCTGGGTACAGAGTTCGTCGAGCTGAGAAGTTATGTTCATCGACCAGATAATTATTGTTCGTCGAGCTGAGATGCAAGATCGTCAAACTAAGAACAGATAACTGCTTTCTCCAGAACCTTGCCAATTCTGTGTATCAAGATCATCGAGCTGAGAATCTAAGTTCATCGACTGGAGTTCAATTTCTGGACTTAGAATATTGAGATGTTTCTGGACTAGAATGTTGAAGTAGAGCATCCAGAAATTGTCGACCTGAGAACTAAGTTCGCCAAGCTGATATTTTAACTTCATCGACTGGAGTTCAAAGAAAGGAATTTTGGACTTGGAATGTTGAAGTATAGTATATGGAAATCGTCGACCTGAGAACCAAGTTCGTCATGCTCAGCTCAGAGAATTGTCTCTGAGTTCGTCGAGCTGAGTTCGACGAACGTCGAACTTATTTTCCTGAGTCTTTGAAATTTCTCTAAGTCTTGAAACTTCAGCAGTCTGTTGATGGCTGGTCCATATAGTGTTGATTCTAAGGACATGACCTAAACTCTAGGAGATAGACATGACCCTGGCTATATATGTTGGGTCAAATGATCCTAGTTTAGTGAACCTAGCCCAAATCCAACTAGGGATCCAACAATCTCCCCCTATTTGAGTGAGGTCACTAAATACAGACACAAAATATTCATAAAGCAAGAAAACATATATCTGACAGGAAATTTTAAAATATGCAGCAGATATATATGTACAGAAAGCTTTGTATCAGGAATTAAATAGTCAGTTTTAGGTCAACAAAAAAACTAAGACAGTTCAAAAAGTTTATTTCTTCTTCTTTTGCTCCTTGTACTTCTCCTCTTTAGCTTTTTCACCAGGCCGAGTAAACTTGATCTCCCTATTTGGATTGGCTGCTTGTGTCTTTGTCATTGTCATATCAGTAGATCCAATGATATTAAGGGAGGTAGCTCTTGGCACCACAGCTTCTGCATGCAGTTTCATATAATCATCATCATTAAAGAACTTGTTAGCTTTTGCAAACTGGTTGAGTTCTTCCTTCCTATATTTGAACATGGTTCAGTATTGAGAGGGATCCTTTCCTTCAGCTTTTGCCTTGTTGATCATGGATAGGCCAACCAATTTCTGGAACCTGGCCATCCTTGTTGTTGTAGCTATTTCTGGATCCTCAAAAGTGACCCCCGAGGTCAACTCATACTATGCAAGACTCTAGATTTATTTTATATTATAAGTAAGAAAATGATCTTTTTTACGTTGCTTGGAAAGTAGTGTATGAGTTTTATAAACAAGCTGATCATGAGATATACTTATAATAGTGTTTTTAGGTTTAAAAGTAACTAGCAACCTAGTATAAATCTTCCCAAGAGCAAATAGACTATCTCCAGAAAGGTAGCAGTAAAAGAAACATATCTAGTATCATAAGCAAAAACCACCAGCGGGCGTCAACAACCTGACACGAACCCACTAGCGAGCATGTATGTCTGTAAGAAAAAAAAAACTACCTCACAAGATCAAAAAACTGATCTCTACAGTACAAGAGATCACCAGTAACAACACAGCAAAACTAGCCGCCTACTCGGCTACTAATCAGAACCTAAGACATTCAGAGAAGAAAAAAATACCTCAGCAAGTAAAACAAGAAAATCTGAATAAGAGCATTATATCAAAATGGAACGAAGGAGAGTAAGTAAACATGACAGTAAAAACAAAGGCTGTCCAAAGTAAACCTAAGTACACCAAGTACAAGGAAACAACAACAAGCCCTACTCAAATCCTGCAGAGGCTACAAGGCAAAAGTATACCAACAACATGTTCCAATCTATAAAGGAAGAAAACATCTAACGATCCTAGCTTCTGAGTAATGGCAGTAGTAAAAAAAATAACATGGACCTGAGTTGGTGACCAAAAACAGACCCCAAACAAACAGTTCCAACTAAAAAATTCACTGCATCAGCACAAGGCCACCACATACCCAGCCCGTACCTGGGATTAAAAGGTGGCTGCCACGAAAATACCCAGCCCTTACCTGGGATTAAAGGTGGCGGCCACGGCTCGCACACAAAACCATCCCACTCCTTTAGAGTGTCAAAATACCACTACCTGCCATAACACACGATTCGGCGTTCAGAAAATAGCCGACAAACAACCCCAAACCCAACGGGATTCACTTGGGAAAACAAGGGAAGACAGAGGGAAAAATCGTCGAACACAGCTTACAGGAATCGTCGAGCTCAGTTCGACGATTTTTTGTCAAACTCAGGACATAGGAAAACACCGATATAAGTTCGACGATTTTCATCGAACTCAGGTCGACGATCTTCGTCGATGTCAGGCAACCGGGGATCGTCGATCTCAGTTCGACGAAAAACGTCGAACTTAGATCGACAATCTTTGTCGATCACAGGCAAGCGGAGATCGTCGATCTCAGTTCGACAATTTTCGTCGAACTCAGATCGATGATCTTCGTCGATCTCACGCAACCGGAGATCGTGGATCTTAGTTCGACGATCAACATCGAACTTAGATCGACGATCTTCGTCGATCACTGGCAAAGGGAGATCATCGATCTCAGGCAGCGTTGAGTGCACTCAATGCTGTCGATGCTTCCAAACAGAACTCTTGCAGAAATTGAATCTAATGCTACCTATCCTACCCAGCTACCACCACCATACATGAAGATCAAATCCAACATTCATCTTCACTACCCCCAGCACCCGAACTGGGAAAACTTTAATAGCAAGGAAGGATTAAGAAATAGACTAAATACTATCCAATCCGAGATTAATAGGGAACAATTTGATAAAAGACAAGACTACAGCAGCCCAGCCGAAAACTTGGAGTTTCAGAACTTGAGAAAGTGAAAAAAAACATAAAGGAGCATTCACGGTTCAAGATCCGATGATTTTGACGGGAAAACAGAGCAAAATAAACGAACTCGGGAAAATATATGATAACATCAAATATGAACATGCAAAGGGGAAAAGCTTGGAAAGGGTAGGAGCACCACTTGCCTCAAATTCCAGCGAAGCTTTGTCAGTCCCTTCCTCTCACTCGACACTAGTAGCACAACACAAGACGAAAACTTCGTCGGAGTGTAGGTCCTGGCGAGAGCAATCCAAATCCGCCTTCGAAATCGAATTCCGTCCACAAACGATCCCGGAATCGCCGTCCGAAGCCAACGAGATTGGCGGTTTTCTTTCTCTTGAATAGGCGGCGGTTTCTCCCGAAAAGAGACAATGAACAGTCCTAAATTCTAGCCTAAGGCTATTTATAAGCATGTGCTTTTAAGAAATTTAATAATATATTATTAATTACTTACACAAAATATCAAAACGACGCAAAAACCGAACCATCTCGGAAATTGACGAATTTCACACCGTAGCTAAATACCCACGCTACGAACGCAACGACGAAGTCGAAATCAACTTTCGACGAACAAAACTCGGGTTATCACTACCCAAAGCCAAAACACAAGCATCCCCCGAGAGGCCTCACCGGTCACCAAAACAGACTCGGCTTGCTAGGGAATCTTGCCAAAAAGGCTACCAACAACCACACAAGGAACCTAAAGAGCTAAGACCACGCTCTAACCAACGGCACAAGCCAGAAACGCGTCAACGTAATGACAAACGAGAAGTAAATAATCGCAGAAAAATCGGGGGCGTTACAGTCAATCCCCCTAAAAGAAAGTTTCGTCCCGAAACTTTACGTGCACAACTTCTACTATAGAAGGAAAGTAACAAAACAAGAGCTACTAGAAAGAAAACGTACCAATCAAATCAAGGGAACAGATGAGGGTGAGCCTCCCTCATAGCCGACTCTAGCTCCCAAGTCACGCTTTCCAAATCCTGATTCTCCCATAGAACTTTCACCATCGGGATAGACTTTGTCCGCAACACCCGATCTTGAGTATCCAAGATGCGGACCGGCAGTTGGAGGCACAACATCCAAGACTTGCCCACTACTTCGAACACACTTCCGTAATTGGCTTACATGAAATACATTATGAACATCTGGGAAGTTTGCTGGCAAATCCAGCCTATATACTGACACACTAATCTGCTCAACAATCCTAAACGGGCCCACATACCTCGGATCCAATTTCCGATTCTTACCAAACCTCTTAACACAAACCTTCGGGGGAACCTTAAGAAACACCAGGTCCCCTACAGCAAATTCCAAGTCAGATCTACGCCGGTTGGCATTCTTCTCATATCTCTCCTGAGCTATCCGAAGCTTTTCGAGAATCAGCTTCACCGCAACTTCCATTTCTTCGAGCGTGTCCGGACCCAACACAGGCCTCTCATCGACCTCAGTCCAAAACAAGGGAGTTCTGCAGCGCCTCCCATACAAGGCTTCAAACGGAGCCATTTGCAAGCTCTCATGGTAACTGTTATTGTATGCAAATTCCATAAGCCACAAACGCTCATCCCATGCTCCACCCTAGTCCAAGATGTAGCACCTGATCATATCCTCAATTATCTGGTTCACTCGCTCAGTATGACCATTGGTTTGAGGGTGGTAAGCTGTAGAATACCTCAAATCTGTACCGAAACCCTCTTGCAGACTCCTCCAGAAGCGAGATGTAAAATGGGAGTCTCGATCCGAAATGATGCTAACTGGCACACCGTGTAATATGATGACCTCGTTCAAGTACAGATCTGCTATCTTCTTCATCGGGTAATCTATCTTATAAGGTACGAAGTGCGCACACTTCGTCAATCGGTCCACAATCACCCAAACTGAATCAAATCCCCTTGGAGATCTCGGTAAGTCCGTAATGAAGTCCATAGAAATACTCTCCCACTTCCAAGTCGGGATCTCCAACGGGGTCAACTTGCCACCAGACCTTCCATGATTGGCCTTCACACGCTTGCAAGTGTGGCCCTCAGCAACAAATCGGGCTATATCACCCTTTATCCCATACCACCAGGCAATCTGCTTCAATTCATGATACATCTTTGTAGATCTTGGATGGTAGGCAACACTGGATCCATGAGCCTCTCGGCAAATCATAACCCTGATGTCTCCAACAACGGGGATGGAAAACCTGCCGCGATACTTCAAACTACCCGCATCATCGATAGAAAAATATGGCAACTCCCCTCTCTCAGTCCTGAGGTATAAGTGCAGAAGATCCGGATCATCCTTCTGGTGCAACCTGGTAAGTGCAATCCAAGACGGTTCTGCCACTGCCAAACTGCTCTGCATGTCACAGCGTCCCACAGAAATATCCATCAGGAGGAACTCTTCCACTAAACGATCGGCGGTGAGATTAAAGATCTTCCCCGTCTTCCGGCTCAGGGCGTCAGCCACTACATTGGCCTTGACCGGATGATACTGTATCTGTTAAAATTTTCTCAACGTGGTCAGCAAGATAGCCCAAACGCCAAATTAATATCTTCGGAACTACCTAGTTCGCACGTTGAACCAGTGGAAACCAAGGAACAGAGGTAAATCCCAACAAACAATGGAAGCACAAGCAGGTCTTTTATACATTCACTTCTTTACAACACGAGGCATACATAGCGAGACATGATTTCGCTAGTATAACAGCTGTAAACAGAAAGCACCAAAAACAAGCCGGGCGGACAGCACCGGAGTCTGCCGAGACCGCGAGGTCGCCGAGTCCGCTGAGATCGCCCGAGCTAAGCTGCAATCCGCCGAATAGACATGGAGTCCGCCGAAGCCGCGAGGCCGCGCGGACACACCGTTATTCGCCTCCTGCTGAACCTGAACTGAGGAACACCCCTACCCACCTGAAGCCGGTGGACAGGTTATTGAAGCTGGCAAAGATGAAACAGAGCTGACAAGCCGCAGAGCGACCTCCTGCTGAGTCCGCAGAGACCGCACACTTCCAAGTACTTGACCGAAGTCACAGCCAAACTCCTGGCTCCTTGAAGCTACCCGCACGACCTGCACACAGCAAACCGTCAGCCTGAAACAATCCGCGCGGACTGACAAATAGAGACCGCAGCACTTCGCTCAACCCAACTTACTGTTCACTCCAGTTACTTAGGTTACTGTAGATGTGCCAGGGGGGTCCTATTTATAGGCAGGAGTGTGGTCACCGCCCAAGAGATAGCGTCACCACCCCAGCCCGCGCGATAGCAAAACCCGTCCGTCGAGTCCGCATGGACTTAGCAGGATACAAAGGAATACCGCCAGGAGCAAGGCAACCATTGACGAACCCTCTCCAGTCCGCCCAAGCTATGCGGACAAGGCATCAGCCCGCAAAGCTCCAACCACTGCAGGACAGCAACCCCCTTCAATGGCAGTCCGCACCAACCCGAGGCAGTCCGCAAGACTCACACCTCAATCCGCCACAAGTCCACGACCAAGGCAGATAGCAACAGTCCGCCCGGTCACAGCGCACTTGGCGGATACTGCGGACACCATGGTCTTGGCACAAAGTGTGACCAAGTCCAAAACCACCAAAGGCCCATGAGAGCATGGCGGACACAAACTCCCATCCGCCAAACACCCTAGCACAGACCGCCATCAGTCCGCGAGCTCCTCGCACTTCTGTCCAACGCAGTAGCCATCCCCGGACTCCAAAACCAGTCCGCCAATCGACCTCCACAGCAAAGCACCTGCTGTGCCACCAGAGCTCGACAAGGCCTCAGCCAAGCTCTAAGCTCAGTCCGCAACAACCCGAACCGCAGACACTCCAGTCCGCAAGCTACCCGCGGACATGAGCCAACCCGCCTATCAGCACAAGCTTGCACCTGCGGCCACTGAGCAATGCACCAGTCTGCAAGCCTCCATCCGCTCAGGCCGCTCCTTGGCAAAGCCAATCAGCACACCCTATCCGCAGAAACCAGGCCGCATAGTCCGCGGACTTCATGCAACAAGCCGCTCAGAAGACAGCCGGCTTTCCACTAGACCTTCCACCAGGCCGCACATCTCAGTCCGCCCAGTCCGCCTAGTCCGCCAAAGCTGTCCGCCCGAGGCCGCCCGGCCTGTCCCGTCACCCACTTCCACTTCACAAATTTCAACACTCCCCCTTGAAGTGGGAAGTGGTGACCAAGCCCAGCAAGCTGCACAAGCGTTCAAAGGGCCCCTTCGACAGTGGCTTCGTGAAGATGTCAGCAAGATTATCTTCACTCCGAACATGCCCGACCAGCAGAGATCCTTCCAACACCTTCTCCCTGATGAAATGGTGATCAATCTCTATATGCTTGGTCCTGGCGTGACACACTGGATTGTTAACCAGTTTGAGAGCACTCTCATTGTCACCCCGGAGTAAAGTAGGCCCTTGCACTTCTTCAGGAACATCCTCTATAAGCCTCCTCAACCAAACGGCTTCCCGAGCAGCCAAGGCCGAAGCCTTATACTCCGCCTCCGTGGTTGAAACCTACACCGAGTCCTGCTTCTTGCTACACCACGAGATGCTAGCTGAACCGCAAGTGAACACATAACCAGAGGTAGACCTTCGATCATCCGAATCACCGCCATAGTCAGCATCCGTGTACCCGAGCAATGCAAACTCCGCATCCCTTCTATAGAGGAGTCCCATGTCAGAAGAAGCCTTGACATACTTCAGAATTCCCTTCGCCGCCACTAGATGAGATTGCCTTGGTTCAGCCATATACCGACTTACTCGGCCAACAGCATAAGCAATATCCGGCCTTGTAATCGTAAGGTAAATCAAGCTCCCAACAAGAGCCCTGAACACCAAGGGATCATGAAGAACCCTTCCCTCATCTCGTCGAAGCTTCAGCCCAGATTCCAGTGGAGTAGAGCACTTCTTCCCTTCGCCCATGCCGAACCGCTTCACAATGCGATCAGCATACCCTTTCTGGCTAATGAGAACCCCGCACTCCTTCCTCTCCACTTCTAGACCAAGAAAGTGATGCAACTCTCCCAAGTATTTCATCTCGAAGCGTATAGCAAGCTCAGCCCTGAGCCTTGCTACTTCCCCCTCCGAGTTCCCTGTGATGATCATGTCATCCACATACAGCAGGACCAAGACTCGTAGCTCCCCCTTCTTCTTGACGAACAAGCTTGAATCCGAGTTGGAAGCAAGGTATCCACAGAATTGCAAATACTCTGCAATCTTCCCATACCACGCTCTAGGAGCTTGCTTCAACCCATAGAGAGCCTTCCTGAGTTTACAGACATAGTCCAGATGCTTTTCAGAGGCAAAACCAAGCGGCTGATCCATGAAGATATCCTTGTCAATCTCTCCGTAAAGAAAGGCATTCTTCACATCGAGTTGCCACAACCTCCATCCCTTGCTAGCAGCCAAGGCGATCACCACTCTTACAGAAGTCATCTTCACAACTGGATTGAATGTCTCCTCATAGTCTTCTCCATACTGCTGTGAGAATCCTCTAGCGACCAGGCGAGCTTTGAACCGATCAATGCTCCCATCAGCCTTCTTCTTCAACTTATACACCCACTTGCAAGTAACCGGAGTAATGCCATCAACCTTGGGCACAAGGTCCCAGGTTTCATTCTTCTTCAGAGCATCAATCTCTTCTTTCATGACATCATCCCACTCCTTTACTCCAGTGGCCTCGTTGAAGTTTGCAGGCTCTCGCTCATCCAGAGGACCTGCAAAGAAGCAGGAGACAAAGCTCACTGCATTCCCATCACAGTACCGAGACGGTGGCTTAACCACCCTCTTTGATCTCCGAAGACATGGATCCTTGCTCACGGCTTCCGTTGCTTCTTCAGGCTCCACTCCTACCTGTGGCAAGCATTGAGTAGTGCTCCCCCTGCTTCCTGAGCCAGAAGGCTCAGCCTTGGAGTTAGAAGCAACAGGAGCTGCTGGTGAAACATCAAGCTCCTCTTCCAAGCCATCAGCAGCCTCCACCGGTGCTTCATCAACCTTGCTACTTCCGGTTAGCTCCACCGAGCCACCTCCATATGACGTCAGCTCGTCAAAGACAACGTCTCTTGACACCACGAACTTCTTCGTCACAGGGTCCATGCATTTCCATCCCTTCTTCCGCTCATCATAGCCAACAAAGACAAGTTTCCTTGCCTTCGCATCCAGCTTTGTCCGTGAAGCATCCGGGACATGCACGTAGCAAGTTGAACCGAACACCCGAAGGTGTCCAACACTCGGCTTCTCCTTCAGCAACAGCTCAACAGGAGTCTTCATGTTGATAGGGCTGAGTGGCATCCGGTTGATAACATACACAGCACAAGACATTCCCTCCGCCCAAAAGGACCTTGGGATATCTTTCGCATGAAGCCAGCATTTGCAGGTCTCCGTCAGATGATGGATCTTCCGCTCCGCTACCCCATTTTGTTGTGGAGTGTGGGCACAAGTAAGCTCCCGTTGGATCCCGTGCTTCTTGCAGAAGTTAGAAAACTCGGAGGAGACAAACTCACCCCCGTTATCAGTTCTAAGCTTCTTAATCCGCAAGCCAAGCCGACCTTCTACCAACTCCTTAAACTCCACAAACAAATGGAAGGCTTCCGACTTCTCCTTTAAGAAGTACACCCAAGTATACCTTGAGTAGTCATCAACCAAGACAAGCATATATCTGCTTCCGCCAAGGCTGGCAGTAACCGTTGGTCCCATCAGGTCACCATGAATACACTCCAGTGGTTTCTTGCTCCTTGTTTGTGATTTATCAAACGGAAGGCGATGTGCCTTACCGTATTGACAGCCCGCACAAACATGCCCATCACCAAAGGAGGACAACTTCGGCAACCCCCTCACCAAACTTCTACTCGCCATCGCCTTCAGCTTGTCCATGCCAACATGCCCCAGCCTCTCATGCCAGATAGCATCGCTATCATTGGCTCTCATTTTATCAATATAAGCACTGGTGGAAAGAACAAACAAGTTCTTCACCCTCCTCCCAACATGAGCAACATCAGCCTTTACCGCTGATACGTTGCGAAGGAACCTCACGTCTGTTGGCCCAAACAGAACGTGATACCCAGCATCCACCGCATTGGTCACCGAGAAGAGGTTTTTCTTCATGCCCGGCACGTGATACACACTCCTTAACGTGAGTGGCCCCTGATCACTACCCAAAGACACGACCCCCTCTTTCTCTACTGCATAAACAGTATTATCAGCAGTGATAATAACTTCATTACCTAAGTAAGGCTGCATGGAGGTGAACTTCGATTTGTCTCCGGTGAGGTGATGACCACACCCGGAGTCCACGATCCACTCACTGTTGAAGTCCTCAGCAGACAAGGCCCAGACACAAGTGCCCGTCATGAAAGCTCCGCCCCATTCTGCTTCTTCACTTCTCGAGCAAGCTTCCTCCTTTCCCGCAGCATGCCCTGGCTGCAGTTTGACCTTGCAGTCCCGCTTGAAGTGCCCTCGCTGATGACACTGGTAGCACTTCAGATTCTTCTTCCAGTCCTTAGGAGCATTGCTCCTCTCCGGTGGATATGAAGTTGAAGTCTCCTTCTCACCAGCGGCCTGCACCTTCTTCTTCTTCTTCCCTTCCCATCCTTTCTTCTTGCATGAGAAGAGAGCTTCGCTGCCTTCCTGATTCAGATTCACTCCAGCCATCTGCCTTGCTAAGCTCTCCTGCGAGGCAAGTAGATTCTCCAGCTCCAGCAACGACGGCTGAGTAGCCAACCCTTGAACATATGTGACAAAGGCCACATACTCCTTCCGCAAGCCGCGGATAATGTGCCTTTTCATCTTTGCCTCAGAGATAGGCTCATCAGGATCCAGTGCCGACAGCTCAGCACACAAACTCTTCATCTTTAAGAAGTACTTGGAGATGGAAAGGTCTCCCTGAGTTGCCCTGGCCAACTCATTCTCCAGGAACTGAAGCCGCGCCACATTCTTCCTATTGAACAACTCATCAATGGTTGTCCAAATATCAGCGGCCGACTCACACCCAACGATGTGATCAAACAGTTCCGGAGACACAGCTCTCTTCAGAATGAACTCCGCCTTAGCATTTGTTCTTCTCCAGAGCCTAACCTGCTCAGCAGTACCGAAAGCAGCAGTGACTTCCTGCCTGTCATCACCACCGACGACTTCCCACAGCTCCTCGCCAAGAAGATAACTCTTCATGCACGACTTCCACTTCTTGAAGTTAGTCGGCGTTAAGAGTTCAATGCCAAGACCTCTTGCAAAACTCCCTTCCATTGCAACACCTGTTGGCAACCTTTCAGCAGCTCCGAGCAACAACACAGGTTGATCACCACTCAATCACTGAGTAACAACACTGGCTGACTTCCGCTAAGCAACTGAACCTCAGAAACCTGCCTCTGATACCATGTTAAAATTTTCTCAACGTGGTCAGCAAGGTAGCCTAAACGCCAAATTAATATCTTCGGAACTACCCAGTTCGCACGTTGAATCAGCGGAAACCAAGGAACATAGGTAAATCCCAACAAACATTGGAAGCACAAGCAGGTCTTTTATACATTCACTTCTTTACAACACGAGGCATACATAGCGAGACATGATTTCACTAGTATAACAGCTGTAAACAGAAAGCACCAAAAACAAGCCGGGCGGACAGCACCGGAGTCCGCCGAGACCGCGAGGTCGCCGAGGTCGCCGAGTCCGCTGAGATCGCCCGAGCTAAGCTGCAATCCGCCGAATAGACACAGAGTCTGCCGAAGCTGCGAGGCCGCGTGGACACACCGTTATTCGCCATGCTCCTCAGCACTGCGAGAGTAGATCAACACATCATCGATGAATACCACCGCGAACTTGTCTAGAAAGTCCTTGAACACCCGGTTCATCATATCCATGAAAGCTGATGGTGCGTTGGTCAAACCAAACGACATCACTAGAAACTCGAAGTGTCCATGCCTCGATCTAAACGCAGTCCGTGGAATATCTTCCTCACGGATCCTGAGCTGATGATAGCCAGAACGAAGATCAATCTTGGAAAACACCGTGCTACCACGCAACTGATCAAATAAGTCATCGATCCTCAGTATAGGGTACCTGTTCTTAATGGTGACTTTGTTCAGCTCCCTATAATCGATGCACAGCCTCATTGACCCATCCTTCTTCTTCACAAATAGAATAGGAGCACCCCAAGGCGACGAACTCGGCCTGATAAAGCCTTTTGCCAACAACTCGTCCAACTAGACTCGCAACTCCTCCAACTCACGAGGGGCCATCCGGTAAGGCGCCTTAGCAATAGGACGCGTACCCGATTCAAAATCAATCACAATCTCAACATCCCGCTTGGGGGGAAGACCAGGAAGGTCATCAGGAAAAACATCAAAGAAACCACGTACAATAGGAATCTCCTCCAAGTGCGGTACACTAACAACAGTCCCAACCATCGAGACTAAACAAGCAAAACAATCAGAACGAAACAGCTTCTGAGCACATACAGCAGAAATGACAGGGGAATCCTGGCACGGATCAGCATACACACTTCCAGGCTGACGGTTGTCCTTGATGAAGTCCAAGCGTTTCCCTTTGCACTGAATAACCGCATCATACTTAGACAACCAGTCCATGCCTAGAATAACATCGAAGTCCTCTAGATCATCTTCAAGTCTACCTTCGCAAGGAAGTCCCCCAACAAAATAGGGCAATCCAAAATGCCCAAATCTGATAACACAGATTCACCATAAGGGAACTTGACGCAGAAGGTATCACGAACTTGATTTAGAATCAACCGGTATCGCTCCACAAAGGCTCTAGCCACAAACGAGTGGGTAGCGTCGGAGTCGAATAGAACACGCGCCCAGCGGTTCTTCAACTTAAATTTTCCTGAGATGACCTGAGTCGAAGTTTGAGCCTCCTCGGAAGAGATCACTGTAACACCCCGAATTTTTTGATTGCGTACGCATGATGGGCGTTACGTTGGCTTTGACCGTTGTTCGAGCATGGTTTTTCCCGCGGGCTTGCGAGTGGCTGTTTTGGTAGCCGAGTTGCACGATTCCCCAGCAAACCGGAGTCCATATGGGGACTCGGTGAGGCCTCTTAGGGAATGCATGCACTTTTTCGCGCCCGGGAAAGGTTGCTCAAAATGAGTTGCTGGTACAGGAAACAAACAAAGGGTAAAAAGTTCTTAAGGCAAAAATGGTCTAGGACGACACAGAAACATTTTTCAAAATAGGGCAAAATAGTCATTTTTGTGCCTGACACGCCCCCCCGACACGGGCGTGTCGGGGCGTGACCCAGGGCGTGACCTGGGCATGACCTCCTTGACTCGACGATTTCCGAGTGTCAAGTTGAGCTCGACGAATGGGGTACACGCCCCGTGATACGGGCGTGTCACGCGCCGTGTCCCGCAGTGTCGAGTCTCGAGTGTTGAGTGTCGAGTGTCGGGTGTCGAGAGAGGGGACACGGCCTGAGACACGGGCGTGTCACAGGGCGTGTCAAGCTGTGTCGAGTGTCGACACTTTGTGTCGACAAGGTGTCGAGACACGAGCTACATGCCCTAGGTCACGGGCGTGACTGACCAGTCACAGGCGTGTACCCGGCCGTGTACCGTGTGGATCAACTTGAAATTACCGACTTTCTGCGCCGCTTAAGGTACACGCCCTGTGTCACGGGCGTGACAATCACGTTCAGCTTTCCTTTGCCCTTGTCCACACGCTGAGGCGGAGGTAAAGCCTGAAGTGTAACTGCCTGAAGAATAGGCTGGACATGAGGACATCTTGTCTTGATATGGCCCTTCTGTCCACACTGATAGCAGATTTTATCCTTGGACCAGCACTAGGCAGCATCATACCCGGGTCGCTTGCAAACAGAACAAGAAATATCCTTCCTAGGAGCACCTTGAATAGCATTAACTTGCTCCTTCTTCTGAGCTCCCGCCTTCTTGAAACACCTCTCAACAGGGTGGCCTGACCGGCCACAGAAGCTACACACTACCTTGCTCTTCTTTCCCGAAGCAGCATCGAGTACCTGGGGGTTTTTCTCTTCAGCAGACTTCCTCTTGTCCTTCCTCATTTGCTGGACTCTGTTCTTTGCGGTCTCAATTGCCTCCACTTTCAGAGCAGCCTCCACTACCCCTGCATAAGTCTCTGATCCATAAGCACTGGCCAACTGCTAAACCTCGCTCCTCAAGCCACCAAGGAACCACTTGACTCGATCTGCTTCAACACTCACCAACCCAGGGGCAAACCAGCTCAACTTACTGAACTCTATCTCGTACTCACTGACCGTGAGTTGCCTCAGCTTCAGGTGAAGGAAGTCATTCATTAGTCAGTCACGCTCGACCGAAGGCATGAACTTCCTCAACAGTATCTCCTTGAATAATCCCCAAGAGCAACCAGCCACCAAGCTCTCCTTTTCCCTAATCCACCAGCTCTTAGCCAAACCCTTTAGCTGATAGGCGGCTATCATCACTCTCTGATCTTCTACAACACCGGAGTACAAGAACATCTCCTCCTTGGAGATCAGCCAATCATCTATGACCATGAAATCTGCCATCCCATCATATGTAGGAGGGCTAAGTCTCTGAAACTGAGAAATAAAGGCCATCTCTACTGGCACCACCACTGGAGGTCTCAGGGAAGCACGAGGGGGAGGGGCAGCAGACCCCCCTATAGGGGCTTGCACCCCCTGAGTCTGTCCTGCCACAACTGCCACCAGAGACTGGATCTGGGCCTGCATCTCCACCAACTACCTGGTTAAGGAATCATTGCTCTATCGCAGGCTCTCGATCACCACATCACTCTGTGCTCCTGAGGACTCACCCTCAGAGAGGGGAGTCGACCTAGTCAAAGGACGTCTCGCCATCCTAAAACCATAAAAACTGAGGCCAAACCTAGTACAACAGTTGGAACAAACTACTAGTACAAACAATACATACATAAATATGAACCTTTAACTGCTATACTTGCTCTGGGATTTTATTTTGTTTAACAAAAGTGATGCTATGCCTAACCTAGGATGGTTAACCACCATCAACTAACTCTTGTGCCTAGATAGGGAATGCATGAATTTATATTCTTTTTCTGATTTAAAACCATGTGTGTACATATATCATCCTGCAAATCTTTAGCTTGGCACGTTGTGCTTATGCAATGTTATGCTATGCATGATTGTGCTATGCATTCTAAAAAGGCCCTAATGCATGTTATGAGTGGCGTACGCATGAAAATGTTATGCATCCCATACTATATAACATTCTCATGCAACGAAAAAGAACCATGCTAGTCGCACTCATGTAGTGAGGTTATGCATCCCATACTACATAACCATCACATGTTGCCCATATGGTGGATCCATATACAGACACATATTATGCATCGCATACTACATAATATTCCCCGTATACTTCATGTTATGCTATGAGTGTAGTGTTCGTGCTTCAGCCAAGACGTGCTGATGACATATCGGTGTCTGTATGATATGATGCTAAACATCTAATAACTACAAGGAAAGGTTGCCCGACAAATTGTCAAGCAACCTTGCTCTGATACCAACTATCACAACCCGCATTTTCTCAGAAATTAAGAAGTATCAAAGTAGGAGAAAACACGCGTTGTGATGCCATTTCGAGAAGGGGATAACTGTCGACGCTCAGGCGAACACCATCTAACTAGACTATGAAAATTCATAAGTTTAATGATTAGAAAATTAGTTAGATTTTAAAGGCCGTATCCCTCGGCTCAGTGGATCATCTAGTCCAAAGTTTTAAAACTATACTTATATGTAGCGGAAAATACTTTATTTATATTTGACATCCTATGAGAGTGCATAAGTGACCCCCGAGGTCAACTTATATTATGCAAGACTCTAGATTTATTTTATATTATAAGTAAGAAAATGATCTTTTTTACGTTGCTTAGAAAGTAGTGTATGAGTTTTATAAACATGTTGATCATGAGATATACTTATAATAATGTTTTTAGGTTTAAAAGTAACTAGCAACCTAGCATAAATCTTCCCAAGAGCAAATAGACTATCTCCAGAAAGGTAGCAGTAAAAGAAACATATCTAGTATCATAAGCAAAAACCACCAGCGGGCGTCAACAACCGGACACGAACCCACTGGCGAGCATGTATGTCTGTAAGAAAACAGAAAACTACCTCGCATGACCAAGAAACTAATCTCTACAGTACAAGAGATCACCAGCAACAGCACAGCAAAACTAGCCGCCTACTCGGCTACTAATCAGAACCTGAGGCATTCAGAGAAGAAAAGAATACCTCAGCAAGTAAAACAAGAAAATCTGAATAAGAGCATTATATCAAAATGGAACCAAGGAGAGTAAGTAAACATGACAGTAAAAATAAAGGCTGTCCAAAGTAAGCCTAAGTACACCAAGTATAAGGAAACAACAACAAGCCCTGCTCAAATCCTGTAGAGGCTACAAGGCAAAAGTATACCAACAACATGTTGCAATCTATAAAGTAAGCAAACATCTAACGATCCTAGCTTGTGAGTAATGGCAGTAGTAAAAAAAACAACATGGACCTGAGTTGGTGACCAAAACAGTCCCCCAAACAAACAGTTCCAACTAAAAAATTCACTGCATCAGCACAAGGCCACCACATACCCAGCCCGTACCTTGGATTAAAAGGTGGCGGCCACGGTAATACCCAGCCCATACCTGGGATTAAAGGTGGCGGCCACAGCTCGCTCACAAAACCATCCCACTCCTTTAGAGTGTCAAAATACTACTACCTGCCATAACACACGATTCGACGTTCAGAAAATAGCCGACAAACAACCCCAAAGCCAACGGGATTCACGCAGGAAAACAAGGGAAGACAGAGGGAAAAATCGTCGAACACAGCTTACAGGAATCGTTGAGCTCAGTTCGATGATTTTTCGTCGAACTAAGGACACATGAAAACACCGATATAAGTTCGACGATTTTCGTCGAACTCAGGTCGACGATCTTCATCGATCTCAGGCAACTGGGGATCGTCGATCTCAGTTCGACAAATAACGTCGAACTCAGATCGACTATCTTCGTCGATCACAGGCAAGCGGAGATCGTCGATCCCAGTTCGACAATTTTCGTCGAACTCAGATCGACGATCTTCGTCGATCTCGCGCAACCGGAGATCGTGGATCTTAGTTCAACGATCAACGTCGAACTCAGATCGACGATCTTCGTCGATCACTGGCAAAGGGAGATCGTCGATCTCATGCAGCGTTGAGTGCACTCAACGCTGTCGACGCTTCCAAACAGAACTCTTGCAGAAATTGAATCTAATGCTACCTATCCTACCCGGCTACGACCACCATACATGAAGATCAAATCCAACATTCATCTTCACTACCCCCAGCACCCGAACTGGGCAAACTTTAACAGCAAGGAAGGATTAAGAAATAGGCTAAATACTATACAATCCGATTTTAATATGGAATAATTTGATAAAAGAAAAGACTACAGCAGCCCGGCCGAAAACTTGGAGTTTCAGAACTTGATAAAGTGAAAAAAAACATAAAGGAGCATTCACGGTTCAAGATCCGATGATTTTGACGGGAAAACAAAGCAAAATAAACGATCTCAGGAAAATGTATGATAATAGCAAATATGAACATGAAAAGGGGAAAAGCTTGGCAAGGGTAGGAGCACCACTTCCCTCAAATTCCAGCGAAGCTTGGTCGGCCCCCTCCTCTCACTTGGCACCAGCAGCACAAAACAAGACAAAAACTTCGTCGGAGTGCAGGTCCAAGCGAGAGAAATCCAAATCCGCCTTCAAAAATCGAATTCCGTCCACAAACAATCCCGGAATCGTCGTCCGAAGCCAGCGGGATTGACAGTTTTCTTTGTCTCGAACAGGTGGCGGTTTCTCCCGAAAAGAGACAATGAACAGTCCTAAATTCTAGCCTAAGGCTATTTATAAGCATGTGCTTTTAAGAAATTTAATAATATATTATTAATTACTTACACAAAATATCAAAACGACGCGAAAACCAAACCATCTCGGAAATTGACGAATTTCACATCGTAGCTAAATACCCATGCTACGAACGCAACGGCGAAGTCGAAATCAACTTTTGACTAACAAAACTCGGATTATCACTACCCAAAGCCAAAACATAAGCATCCCCCGAGAGGCCTCACCGGTCACCAAAACAGACCCGACTTGCTAGGGAATCTTGCCAAAAGGCTACCAACAACCACACAAGGAACCCAAAGAGCTAAGACCATGCTCTAACCAATGGGACAAGACAGAAACGCGTCAACGTAATGACAAACGAGAATTAAATAATCGCAAAAAAATTGGGGGCGTTACACTCTTCCAATAGTTCTTCTTCACTGTCTTCTTCAGCTTGTGGAGGAGGTGATGTAACCTCTTGTGGAAGGTTTAACTCTCCCAATTTCTCACACAAGTGAGGTACCTGCAAGGTGCTATTAGTAGAAATTTCTCTATCCTTGTAAGACATGTTAACTTCATCAAAGTTACATGTAATGATTCTTCAATTTTTAAAGAAGATTTGTTAAACACCATATAAGTTTTGCTTACTTGGGAATATCCTAGAAAAATTCTCTCTTCAGTCTTAGCTTCAAACTTTCTAATATGTTTCTTGTTATTATTATGTATATAACATATGCAGCCAAATACTTTAAAGTAAGTGATTTTAGGTTTCTTCCCTTTAAGCAATTCATAGGGAGTCCTATTCTTAAGTTTATGTATTAGACTCCTGTTCAGTGCATATTTTGCTGTGCTTACAGCCTCTGCCCAAAAGGATCGGGGCATGTAAGCATCTGCAAGTATTGTGCCTGCAGCTTCAATTAGGGTTCTAATCTTCCTTTCAGCTACCCCATTTTGTTGAGGAGTTCTCGGATCTGAGAAGCAGTGCCTGATACCTTCCTTCTCATAGAACGCATGCATAAGAAGAGACTCAAACTCTGTACCATGATCACTTCTGATCAATGCAACATGAGTAGAGTACTCAATCTGTATGGTCCTGAGAAAATATGTAAGAACTTTGAATGTATCTGACTTAGATCTCAGAAAGAACACCGAAGTGAACCTTGAGAAGTCATCTACAATGACTAGAGTATAGGATTTCCCTCCTAGGCTTTGTACAATAATAGGCCCAAAAAGGTCCATGTGTAACAAGTACAAGATCCTAGATGAATCACTCTTATTTACTGATTTAAAGCTATATTTAGTTTGCTTACCTAGTTGACAAGAACTGCAGAGACCTTACTTCTTGTAGGGACCAGAAGGTAAACCTCTCACAAGGCTGTCTTTAGATAGCCTAGAAATGTTTTTCATATTAACATGTCCTAGTATTTTATGCCATAGTTCATTTTGATTGCCAACTATATTAAGTAAACAGATATCTGAAGGTGCATAATGAAAATCTACTATGTACATGTTACCTTGTCTATTTCCAATTAAAACAGTTTGTTTTTCTTTATTAGAAATAATACAAGATATTGAGTTAAAGTGTACTTGATAACCTTCATCACATAGTTGGCTTATGAAGATGAGGTTATGCTTGAGTCCACTTACATAGGTCACCTTCTTGAAAGTGATTGCTCCAATCTTTACTTGTCCAAAGCCTTCAGATTGGCCCCAATTTGTATCACCAAAGATCACCTTTGGTCCCAGCTTGGACTTGTAGTTGATTAAGTTGTCCTTACTGTCATTCATATGCTTGGAGCATCCACTGTCCAGGTACCATTTTTGATTAACAGCTGGACAACCCTTTTCCTGCAATGAAAACAGTTAGTTGTTCTTGACCCAGGTTACCTTGGGTCCTTTATATTATTGATAAGAAAAACTAGATATTACTGAAAATTCATGGTGAGATTTATACCCTAAGGGGTGATATTTTCTAGGAGGAATTATCCAATCAGCATGTGGATTAAAAGGTTTCCTAGTTTGATTTGATTTGCTATTATAAGTATGTATTTTATTAAGTCTGTCTGGGATCGACGAAAAGTTGTGAGTTCGTCGACCAGAGTTCGACAAAAAAGAATGAGATCATCGATCTCTGCTCAGAGAATGAACATATTCATTTTCTGTACCACAAGTTCGTCGATCTCTGCTCGACGAACCATACATATTTCGTCGATCGCAGTAGGATGAATAATTATTATATAGATCTACGTTCAGAGTTCGTCGACTTGAGTTCGACGAACTGGACACATTTCGTCGATCTAAGTTCGATGAAATCTGCTGAACTTTATTTTTATCTAAGGTTTTCTGGTTTTTGTTATTGTGATTTTTAAAGTTAGGTAATTCTTCTGTGGTTTGTTTTTTGTTCATTACCTCTTTATCCTTAGCTGACACAAATCTAATGGGGGTTGATAATATGTTCTTCTGAAGAATGAGGGGTAAATTTGATGATACACCCAAGCCCAGTTTGCCATTCAGTCTGGCATTGACTGTGCTTGTGATGTCCATCAGCTTAAGGCTTCTCCTATTGAGAGATTCCTCAAGTTGTTTGGCCTCACATAGCTCTGTATTTAAAGAATTGATTTGTTCATTAACTAGAATTAGTTCTTCTTTCAATTTACTATTTTCAAAAATCATATTTTCCTGATTAGATAATTTTTCTCTAAGTGTTTTGATTTCCTTTTCAGAGTTGATTTAATCAATACACAAGGTTTTAAACTCAGTTTTGAAAGTATCAGAACTATAATCAAAAGTTGAAAGTACCTGATCAGCTTCTGATTCTAAAGTTCCTTCATTTTCAGATTCTACTTCATCTGATTGACATCTGGAAGCATCAATGGACATGAGGCAGATTTCCTTGGCCCTTGCCTCTTCATCCTCTTCACTGGAACTGGAAGATGTGGATTCATCTTCAGTATCACTCCAGTTTTCAGCTACAAAGCCCTTCTCCTTCTTTTTGTATTTGTTGGAGGAAGGCCTGCTTCTTTGCTATCTTCTGGAGTCCTTCTCTCTTCTTTTCTCTTTCTTTTGAATCTCTGGACACTTTGAGATGAAGTGTCTAGGTTTCCTGTAGCCAAAGCATACTACCTCTTTAGTAGGAATTTTGTCATACCTTGGCTTATCATCCTGCCTGGATGATTTTCTTCTGAAGTCTTTCCTTGCCATTTTGTAAAATCTTTTGGAAAATAGACTCATTAGCTCTTCATTTATTGTTGAAGCCTCTATCTCTTCAGTAGTCTTGAATGCCAGGTTGTGCTCCTTTCTTGTTGGTGGAGGAGTTCTTTGTTCAGCAGCTTCTCTGGACTTTATGAGCTGCTCATAGGACTTGAGCTTTCATAATAGAGATTCTGTGGAAATCTCATTTAAGCTTCTGGCCTCCTTGATTGGCCAGATTCTTGAATCCCATGAGCTTGGGAAGCACATGAGGATTTTATCATTGACTTCAGTAAGGGTGATGTCCTTATCCAAAGTCTTCAGCTCATTGATGATTGAGCTTAGTCTGTTGTACATGTCTGCAACAGATTCTGCTTCCTCCTTCTTGAAATTCTCATACTGGGATTTGAGATTTGATCTTCTGTCTTTCCTTTCATCAATAGAGCTAGCCACCATTTGGTTGAGAGAATCCCAAATGGCCTTGGCTGAAGTGCATTCAGCCACTTTTTGGAAAATGTCATCAGACATTATTTGGGCCAGTATGTTCATGGCTTTAGCATCAACAACCTTGGCTTTCTTCTGAGCATCAGTCCACTCAGGTGGTGGAACTGCATGAGTGCTGGAAGTTGCTGTAGAGGTAGATGGTTGAGGAGGACCTGTCAATATAGAATTGTAGATGTCCTCATCAATAGAATTCATATAAAGTTTTATTCTTGCCTTCCAGATGGCAAACTTATTTAGGTTGCACACTGGAGGTCTAGTGCTTGCATAATCTTTGTTCTGTGCCATGCTGTGAATATAATCCTAGTAAAAAATCAGATCTAACAAAGGATCTTTTGGTTCAAGGGTTAGCTTGTACAACCAAAGGAACCATGCTCTGATACCAATTGAAAGTTAGGGTTAGACTTGATATACTCTAGAGGGGGGGGGGGGGGTGAATAGAGTATCTTTAAAACTGTAACACTTTTTGCTGTTTAATAAAAATTGCTGAGTTAGGAAACTATTTGATACCAAACTATCCTGTAAGTAAAGAACATTTCTAAGATAAAATAATCTACCACATGCACAACAAAATATAAACTAATTAATCACAGACACAACAAACCTAACTAGCACAGCCACAACAAAAACAAAAGAAAAGATGGTAACCAGACAACACAATAATTTTATAGTGGTTCCCCAACCTGGGAACAACCACTCTTATACCACCCTGGTAGGAATCCACTCAGGCTTTTGATCAGGTGACCGCCTCCAATGAGCTTTTGATCAGGTGCTCAAAAATAATCCCAAGTCTTTTGATCAGGAGACTTGCAACCAGGAATAACTTTTGAAGGGAGTTGAAGAACCCTTTTTACAGTGGGGGGATGAGAGAGTGATGTTTTCTTCTCTTTCTCAAGTACAACTGAGAAAACTTAGTGGATCTTTTATGTTAACAAAGCTCCCCCTGAGATATTGATTTATTCAGGAAGGTTGGAGCTTTGTTGTAGGGTGAGTAGGTCTTCAATCTTTTGCTTTGAGCAGAAGAGCTCCAGGAACTTCTTGACTGATGATGTTTTGTTGTCCTTGAAGAATCCTGGAGTGAAGAAGGAAGAAGACTCTTGATTTGAATGGATGTTCTTCTTCTTCTTCAGCTTGCTGTTATTTCTCTGGTCTAGGGCTTCTAGTTTCTTGACTATTGTATTGCCCTGAGTATTGCTTGCTCTCTTTCAAAATCCTTGATCTCTGTCTGTGTATGTCTATTTATCTATATCTTTGTTACTTCTATCGAGAGGGAAGAAGAATAATCCTTTTATATTTTCCATAAAGTCTTCCTTCTGAATTTTGAATTTCTTTCCACCATTGATTACTGACGGCCTGGAGAATGTCTACATTGATTGATTTCCCCAACTATCCCATATAAAAATGGCAAGTAATAATTCTGATGAAGGCCATAATCAATGCTGCTTCTAACGATAATATTTAGAAAATGTTAAACTTTGATTACTCTGGATATTTTGCAATAAAATGAGGACTGATGGAGGGAAAATATTCAAGTCTGTATTTGCACAGAAGTCATCGAGCAGAGAACAAAATATGTCGACCTGGGTATAGAGTTCATCGAGCTGAGAAGTTATGTTCGTCAACCAGATAATTATTGTTCGTCGATCTAAGATTCAAGATCGTCGAACTAAGAATAGATTACTGCTTTCTCTAGGACCTTGCCAATTCTGTTTATCAAGATCGTTGAGCTGAGAATCTAAGTTCATCGACTGGAGTTCAGTTTCTGGACTTAGAATATTGAGATGTTTCTGGACTAGAATGTTGAAGTAGAGCATCTAGAAATCGTCGACATGAGAACTAAGTTCATCGAGCTGATATTCTAACTTTGTCGACTGGAGTTCAGAGAAAGGAATTCTGGACTTGGAATGTTGAAGTATAGTATCTGAAAATCGTCAACCTGAGAACCAAGTTCGTCGAGCTCAGCTCAGAGAATTATCTCTGAGTTCGTCAAGATGAGCACGACTTTCGTCGAGCTGAGTTCGACGAACGTCGAACAAATTTTCCCGAGTCTTTGAAATTTCTCTAAGTCTTGAGTCTTTTGCAGTCTATTGATGGCTGGTCCATGTAGTGTTGATTCTAAGGACATGGCCTAAACTCTAGGACACAGACATGACCCTGGCTATACATGTTGGGTCAAATGATCCTAGTTTAGTGAACCTAGCCCAAATCCAACTAGGGATCCAACACTACCTCAGAGAGAATGACTCTCCTACAGCTCAGACCCAAAGGTCATACCTCAGATCCAAAAGGATCCTATAGCGTAGGCACATGTGCCCTACCACTCAGTGAGAATGACTCACCTACCTCAAAAACAAAGCCCTACTACTCAGATCCACTTCTGGATCCTTCCTCAGAGCAAATTTGCTCATACCACTCAGATTCACAAAGGATCCTACAAGAAGGATGTAAGTTGTTGAGGTTCTTGATTGGACACAAGAGGAATTCCTCTGTGCCAATCTACCTGGACTGAGTTAAACTTAACCCAACTTTGACTCCAAGAATATTTTCCTAAGTCTACTTTTCTAGACTAATAACACCTTAGCCCCAACCACTTCATAGCAACAAGTATATCCACTTGAGCTGAAAGTGACTTGCAAATACTGTTCTGCCCCTTTCTAAACTTAACCAAAAGCTCAACCCTCTCTTCTTCACAATAACATTGATGTAGATGCTTTGGGTTATGCTGGAATCAACTTGCAGATTAGCTTCTCTATGCCTTTCTGAACTGAGCCAACTGCTCATCCCTATCTCTTTCTTCACAGCTCCCCAAGAGAATGTTCTTTAGGATTTGTTGGCAGGATCTGTGAAGCACCTGCAGCAAGGGTCCACTCTAGCTGCTATATCTATCTCAGTGTATCACCCTGAGCTTGCTAGCTAGTACTGATGAAAATGGCACCAGCAATCTTGCTGTTGAAGATGTTGATATCAACAGCTAACTTGATATGCCTCTAGACTTGCTTGTCTCGGGCTCTATGTTCTTCAGCCACCGCCACAACAATGGTGATTTTGAAGAACTACTGTAACAACTTCTCTTTCTATAAAGAGATTCTCCTTTTATTTATTGTAACCTAACGGCTCTTTTAGCAGTGCGTCCCACACCATTAATGCTGGCTGCATCCTTGCTTTAACAGCTAACTGTCGTACAGTAGGTCTGCGATGCCTTTTGACATGTACTGTAGCTTTGCCGCTAACAATTTAATTATGGTTTACTTTTTGGCTTGCTGACATCAACAACAGAGGACTTAGTCAAAATTCAAGCATCAGTAGTATAGGTGTTGAGTGAATGAGCTTCACTCAACGCCAAAGTATTTAGACAGTTCTGTCTAACTAGGTATTGATAGCATTGAGTGAGTAATGCTCACTCAACTCTTTTTGCCTTAACCCTTTCTGCAGCCTTTTCTGCATGCGTGACATTGATAGTGTTAAGTGAACACACCTCACTCAACGCCTTGTGCCTTAACCACATTCTGCAATTTAGGCATTGAGAGCGTTGAGTGAACATGCCTCACTCAATGCTTTCTGCCTTAGCCATTTATACTTCTTCAGCATCTTAAGCATTGAGAGCATTGAGAGCATTGAGTGAGCATGCCTCACTCAATTCTTTTTGCTTTAACTAATTTTGTATCATAGCGTTGAGAGCTCAGCTTCTTCAGATGCTGGCGGGAATGTAGGGGGGCGTGGAAGGCACGTCACATCAGGAATCTTGGTCGAAAATCTGTTAGTCTTCGAAAAATTGGCTACACGCCCCAGGGCCACGACCAGTGAGGGCATGTCACGTACGGGTTGACATGCAACAATGATTTTCCTTTAATGGTGGATTGGCCTTGGCTCCAGGAGGAAGACGCCGAGGGTACACACCGGGTGTGTCTGGGGGGCGTGTCAGGTGAAAATCTCTGAAAATGGTCTCTGACAGCATTCTTCCCCAAGATCGGTCTACACTCCCAGGGTACATGCCCAGTGGGGGCATGTCATGGGGGCGTGTGACATGATTTTGGCAGAAAATCTGTAAAAACCTGAGAAAAAAAGTAAAAACATTAATGGGAACACAATATACTAAAGGAGGTTAGATCAAAGGCTTATACAACATAAATTGTATAAAAAAAATTAAAAATACCTTAATAATTCAAACTAGGAAACATATTATCAAATTCCCTCAAGCTTAAGCTTTGCTTGTCCCCAAGAAAATATATAAAAACTAGCTAATATACAGGAGCTTAATTAAAAAGTTCTAATTATGCTAACACAAGTACCATGCGAAATTCTGAGTAGGGAGAAGGTGAAACGTAAACCTAAAGCAATTACTTAAACATGGTTTTCAATTTACATACTTTACTAGCAAAAATAGTTCATCCAAAATTTTAACAAAATTCTTTAAATAGATCTAAGCGAGACAACAAGTGAAATAGAGCATTGAGTTGTTACTAGATCCTGAGAGACAATTTATACTCATATCAATTAAAGAACAAAAATATAAATTTAAATCCAAAACTTAACGAATCTACTTTTCTTCTTTTCTTGGCTAATAAATAAACCTAAAAGCATGAATCAGAAGGAGTTATTAGGACAGGAATGTTTGACATAGGTAAATGATTAAAAGTGAAATTCAAAGATAAATAAGGAGGCTAAAATCACACTAAACCAAAACATTAGTTTCATTTAAAATTTTAACATAAAAATGATAGTGAAACCTTGCATTTGATAATACCATAATAAAAATAATAAAATTTCTTTCCTTTTTTTCTTAAACAAGGGCCATAATGACGTATAAATATTTTTTTATTTTTTTCTTGAAATTGGCCAAACAAAATTTTCATTTTAGCAAATATTTTTTTCATGAAGTTCTCCAAATATCACTCAACAAAACTATCACCAAAAAAAATTTTAAATGAAACTTAAAAGCTTAATGTGATAGAATAGGTTGGACAAAAAGTTTAGCTTTGATGAAAGAGAATTGATAAGTGGAGCTAGCAATTGAAATAGGAAAAGTGCTCAAAAACGGCAAACTAGGGGTTTTCTTTTATTTTTTTTGGTTGGCAAGAAGGCTCAAACAAAAACAAAAAAATGGCCTAAATCATTTTCATGCTTCTAAATCTATCTAGAGCATTAGTTATGAAAACTTTCAAAAAGTAAGTTCTTGATATTAAATAGAGACTAATGAACTTATCTTGAAAATAAGAATAATAAGAGTCTAGAATCATTTACATCTACTACACTAATCAAAGTTGACGTTACAAAAATTATCTAAAAACAAAACGAAAAATAATGGATGAATGATTTTTGGGAAGTAAAGAAAATAAATAATGAAAAATCATAGGAAAAGCGTGAGTTTTTAGAAAAACATTTCACGTTAACATGCTACCATGAATTAGGAACACGCCATGACCAATATTTTACTTGTGAAACATAATCAAAAAGATCGATTAGAAAATTAAAATTAGCTAAGTTACTATGGAGAATTTTGAGAAAAACAAAACATAAACAAGGTGTACTATTGATATACCAAAATTTGTTTAAACTATTAAAGTAAAAACATATTGTATATATATTTTTTGATTTTGAAAATATTCCTCTTTTTTATTTAGATATTCTCTTTTTCTTTTTTGAAGGAAAAAATAAAGAAAAGAAAAGAAGGAGGAAACCCTCCCCCAAGCTAAAAATGTACATTGTCCTCAATGGAGAAAGGAGGGGAAGGAGAGAGTGAAATTAAAAATTAAAATTACATAATTGAAAAACAGGTACTTCCCCGGATTTGCGAGTCGTGAATGGCTGGGTGATGTCGCTCCCCCATGCTTGTGCTTTGGATCTTCTTGAAATATCAACTTTGACTTTTGTGGTGGATTCAGCAACGTTGGAGCAGGTGATCACAGAAGTTCAGCTTGTTGGAACCGTCCGGGGAAAAAAGTTAGAAATAAAGAAAACAAAAAAAAAACCTTGGGTTTCCTCACTGACAACACCCTTTGTTTAAATGTCATTTGAGCTCGACACAAAAAAAAATATTGTCCAAGAATAGTTAAAGTTTACCAAAAAAAATATTGACTTAAGTTATTTACAGTTCATGCAGAAGAAAATTTATATTGTTCAGAATTACATCATTATCACCAGAAAAATAAAGTTTAAGAATTCCCATTTATTTTGAAGTCACCCTTGTCCGGATGTGAGATTAAAATAGTGCCATAAGGAAAAACTTCTTTAATTGAAAAAAGACCGGACCATCTAGACTTGGGTTTTCCATGAAATAAACCCAATCGCGAATTATATAAGAGAACTGGGTCGCATGGCTTGAAGGTTTTTGGGTGCCTTAACTTTTTATCATGAAAATGCTTCGTCCGCTCTTTATATAATTTATTATTTTCATAAGCATAAGAGTGACACTCATCGAGTTCATTAAGTTGAAATTTCAAAAGATCGGCGACGGAGTGGGATCGAAATTTAAAAATTTTAAGGCCCAAAAAGCGCGATATTCAAGTTCTATGGGTAAGTGGAACGACTTTCCATAAACCAACTGATATGATGTACAACCGATGGAGGTTTTGCATGTTGTTCGATAGGCCCATAGAGCGTCGTCTAATTTAACTGACCAATCTTTACGTGAAGAAGAAACTGTCTTTTCTAAAATATGTTTTTTTTCTCTATTTACTACTTCGACTTGACCGTTAGTCTGGGAGTGGTAGGCGGTTGAAAGTTTATGCGTAACACCGTATTTTATAAGAGTTTTAGAGAAATGTGCATTACAAAAATGCAAACGCCTACCACTAACAGAGGCTCTTGGAGTATCGAATCGAGAAAATAACTTTTTTAAGAATAAAATAACAGCTTGGGAGTCGTTAGTAGGAATAGCTTGGTCCTCTGCCTATCGTGACACGTAATCTATGACAACTAGAATATACTTATTCCCAAAGGTAGAAGGAAGAGGGCCAACAAAATCGATTTCCCAGAGGTCAAAAACCTCGGACTCAAGGAAATAATTTTGCGGCATTTCATTTTTATTAGAAATATTGAACAACTGTTGACAACTATCACACCTACTCACAAAGGATTGTGCGTCCTTAAAAAGGCAAGGCCAATAAAAGCTTGCACTAAGCACTTTGTGAGTGGTGCGATTGGCTTATAGTGGCCACACGTTGGTCCTTCATGTAGGTGATTTAAAATATCTTATCCTTCTTCAGATGAGACACATCTCCTTACCACCTGGTCTGCACAAACTCAGAAAAGATGCGGGTCCTCCCAAAAATAGTTCTTCAGATCAGAAAAGAATTTCTTCTTTTGCTGAGAGGAGAACTCTTTCGGGAGGACACGAGCCACTAAATAGTTAGCAAAGTGTGTATACCAAGGGGAAGGTGATGTGTTAATCAAAAACAGTTTTTCATCGGGAAAAGAGTCATTAAAAGTCCTTTCATCTAAATTTTCAATATATGGATTATCTGAACGAGATAGATGATCTGCAGCCAAATTCTCGGCCCCCCTCTTATCACAGATTTCCATGTCAAACTCCTGAAGGATTAAAACCCAACGAATTAAGCGTGGCTTGGCATCCGATTTAGCAAGTAAGTACTTGAGGGCCAAGTGGTCCATGAAAACGATAATTTTAGAAAGCGTAATATAGGGGCGGAATTTATCGAAAGAAAAAATAACTACTAAAAGTTCTTTTTCTATCGTGGTGTTTTTTTCCTGTGCAGATGTGAGTGTTTTACTCGCGTAATAAATGGGGTGGAAGTTTTTAGATATTCGTTGTCCTAGAACAGCTCCCACCGCAAAACTACTCACATCGCATATAATCTCGAAGGAAAGGTCCCAGACCGGAGCTATCATAATCGGTGCATTAATTAACTTAGTTTTTACTAATTCGAAGGCAGATAAACAAAGATCATCAAAAATAAATGGGGCGTCTTTTTCTAGTAGCTTAGTAAGGGGTTTGGTTATTTTAGAGAAATATTTTATGAACCTACGGTAGAACCCAACATGACCTAAGAAACTCCATATGGCTTTAACGTTCGTTGGTGGTGTTAGTTTCTCAATTACTTCGATCTTAGCGATATCTACTTCAATTCCTCGAGAAGAAATCTTATGTCCTAAAACTAACCCATCCCTCACCATAAAATGACTTTTTTTCCCAATTTAGGGAGAGGTTAGTTCTTCACATCATGCTAAAACGTTTTCTAAGTTTTCTAAGCAAATATCGAAGGAGTCACCGAACACGGAGAAATCATCAATAAAAACTTCCATAATACTTTCTACGTACTTGTCAAAAATAGCTAGCATACATTTTTGGAATGTAGCTGGCGCATTGCACAACCCAAACATCATTCTTCGGTAAGCGATGGTGCCAAAAGGACAAGTAAATGTTGTTTTCTCCTGCTCCTAGGGTGATATGGGGATTTGAAAATACCCCGAGAGTTCATCGAGAAAATAGTAAAAGCTATGACCAAAAAGACACTCTAAGATTTGATTGATGAATGACAAGGAAAGTGTTCCTTGTGGGTGGCGTCATTTAACTTACGATACTCTATACATACGCGCCACCCCGTCACCATCCATATTGGGATTAAATCATCATTTTCATTAACTACTTTCGTGATCCCTCCTTTTTTCAGTACTACCTGAACTGGGCTAACCCACTTACTATCTGATATGGGGTAGATAATTCCTGCATCTAAGAGTTTCATTACCTCGCCTTTTACTACTTCATTCATGTTTGGATTTATGCGGTGCTGAGGTTGGATTGATTTATGAGAATTATCTTCCATTAGGATTTTATGAGTGCAAAAAGATGGGCTTATGCCCTTGATATCAGAAATATGCCAAGCGATAGCTCAGTGATGTTTTTGTAGAACTCGAAGAAGTTTATCATTTCCCATTTCAGTTAAGTAGGCCGGAAATATTACGGGCAGTTTGGAGTCTTTTTCGAGGAAGACATATTTTAGATGTTCAGGTAGCTCTTTTAGTTCTAAGGTAGGAGGGTCTTCGTAAGATGATTTGGAAGATTTTTCTTTTTCAAAAATCATTTCTTCGTACACTTTTGATTTATTTTGAAAATTTGAAGGAATGGAGTTAGCGGCCAGGGCCGTTTCTTGTAGACAATCAGGAGAAATAGTTAAGGAAGAACAGAAATAAGAAAATTCATTTTCAGAAAGGCATTAGGAAGAGTCATCACTTAAGATATCTATGAAAAAACAAGTGTCATCGTTTTCCAGGTTGTTCTTCATCGATGGGGTGATATAAAAAGTAACCTCATCGTCTCATACACGTAGGAAGAGCTTTCCATTGCTTACGTCAATGATAACTCGGGAGGTGGCCAAGAAGGATCGACCAAGGATCAGAGGAATCTCGACGTCTTCTTCGATCTCCAGAATGACAAAATCCACTGGGAAGATGAATTTGTCGACCTTTACTAGAACATCCTCGACAATTCCTAACGGGTACTTGATTGATCTATCAGCGAGCTGGAGACTCATACGCATGGGGTCCGTCATATTACACATATTGCTGCACTATTTGAATAATGCTAGGATTTAGTTCAAAATTATTATTAGCTACAACAGGGCGAACTATGCTTGATTCTGTACCCTCCAGATTCGGCTTTGCATAATAGGACATGGGTCAATGCAGGGCTTCCTCTATGTTGGGTTCTTCCATTTTTGAATTAGAAATTGACTCGAAATCCTCAACCGGTATTTGGGAAGTATGGCCTTGAAATCGCGATTTTCTCCAAAGAGTACGCTCAATTTCTTGGTCCAAATCCAAAATAATCGACGGATTTCTACGGGTCATACAGTAGGAGAAGAGAGAGAAAGAAAGAGAAAAAACAAGATTGAAAAAGAGAGTTACTTTTTTGAAAATAGATTTTTTAAACAGTTTAACTCCCTAACTTCCCGCGGACTATCCAATAAAGGGTTTGCAGGGCACTAAACAAAATAGTGGTATTTAAGCCACCTTGCCCTTTTCGAGAGAATTAAGTGGTGTAGAAAAAGATGATGATGGGTTTCTAAATATTAGCGTTAATTTTTTTGAATTTTAAATTTTTAAGAAAAGAGGCAAGAAATGAGATGATAAAAGTAATAGGTTCGTGTTTTCAAAATATCAATGAAAGTTGCTTCACCGGCAACGACGCCAAAAATTTGATGTCTTCTGATCATTATGAAAATAAAACCGGACTAGCAATCCAATCATGGCAAGTATACCTATCGAATTGTAGCGAGGGGGGAACAAGTGTCGTATTAAAATTCGGGAATTGTTGAGTAATTCTACTCACATGAAAAACTATTATCTTATCGGAAAATCTTTTAGGGTTTGTTAACTAATTTAGAAAGAAAGGAAACTACTTGAAATTATGAAAAGAAGATTACTTGCACTAATAAAAATAACTACTAATGATTAAAAGAGAGGTTGAAACGATGAAAAGGAAGTAGCACCCAACCATGAATGACCTCGGCATAAGTTAATCAAAGGTACGGTAAAAAACAAATCTTAATAAGGTAAAGGTACTTGACCTTGGAGGTTCTCAAAGCTTGAACACGATTCTCTCGAAGTCGTGCCCAACTGAGTTTAGGAAGGTCTGACCGAACTATGGTCCGTATTCTGAGGCCTAAAGCTCGCCTTAAGTGGTGAACCCCTCTATTGGATTTCACTCCATTCCAGGAGATTTAACATCAGCCTCTCTTGAGGGATGCGTGCAACTCTCTTTACTCTTGAGTGTTCTCTTCAAACTATGAGTCTCTTGGCCAGCTGAGAGTGAAAACCTAGATGGAAATTATATATCGATTATATAATTGCAAACATGATTATTCAAAAGTAAATCAAAGGCCTAAACCTTAAAAAGAGAAAGTAAACTAAAGCATCATAACTTAATCAACTCAACCTCAGATCATCAAGATCGAGTGCTTGGTTGATTTAGTTAATCATGGTGAAGTGGGGAAGAGAGATGGGTAGTGGAAGTTCATGAAAATAAGGTGAAAGAGAAGAGAAAGAACACTTTTTATTAATCTAAAAGAGAGATTACAAACTTGGAGAAAAATGAAATTACAATTTCATGAAAGTTAAAACTAAGCTATCACTAACATTTAAACTACCAAAATAAGCTAGAAACTATTACAAGAAAACACTAAAAGTTGGAATTAAAAAAGCATGAAATAAGAAGGAGAGAGAAGAATAATAAAACACTAAGAAATGAAAGTGGCATCACCTCCCCATTACCCAAAAACTTCTCCCAGAACACAAGGGGGACTACTGAATTTATAGAAGTTTCTTGGCTCGGTCACACCCCCCTTACATGCCCGAAAAAGGGCATATACCAAGGCGTGTTAGGTACGACATTGACTTCTGGTAAGAGCTTTTGACAGGGAATGATGATTTCTTTGTATGTTGGTGGACATGCCCTGGGACATGCCCGTGTAGGGGGGCGTGTAAGGCACGTCCCATCAGGAATCTTAGTCGAAAATCCGTCAGTCTTTAGAAAAGTGGCTACATGCTCAAGGGCCATACCCAGGGAGGGCATGTCACGTATGGGTTGACGTGCAACAATAAACTTTCTTTAATGGAGTATTGGCCTTGGATCCAGGAGGAACTCGCCCAGGGTACATGCCGAGGGATGGCGTGTCAGGTGAAAATATCTGAAAATGGTCTCTGACAGCATTGTTCCTCGAAATCGGTCGACACACCCAGGGTACACGCCCAGTGGGGGCATGTCATGGGGGCGTGTCACAAGGCTTTGGCATAAAATCTGAAAAAACCTGAGTAAAAAGTAAAAATATTAATGGGAACAAATATACTAAATGAGGTTAGATCAAAGGATTATAAAACATAAATTGTACAAAAAAACTAAAAATACCGTAATAATTCAAACTACAAAACGTATTATCACTCTTTCCTTCTGTACTCATTGTGGACTATTGTATCTCTCATTTTATTTATATTATGTTGATGCTATGATGTGGACTTGATATATAATTTTTTATATTGCTTCTCTTCTCGATTGGCCGATAAGTTGAATGATCGTACTAGCTGACAGGATCAACATCTTGCGGTCTCGACAATCCCATGTGTGCTTAGTGTCACCGTAAAGCGGCTGTTCTGGGCATAAGACCTGGTACCCTCCTGAGTAAGGGGGAGAGGGTCTTATAAACTGGTCTCACTCAACGAACGATCATTGAGAAAGCAGTCCACAACACTGGAACACCCCGCTCGGGAATTAGTTTGCGGACAAACTATGCAGCGGAAACAATGGTGTGCCCATGTGTAAAAATCACAAAACAGTTAAGAAATGAGTTAGGCCAATCCTAATATACACCTTACATTTATGCAACATCAACAGGTCATCGTAACGCAGGTTGTGATCCCTGCCACTCTGGCTGCCATACCTTTCCAGTAGATGGAGATGGGGCAGACTCTGACGGGCATCCTCGATTCCTTCAGGGATCAGCAGGCCCCGGCCTAGCAGCCAAACCCGGGATCGAATTGGCTGATTGCCTTCAAGAATCTGTCCTCGCCGATGTACCACTGGATAGAGAATGTGGTAAAGACTGAGGAGTGGCTCGAGCTGTTCAAGAGATGCTTGCAGGAATTAGCTGCCCTGTTAGGCAGGTAGTTCCTTTGGCAACTTCTGCATCGGATGCTCATGCGAAGAGATTGTGGAAGTCTATACGGGACTCTACATATGCAGATAGAGAGCTGTCAGATATCTCTTGTGTTTAGTTCAGCGAGGCCTTCTTGGATCACTTCATTCTGTTATAGATAGTGTTGAGTATTTCATCCACATGAACCTAGATTTGATGAAGTCACCCTGGAACTAAGATGAATTAAGTTGTATTTGATGCTTGGTTTGAGCTATATGTTTGCAGGAGTTTCACTGGGAAGTGTAGACCAATGTCAGCCCACAGTGGGTCACCAAACACAGGAACTGTGCATTGTAATCCCTCATTGCATATTCCAAGGTGTTGACTCATATGTGGTCTCTCTATTGGGATACACTTCATATTCAAGCTATTGGACTATGGGAAAGGCATTGGAAGTTGGCTACTCTAGAAGAATCAGTTTTTCCAATATCAGAAAATCTCTAAGTGTTTTACTCGAGTAGAGCTTTCACCTACTCGAGTAGTCTGGGTATAAGTTACTCGAGTAAGGGAATCTTGTACTTGAGTAGACATAGTCATATACTCGAGTAGCTAAGTCACCTACTCGAGTAGACCAAGTTATATACTCGAGTAGCATGCTTATATACTCGAGTAGATCACTCATTATACCCGAGTGTCATAAGGTTTTTCTTATCTAAATTTCTCTAAGTCATATACTCCAGTAAGTATACTCACATACTCGAGTAGATAGGTACATACGCGAGTAGTTCATTTTACCTACTCGAGTAGTTCATGTGTCACCCGTGTACCTTGCAGTTTCCCTACTTCAGGATTTTTTTTCTAAGTCTTTTACTCGAGTAGAAGATTCACCTACTCGAGTAGGTTACTTCCTCTCGAGTAGTTTAGTTCATCTACTCGAGTAGTTGCCAGCAGACCTCTTCAGAATTTTTCTAAGTATTCCACTCGAGTAGTAATTCATGTACTCGAGTAGGTTATGTAATATACTCGAGTAGCTCTTCCAGTACTCGAGTAGATCCTCTATATACTCGAGTAGGTCTCTTAGTATACTCGAGTAGTTTTGTCTATATACTCGAGTAGTTGATCTCTATATACTCGAGTAGTCTGTTTATACTTACCCGAGTATGTTTCCCATCATATACTCGAGTAGTTATTCAACTACTCAAGTAGTTATTGACTTACTCGTGTAGTTGGCCATATATTTCCGAAAATTTTCTAAGTCATTTTTCTGACGGGATTTTTCAAATCACGCGACATGATTGGTCCACGTGTACATTATGACCGATTATGACCGTTAGTCTCTCCTATAAAAGGTCCTATCAGAAATGACAAACCCTAAGTTTTCTCAAAAGCTTTCTTGTAATCTCTTTTTTGAGAAATATTCTTCAGCCGCCTCTCTCTGACTTTCGCGAAACGGAAGCCGCCGCCGCTGCCTTCTTCTCCGGCAAAAGTTTCTACTTTCAGAGGTTTATTCTGAAGAAAAGTTACAGATCGAGATCGACTTCACTGATCATATTCTCTCTCGATTTCTGTAAAAGCGAGTAGATCCAGATCGAGGCCGAGAACTTCTTCACCGATTTTTGAAAGTGCTACAAAGTTGAAAAGAAGAAGATCCTGGTCATTTCTTTCAGATCTGAGTGATTTACTGTTTCTATTCTTGTAAACTCTTTATTAATCTTGTAGGAGAAATCTTCTCCGAGTGTAGGAGTTTTTCACTCCGAGTTTGTAGGAAGTGCTATCTTCCGAGGTGTAGATCCGTTTTGTTTGGATCGAGTTTGTAGGAACTTTGTTCCGAGGGTAGGATCGGTTTTTGATCCGAGATAGTGGAGTAGCCGAGTCTAGTTGATTGCTAGATCGGTGAGGGAAAGTGGATGTTCCTAAGGTTGGGGAACCACTATACATCTTGTGTCGTCTGTGATATTGGTAGATATTTCTGTGCAATGCTCTAATTAATTTTTATTCCGCAAAAGACGCACAAACCACCTATTCACCCCCTCTAGGTGATTTAGGTCGACAACAGTTTTCTTTCAATTGGTATCAGTGCGAGGTTGATCGTTAAAAGGTTAACGCCTTGATCAGATCAGATCTGTTGTCTGGAAGATTCTACCATAAAATGGACAAGGGCAAAGATTTCGCCAAGCTTCCTCTGTGCAACAAAAACAACTTTCCCATGTGGAAAGAAAGGATAAAATTTTTCATGGAAGCTGTGGATCCAAGGATCTTCATGATCGTTGAAGAAGGTCCTTACGTTCCCATGACTATGTCCACTATCGACCCTACCAAGAGAGTTCCGAAAAAGCTAATGGATCTCGACAAAGACGAGATTGCACTTGTCTCTCTCAACAAGAAAGCTAAGAACATCATAGCAAGTGCAGTCGATGACTCGATGCTGCAGAATTTGATTCACTGTCAATCAGCTAAGGATATGTGGCACTCCTTAGTCTCTTTGATGGAAGGGACTGAAGAAGTAAGAGATGATCGGAGATCCCTTCTCAATCAAAAATATGAAGCATTCCGACAAGGGAACAAGGAAACAATTGCCGACACCTTTGAGAACTTCTTCAAGATTGTAAATGGCCTAAGGGTGTATGGCCGTGTCTTCACAAATGGAGAACTGAACGACAAATTCTTGAGATCCCTAACAAAGGAATGGGATAACAAGGTATGTGCCATCAGGGAGTTCGGGAAGCTAGCTGAAACGGACCCGCAAAATCTCTTTGGAAAGCTTATGTCCTATGAACTCCAAATCAATACAAGAAAACCCGAAGAAGAGAAGGGTAGGTCTGCTCTAAAGGAGAAATCTGTCGCTCTGAAGGCAGACACCTCCAGAAAGACTAAGGCTGCCTCCCCCGCTCCAGCTCCAGAAGTTGATGAAGAAGAAGAAACATCAGAGCCTAGCACCTCAGGCTCTGAACTTTCTGAAGGAGAGTTCTCCTTGCTCTCAAGGCAATTCAAGAAGTTTCTTAATAAAAAGAAACAATGGAAAGGCAGGATGCCTCACACAGAAGATCGCGGCGCGATGACGATCGACAAAGAAAAGGCTCAAGCAGCCACGACAGGTACAACACTAAACAGAACAAATACGTATCAACTGACATCATTTGCTACTGTTGCAATAAGCCAGGTCACGTCATTGCTGACTGCCCTCACAAGAAGAAGGAGGGTGGTAGAAGGGAAGACAAGAAATCCTCACACAACAGGAAGAGGAAAGAGAAGAGCCTCATAGCCAAAAGGAGCAAGACTCTTAGCGACTCCGACTCCTCAGAGTCAAGCGAAGAAGAAGAAGCTTACTTTGGGCTAATGGCTCAAACAGATGATGAACAAGAGCCCCAGTTCACTGGGAAGGTAAACTCTCACACCCCTCTCTCAGAGTCTGAAGTCTCTGAACATGATTGCGAGAGTAGCTCCTCTGACGATGAGTCAGAATTGATGGCCCAGTACAAGGAGTTAATCATGGCTTACGACAAATGTCGTCGAGTCGTGAAGACTCAGGCTAAAGAGATCAAATCTCTAAAAGCCGAAGAGAGCAACTTGAGAGAGAAAGTCGCAAAGACTGACTCCCTCGAGGAAAACTTCAATAATACTATTGAAGAATATAACAAGGCTCTTGAGCACCTTGACCTGAAGGAGAAGATCATCAAAGGTTTGGAAGCCGAACTTGCGGCTGAAAGGAAACTTGTTGAGAGTTTCTCTAAGCCAAAAACGGTTCTTCCATTCATTGCTGAATTCTCAACAAAGGCCAAGGGAGCTGGACTAGGCCATGAAGAAGCTCCTAGTAAATCCTCTAGGAGAAACAAGAATCAACGGAAAAATAAGGCCGCCAAAAAGGCCTCAGCCGAAGAAAAGGGAAAAGCTCCTCAAAATCATACCACATTCAGAAAGGTCATCTTTCCAACAAATGAGTTTGATTTTGACTCATCATACGGGCACTTTGCTAGGCCTACTCATGTAGAGCCAAAGTCCCGCTATCAAGGATGGGCTCGACCCCGAAACTTTGGCGAAAGTGTCTTTAAGGCACCTTATGAAGAAGTTGTTCTTCAGAGCTATGGCCCTTTCAATCATGGGCATAACTTCAAGAACGCACCAAAGACAAAGTCTGCTGTAGAAAAGCCTATAAAGGAGAAGAAGCCATGTGATTGCCATCACCATAAGACATCTTCCTCCAAGAATGCTACCCCTACTAGACCAAAGTCCCAAAAGGTCAAGCAGGAGATCTTGAGGCAAAGATACAACAGATTTGACTGTTGGTGCTGTGGCAAGGTTGGTCACTTCGCCATAGATTGCTGGTTCAATTCCAGAAACGCTGCAACCCCTCATGTCAGCAATATGAGAAGGACCGCTCATAATGCCAACACTCGTAGGGGGAGCACTCTAACCCGAGACCAAGGACCCAAACGTGTTTGGGTTCCTAAGGCTAATTGATTGTGATTGCAGGGATGTCCAAAGGACAACAAAATGCCTATCTGGTACTTGGACAGCGGATGCTCTCGGCATATGACCGAGACGAGGAGCCTCATTCAGAACTTTACTCCAGTCGTGAACGGACCAAAGGTCATCTTTGGAGGTTCAGACCGTGGGATTACTAGAGGCTATGGTATGATTACTAACGTCAATATATCCTTCTCGGATGTCGCCTATGTTGAAGGATTGGAACACAATCTCATTAGCATAAGCCAACTCTACGACAAAGGATACATAGTTGAGTTCCATGCTGATAAGTGCTTGATAAAATCCGTTGACAATATGGAAACGATTCTATCCGGCACTCGAAGCAGGAACATTTTCTGTTTAAATTTCATCTGTATAGATTCCTCCACACCAGTGTGTCTTTTGGCAAAAGATAGTGCGTCTCTTGGTGACCAATGGCACAAGAGACTAGCACATATTAATTTCAAAACTATTAATAAATTATTTTCAATGAACTTGGTACGTGATGCCCCAAATGTCAAATGCGTCAAAGACAGACCTTGTCATGCATGCGTAAAAGGCAAGCAAACAAGGGCTACCTTTAAAAGCACTGTTGGCAAAGACTCTAACAGATGTCTCCATCTATTGCACATGGACTTGTTTGGTCCACTGCAGATTAGAAGTTTGGGAGGCAAGGAATATACATTGGTAATTGTTGATGACTACTCGCGCTTTGCGTGGGTGTTCTTTCTTAAACACAAGTCAGATACCTTCGACATCTTTACCAATTTTGTCAGGCAAGTCCAGAATGAATACAACTGCTCCATAGTGAAAATCAGAAGTGACAATGGAACAGAGTTCAAATCTGGGGCCATGGCAGAATTCTGTGAAAGCTTAGGTATCTTTCATGAGTTTTCCTCTCCTCGTACTCCACAACAAAATGGAGTGGCTGAGAGAAGGAACAGAACACTCATAGAGGCCTGCAGGACCATGTTGAGTGATGCTTCACTACCGAAGTACTTCTGGGCCGAGGCCGTCAACACTGCATGCCACATGAAAAATCGAGCACTGATAAACAAAGACCACAATAAGACTCCTTACGAACTTCTGAAAGGCAGAAAACCAACAGTCTCCTACTTTAGAATCTTTGGCTGCAAATGCTTCGTACTTAACAATGTCAAGTATCATACCACCAAGTTCAGCGAAAAGAGCTTTGATGGTACTTTTGTAGGATATAGTAGCCATAGTAAGGCATATAGGATTTTTAATAGAAAAACCCTGGTGGTGGAAGGATCGATACATGTTGTATTTGATGAGATGAGCTTGCTGCAAAGCAATCCGTCTAGTGTGCTCATTGAAGATGCAGGTGAAAAGCTGAAAGAAACTAGCTTGGATGATCCGTCCGAAGAAGAAGGCGAGAAGTTCATTAAGATCACCACTCCCACTCCTATTGGAGAGGCTGATGATCAAAATGAAGAAGTCTTCCAGGATGAAGAAATCACTCCGGTGCTTGAAGATAATCCAGATGCAAGGACTCTAGAGCTCAGACATCTGAAGGATCACCCCATGAACCAGATCATAGGAGATCCCCGGGATGGCGTCAGAACTCGGAGAGGTACAACTAATGTGAATCTTCATTTGAGTTTTCTTGCACAGGTTGAACCAAAGAAATTTGAGGAAGCAAACTCAGACGCATCATGGATACTGGCAATGGAAGTTGATTGCTAGATCGGTGAGGGAAAGTGGATGTACCCAAGGTTGGAGAACCACTATACATCTTGTGTCGTCTGTGATATTGGTAGATATTTCTGTGCAGTGCTCTAATTAATTTTTATTCCGCAAAAGGCGCACAAACCACCTATTCACCCCCCTCTAGGTGATTTAGGTCGACAACAGTTTTCTTTCAATTGGTATCAGAGGGAGGTTGATCAGTTCAAGCGGTGCAATGTGTGGATGCTGGTTCCAAGACCCAAGGTAAAGAACATCATTGGAACAAAATGGGTCTTCAGGAATAAGATGGATGAAGACGGGACTATCATAAAGAACAAGGCCAGACTCGTCGCTAAAGGCTATCGTCAAGAAGAAGGAATCGACTTCGACCAGACATATGCTCCAGTAGCCAGACTGGAGGCAATAAGGTTGTTCCTAGCATATGCTGCCCTCAAAGTCTTCACCGTCTATCAGATGGATGTGAAGTCGGCCTTCCTGAATGGTAACTTAAAGGAGGAAGTGTATGTAGAACAACCACCAGGTTTCGTTGATCCTAACTTTCCCGATCATGTCTATTTTCTGCACAAGGCCCTATATGGTCTGAAACAAGCTCCTCGAGCTTGGTATGAAACGATGTCTACCTTTCTACTTGAGAACAAGTTCACAAGGGGAAAGATAGGCAAGACATTATTTCTTAGGGAAATAAAAGGCAAGATTTTGCTAGTGCAAATCTATGTCGATGACATTATCTTTGGCTCTACAGATAACAACCTCTGCAAAAAGTTCTCAAAACTTATGCAAGGGAAGTTTGAAATGAGCAGTATAGGCGAGCTGAAGTATTTCTTAGGGCTTCAAGTGAAACAATCTGAAGATGGAATTTTCATCTCATAGACCAAATTCACCAAAGAGCTAATTAAGAAATTCGGAATGGAGAACGCAACCTCTATGAGGACTCCAATGGGCTCAACTACGTCTCTGGAAAAGGATGAGAAAAGGGAAACCTTTTGATGAAACCAAGTACAGAAGCATAATTGGATCCTTGCTCTACCTTACTGCCAGTAGGCCTGACATAATGTTCTCAACATGTGTCTGTGCTAGATTTCAGGTGAACTCTAAGGAATCTCATTACGCTGCTGCAAAGCGGATCCTGAGATACCTTAAAGGCACACCAAATCTTGGTTTATGGTACCCAAGAAGTAATGACAACGAACTAATTGGATTTTCAGATGCAGATTTTGCAGGTAGCAAAGACGACCGGAAAAGCACCTCAGGGACTTGCCAATTCTTCGGAAGAAGGCTAATTTCCTGGAGTAGCAAGAAGCAGAACTGTGTCGCAATCTCAACGGCCGAGTCAGAGTATATATCTGCAGGCAGTTGTTGCGCACAATTGCTATGGATAAAGAATCAGTTCGAGGACTACAACATGCAGTTCAAGGATATTCCCTTGTACTGTGACTCCTCGAGCGCAATTGCAATAGCCAACAATCCAGTCTCCCACAGCCGGACAAAGCATATCGAGCTAAGGTACCACTTCATCCAGCAACATGTGGAGCATGGAGACATAGATCTCCAATATGTGCCTACAGATAGGCAAGTTGCAGATATCTTCACCAAGCCGCTGGACGAGACCAAGTTTTCGTTCTTCAAGACAGAGCTTGGGATGCTCAACAAAGAGGACTAAAGAGGGCTGAATGACTAAGAAGCAAGTAATTGCAAAGGGTTAGTCAAAAATCCATTCCTCCTCAACTTTTTCAAAATTCCACTCGAGATGTATGATACATACTCGAGTATCTAAAGATCTACTCGAGTATATGAATGAACATACTCGAGTACATGCACTGACCTACTCGAGTACCTAAAGATCTACTCGAGCAAGTTTCTGACCTACTCGAGTAAGTCAATACCTACTCGAGTAAGTCTTTCCCCTACTCGAGTAAGTCATTATCTACTCGAGTAGTTTTCTCCGCATACTCGAGTAACTCCAGTCGACCTACTCGAGTAGCTCCTTTACCTACTCGAGTAGCATCTCTCTCTCTCGTGTCCTGATTCCCCGTTTTTTTTAAATTATTCTATTCGCCAACCAAGGCTATATGCCGCCTCTTTATTTAAATTAATTAGCGGAAATTGAAGAGTTATATATATATATGAAATTCCGAAACATCAAACCTACTCGACATCTTTCTATCTCTCGAGTACCCTGTCTCTTCGCCTACCCTGCCGACTTGCCTCCGCCGCTGTTGCAGAGCTTTCACCCTCAACTCCTCCAGTCAATAGCATCCATGGCTACTTCTCACAAGATCGGCGTCGGCTCCGAACTCGTCACCGACGGTATTGCAGAGCTCTCCGACGATTTCCGCAACCTCCTCATTCTTCTCGACACCGCCGGCCTATCCTTCACACTCCAAGAACCCTGTCGCGTTCTCTTCCCCGCAGTTGCAGAATTCTTCACAAACCTCAAGGTTTGACGCAATGGCAAAGTCCTGAAATCAACAGTTAAGGGTCTGAAACTACAGTTCACCAAGACCTCTGTCTCTCAACTCCTCCATTTACCTATTGTTGATGAAAAAGATGATCTGGATGCTGAAGATTCAGATCGAACCGCACTATTCTGTGGTATTTCTCATGAAGCTCAGTACATTAAGAGGTCCGACATGAATGCTGAAGGAAAATTTCTGGTAGACATTATTGGCAAAATTTTACTGTGCAAGACACACTCCATCAGAGACATTCCCTCATACTTCTTTGATATAATGCAAACAATCGTCTGCCGCAAGAAATTTCAATTTGGTATGCTGATTTTGGACAAGATAAAGGACAACATGAAATCCCCCAACTACGCAAGAATTATATCTCTGCTCCTTCATGAAACCAATCCTGAAGTATTCAACTTCTCAAAAGGGACTCCACTTCACCACATGAAGAAGGTCTCCATCTCTTCCATTCAGAGATGGGATCTCAAGCTCGAGAATTCTGCCCAAGCTGCAAAGGTCTCAGACATCCCAGTAATGCCAGCTGTAGAGGACAGGACCCCATCTCCCTCTCCTCATCATGTGGCCAGCTCCTCTGGTGCCCCAAGTGAGGGGGAGCCTGCTCCATCTAGCCCAGTCAGGCAACCCTCTCCTCAGCCAGAGATTCCATCCCTACCTCATACTCCAAAGAGTCCAGCCACTTCCTCAGAGCAAGTACCCCAAGGCACTCTTCTGTCCACAGCTGTTGCCATCGATGCTATGATTGCAGAGCTTACTGAAGATGTGCTTCCCTCTCCTCCTCTATCTCCTCCAGCTCCACCCTCTGAACATCACCAAGACTTGTCTCCAGCACAGTCTCCTGCCCACTCTCCAGCCAGAACTCCAACACCTTCTCCTCCTCCTCCAGCAGATAAGCCAGACACCATTTTTATTTCTGATGAGCCTTCTCCTGAGCTAGCTGAGGCCCCTCTAAGAAACCTTGATTTCTCCATTCCCCATGATACAGAAGAATTGGATGCTGTCATTCCTACCACCAGAGCTCTCAGCTCAGTGCTTATTGAAGAAATAGCTCCTTGGGTAACTCCTTCTATCCCTACTGCTGCTCCCTCTACTGCTGCTGCTACAGTTTCCTCCTCCTCAGATCTGCTGCAAAGTATTGCCATTCTTCTTCAAGAACAAAGACATCATTTTGACACCTCTCTAAAGATGGTCACTGATAAGGTCACTGCTCTTGAGACTGAGATGAGCAGAGGTTTTGCTGAAATTCAGCATAACACTGACAAGCTAAAGTACCTGTTCCAACTTGGTGGTAAAGCTCTTGACCATACTATCACTAGTATTGGCAATGTCATGGAACAAGGTGTAACCTTGGCAAACAATCAGATTGAGCTAGATAAGAGGACTGGAGCCAACAAGATGAAGATATATGAAGAGGTTGGCATCTTCAAAGATGACACCATAGAGACAGTATCTGTTGAAATCAGAAAGGGGGAGGGTTTGATAAAAGAACTCAAAGAACAGGTAGAAAAATCTACTGCTCATAAGACAGTTGAATGGGAAGCTCATATAAAGACCATTCATGATGATGTGCTTGCCCAGATACAGAGTGTCAAATTTCACACCTATGACACTGCTGTCTGGATACACAACCAGATCTTGCCAGATCTTGCAGTTGACCCAAACATCATTCCCCATCATCTCAATCCTCTGTCCACAGATGTCACTGCCCCAGATGTTCCTCAACAACCTACCTTCTCTCCCAGGCCTGGAGACTCAGTTGCTCCACCAGATACTTATGTTCCAGGCTGGGAAGACGATCCTGCTGACATATTCCTTCAAGCTCCACCAGAGATCAGAACCAAGAAGAAAAGGAAATATGGTGAAGGCCCCTCTGCCAGCAGATCTGCTCCTTCCAAAGCACCAGAACATGCTGAAGCCTGGTCTGCAACTTCAAAGTCTCTCATCTTGGACACACTCAGGTTGGTCATGGATCACAATGAGAACAGGAACATGCACTACAGTTCCCAAGAATGGGAGTTATATGAGAAGTCTATGCTGAAAAGGAAGATCCATGATAGAGAATTTGGGAGAAATAACCCTGCTGCTCCTCCAAGGCCTCCTAAGTACTTCCCAAAGCCATTCAGCTACCTAAGGAGACAATAAGAGAAGATGGATAAGCAATCCCAAGCCCAAACCTAAAAGATGATGAGAAATTGAAATGATAATTGTAGACTTGATGCTTCTGGAAACTTACATATATATACAATTCTTCATTACTGTCTAATTATCCTTCTCATTGTCCTTTGCTTACCTGCTTATATTTTTCTACTTAGTTTCTTTTATATCCATAATTCACCTTAGTGTAAAGGGTTCTGACTTCAACAAATAGGGGGAGATTGTTGGGTATTTCATCCACATGAACCCAGATTTGATGAAGTCACCCTGGAACTAAGATGAATTAAGTTGTATTTGATGCTTGGTTTGAGCTATATGTTTACAGGAGTTTCATTGGGAAGTGTAGACCAATGTTAGCCCACAGTGGGTCACCAAACACAGGAACTGTGCATTGTAATCCCTCATTGCATATTCCAAGGTGTTGACTCATGTGTGGTCTCTCTATTGGGATACACTTCATATTCAAGCTATTGGACTATGGGAAAGGCATTGGAAGTTGGCTACTCTAGAAGAATCAGTTTTTCCAATATCAGAAAATCTCTAAGTGTTTTACTCGAGTAGAGCTTTCACCTACTCGAGTAGTCTGGGTATAAGTTACTCGAGTAAAGGAATCTTGTACTCGAGTAGACATAGTCATATACTCGAGTAGCTAAGTCACCTACTCGAGTAGACCAAGTTATATACTCGAGTAGCATGCTTATATACTCGAGTAGATCACTCATTATACCCTAGTGCCATAAGGTTTTTCTCATCTAAATTTCTCTAAGTCATATACTCGAGTAAGTATACTCACATACTCGAGTAGATAGGTACATACTCGAGTAGTTCATTTTACCTACTCGAGTAGTTCATGTGTCACCCGTGTACCTTACAGTTTCCTTACTTCAGAATTTTTTTTCTAAGTCTTTTACTCGAGTAGAAGATTCACCTACTCGAGTAGGTTACTTCCTCTCGAGTAGTTTAGTTCATCTACTCGAGTAGTTGCCAGCAGACCTCTTCAGAATTTTTCTAAGTATTCCACTCGAGTAGTAATTCATGCACTCGAGTAGGTTATGTAATATACTCGAGTAGCTCTTCCAGTACTCGAGTAGATCCTCTATATACTCGAGTAGGTCTCTTAGTATACTCGAGTAGTTCTGTCTATATACTCGAGTAGTTGATCTCTATATACTCGAGTAGTCTGTTTATACTTACCCGAGTATGTTTCCCATCATATACTCGAGTAGCTATTCAACTACTCGAGTAGTTATTGACTTACTCGTGTAGTTGGCCATATATTTCCGAAAATTTTCTAAGTCATTTTTCTGACGGGATTTTTCAAATCACGCGACATGATTGGTCCACGTGTACATCATTATGACCGATTATGACCGTTAGTCTCTCCTATAAAAGGTCCTATCAGAAAATGACAAACCCTAAGTTTTCTCAAAAGCTTTCTTGTAATCTCTTTTTCGAGAAATATTCTTCAGCCGCCTCTCTCTGACTTTCGCGAAACGGAAGCTGCCGCCGCTGCCTTCTTCTCCGGCAAAAGCTTCTACTTTCAGAGGTTTATTCTGAAGAAAAGTTACAGATCAAGATCGACTTCACTGATCATATTCTCTCTCGATTTCTGTAAAAGCGAGTAGATCCAGATCGAGGCCGAGAACTTCTTCACCGATTTTTGAAAGTGCTACAAAGTTCAAAAGAAGAAGATCCTGGTCATTTCTTTCAGATCTGAGTGATTTACTATTTGTATTCTTGTAAACTCTTTATTAATCTTGTAGGAGAAATCTTCTCCGAGTGTAGGAGTTTTTCACTCCGAGTTTGTAGGAAGTGCTATCTTCCGAGGTGTAGATCCGTTTTGTTTGGATCGAGTTTGTAGGAACTTTGTTCTGAGGGTAGGATCGGTTTTTGATCCGAGATAGTGGAGTAGCCGAGTCTAGTTGATTGCTAGATAGGTGAGGGAAAGTGGATGTACCCAAGGTTGGGGAACCACTATACATCTTGTGTCGTCTGTGATATTGGTAGATATTTCTGTGAAGTGCTCTAATTAATTTTTATTCCGCAAAAGACGCACAAACCACCTATTCACCCCCCTCTAGGTGATTTAGGTCGACAATAGTTTTCTTTCAGATAGAGATGAGTTAGAGGATAGGTTTTAAAACCTCAAGCAGGGGACCAGATCAGTGGTAGAGTACCTGGGGGAATTTTCCCATCTAGCCAGGTTCTCGGGGATACACAATCTGGATGATAGGAGGTATGCAAAGTGGTTCTATCGGGGGCTTAGGTGCTCTAACAGGCAGGATCTACTATTTATTTCCCATGACACTTTAACCCAGATCATAGAGATGGCTAAGAAGCTATAGCCTGACCAACTGATGGTACAGAACAAAGGAAAGAGACCATTGGATGGGACATCCCATGGGGAGAGCTGTAGGGGCTCCTAGAGTTGCAAAGTAATGAGCTATAAGAAGGGTAGGGGACATTATCGTCCCAACTTCAGGCAGGAGCAGGGGCCTCCTATAGTACTAGATCCCCAGCGACTACAGGTACATGACCCGAGGAGATAGGACGACCGTGGCCACCAACTGGTGATTTGCTTTAGATGCCAACAGCCGGGGCACGTAAGAGCTGACTATCCTTAGCAGTTCCGTCCACCTCCTCCTCCTCCACCTCTGGTAACCCGTCCGACATAGCATGGATGAGGCCGAGGATGAGGTCGAGGCCGAGGTCAAGGCCATTATATTAGAGGACGTTGACATGAGCAGATGTATGCTTTGCACCTCGTCAAGCAAGGAACCCTGAGGAGGTTATTACATGTACTTAAAATTAATTGCATTATAGCTTTCATTTTATAGTACTTTGCCAACCTTAGTAGAACAACAAACATGTTATAATTCAAATAAAAAGCCCAGGCATAGTCTTTATTAGCGGCAAGCTCTCTCATATATTGTTCGATACGAGTGCTTCACACTCGTTTGTATCAGAAGCCTTCCTTGAAGGACTAGCGAGCATAGACCGATTCACAAGCATTACCAGGAGGGTGCGTCTTCCAGTTGGATCAGAGCTATTATCATCTACCAAATGTAACATGGAGGCAGAAATGGGAGGAAAGACCGTCGAAGCGCCAACGACGATTTTTGATAATGCTAGACTTCGATCTGTTCTTTGGAATGACTTGGTTGCACTCGAACTATGCCCGGATCGATTGCCCATCAAGGCGGATCACCTTAAGACATGGGGACATTGACATCGTCATTAAAGGTATTAGACCAATCTCCCATCTTTTATTATCGTCTGTACAGGCTATCAAGGACTACAAGCAAGGGGAGGAGGTATACATTATTTGCTTTGAGATGGCGTTAGCAGAAGCTTCTATTGTTGATATCCCGGTGGTTCAGGATTTCTCCGATGTATTCCCAGAAAAATTGCCCGGATTGCCACTGACTAGGGAAATGGAATTCTGGATTTAGTTGTGCAGGGAGCAAAGCTCGTATCTTGGACACCGTATAGGATGCCCCCAAGGAGCTAGCGGAGTTCAGGACCAAGTTGTAGGAGCTGGTGGGGTCAGGATTTGTCAGACCAAGCTCATTACCGTGGCGATCACCGGTGCTATTCATTAAGAAGAAGGATGGATCGTTGCAGCTCTGCATCGACTACCGGGAGCTGAACCGGTTGACAGTACAGAACACGTATCTGTGGCCCTAGATCGACAAGCTTTTTGATCAGCTATAGGGAGCATTTTGGTTCACCAAGCTGGATTTGAGGTCCGGGTACTATCAGCTGCACATTCAGGTGGAGTATATCCCGAAGACAACCTTTAGATCTCGGTACGGCCTATATGAATTCCTGGTGATGCCCTTCAGACTCACGAATGCACCTTCTGCATTCATGAGTCTGATGAACTTTGTCTTCGAGTCATTCTTGGATAGATTTGTTATAGTTTTTATTGATGACATTCTGATCTACTCCCAGACAAAGGAGGAGCATACCAAGCTTTGGCAATGGTGTTGGGCAAGCTGAGAGAGAATCAGATGTACGTAAAGTTTCTCCAAGTGCCAATTCTGGCTGCAGGAGGTAGCATTCTTGGGGCATACCATCAATGGAGCCGGGTTGACCGTGGACCTTGCCAAGGTACTTGCAGTTCGAGATTGGCCGCGTCCAAGGTCAGCTTCAGATATATGCAGTTTCTTGGGACTGACGGGATATTATCGCATGTTTGTGTAGGGGTTCTTAAGGGTAGCACTCCCCCTCACATCCTTAACAAAGAAGGATGCAGTTTTTACTTGGACCGAGAAGTATAAAGCAGCGTTCCAGGAGTTGAAGGACAGGCTCATCTCTTCCCCCATCCTTGCACTTCCATCTTGGAAGGAAGGGTTTCACATTTATATTGATGCATCATATTAGGGGATGGGTACAGTCCTGATGTAGCATGGACATGTCATCTCATATGCTTCGAGACAGCTGAAGAAGCACGAGCAGAACTGCCCCGTACATGATTTAGAGCTCGGGGCTGTAATATTCGCATTAAAGACTTGGAGGCATTAATTGTATGGGGATCATTGTGATATTTTCTCAGATCACAAGAACCTCAAATATATTGACACGCAAAAGGACCTAAATCTGCGCCAGCGGAGATGGCTTGAGTTCCTATATCACTATGACTACAAGATGCATTATCACCTGAGGAAGGCAAACACCATGGCGGTTGCCTTGAGCAGGAGAGACGACACTACTGGGATAGAGCCTCTGGTGTTGGCTATGGAGCTGGTACAGATGCTGGAAGATATGCACATTACCATGGTTTCCGAAGCTGAGTCCGATGTTTATCAAGAGTACATGAACTCCTTGGTCATCGAGTGAGACATACAGGAGCGCATCAGGACACAACAGAGGCTGGATGAGGATTTGAAGCCAGTATTTTTAGCCCTAGAAGTGGCAACTCAGAGGACAATTATTTGCGAGATGACTAATTCATTTCCGTGACCGTATCTATATACCCGCAGGAGGCGGTATCCGGGAGGATATACTCAGGGAGGCACACTATTCTCAGTACTCAGTGCACCTCGGTATCACCAAGATGACAGCGGATCTGCGGAGGGGCGTGTACTGGCCGGGGATGAAGATGGATATCATATATTATATGACACATTGTGAGACCTGCCAGCGAGTAAAGGCATAGTGCAAGATCCCAGGAGGGTTACTACAGTCATTATAGGTGCTAGAGTGGAAGTTCGAGGATATAGCTATGGATTTCGTGAATGGATTTCCTCGCTCTCACTCTGGGAACGATTCTATATGGGTCATTGTCCATAGAATGACCAAGGTAGCCCGGTTTATACCGATCAGGAAGGACAACCCAGTTGATATTTTGGTGAGGTGGTTTGTGGAGTAGTTCGTCAGGTACCACGACGTCCCAAGGGCGATTGTCTCGGATCATGATGGTCGGTTCACTTCTAGGGAGTGGAGAGTGTTGTAGGCGTACTTGGGTTCTCAGCTTTCTTTTAGCACCACTTTCCATCCGCAGACCGTCGTCCAGACAGAGCGGACCAACCGGACTATGGAGGATCTGCTGCGTCTATGTATATTGGACACAAGGAAGACCTGGGAGAGACTTTTGCCCCAGATTGAATTCTCCTACAACAACAGTCACCAGACGAGCATTGAGATGGCACCATATGAGGCTCTATACAGTAAAAAGTGTCGAACACCACTGTCTTGGGTCCAGGATGAGCACCCCAAGGAACTCGGGTCGGAATATATTGAGGATACGGATGCTCAGATATGACTTCTTAGGGATCAGATGGTGGAGGCACAAAGTAGGCAGGTCAAGTACTACGATACGAATCATCGGAAGGTGGAGTTCCAGGCGGGGGATAGGGTGTTCTTGAAGATACATCTGGTGCATGGTGTCTTGCGGGTGCGGTGGAACATGAAGCTCAGCCCGCGATTTATGGGAACATAGTTGATCCTGAAGCGGATCGGTCCTTTGGCTCACAGGCTGGAGCTGTCGCCAGAGTTAGGGGATTTGCATGACGTCTTCCATGTCACTTTACTTCGGAGAGTTCTCCTTCGGCCAGAGAAGCATATTACTACTACAGTAGGGCTGGTGAACCTGATAGATCAGCTAGTTTAGAACTAGTTCGGATCGATGATACATCGACTCAAGTACTGCGGAAGAAGAAGGTTCCCTTGGTCAAGGTGTTGTGGTCCAACCACGGATGGGAGGAACACACCTAGGAGCCAATGGATCTGATGCGTGAACGGTACCCAGAGCTTTTCGTCTTAGGTACCTTTTAATTATGCTTAAAGTTCTTAAAATTCGTGTGCATAGAAACCACGTAGACCCGTACTTGAATTTCGGGGACGAAATTATTATTTTTTGTTTATGGAGATTTGTAACATCCCATTTCGTGCTAGACCCCTTGCATGAATTTTGAGTCAGGAGAATTAACTCAAGCTCGGAAAGCGTGGAGTGAGTCGAGTGAACACGACACCACCGGATGAATTTAACATAGAAAATACTCGGGAAACTTTAGGCGTCAAGGATTTCGATACCATTTGAAAACGCATCGAGTGATCTCAAAAAATTTAACTTAGAAATACTCGGGAAACTTTAGGCTTCGAGTTTTGTTGACGCCATTCGACGAAGCGTCGATTGAACTCAACGCCACTCAACCCGGCGTTGAGTGGTCTCAATGAACTCGACGCCGTTTTACTTAGATGTTGTGGGATGACTTTGGCATTGTGTGGTCTCAGCGCCACTCAAATGCGGTGTTGAGTGGTATCAACACAACTCAACGCCTTGACTTAGGATTGCTGGAATGTTGATGGCGTTGAGTGGTGTCGACACCACTCAACACTTTTGACTTAGAATTGCTGGAATACTGACGGTGTTTAGTGGTGTCAACACCACTCAATGCAGCATCGATTGGTGTCGACACCACTAAATGCTTTTGACTTGAGATTTTTTTGGAGTGCTGAAGGCGTTGAGTGGTGTCGACACCACTCAACGTGGCGTTGAGTGGTGTCAATACCACTTAACGCAACATTGAGTGGTGTCAACACACTCAACACCTTTGGATTTGGAGAATTTTTCTATCTGAAAAGTTGTGTTGGACTGTTCACTTTTATAATGGCTGAACCTGGTTCAGGATAAGATAGTGATGGGACATTTGGAATTTATCTCTACAGCAAATCTATTGATCATTTCAAGAAGACCTATTTAAAGCAATAATTAGCGGTCCATTACATGGGTGACACGTGGCAGACACTTAAACCTCAACTCGCCGTATAAAAGGAGAGATGAGAAGACCACCGTCACCTTCACACTGTCAAGCCGTCGTTGACATTGTTGAGCCAGAAAGATTGGGAAACAGTCTCTGGACCAGAGGATTAGCTGGAGAAATCAGGAAAAGAGCTAGCTCACCGGAGCAAAGCTTGGCCATGGAGCACCACCGCCAAACCCACCGTCAAGCTCTTCTAAGGGTCCGTTTCTCCTCCCCACCTTCTGTGCTAGTTTTCTAGCTCTTTTAGGAGAGATATTATTCTCAAATGAGCCTGATGCCACGTGAGAGTGAGAATGCCGAGAATTTCTCCTTGCTACTATTCGCCGGAGGAGCCACCTCCGGTGGCCATGTGATGAGACTGATATTTATAGGGTTTTCAGACTCATCTGGGCATGTTTTCTCACTCGTGCACCGCATTTCAGCCGGTAATCGGTTATATTTGCTTTGTTCGATCATTGACCACATTGTGCACTATTTTGGACCAAGGGTGTGCAATTGCGCATTCTATTGTCGGGGGTAAGCACATGGTGCACTCCATGGATCTTTCCAGTTATTCTTTAATGTATATTTGATGCTGGGTGCTTTTGCTCCAGTTTTGGTTTTGGTGTGCAGGTAGTGCATTTTCCCCAGAGCAGGAATTCTGATTTGTGGAAAACGCATGGTCATGCATTTTAATCGCGCATGGTTTCTGCTCGATCGTGCGTTTTATTGAGCTGGAGAAACGACGAGTGGAGATCGACAAATTTCATCGAGCTGAGCTCGACGATCTTCACGCATGGTTAACACATGGTTTCTTCGGATCCATGCGCGAAGAAACGCACGGTTTTCCTGTAGCTTTCTTATTTGTACCAATCTGTGGTTAATCGTGCAATTTATTCACGCACGGGCGGAAGCGCCCGTGCGCATGTAAAATGCACGGTTCCACCTGCTTGCCTTGAATTCCAGCTTTCTGTTATTACACGTGCAATTTCCTTCACGCACTGGCGGAAATGTCCGTGTGTGAGTAAAATGCACGTTTCAACGCTTCTCCTTCCGCAGGCTTGTTCTGAAAGTTAATATCACACGGTTTGCGCACAGTCGTGTGTCAAACAGTGCATTACCATTATTTCTAATTTTTCTATTTAAGACGCAGATTTCATCATTCTAGAGAAGAAAAGTCTGATCCAGCCGCCATTTCCACCCATCTGAGCGAAAAAACTTTCCTCCTGCCGATATTTTCTCTCTCCTCCTTGGAGAGTTGTTCCGACCACCATTCTCCCTCCAAAAGCTTGCAATAACTTCATCTCCGACCACCATTTTCTTCTCCAAACTCCAAGCTCCATTTCAAGCTCATAAGGTGCTGCATCCGTGGAGTTCTCCGAATTGATTTATCCCAAGAAATATTCACGAAGAAGACAGGTTATTGGAAAAAGGTGACAACCCTTCTCGATCTCGGACGTCATCCCTAGACCGACCTCAGACAAGGCCCGACAACCCTCGACTCTGGCCGCGAATCTCGGAAAGCCTTCGTCCGTTTGGTTGTATTTCTACCCCTCCTCTTGGAGAAAATTTGTTCTGAACTTGTGGTTGTTTGATTGTTGCTTAAGAACACTGTTTAGTTTAAGTATTTCAGCATATCTATGTGTTGTTATATCTTAGATCATAATTTTGTTGTTGAGCTTCAGTTTTTCGTGTTCTTGTTGAGATAGTGTCGTTCTAGCGATTGCTAGAAGCGTGCGTGGCGAAGAGGTGATTGTGACCCTCATTGGCGCATCGATCTTTCATATTACTCTCTTGAGTAATCCACCAAAGAGACGCAGTGACGGCGACCCACAATAGGTTTATTAGTGTTAAACTTAGGAAACTCCAAACTAAAACCTTCTTTGTTTACGTTAACACTTGCAATCACTTTTTCAATAGCGAAATCACACTCCCTACTTGCACTCCTTGAGAGATCGATATCCGGGGATTCAACTCGTCAATTTTATTACTTGACTACGATCGATACACTTGCTGACACATCAAGTTTTTGGCGCCATTGTCGGGGAGTGCAACCGTTGCGTGTATTTTTCTTTTGAAAAAGTTTATAAGTGATTTTTGTATTTTTGAAAGGATTTTTTGTGTTGTATGACAAATCCCAACTCCAGTGATAGGGTTGAAAATCTTGTGTATGACCTTGAAACCGCACATGCGAGGTGAGCTCGCCTGCATGCTGCCGCTGCTGAAGAAAGGTCGGAGGATCTTGGCCAAGGAGGAAATGGCCACGCTGAACGGGTTGTTGAGGGCCAAGAGGTGGTCTAACCACGCATTAGGACAATGCGTGATTTGACAACCCCGACTGCGGGAAGTGCTTACCTTGGCTTCCGACCAGCCATTGTAAACAACCACTTCGAGATTAAACCCGCCATCCTGAATATAATCCGAAATAATACTCAGTTCTCAGGCTTGCCGAGTGAGGATCCGCAGCTCAATCTTGAGGAATTCTCGGAGATTTGCGGCACATTCCGCTATGCCGGTATTTCTGATGACGTAGTAAAGATGAGGATGTTCCCATTTTTCCTGAGGGACAAGGCCAAAACCTTGCTCCATACTATTGTTCCTAGGACCGCTACTACATGGGAAGCCCTGTCCTCTATGTTCTTGGCTAAGTTCCACCCAGGTGGATAAGATTGTGAATACCCGTAGGGATATTGCAACCTTTCGGCAGCTAGACCAAGAAACGTTGTCTGAGGCATGGGAGAGATTCGCTGACCTACAGCGTCGATGCCCCAAGCACGACTGTGAGCCATGGAATTTAGTTGAAATATTCTACTTTGCTATTGAGCCTAATTTCAGGGCTATGATCGACGCAGTAGCTGGAGGCACAATAATGAACCTTTCTCCTGACGAGGCTTTGATACTACTTCGCGACATTGCCTCCCATAGCACATACTGGACCCCCAGAAGAAATACCCCTAGAGGGGCGAGAAATCTGTTTGAAGTGAATACGGTGGTGCAACAAGCGGAGGCAAGCCATCATACTTTGGATGAAAGGACGATGTTGACCAGATCGGCCCCTCCTCCAGCTCAGTTTATGGACATTTCATGCTAGGGTTGTGGTAACCCCAACCATCATGCGTATGAGTGCACTGCTGGGGAGACCTTTGCTGAGCCGTCAGGTATAACTTCTGACGAGAGCGTAAATTTTATAAATAATCAAAACCGCACTGCTCCTTATAATAATGTGTATAACCCCAACGGGAGAAATCATCCTAATTTCTCGTGCAATCAAAATGCTCTCGGTCAAAGGTGGCAGGGAGGCCAGCATCAATTTGATGCTCAAGCCTCTAACAGCCAGCCGCGACCGCCGCATCCGGGTTATATTCAGAATGTGCAGGTAGCGCGTAAGAGTGCGTTGGAGGAAATGATGGAAAACTTTGTGGATATGCCCCAATCTAATATGGCCATTCAAACTGCTTCCATGAGGAACTTGGAAAGACAACTGGGGAAACTAGCCCAGGTGTTCTCCGAGCGTACTCGCGGCACCATCCCAAGTGATACGGAGAAAAATCCCCGTTGTTGGGTACATTGGTCAAATGTACCTGATTTGAAGAAGCCTCACCTAACTCAATGATATACATCATAATGTATTTGATGTATGTTGAGTTTACTTGTGCAGGTTAAGTAATCACTGGACTGAAGCAAAAAGTTTCTAAGTCCATGTGTCGACACCCAGAGGGAAAGTGTCGACACTCAAGAAAGCTTGTGTCGACACCCAGACAAGCAGTGTCGACACTTGGAGTCATTGTGTCGACACCTGGGATGCAGAGTCGACACCAGACAGAAAGTGTCGACACTTGGAGCTGTGTCGACACTCAGTGAAGAAAAGTGCAGACAGAAAGTGTCGACACAAGGAGCTGTGTCGACACCCAGTGAAGCTGTGTCTACACCAGAAAGTGTCGACACTTGGAGCTGTGTCGACACTCAGCAAAAGTCTGCAGAGACTAAGTACATGTGTCGACACCCAGCACAATGTGTCGACACTCAACAGAAGAGTCAGCATTTGAAGTATGTGTCGACACTCAGAACAATGTGTCGACACACAGCTGAAGACTCAACACTTGAAGAAAGTGTCGACACAAGGAGCTGTGTCGACACTTAGCAAAGAACAGAATTATTTCCAAAATATTCTAAGTACAAGTGTCGAAACTAAAGGAATGTGTCGACACTCAGCTGAAGTCTCAACAGAAGAATCAAGTGTCGACACAAGGAGCTGTGTCGACACTCAGCAAAAATCAACATAGAAGACTATGTGTCGACATCAAGAAGCAGTGTCGACACTTAACAGATACAACACAAGAAGTTGTGTCGACACAAAGGAGATGTGTCGACACTTAGAAGAATTCAGCAAAAGCTAGAAGAACAAGTACTTGTGTCGACACTCAATTTCAGTGTCGACACATGCAGAAGAATCTGTGTCGAGACATACAAGGAAATGTGTCGACACCTTGTAGACTTGTGTCGACACTTACACAACATGTGTCGACACTTGGACTATAAGTGTCGACACTTAAAGACAGAAAGTCTCGACACTTACAGACAGTTAGAGATTTTCAAGAAATGACTGGATGACTTGACAACTGCCGTTCCAGCCGGTCTACAGCACCTGTCAGAGATATCAGAAGTCAGTTATGGACTGGATCAGCCGGTTACCATGAAAAGGCCTATAAATAGGCACCTACAGTTTACAGAAACGGGGGTTGAAGATCAACTAGATCAGATTGTTGTTCAAAAGTTTAGTTTGTTGAAAAACAAATTATTGAAGTGGTACCAAGAGTATCAACACAAGAAGATCTTGCAGTCCAAGTGCAGATCTAAGAAGTTGGAGAGAGAGGGCTCCATCCAAGAAATCAGCCTCTGGAACTAGGCTGAGAAGAAGGATTCAGATACATTCTGGATCTTAAGTGGCAGAGTTCAAGGAACAACTGCAGGAGGATTCAGTCTTATTCAGTTCTACTCAAGAAGCTTTGAAGAAAGCTAAGTCAGGGTGAATCCAGCTGAGTTCTTCCAAGAACTCATCAAGAATCTCTCAACTCCCCTCCTTTAATTCTGAGTTGTAGAGTTATTATTTGTAATACATTTTAACTTGTTGGATCCTTTGGATCTGAGTGAATTGTAAGCCTATATTTATAAAGGCTGAGGGTAGGGCTTGTGAGCCTGAGTGTAGGAGATTGAGATCTCTGAGTGTAGGCCTTGTTGGCTGAGTGTAGGCCTTGGTTGGCTGAGTGTAGGCCTTGATTGGCTGAGTGTAGGCTTTGGGATAAAGCTGAGTTGTAAGGCTTTGGGCCTGAGGTGTAGGAACCAATTTGGGTTCTGAGACAGTGGAGGAGTTTGGCCGAATCTAGTACACTGCTAGATAGGCGAAGGGGGAAAGTGGATGTACCCATATCTTGGGGAACCACTATAAACCACTGTGTTGTGCTGTGATTGTGCTGTGTATGCTGTGAATACTTTGTGATTGCTGTGCAAAAGTGAAAAATCTGTGATAATAAACTGTTTGCTGCTAGTAAAGTTAGAAAAGGATTAGGTCACCTATTCACCCCCCCTCTAGGTGTTTAGGTACCATATCTTTCAAGTGGTATCAGAGCGAGGTTCCTCAAAACAAGGACTAACAGTCTGAGGAGATCTTGTTTGGCAGATTCAGTGTAAGGGAAAACACAGATTCAACAAATTCAAGAAAATCAAGAAACATGGGTTCCTATGAGAATCACAAGGAATTGGGTTCCATGAAATTACCCATATGCAGGAAGGAGATCTTTGGGATCTGGAAAGAAAGGGTAAGGCTATTTATGGAGGCCTCAGACCCTAGAATCTACATCACAGTAAAGGAAGGGCCTTATGTGCCTATGAAGATTTCAGTTCTAGATGCAAATTAGAGAACTCCAAAGGATTTCTCTGAGATGACTAAGGATGAAATTGTCCTGGCCACCATGGACAAGAGGGCACAAAACATAATAGTGAGTGCCATTGATGATGCAACTTTTCAGAACCTTATACACTGCAAGACAGCCAAAGAGATGTGGGACACTCTTATAGTGTATATGGAAGGATCTGAAGAAGTTAGGCAAGATAGAAAGTCCTTGCTAAATTAGGAGTATGAAAGCTTTAGGCAAGGAAAGGGTGATAGCATCACTGAGTGCTATAAGAAATTTTACAGAATAGTTAATGAACTCATGTCTTATGGAAGAGAGTTCAGTAACTATGAACTAAATGACAAGTTCTTAAGGTCCCTAACCAAAGATTGAGACACCAAGATCTGTGCCATAAGAGAAATGGCTAAGTTGGGGGAAATTCCTCCCCCTACACTGTTTGGCAAGTTATTGTCATATGAGATGCAGTTGACAGTAAGAAAAGAGGAGGAGAAATCAACAAGGACTGAGCATAAGGAAAGAACTGTTGCTTTCAAAACAGAAGTTCCCAGAAAGTGCAGGAACAAGTCTTCAACTCCACCTCCAGAGGTAGTTGAATCAGAGTCTGATGAGTCTGTCAGCACAAAGTCTAAGAGCAGTGAAAGTGATGAAGACTTTGCTGCTTTCACTAAACACTTTCAGAAGTTTTTGAAAAAGAAACAGTGGAGGTCAAGGCCTTCTACATCACAAGGAAAGGAAGACTCTTATCAGAAAAAGAGGTCTTCAAAGAATGACAAGAAAAGGACAAAATCAAGCAAGGCAACTGGTTTAAAGATTGTTTGCTATTGCTGCAATAGACAGGGCCATGTTATTGCAGATTGTCCAGAGAAGAGAAAGGAATCTGGTGACAGGAAAAAGACTCACCTCAAAGGAAAGAAAGAAAAGTCTTTTGTTGCTAAGAAGGAGAAGACTCTATCAGATATCTCTTCTTCAGAAACTGAGTCTGAGGTTGAAGCCTACATAGGGCTGTTTGCTGAAGAAGAAGAGGAAGAATTCATGCAGATCTTGGAGTCAATTTATGAACAAGAAGACAGTCATTGCCAAGGGCTAATGACTTTGGCAGAGAGTGCCAAAATCCTGGAGCAGCCAGGACCTAGTCAGGTACTAAGTTCAAGTTTAAATTCAGGTTCTTGTTCTAGTTCAGAATCAGATTCTTCTTCATCAAGTGATGAGAATATATCTGAGTCTGAGGAAGATATTCATCAGCTTATAGATGAATATAAGGTACTGTTGCAAGCCTACAAGAAAAGCAAGACCCTAGCCAAAAGTCAGGCAAAGGAAATTGCTGATCTTAAAGCTGCTGCAACAGATTTTGAGAAGCAATTTGATCAAAAACTGAATGAGGTAGCCAGGCTGAAACACATTACTGTGATTCAGATGGGAACTATCACCTATAAGAATGATCAAATTAAGAGACTGGAGATCAATCTTCAGAAAGAGAGAGAGCTTGTTGCTAGGTTTTCAAAACCTAAATCAGTGCTACCTTTAATTGATGAATTTGTTCATCATAAAGGCAAGGCTGGACTGGGTTTTGTTAGACCTGCAGGGACTGAGCAGTCCAAGTCTAAGTCCAAGGGCAAAGTCCCAACATTCAACAAGCCTGCTGTAGTCAAGACAGCCAAGGCAGTACCTAAGCAAAGGTACCATAAGTTTGAATGCTGGTGTTGTGACAAAGTTGGCCATTTTGCAGTGGACTGTTGGCACAATGTGAGTGCCAAAGTGAGTTCCAAACTACCTGTTGGAATGCTAGTAGGTAGGTTTGTCAAATTGCAAACTAACAATCACCAAGGACCCAAGAATACTTTGGGTTCTAAGGTTCATTAATTTGTTTTGCAGGTCAGTCCAAGTGGCCATACCCCAACATGGTACTTGGATAGTGGATGTTCCAGACATATGACTGGAACAAGGGGACTACTGAAGGACTACATTCCAATCAAAAATGGTCCTAAAGTGACCTTTGGTGGTTCTGAAAAAGGAATCATCAAAGGGTTTGGTAACATTTCTTCAAATTTAGTTACCATTACTCAAGTGGCTTATGTTAAAGGGTTGAAACACAACCTAATAAGTATAAGTCAATTAAGTGATGTAGGGTATGACATCTCATTTGTTAAAAATGGTTGTCATATCAAGAGGTCAAGTGATCAAGAGATCTTTTTGACTGGTTATAGGAAGAGGAATGTCTACTGCCTAGACATTATGGTTGAGAACAATGGTTCTCCAGTTTGTCTTGTAGCAGATGAGACAGTCTCTCATTGTGTCAAATGGCACAAGAGGCTTGCCCATCTTAAATATAAGACTATTAGCAAACTCTTTAACAAAGAGTTGGTGAGGAATGGTCCTCAAGTTAAGTGTGTTAAAGATGGTATTTGCTCAGCTTGTCAAAAGGGCAAGCAGACCAAATCCACCTTTAGAAGCATAGAAAACAAAGATGCTGTGAGGTGTTTATACCTCTTGCATATGGATCTCTTTGGTCCAATGCCAGTTCACAGCTTAGGAAGGAAGGTCTTTACCTTTGTAGTTGTAGATGACTACTCAAGGTTTTCCTGGGTGTTCTTCTTAAGACAGAAATCTAAAACACCTAGTGTCTTTTATAGCTTTGTCAAGCAAATTCAGAATGAACTAAATAGTACAGTGGTCAAAATTAGAAGTGACCATGGTACTGAATTTCAGTCTGATAGCATGACAAAACTGTGTGAAGACTTTGGGATATTTCAAGAATTCTCTTCACCTAGAACACCTCAGCAAAATGGCATTGCTGAGAGGAATAATAGAACCTTGATAGAGGCTGGTAGGACCCTACTAAGTGATACATCACTGCCAGAGTATTTCTGGGCTGAAGCAGTTAACATTGCATGCCATGTTATAAATAGGGCTACCATCACTAAAAGGCTTAACAAGACCCCCTATGAAGTTGTGAAAGGCAGGAAACCAAACCTATCCTATTTTAGGATATTTGGTTGTAAATGCTTCATACTTAACAATGGGAAGTCTTACTTAACTAAGTTTGCTGCCAAGTCCCAAGAGGGAATTTTTGTTGGGTACATCAATAATAGTAAGGCTTATATAGTCTACAACTTGACTACACAAGTTGTAGAAGAATCTGTGCATGTAGTTTTTGATGAGACTAAACTTATTAATAATGAGTTGTCTAGTAGTGTATGCAGCTCCACAGGTTTATCAAAAAAAATGGACAAGCTTACTATAGAAGAAGTGCCTGCTGCAAGACAGCAAGGAGAAGAGAGTAGCTGTTGTCCAGGGGGAGAACTACATGTGCCAGTTGCTGAAGAAATACAAGGTGTACAGCATGAAGCAGATGTTGAAGTGGTTCAACCAGAGGTTAGGATGCCTCCAGCTCACAGACATCTTAGAGATCATCCAGTAGAGCTGATTATTGGAGATCCAAGACAAGGAGTACAAACCAGGAGTAGAAACATGAATGCTGCAATCTATTCCAGCCTTCTGTCACAAGTTGAACCTAAGAAGTTTGAAGAAGCAATACAAGATCCACAATGGACTGAAGCAATGCAAGAAGAGCTTAATCAGTTCAAGAGGTGCAAGGTTTGGGAACTTGTTCCTAAACCTAAAGACCACAATGTAATAGGAGTTAAGTGGATCTACATGAATAAGATGGATGAACAAGGGGTCATCATTAAGAATAAACTAGACTGGTTGCTAAAGGATATAGGCAAGAAGAAGGTATTGACTTTGATCAAACCTTTGCTCCAGTAGCCAGACTGGAAGCCATAAGAATGTTCTTGGCCTATGCAACCTATCAAGGATTCAAGGTGTACAAAATGGATGTCAAGTCAGCATTCCTAAATGAAAATTTGAAAGAAGAAGTCTATGTGGAGCAGCCTTCAGGATGCAAAGAGGATAGAAAGAGCACTACTGGAACCTGTCAATTCCTAGGTGGGAGACTAATTTCATGGAGTAGCAAGAAGCAAACCAGTGTGGCTATCTCCACAGCTGAGTCAGAGTATGTGGCTGCAGGAAGTTGTTGTGCTCAACTTCTGTGGATTCAACATCAGCTAGAGGACTATGGATTTCAGGTAAGTAGAACTCCACTTTTCTGTGATTCTACAAGTGCTATTTCAATAGCTAATAACCCTGTATCCCATAGTAGGACAAAACATATTGAGATTAAATATCATTTTCTTAGGGAGCATGTAGAAAGAGAAGATATTTTATTAGAATATGTTAAAACAGATGAACAAGTAGCTGATATGTTTACTAAGTCACTAGAAGAAGCTAAGTTCAATAGATTCAAAATTGAACTAGGAATGATAAACTTAGAGTAAGTTTACAGATTTGAAAATGACTAAGTCAAAAGGTGTCGACACATAGACAAGTCTATGTCGACACAGATTAGTGGTGTCGACACTTCAGGAAAAAGGTGTCGACACATCTAGGATGTTGGTGTCGACACTTCAGAATGTTAGTGTCGACACATGTCTAGTAGGTGTCGACACATCCAATGTGGTGTCGACACTTATGTTTTACTCAGAATTTTCTAAGTAAAGTCTCGACAATGTGTCGAGTTATGTTGTGTCGACACATAACCAAGTGTCGACACATAAAATCTGTTGACTACACTTGTGTCGACACGTATGTGTCGAGACATTATAAGTCAGTGTCGACACTTGTTGCCAGTGTCGACACATTTTTAAGTTAGCTGTCCCGCCTGTTCATCTTCAAAATTAGACAGGTATAAATAGGGTTCTGTCTTTGTTTGTCGACACGCTTTCAAAGTTTCGAGACCAAAACTACAGTGTCGACACCTCTCTTTTCTAAAGACAGATTCTCCAAACCCTAATGGCTCCTAAGCTTGAGGAGAACGTTAACGAGGGCTATGAGCTAGTGCGCGGCGCGTTCGACGAAGCAGATGCAGAAATTCAGGCTGTAGTAACCCGAGTCACCGATTCTAGACTAGAATATCTTTTGTCTGAACCTACAAGGATTTGGAAGAAGGAAGTGCTTGAATTCCTTAATGGAGCTGCAGTCGATGAATCTGGATTCAGAATCAAATCCAGAGTTCATGGGACTAAGGTCAAGGTTTCACCAAAGAATCTGAGGAAGGTGCTCCAGCTACCAAAATTCAAGATGAAGAAGAGGTTACTGCTTCAAAGACTAGGGAAGCTTTAACCTGGTGTGGTCTTGATCCTAAGATGAAGATAGGATCTGTATTCAACAGAAAAGGCATGAATAACCAAGGAAAGTTCATGTCTGAAATTGTAGGAAAAGTCTTACTCAGCAAGACTGGAGGGCATGACAGAGTGTCTGCCTACATGTTTGAAATCATGACAAGAATTATCTTCACTATTAAAACTGATTGGTCAATGATAGTGTTTGACAAGATCAAGGAGAGTCTGAAGAAGCCCAACCTGGGCAGAATACTTAGTCTCTACCTAGCTGGTACCATACCAGAAGTCATGAGTTCAGCTGCAGGAAGCAAGATCAACCACATGAGGAAGATGGATCAAAGGATATTTTCCAGATGGGACAGGGTGTTGTCCAAGGACATATCAACTCCAGAGAAGACAATTACTGAGAAGGAGATTCCTCCTAAGAAAAAGAGAAAAACTGCTCCAGTGACACAAGAGTCCTCCAGCAGTTCAGGGAGTGAAGAACATATTGTTTTCACTCCTGATGACCAAGAGGAAGTGCCAGCAGTGAAGTCTCCTGCTCCTCCAGCTGATGCTGAGATCCAGGGGGAGCTGCCTCCAGCTAGCCCCATCCACAGGGATCAAAGCCAGGGGGAGCATCCAGTTGTAGAAGCAACATCTACACTGGACAGTGAGCAAGCCACCATCATCATCCAAGAGGTACTCACTGACCTAAAAACTTTAGAATATCTTATAGAAGATGCTGATTTGTCTGATGTTCCTCAGCAACCACAGCTGCCTAGTCAAGTTCCAGATGTTGTTAGAGAGGACACATCTGCTGTTGAAGTAATTCCTGATCCTGTGGTTGAAGAACCAAGAACTTCTCCAGCTCCTTCATCACAAGAATTCACAATGGAAGACTTGTTCCTAAATCTGGATCAAGCAGATTTTGACAAAGAAATTGATGCTGCTGAAGAAGAGACTGCTGCTGCTGAGGGGGAGCAAGTACAAGATCTGGAAGAGCCTATTAGGCTGGAAACTGAGCAAGCACCTGATGTGCAAACTGAGAAGCCTCAAACCCCTAAGGACAGGGTTGATATTGCCAGCACTTATGCCTCTGAAGATGAGGAGAGTGCTAGGGCCAAGAAGAAGAAACTCTATGTCTTCAAGAGGAGAAGCCAGAGTTATAAGAAGGCTTTGCAATCTATTGCCCCACAGCCTATAGTTCAGCAAGCTCCAACTGCTGATTATAGTGCTTTAATGGTTGCCCTACAGATAAAATTGGATGAGCAAAGGCAGGCAATAGAGAAGTATGTAGATGAAGGGCAGAAATCACTTCAATTTGATCTGGCCCAAGATATAAAATCTATAAGGTTTGAGATGAATCTCAACAAGAAGGAGATGACAGATTGCTTCCACAAGGGTGGAAATGCAGTGGTGTATTTGGCAACACACCAAAAAAAGATCAAGGCACAGGTGGATGATATAGCATTGAAACAAGGATATGTTCTTGAGAATCAATTAAGAATGAATGACAATTTGACTGAATCCCACAATGCTATTGTCACTGAATTAAAGAATAAGGCTGCTGAACCCTCTACATCTACTGATGCTGCTAAAGCTAAATTTGATAAAGTCTTTCAAGAGGAGATTTCTGCTGTCAAGACTGCCATCCAAGCCTCTCAAAAAGCTATCTCTGAACAACTACAAAAGCTTAAACCATTCTTTAAAGAGGGAATCAGATACTTGGACAGTCAGATTAGATTTCAAAAGGATGATGTCAGAGACCATATGGCTCGAGAAGTCATAAAGGGGGAGAGAGTATTAGTCAAAGCTAGCTCTGACCATGCCAAATGGATATCTAATTCCATCAGAGCTACACTGGGCTATCCTCCACTCTGTGATGATGATAATGTTGCTGAATCAGGGATTCAAACTGCCTATCTTGGAGGTGAGCAACCAGAAGTAGCTCAGGTCATTTATCCACCTCCAGACTTTGAAATGATTCAAGCAGATGTGAGCACAATGTATAGCCCACTTGAGGGCAAGGACAATGTCCACATTGAAGGTGGACAATGTCCACCTTCAAACTGCCTATCTTGGAGGTGAGCAACCAGAAGTAGCTCAGGTCATTTATCCACCTCCAGACTTTGAAATGATTCAAGCAGATGTGAGCACAATGTATAGCCCACTTGAGGGCAAGGACAATGTCCACATTGAAAAGGTTGTTCAACCTATATCTGAAGCCATGCAAGAGGCATTACAGAAAGAAGAAGAGACAAGGTTGTCAAAGAAGAGGTTTAGGGAACAAGCAGAGCAAAAGCCAGATTTTGAACAGTGGAGCCCTACCTCTAGGAATATCATATTAACTGCCTGGAAAGCTGCCAAAGATCATACTCATGACAGGAATAAATGGTTTTCTGAAGCAGAATGGCGAAAACATGAGATCAGGCAGGAAGCAATAGTTCAATTCAGAAGGAAGGCTAAGATGGGAAAGCTACCTCCTACTACAGTGGAGCCTAGCAAGTACTTTCCTAAGCCATATCATTATTTTGAGAGGCAGAAGATCAAGACAGAAGAGCTCAAAAAGAACGATCTAAAAGGCAAGAAGCCTGCTGTTGCTGAACCTGCTGAAGCCACTGTCAAAGCTCAAGTCCAACCTGGCAAAGGCATAGTTATCAAAGAACCAGACCAGAAATAGATTAAGAAATTTCTTGAAGTTTATGTTGTAATCTTTTGGATGTAACACATTTAGTAAACTTCTGAAAATGTATAAGACAAATATTAGAACAATATATGATTCATATATTTCATGTTTGTTCTGTGAATGTATCTATTTCTTATTTGTTCTGTGCTGATGAATGTGTATACATGTGTGATTTATTACATGTTTATGTTTACCCTGCTGTAAATAATCTGCTTTACATCATTTTGTAATCTTTAATTATGAATGGTGTATATCATTGACTAAGGGTTATGACTTCTCCAAATAGGGGGAGATTGTTGGGTACATTGGTCAAATGTACCTGATTTGAAGAAGCCTCACCTAACTCAATGATATACATCATAATGTATTTGATGTATGTTGAGTTTACTTGTGCAGGTTAAGTAATCACTGGACTGAAGCAAAAAGTTTCTAATTCCATGTGTCGACACCCAGAGGGAAAGTGTCGACACTCAAGAAAGCTTGTGTCGACACCCAGACAAGCAGTGTCGACACTTGGAGTCATTGTGTCGACACCTGGGATGCAGAGTCGACACCAGACAGAAAGTGTCGACACTTGGAGCTGTGTCGACACTCAGTGAAGAAAAGTGCAGACAGAAAGTGTCGACACAAGGAGCTGTGTCGACACCCAGTGAAGCTGTGTCTACACCAGAAAGTGTCGACACTTGGAGCTGTGTCGACACTCAGCAAAAGTCTGCAGAGACTAAGTACATGTGTCGACACCCAGCACAATGTGTCGACACTCAACAGAAGAGTCAGCATTTGAAGTATGTGTCGACACCCAGAACAATGTGTCGACACACAGCTGAAGACTCAACACTTGAAGAAAGTGTCGACACAAGGAGCTGTGTCGACACTTAGCAAAGAACAGAATTATTTCCAAAATATTCTAAGTACAAGTGTCGACACTAAAGGAATGTGTCGACACTCAGCTGAAGTCTCAACAGAAGAATCAAGTGTCGACACAAGGAGCTGTGTCGACACTCAGCAAAAATCAACATAGAAGACTATGTGTCGACACTTAACAGATACAACACAAGAAGTTGTGTCGACACAAAGGAGATGTGTCGACACTTAGAAGAATTCAGCAAAAGCTAGAAGAACAAGTACTTGTGTCGACACTCAATTTCAGTGTCGACACATGCAGAAGAATCTGTGTCGAGACATACAAGGAAATGTGTCGACACCTTGTAGACTTGTGTCGACACTTACACAACATGTGTCGACAATTGGACTATAAGTGTCGACACTTAAAGACAGAAAGTCTCGACACTTACAGACAGTTAGAGATTTTCAAGAAATGACTGGATGACTTGACAGTTGCCGTTCCAGCCGGTCTACAGCACCTGTCAGAGATATCAGAAGTCAGTTATGGACCGGATCAGCCGGTTACCATGAAGAAGGCCTATAAATAGGCACCTACAGTTTACAGAAACGGGGGTTGAAGATCAACTAGATCAGATTGTTGTTCAAAAGTTTAGTTTGTTAAAAAACAAATTATTGAAGTGGTACCAAGAGTATCAACACAAGAAGATCTTGCAGTACAAGTGCAGATCTAAGAAGTTGGAGAGAGAGGGCTCCATCCAAGAAATCAGGCTCTGGAACTAGGCTGAGAAGAAGGATTCAGATACATTCTGGATCTTAAGTGGCAGAGTTCAAGGAACAACTGCAGGAGGATTCAGTCTTATTCAGTTCTACTCAAGAAGCTTTGAAGAAAGCTAATTCAGGGTGAATCCAGCTGAGTTCTTCCAAGAACTCATCAAGAATCTCTCAACTCCCCTCCTTTAATTTTGAGTTGTAGAGTTATTATTTGTAATACATTTTAACTTGTAGGATCCTTTGGATCTGAGTGAATTGTAAGCCTATATTTATAAAGGCTGAGGGTAGGGCTTGTGAGCCTGAGTGTAGGAGATTGAGATCTCTAAGTGTAGGCCTTGTTGGCTGAGTGTAGGCCTTGGTTGGCTGAGTGTAGGCCTTGATTGGCTGAGTGTAGGCTTTGGGATAAAGCTGAGTTGTAAGGCTTTGTGCCTGAGGTGTAGGAACCAATTTGTGTTCTGAGACAGTGGAGGAGTTTGGCCGAATCTAGTACACTGCTAGATAGGCGAAGGGGGAAAGTGGATGTACCCATATCTTGGGGAACCACTATAAACCACTGTGTTGTACTGTGATTGTGCTGTGTATGCTGTGAATACTTTGTGATTGCTGTGCAAAAGTGAAAAATCTGTGATAATAAACTGTTTGCTGCTAGTAAAGTTAGAAAAGGATTAGGTCACCTATTCACCCCCCCCCCCTCTAGGTGTTTAGGTACCATATCATTCACCCGTGAGCAATGGAAGAGTGCTGGAGAGGCGGAGGAGTGCAATAAAAATGAAATGGCTGTTAAGTGTGAGATTAATAAGATGAAGACGGTAGCTTTATGTGATTCCGGGTCTTCGTGCAACATTCTTGCTTTGCAAGATGTTGAGAAATTTCGTTTAAATGTTGAATCGAGTGTCCGAAAGTCACTAGTGCTTACCAATGGGTCGGTAGTAAAGCTCGACGAGGAAATTAAGGAGGTGGATGTGAAACTGAATGAGGCTATTGTAGTCACTCACTTCCAGGTGTTAGGACCTATGGGAAATATATTGAAACCCATCTTAGGGGTCCCATTCCTAAAAGCTAGTGAAGCTACATTGTAATTTAATGCAAGCGGTGTCACGTTGGCTTCCAAGGTCGATTTGCCTTTACCACCGTCACTTCCTCCTATAATTTCAAATGAACCTGGAGAACTTCTGAAATTGAATATCTTGTTATATATTATTTATCTCTAGCTGATGAGACATGCATTTTGCTGAATGAGCAAGACAAGGCTATGAAAGTGGAAGAAATGTTGATGTCAGCTGATGCAGAAATATGTGCGGAGTTGCTGGGAGTGAAACAAGACTCGGATAGTAAGGAACGTGAGCTGAGCATGATTGTAGAGAGCGTGTGTTGAAACCGGAATCCGGTCTCCTGTGGAGTTCGACCCTTGGGGAAGGGGTGGTCTCGCGCCTACTTCGCTCCTGCAAGAAAAATAACAAAGAAGGCAAGGAGAAACAGACCCAAGGGCTCGGCAGGGAGGTCCCACCACAAACCCGGGAGATCTCAGCGCACTTCCCCTCCTTAGCCAGAAGCCGAGCTAAGGTACCCTCAGAAAGCACTTGAAAACTGGAGCAGGGAAGCACTCAAAGCGTGCCTTCTGAGGTACCCCTTGGGTCTTACTTATAGTTTTTGGAATCTGAACTGCCAATAACCAAAAGGACCGGCCTGAAAATACCAAAAAGCCCTTGGTTGGGTCTGCCAACAGCCAAGCTCCGCTGTTCCGAACAGCTATGCGCAGTCCAACTTGGTCTGCCAACAGCGTGGCTCCACTGTTCTGAACAGCTATTCGCACCCATGGGGGGGGGGGGGGGGTCAGCACGCCATCCATCCTTCTCCGCGAGAGGCGGGCGCGACCTGGTTCTAGCGGCTCGCCTATTCTTCTCGGGCGAACGCGAGCCAGACCGGCGCAACCCGCCAGTCCTCTGCCGAGGCAGATAGGTGACCAGGTCGCGTATAGGGGGCGGACTGGCGGGCGTTGTGACCCTCCGAACGGCTCGCAGATCGCGGGTCGTCGGGCCCATCCGCTAGTACCGGTTCGATGAATGGCACCCCCAGCTCTGTTCGACAATTCTCTGAGTGAGCGGGAGGGATAGGGGGAGTCGTCTCGCCTGGCTCGCTCGCCTGAAGTGAGAGGGAGCGGACCAGCCCCTTGCCGCATGTCTGCTTGTCGCTTGGGTGTGGGTCGCGGGACTGGGTCCGCCCGATCTTCCTGGTGGGGCCCGTTCGATGAACACGGGGTTGTACACAATCCCCGCTTTTTTTGAGCTTGATACAAGCTCGAAAAGAATCATCTAACCCGCATGTTCCGCGAGTACTGTGCTGAGCTGGCAGGGAATCTTCTGGTGGGGCCCCACTATTCGGCTATAAATATGCCACTGAGCCCAGGGGGGGTCTCCCCAGACCATCTCGTTTTTCAACCGGACTGCAGCCTCCCGATGCCGGTTAGCGAAGAGGTGTGAGCCCGCCTGGCGGCCGCGGGCCAGAAAACTCGGGAGGAGGCCCTCAAGGCCGCTCCTTGGTTAGCACGCAGGTCTCCCTGCCCTCTCTTTAGGCCGGTGAAGGGGAAGATCGTGAGGCGGTCCCCGGCGAATAACTTCCCGGGTTCCAGCTCGGCGGCTGGTGTTGAGGTCGCTTCTGAGGTACGCGACCTTCCTTCTCGGCTTGTTGCTACGTCTCTGACCCTTTGTCTTGCAAGCTCAGCATCGCGGAGACGAGGAGGACGGGGGGGGGGGGGGGGAGGATCGCCCCCCTCCCTTGTCGTCTGAGAGAGCTGCTAGTCCATCAGGTCTGGACCGCCCACCCCTGGATACCCCTCGCCCGCCAGTTCCACCCGGACTGGGGAAATCTCTCGCGGCCCTCGAGGGAGAACCCTTTTAGGGTCGGCCAGGCTCCTCTCGTCCTTCCATCGGCATGGACGACATGCCAACCCCTGGTAAGCTTGTGCTCAGCGCTTGCCTCGTTCTCGCTCGTTGATAAGTTGTAAATATACCTATTTTTATGTACATTAATTTAGTTGTTTTCATTTATTTTTATCGTTTTTACTTATTTTTATTCAATAAAATGCTCCTATTTTTGTAAATATTATACTAACTTAGTTTATTTTATTTTTCAGGAAAAAATGAAAATCTGCCAAAAATTGACATGTCACGCCCGTGACATATTGGTCACGCCCGTGACCAGGGCGTGACACGTCAAAAACCGTGAAATCAGCAAAATTTGAAGTGCAAAGCCCGACACGCCCGGGGTCATGCCCGTGTCACCCGACACGGGGCATGACCCAAGCCCGTGTTCACTCCACTCGACGATTTCATCTCGACGATCGTCGAGTGTCGACACCAGCCGACACGCCCAGAGTCACGCACGTGGCCTGGGGCGTGACCTTTCCAGCTAGCCCGACAAGACCTGCCCGAAGACTTTCGGCGCGCACCGCGCCCAGATCCACCTGCCTGTCACGCCCCCTGTCACGCCCGTGACCAAGGGCGTGACCACTGCGAGACCGACACGTGTCCAGCCAAAGTCAACTTTCCCGTCAAATCGCCGGCCGCCTTCTCAAATAGTACTGTCACGCCCCCTGTCACGCCCGTGACCAAGGGCGTGACCCATGTAAATTTTTTCTATAAATTCAGAGGTTCTGCTCTGAATTCCTATTCCTTTTTTTTGAACCATTTTGTATAGGAGTTATGCTGCTCGGATGAGTCCAAATGCTATATAAGGGAAATTTCTCCCCCTCTCCTTTATTTTCTTAGCTTTGTAATCTTTGTTTTTAGCTTAATAAAATTGTAGATTTTCTCTCTTTTCATGGATTTGGACTTTAACGATGTGCCTACTTTTATGCAATCTTATTTATTTCTTGTTATAACTTAGCTTATTTTCCTTCTTTTGTAATGTGTGTGTGTGTGTATGAGATTAGTTTTTCTTGTTTTTATGTTTAGTTATTTTTACATTGTTTTGGTTTAACTTAGGTTTTTATAGTTTCTAATTCATTCCTATAGATCCTAAAAACGTTTTCAAAGTGTTTTTCTTTTTTTAACTTAGCTTTTTATTTCGTAAAACTTTTTCGTTCTTTTCGTTTTATTTTCACTTTTTAATCGTTTTTACGGAGTTATAGGAATGATAATATAGTCGTTTTAATTTTTCGTGCACTTCGATTTTTCATTTAAAACTTTTGTCCGTTTAATTTTTTTCGTCTTCTTTTTACGCATTTCTACCGCATTTTAGCGGTAGAAATGTATCCGTTTTCATTTTTCGATCACTTGCATTTTCATTTTTATTTGCAAAACTTTCTTCCCGTTTAATTTTTATTTCAGCTTTTTATGCATTTCTACCGCATTCCAGCGGTAGAAATGCAGTTGTTTTCATTTTCAGGTGACTTAGTTTTTTTTTTCATTTCTGTACTTGTGCATCTATTTCCGCCTACTCGTTAAGTGTTAAATGGCGCCTGCTTATTTTATTTTCTGTAGAGTGCGTGAGTTTGTAATTTTCCTTTTTTTTCCGCCTACTCACTTGAGTTTAATGGCTGGATTTTATTTCGGTAGAGTGTGTGTGTTTTCATTTATGTCGAGAGAGAGTGTGCGTGCGTTGCATTTATTTTGTCCTACTCGTTTGAGTAGGACCCGTATTTATTTTCTCCTACTCATTTGAGTAGGACTTGCGTGTGTGCGTTTTACTGCTTTCTTTCTCCCGCCCACGCATTCGCGCCGGGACTCGCAATTTACTGCTTTCTTCAGTCCTACTCGTTTGGGTAGGACTTGCAATTTACAGCTTTATTTTCCTGCTTTCATTTACTGCTTTCTTTCCTGCTTTCTTTATTGCTTTCCTCGCAAGCCGTCCCCATTCCGATGAGTGGCTAACCGTTCTTAGCCCTCGGCATCGAAGAGCATTGGGACAGATAAAATAGCTCAAAATAACTAAAGGTCTAATCTTTCTAATTGATTAATAGCACTTAAGGTTTGCCCGGGGTTAACGACGCGTAGGACCACATATCGATGTGTGGGCCCTATTTCCGTTTTCCATACGCTCGCCGAGAGGCCGTGCGTATGGACAGATCACCCCTTGGCAAAGAGAGTTCCGCACTAACCCTCGAGAGAGGAGGCGCGCCAACTCTACCGGATTGGGTTCCCCACCCAATAGCGGGGTTCTTAGCGTAATGCGGGCGTTAAGAGGAATCCTTCGTCGGAAGAGAGCCCGGTCGAATAGTCTTAGCGTTCAGGTGAGCGATAGTCCTAGAGATAGGTGAGCTCATTTTAGTGGAACCTCCACGGCCAAGTCTCCGCCTTAATTAATTAGAAATTTAGGAGCTCTTTTTATTTAAAGTCTATTTTAGTTCAATTGTTTTCTCGGTGCCATCGAGCTAAGCTCTTCATCGGCACCACCTTATTGCCTTCTTTTCATGCTTTCATTTTTCTTTCTGCCATTTTCTGCTTTTTATTATATATAAATAACCCGACAAGTTAATTATCGGTAAAATAATAGTCCCCTCCAGGGAAGAGTAGAAATAATCGAACCGGACCCGAGAACAATACGACCTCGATATTCCACCCGGAATATCCTGTACTACTCACGATAGGTGCACTTGCCTCCTTTCGTTAAAACTCGATTTCTAAACCTATTTTATATCCAAAATAAATAAATAAATACGCGCGCCCCGTTTTCTTAAATAAATTCACTTCCGCCTTTTTCTCAAATAAAACCGCCGGGTCGCCGCGTGACCGCAAATAATTTTGGAGTTTTAACCATCAAGTTTTTGGCGCCGTTGCCGGGGAATTTTAGGTTCGTTATTTTAAACCCTGGAAATCTATTAATTTTACCTATATCTATATATACCAAAAATTAAAAATGGCCAACAAAAATATAATAATAATAATAAAAAAATAAACTATAAAAAATATATTACAAAATTATAAAACAAAACAAAAAAAAATTTGAAAAACTTATAAAACTAAAAAAAATTTTTTTTGCAAAACCTTAAAAACTTTAAAAAAAAAATTTTTAAACACCTTAAAAATTAAAAATTTGAAAAAACTATAAAACCAAAAAAAAAACTAAACTAAAAAACAACTAACTAAAAATCCAAAAACATGAAAAAAAAAAAAAAAACTTAACAAAAAAAATATTTTTATTTTCATTACTGTTTTTGAACAACAAAAAAAACAAAAAAACTAAAAAATGAAAAACTAAAAAAAATATATATTTTACTTTAACTTATTATATTTTAATTTATTTTGTTTCGGCGCGCTTTTCACTCTTGTGCGCGCTAGGGGCTCCCAATTTATCACGCTATGGTAGCTAAAGCCTTAGCTACCTCCGACTCCCCCACGCACACCCCCCTACCGCCCGCAATCTTTAGGCCGAGTTTATCTTTTTTGTTTTTTTTTGCTGTTATCTTTTTGCTTTTTCTTTTCTAAATAATGCAGGGCTTCCAATTGGGCCTCCCGGACTCGTCTCAGGGAAGCTCCTACCCTCCCTTTTTCTTTTTGTACTTATTATATTTTGTATATTATCGTTCCGCATACTTAGACTGCAACATTGGGGACAATGTTGGGTTTAAGTATGGGGGTGTTTTCCTATACTGCATTTTTTTATTCTGTACTCATCAAAACTAAAAAAAATTTTGCAAAACTTAAAATCTAAAAAATTTTTCTTGTTTTTATTATCATAAAACTTCAAAAAATTCATAAAACTCAAAAAAAAAAAAAAAAAAAATTTCTCTCTTCCCCCCTCTTCTTCTTTTTTGTAAAAACTTGCTTCTTGCCTGCCCGCGACGGTCGACTCATCGAACCAACCATTCAAATAAGAGTCTGTTCGCGGGCCGCAATCGAGTTTTTACTTTGCTTTTTTGTAAAAAAATCTCTCTTTCCCCCCTATCTTCTTTGTAAAAAACTCTTCTTTCTCTCCTCATTCTTGTAAATAATTTATCCTTAAAAACTAAAAATCACAAAAAAAATTTGAAAATCCAAAAACCCCAAAAAGATAAAAATATCTAAAAAAATCATAAAAAGATAATAATTAAAACACAAAAAAAATGATAAAATCCCTAAAAAAATCAAAAAAAAAAATGTTTTGTTAAATTATGTAACAAAATAATTCGAATATACCATTTCTTAACTCTTTTTGCTTTCCAAAAATGTAGTTTCGAGTTAATTTATATGCGAATTTTAGTTATTCTTTGCTTACTATTCGTTTATTAATTAAAGTTCGATAGATTTAAATGTCTGGGGTTAAGTCTTAAAGAATTTTTTTATGTCTTTTCCTTATAATAGGGAACTTGTTTTTCACCACCACTTCTAATTTTATAAATAGAAGCTCGTTTTTTATGTTAGAAAATAACATCTATGGATTTCAATTATTTCTACTTCATGCTTTTAGAAATATCGGAACGTTCATTTTAAAAAGGTTGCTCTCAAAACTTTTTTATTAAAATCTAGTTTTCTTTTTGAAAAAAAATAAACCCACTTCCATTTTTTTTCGTGTCTTAATTGACATGATTACCCCCTATCCCTTAAAAGATCCTATGTCAATGGGAATAAGATTTCGTTCCGTAAACATAGGCACCCAATAATTTTAAAAAGATTATATAGGGAGTAAGAGGATAAAATTCATTACTCCTACAAATATACATTGGGTTAATTTTATTCTTATGAAGAAAGAAAAAAAATTATTATGTGTTAGGAAAATAAGATTTCGTTTTCCTAACTATCCAAGAAAAAAAATTGGAGGTTCGAGAAAAAATTACCTCGCCTCAATATTCAAGCCTTCTTCATAAACCACCAAACCAGTTATCTCATTTCAATGATTCTAGACTTAATTTAAAATTTTTTTTGAGAGCATAATTTTTAAATTGCATTATTTCCTTTAACTTCTTTTAAGCTAAAGTTTTTTATATAAATCCAATCCATCTTTGTTAAACTAACAAAAATAAATTTTTGCTTTCTATTTTATTTTTTCTAGAAGTCTTTTTGAAACTCTTCCTCTATTCATAACATTTCATAAATTAGGATTTAATTCTTTAACCCCGGATGTTTATTTTGATCTTCCTTTTAATATATTCAAGCGGTAGCTAAACTTAGGATTTCTTTTATTCCTTATAAGTTCATCTCCAACTTTTGCTCTGGAATAGCAAAAGCTTAAGTATGGGGGTATTTGATAAGTTGTAAATATACCTATTTTTATGTACATTAATTTAGTTGTTTTCATTTATTTTTGTCGTTTTTACTTATTTTTATTCAATAAAATGCTCCTATTTTTGTAAATATTATACTAACTTAGTTTATTTTATTTTTCAGGAAAAAATGAAAATCTGCCAAAAATTGACATGTCACGCCCGTGACATATTGGTCACGCCCGTGACCAGGGCGTGACACGTCAAAAACCGTGAAATCAGCAAAATTTGAAGTGCAAAGCCCGACACGCCCGGGGTCACGCCCGTGTCACCCGACACGGGGCGTGACCCAAGCCCGTGTTCACTCCACTCGACGATTTCATCTCGACGATCGTCGAGTGTCGACACCAGCCGACACGCCCAGAGTCACGCCCGTGGCCTGGGGCGTGACCTTTCCAGCTAGCCCGACAAGACCTGCCCGAAGACTTTCGGCGCGCACCGCGCCCAGATCCACCTGCCTGTCACGCCCCCTGTCACGCCCGTGACCAAGGGCGTGACCACTGCGAGACCGAAACGTGTCCAGCCAAAGTCAACTTTCCCGTCAAATCGCCGGCCGCCTTCTCAAATAGTACTGTCACGCCCCCTGTCACGCCCGTGACCAAGGGCGTGACCCATGTAAATTTTTTCTATAAATTCAGAGGTTCTGCTCTGAATTCCTGTTCCTTTTTTTGAACCATTTTGTATAGGAGTTATGCTGCTCGGATGAGTCCAAATGCTATGTAAGGGAAATTTCTCCCCCTCTCCTTTATTTTCTTAGCTTTGTAATCTTTGTTTTTAGCTTAATAAAATTGTAGATTTTCTCTCTTTTCATGGATTTGGACTTTAACGATGTGCCTACTTTTATGCAATCTTATTTATTTCTTGTTATAACTTAGCTTATTTTCCTTCTTTTGTAATGTGTGTGTGTGTGTATGAGATTAGTTTTTCTTGTTTTTATGTTTAGTTATTTTTACATTGTTTTGGTTTAACTTAGGTTTTTATAGTTTCTAATTCATTCCTATAGATCCTAAAAACGTTTTCAAAGTGTTTTTCTTTTTTTAACTTAGCTTTTTATTTCGTAAAACTTTTTCGTTCTTTTCGTTTTATTTTCACTTTTTAATCGTTTTTACGGAGTTATAGGAATGATAATATAGTCGTTTTAATTTTTCGTGCACTTCGATTTTTCATTTAAAACTTTTGTCCGTTTAATTTTTTTCGTCTTCTTTTTACGCATTTCTACCGCATTTTAGCGGTAGAAATGTATCCGTTTTCATTTTTCGATCACTTGCATTTTCATTTTTATTTGCAAAACTTTCTTCCCGTTTAATTTTTATTTCAGCTTTTTATGCATTTCTACCGCATTCCAGCGGTAGAAATGCAGTTGTTTTCATTTTCAGGTGACTTAGTTTTTTTTTTCATTTCTGTACTTGTGCATCTATTTCCGCCTACTCGTTAAGAGTTAAATGGCGCCTGCTTATTTTATTTTCTGTAGAGTGCGTGAGTTTGTAATTTTCCTTTTTTTCCGCCTACTCACTTGAGTTTAATGGCTGGATTTTATTTCGGTAGAGTGTGTGTGTTTTCATTTATGTCGAGAGAGAGTGTGCATGCGTTGCATTTATTTTGTCCTACTCGTTTGAGTAGGACCCGTATTTATTTTCTCCTACTCATTTGAGTAGGACTTGCGTGTGTGTGTTTTACTGCTTTCTTTCTCCCGCCCACGCATTCGCGCCGGGACTCGCAATTTACTGCTTTCTTCAGTCCTACTCGTTTGGGTAGGACTTGCAATTTACAGCTTTATTTTCCTGCTTTCATTTACTGCTTTCTTTCCTGCTTTCTTTATTGCTTTCCTCGCAAGCCGTCCCCATTCCGATGAGTGGCTAACCGTTCTTAGCCCTCGGCATCGAAGAGCATTGGGACAGATAAAATAGCTCAAAATAACTAAAGGTCTAATCTTTCTAATTGATTAATAGCACTTAAGGTTTGCCCGGGGTTAACGACGCGTAGGACCACATATCGATGTGTGGGCCCTATTTCCGTTTTCCATACGCTCGCCGAGAGGCCGTGCGTATGGACAGATCACCCCTTGGCAAAGAGAGTTCCGCACTAACCCTCGAGAGAGGAGGTGCGCCAACTCTACCGGATTGGGTTCCCCACCCAATAGCGGGGTTCTTAGCGTAATGCGGGCGTTAAGAGGAATCCTTCGTCGGACGAGAGCCCGGTCGAATAGTCTTAGCGTTCAGGTGAGCGATAGTCCTAGAGATAGGTGAGCTCATTTTAGTGGAACCTCCACGGCCAAGTCTCCGCCTTAATTAATTAGAAATTTAGGAGCTCTTTTTATTTAAAGTCTATTTTAGTTCAATTGTTTTCTCGGTGCCATCGAGCTAAGCTCTTCATCGGCACCACCTTATTGCCTTCTTTTCATGCTTTCATTTTTCTTTCTGCCATTTTCTGCTTTTTATTATATATAAATAACCCGACAAGTTAATTATTGGTAAAATAATAGTCCCCTCCAGGGAAGAGTAGAAATAATCAAACCGGACCCGAGAACAATACGACCTCGATATTCCACCCGGAATATCCTATACTACTCACGATAGGTGCACTTGCCTCCTTTCGTTAAGACTCGATTTCTAAACCTAGTTTATATCCAAAATAAATAAATAAATACGCGCGCCCCGTTTTCTTAAATAAATTCACTTCCGCCTTTTTCTCAAATAAAACCGCCGGGTCGCCGCGTGACCGCAAATAATTTTGGAGTTTTAACCATCACTCGTTCCTTCTGAATTGCCCCTTTTTGCAGGCTACAACATGATCTCCTCCGAAACGGAGATGAGCGAAGGGTACTCGCCTCCGCCTGACGTGGAGGGTGTGTCAGATTACCTAGGAGACCCGACTGATGCGGTGGGGATGAAGAGGCAGGTGACGCGGCTATTCCAGAAACATACTCTGCTGCTTCAGAAGCTCGTGAAGAGGGTCGACCAAGACAAGGCCGACACTGAGGCTCGGCTCGCGGCCCTGGAGGTGGCCACACACGCTGCAGAAGGTGGCGAGGTCACTTCGCCTGGCGTGCACATTATGCGGGCCGAGGAGCGCCTAAGGAGTGCCTCAGAACAAGTTGGCCTGGCCCAGCAGGAGCTGGTGGCGGTGCGCGATTATCACTATCCTCGCGTGCCGCCGCAAACTGGAACGCAATGGCGGGGCAGGTGGAAGTGGATCCAGTACTGATCAACCCTTTCTTTTCCCCGCTCGCGGGATATCGCTGGGTTTCCACTATTTCAAACTCATTCTGTGTCTGTAACGATTTGCGACTCTCTTTGCCTGCCTATGGGCCTGATGTTTGATTTCTGATGTATGTTGAAATTACCATGTTGTTGCTTTTATTCTCCGCGGGGCGGGCTCGAGGGTACTCGCGTCCTCCGCTCGCCTTACTCCTGCGGGCGAGGGCAGGTCAGGGGATGGACTCGCTCAACCCGCCATCCCTATCGTGGCGGGAGCGAGCCGAGGGGCTCGCCAGCCAGGAGTCTCCCCGACTCGCTCGGAATCCTAGGCGGGTGCGGGCCGAGACTCGCCCGATCAATTCTTACGCAGATGCGATCGGCCTGATCGGCCTTGACGGTGCAGTCGCGCGTCGGGAAGGCGAACCGCCGGGCCTGATTTTTGCTACACGCACCTCTCCATTCGGCGAGAAATTTCCCGCCCTTTCTTTCTCCCTATAAATAGGCCTTGCCGGTCCTTATCCTCCCACCGCTTCAAACCACTTCCCCGTTTCCTGCTCCTTGCGAAGCACGGCTCGCGTTCGCCTTCTGGATCTCTCTCGCTCGAACGGCGGCAGTTTAGCGGAATGGGCAGAGACGGCGGCGATGCGGACGGACGAAGCAAATGCGCCTGGACCTTCTCAGAGCACGACTTTCCCCACGCCGTCATCTCGGAGCGTGAATACCTAGATGCCCTAGGTGACCACGTCCCGCCGGAATTTTCAGCGAGGCGGCCCGGGGAAGGAGAGAAGATCAACGATCTATCCAGGGATGAGCTCGCCATACCCCTGGCTCACTTTGAGGTGGGTTTGCGGCTTCCCCTGTGGCCTGAGGTATGCTAAGTGCTGAAGTACTTCGGGGTCGTCCTTGGTCAGATGACCCCGAACTCCATAGCTGTTATGGTGGGGTTCGCCTGCTTTCTGCGGGAGGAGCGAGTCGAGTTCAGTCTCGCAGTTTTCCGCAAGCTATTCTCCTTTCGTGCGAACCGGGACAGGACCGCCTATTTCTCCAGCGCCCACCTCAAGGTGCGGGAGACTGTAAATAAGAGTCACAACTGGCTCAAAAAGTTCTTGTTCGTCAAGGGGGACTTCGGCAACGTCCCCTTCTCGCCGGTGCAGCTCAGCGAGGCGAGTTACCGCCCGCCCAGCCTAGGGGGCCACGAGGCCGACTTGTGCGAGTTCTTCGCCGTGAAAAACTTCAAGGTTGCGTACTTGCGCCGTAACCTTGATGACCTTGCCGCCGTCCCACCAGGGGGATGTTTGCCACTCGCCACTGCTCTATCCGCTCTTTTCTTCTTTGGTTTCACCCTCTATTCCTGACAGGCGAGCGAGACGTTCCCCTTCATCCCCCATACGAGAGTGCTCGGATTGCCCCCGGGGTCCTCGCCCGAGCTCAGGTCATAGACGCTGCTTAGCGCGACGCCCCGTTGGTCCCGGCCAAGAAGCGGTCGGGCGGCGGACAGCCTGCTCCCCCGCCTAAGATGGCGAAGACTATAGGGCAACAACCCGCCGGTGGCCAAAGAAAAGGCAAGGCCCCGGCGGTTCTTCCGGCCGAGGGTCCACCCCGTTGGTCGCTTCGACCAGCGACACCCCCAGCGGGGCGGCAGGCACTTCCGGGCCGCCGGACGGGTCGTAGACTGCCTCGAAGCCGGTGCCGAGAGGGCATCGCAATTTCGGCTACGACGAGAAATGCTTGGACGAGCTTGGTGTCCTGCTTTTGTCGTGGGACAAGGAGTCAAATCGCGCAGTGGTCTCGACCCTGTTGCCAAGTTGGCTGGAGCAGGACACCATCGGCGGGGAGGCCTACAACTTCTCGTTCGACCTCTATTCGCGCGAGGACGCCGCCATCTACGACAAGGAGGCGACGTGGGTACTGGTTCATGAGAGCGCGCGGGCCCAGCTGCACGGCCTGGAGCTAGCTCATATAGTTGGGAGGCGCTGCACCCAGCTGGAGCGGAATGCCACCTCTCTCAAGAAGCTGGCGGATGAGAGGGAGGAGGCCCGAAAGCTTGCTCAGGAGGACGCGGATCTCCAGAGGAGACGGGCCGACGCGGCCGAGGAGACCCTCACGCAGTACTTGGGAGGGGTGGTATGTGTTTACTCTCAATCACCGCCTTTTCTCGTGAACCCGCCTTACGACTCCCTTTCCTTTTCTCAGGACGCGGCGATGGCGAGTCGGATGGGTGCCGAGATCGCCGCCCTTGGTCAGGACAAGTCGGCGCTGGAGGCGTGGGTACGCGAGCTGGAGGCCGCCGCCGCTGCCCCTCCGCCAGATAAAAGAGGCTGCCCGCTTGAACACCACTCTGACTACGAGTTGGAGGTGCTGATGCAGAAGAATGCTGCCAGCGCCGCGAAGTACACGATGCAGATGCTGCGACGTGCAGATCTCCTCAAGGGCGAGGCAGCGGAACTCTCGGCGGGCAACGTGGTGCCGGCGCTGTTCCTTCCCGTGCCGGACCCCAGGGATAAGTCCTTCCAGCCCATCTAGGACTTCCCGCCCCGGATCTCGCGTCGCCCTCGCTTCTTGGACATTTGCTTGTTAGGTGTATACACCATGTACTTTTAGTTGTCTGAGATGTAAGCACGAGCCGCGCCTAGACTTTGTGATTTTCATCTATTAATGCTCTTATAACTGCTTCCCCACCCATTACTTACGCATGTCTGCTGTTATTGTGCGATGCAATTTTCCCATTTTCGCGCTCACTATCGTTCACCTCGCGTTGCGTCGACGAGGTCGCACGCCTACTGATTCGGCTTAGGAGTCATAGGAGGCCTCGGCAGGTCGTCCCGCTAGGGGCGACCTATATCTGCGGCCCGGCCTCCGCTGCCGAGCCTACTCCCTGACTAGACGAGGCGAGGCGGCTCGTTGCTAGCCCAAGACATCAGATTTCTTGCCGGTTGACCCCTTTGTGACTCGGACCGGGTTCTCGCCTCCTTTCGGTCGCCAATCTGGGGGCTGGGTGGTTACGTCAGACCCCCCATTTTGGTTAATCTTCGTGATTCCAATCCATTATTAATACCATTTGAGTAGTTTCCGGCCCTGCCAGCTAGGTGGGGGCCTGGCAGCGTGATCCGCTCGGGGTTGTAAACTACTGCCATCGAGTGACTTCCGGCCCTGCTAGCTAGGTGAGAGCCTGGCAGCGGGATCTTCTCGAGGACAAGGATGACACCGAGTGACTTCCGGCCCTGCCAGCTAGGTGAGAGCCTGGCAGCGGGATCTTCTCGGAGTCCAAACACATTCCATCGAGTGACTTACGGCCCTGCCAGCTAGGTGAGAGCCTAGCAGCGGGATCTTCTTGAGGACAAGGATGACACCGAGTGACTTCCGGCCCTGCCAGCTAGGTGAGAGCCTGGCAGCGGGATCTGCTCGGGGTCCAAACACATTCCATCGTGTGACCTCCGGCCCTGCCATCTAGGTGAGAGCCTGCCAGCGGGATCTTCTCGAGGCCAAGGATGACACCGAGTGACTTCCGGCCCTGCCAGCTAGGTGAGAGCCTGGCAGCGGGATCTTCTCGGGGTCCAAACACATTCCATCAAGTGGCTTCCGGCCCTGCCAGCTAGGTGAGAGCCTGGCAGCGGGATCTTCTCGAGGCCAAGGATGACACCGAGTGACTTCCGGCCCTGCCAGCTAGGTGAGAGCCTGGCAGCGGGATCTTCTCGGGGTCTAAACACATGCCATCGAGTGACTTCCGGCCCTGCCAGCTAGGTGAGAGCCTGACAGCGGGATCTTCTCGAGGCCAAGGATGACACCGAGTGACTTCCGGCCCTGCCAGCTAGGTGAGAGCCTGGCAGCGGGATCTGCTCGGGGTCCAAACACATTCCATCGAGTGACTTCCGGCCCTGCCAGCTAGGTGAGGGCCTGGCAGCGGGATCTTCTCGAGGCCAAGGATGACACCGAGTGACTTCCGGCCCTGCCAGCTAGGTGAGAGCCTGGCAGCGGGATCTTATCGGGGTCCAAAAACATTCCATCGAGTGACTTCCGGCCCTGCCAGCTAGGTGATAGCCTGGCAGCGGGATCTTCTCGAGGCCAAGGATGACACTGAGTGACTTCCGACCCTGCCAGCTAGGTGAGAGCCTGGCAGCGGGATCTTCTCGGGGTCCAAACATATTCCATCGAGTGACTTCCGGCCCTGCCAGCTAGGTGAGAGCCTGGCAGCGGGATCTTCTCGAGGCCAAGGATGACACCGAGTGACTTCCGGCCCTACCAGCTAGGTGAGAGCCTGACAACGGGATCTGCTCGGGGTCCAAACACATTCCATTTCTCTATGCAGGCTGGCTATGACAGTACTGGAGCGTTGAAGAAATTTATTATAACGAAAGTGTCGCTTACATGCTTCAGGGGAAAAAACGCTTCAAGTCGTCACCACTCCAGGTGTGACTCAGGGTCTCGCCCTCTACATTTTGGAGTCGATAGCCTCCTGACTTCAAAGCTTCCTTTACAATAAATGGTCCCTCCCAGCTGGGATTGAGCTTCCCTACGGATGCCGACCTCCCTGCTGCATCCACCTTCTTCAACACCAAGTCTCCTTCCACAAACTGCTTGACCCTGATATGCTTGTCAAAGTACTCGGCCATTATTCTTTTCACCTCCTCCTGTCGGATAGCAGAAAGGTCCCTCACCTCTTCCACCATGTCAAGGGAGAGCCTCAGTTCCTCCTCATTCTCCGCTTGCCATTCCGCACGGCCTTCTTTGGCCGCAAGGACTCGCGGTGTTTGGATTTTGAATTCCACGGGGAGTACTGCCTCGCACCCATGGGAGAGTTTGAAGGGGATCTCCCCCGTAGCCGTGTTGGGGGTGGTTCTTAGGGCCCGAAGAACTGTGGGAAGCTGCTCCACCCAGCTCCCCTTCAAATTCTCCACCTTCTTCTTGAGGAGGTTGACGATGATCTTGTTCGCGGCCTCCACCTGCCCGTTGCTCCTGGGGTTATGGACCGAGGCGAACCTGAGGTCGATCCCAAGTTGTTCGCAAAAGCTGGTGAATTCGGCACTGGCGAACTGGGGCCCCTTGTCCGTGACGATGGCCTGAGGCAGCCTATGGCGACAGATGATCTCCCCCCCAAACAAAGTTCCTGATCACCTGGGAGGTCACCTTGGCCAGCGCCTTCACCTCCATGCACTTTGAGAAGTAGTCAATCATTACTAGGAGGAACCTTCTCTGACCGCTGGCTTGGGGGAATGGTCCAACCAAATCCATTCCCCAAATTGTGAAGGGCCATGGGGCCGTGATACTTCTGAGTCGCTGGGCCGGCTGTAGCTGAAGAGGGGCAAACATCTTGCACTTATGACATCTTCTTGCGAACTCTGCGGCGTCTCGGCCCAGGGTGGGCTAGAAATACCCTTGCATGACTATCCTCCCTTCCAGGGTTCGACTCCCGGAGTGACTCCCACATTCCTAGGAGTGGACTTCCTCCAAGATCCTTCGTACTTCGCCCTCGGTCACGCATCGAGCCAGCATCCCAGAGAGGGTCTTCCTGTACAGCTGCCCGTCCTGGAGGAGGTAATAGGCTGACTTGTGCCTTAGCTTCTTCTTATCTGCCCCCTCCGGATACTCTCCCATGGAGAGGAAAGCCACCACTGGGTCCATCCACGAAGTTCGTTGATCAATTTCCATGAGCTCCCCCTCTTCGATGGAGGGGAGGAACAGGTCGGTGATGGTACCACCCACCTGGGGTCCATGCTTCGCTAGCTGATCGGCTTGTTCATTCTCTTCCCTGGGCACGTGTCTGATGGTGAAAGTTTGAAAAGTGCCTATGATCCCCTTTACCTTGGCCAAGTATGATCGCAGGGTGGGCTCCCTTGCCTCGAACTCCCCATTGATCTGGGAAGCCACTACCATGGAGTCAGTAAGGACCTCCACATCCCATACCCCTAGCTCCCTTGCTAGATGAAGCCCTGCTATCACGGCCTCGTACTCGGCCTGGTTGTTGGTAATGGGAAAGTGTACCACCACCGTCTACTCGATTCGGGTCCCTTGAGGGCTTTCTAAGATCACCCCCACTCCAAGGGAATGCCTCCTTGAGGCACCATCCACCCTCACCTTCCAAGGAGTCGGGCGGGTGAGTTCTTCCTCCGACACTTCAACCACGTAGTCGGCCAAGAAGTCGGCCATCGCCTGAGCTTTGATCGAGAGCCACAGAACGAAGGAGACGTCGAACTCGCTCAGCTCCACCGACCACTTAGCCAGCCTGCCTGAATGCTCCACCCCCTCGAAGATGTTGCGGAGAGGATGGTAGGTCACTACTCGGATTGAGTGTGCTTGGAAGTAAGGTCGCAGCCTCCGAGCCGAGATGATCAGTGCGAAGGCTAGTTTCTCCAAAATCGGGTACCGGAGCTCGGCCTTCCTCAGGACCCCGCTCACGTAATAAATAGGGAGCTGCCTCTTCCCCTCTTCACGGACTAAAACCGAGCTCAAGGCCTCCGCCCCGACCCCTAGATATAGGAACAGGTCCTCCCCCTCCTTCGGACCTTGGAGCAGCGGAGCCTGTGTCAACTGCACTTTGAGGGACTGGAATGCCTCTTCGCACTCCTTGGTCCATTCAAACCTCTGACCACCCCTTAGCGTTTTGAAGAAGGGGGAGCACTTCTCCCCTGCCCGAGAAAGGAAGCGACTCAGCCCTGCTAGCTTCCCCGTCAGCCGTTGGACCTCCTTTGCATTCTGCGGGGACCCCAGCTCCAAGATAGCCCTGACCTTATCTGGATTCGGCTCGACCCCCACGGGGGTGAGGAGGTGCCCCAAGAACTTTCCCCTGCTGGCCCCGAAGACACATTTCAGGGGATTCAACCGCATCTTGTATTTTCCCAGGGTGGTGATGGTCTCTTCCAGGTCCCGGAGGTGGGAGTCCACATCCCGACTTTTGATCATGAGGTCATCTACATATACCTCCAAATTTCTCCCCCTCTGCTCCTTGAAGACCCTATCCATCATTTTCTGATAGGTTGCCCCAGCATTCTTCAGCCCGAAGGGCATCATCTTATAGCAGTAGCATCCATCCCCTGTGATGAATGAGACATCCTTGATGTCTGGGGGGTGCATCCTGATCTGATGATAACCTGAAAAAGCATCTAAAAAACTCATTACAGAATAACCGACGGCTGAGTCAACCAGCGCGTCGATTCGAGACAAAGGATAACAGTCCTTAGGACAAGCTTTATTAAGTAAGGAAAAATCGATACACATCCTCCATTGGTCGTCTCCTTTTTTAACCATAACCACGTTGGAGACCCAGCCGGGGTACTGGATCTCAGACACGAAGCCGGCCTTGAGGAGTTTCGCCACCTCCTCCCTGATGGGCTCCGCCAGCTTGTCCGCAGTGGACCTCTTCTTCTGCTGAACGGGGCGTGTTCCCGGGTCCAGGTTGAGGCAGTGGCAGGCCACGTCCGCGTCAACCCCCGACATCTCCGCGGCGTTCCAAGCGAAGATGTCCACGTTCTTCTGGATGCACTCCAGCACCCTGCCTTGGTCCTCCGGGGTCAGCCCCCGCTGACGCGGATCTTCTCCATCCTGCCTCCTCGGGTGAGCACCTCCAGCTCAACCACTTCCTCTGCCGCCTCCAGCCTGGATTGCTCCCCCCATCCCTCGGCATCCCCTTCCTCCGGAATGGGGACCTCTACCTCCATCTCTTCTCCCACGACCCTCACTTTGGCCACTTCCTCCAGATCTCCTCCTGCCGCCTCCTCTTCGCAGTTCTTCACTTCCATCTCCCTCTCTCCTACTCCCTACTCTGCCTCCTCCATCCTTCGCCCCATATCTTCAGCTCCCTCCATCCAAGAGATGGTGTTCACCGCAGTGACATAACACTCCTGCGCCACCTTCGGGTCCCATCTGACCCTGACCTGAATCCCCTCGGTGTTGAACTTTAAGCATTGATGAAAAGACGAGGGGATGCAGCAGAAGGCGCTGATAAGGGGCCTCCTGAAGATGGCGCTGTAGATGCTGGGGGCGTCCACAATGAGGAACCTGCAGTTTTGGGACTGCCCTCCCAAGGTGACATGGAGGCCAACTCCCCCCTCAACTTCCTTCCTTTCTCCTGAAAACCCGAACAAGGGCCCATCTGAGGCCAGCACCCTCTTGGCCTCCACTTTCATCGCGTCAAACTCCTTTTTGAAGACGACGTTGATGGAGCTCCCGTTGTCCACGAGGATCCGAGAGACAGTGAAATTCTCGATGGCTGCCTTGATGACCAGCGCATCGCAGAATGGGTCCTCGTGGTCTGGCATATCGCTCCTGTAGAAACTGATCCTCTAATCCGGGGGTGGGGTTTGGGATGTGGAGGCGACGCTTCGCCGGTACATGGTGTGGAGGCTTGCCTTGCGGGAGGCCTCGACCCCTACTCCCCCGTGGATCACTTCGATCCCCCCCGCGTTCCAACATCCACCCGGTCTTCGCACCGATCCTCCTCCGCCCGAGGCAGGACCTCCTCAATCCTCACTTCTTGCCGACCTCCCTGCTGCTGCTGCTGTTCCCTATTCCCTCTCATCTCGAGGAATTCCGGGCAGGTGGCTGTGGCGTGCCCCTCTTCCTGATGGAAGTCGCAATAGGGCAGCTCCACCTTGACCTCTCTTCTCCTCCTCCTCATAATCCCCCTCCTTGCTCCCAAGGCTATGGCCATGGCTTCCTCCTGATCGGGGAGCCGGGGCCTCTGACCCTGTCTCCAGCCCGGAGGGTGGAACTGATCTTGCCTACCCTGGTGGTGACCCCTTCCATAGTACCCTCTCTATGGCCCCTGTCCCTGCCCCTGCCACTCAGGTCTCCAGCCTAGCCGACGGTCGGGCTCCTGATGCCCCACCTCGGCTGCTGCTGCCACTGGAGCTGCCTTTTCTCCCTCTGCCTTGGCTCCCCTCTTCTCTCCTCCTGTGCCTTTCCTCCTCTCGACTCCTTCTCTTCCTTCGTGTCCCACCTAGCCAGCTTCCTTGCAAACTCCGGGTTCGACGCCTCCCCGTTGACCTCTCTCGCCGCCCTCTCCATCAACTCCTCATAGGAGAGGGGGGGAACTCTCTTCAACTCCATTCGTAAGAAACCCTGCTACAGGCCCAGGGTAAAAGCCATCATCAGACTATAGCCCGACATCTCCTGGACTTGAGTAACTTCCTCCTGGAATCGGTCCACATAGCTCCCCAACGTCTCGTTCACCCCCTGCTTAATGTGGAACAAAGACTCGGACTCCTTCTTCCTCCTCTTCAAGGTGGTGAATCTCAGCATGAACCCTCGGCGCAGGTCCTCGAAGCAGTAGATGGACCTGGTCGGGAGCTGGCGGAACCACTCCCTTGACTTCTCCCGGAGGGTGATGGCGAAGAGTCGGCATTTGAATCCGTCCGACATCTGACGGATGGAGACCACATCCTCGAACTATTGGACATGCTGGACCGGGTCTCCCTTCCCGGTGTAATAAGACATCTCGGGTTCCCTGAACCCATCTGGGATTGGAGATGAGGAGACCACCTCGCTGAAAGGACTGCCTCCCCCCACTGGGCGAGCTGGCGAGTCTCGCGAGCCCAACTCGCCGAACCGGCTTCGGCCTGCCGAGCCGGGGAAGAGCTCGCGCCCGGGGAGCTCGCACCCCCGGCCTTCCTCGGCCACCTCCTTCCCAGCTCGCCTGCCGGGAGCGTCGTCGCCCAAAGGGGCGGCCGCAATTTGGGCTGCCGGGGTCGAGCACTCGGCCCGCGCGCCAAGTGCAAACTTGACGAGGCCCAGCACCTCGTTCCTGAAGTCTTCCAACATCCCCACCGTTGTGAGAGGCGGGGGGGGGGGGGGGGGGGGGGGGGGGGGGCGAGTTCTGCCTGTCAGATCCTTGTCCTCCTGTCATTGAACTCGCTGAAGCTTTTCTGCACTGACCACTATCGACGCTCACCGCACCAAAATGTTGAAACCGAAATCCGGTCTCCTGTGGAGTTCGACCCTTGGGGAAGGGGTGGTCTCGCGCCTACTTCGCTCCTGCAAGAAAAACAATAAAGAAGGCAAGGAGAAATAGACCCAAGGGCTCGACAGGGAGGTCCCACCACAAATCCGGAAGATCTCAGCGCACTTCCCCTCCTTAGCCAGAAGCCATGCTAAGGTACCCTCAGAAAGCACTTGAAACCTGGAGCAGGGAAGCACTTAAAGCGTGCCTTTTGAGGTACCCCTTGGGTCTTACTTATAGTTTTTGGAATCTGAAATGCCAACAACCAAAAGTACCGGCCTGAAAATACCAAAAAGCCCTTGGTTGGGTCTGCCAATAGCCAAGCTCCGCTATTCCGAACAGTTATGCGCAGTCCAACCTGGTCTGCCAACAGCGTGGCTCCGCTGTTCTGAACAGCTATTCGCACCCATGGGGGGGGGGGGGGGGGGGGGGGGTCAGCCCGCCATCCATCCCTCTCCGCGAGAGGCGGGCGCGACTTGGTTCTAGCGGCTCGCCTATTCTTCTCGGGCGAACGCGAGCCGGACCGCCGCGACCCGCCAGTCCTCTGCCGAGGCGGATAGGTGACCAGGTCGCGTATAGGGGGCGGACTGGCGGCCATTGTGACCCTCCGAACGGCTCGCAGATCGCGGGTCGTCGGGCCCATCCGCTAGTACTGGTTCGATGAATGGCACCCCCCGCTCTGTTCGACGATTCTCTGAGTGAGCGGGAGGGATAGGGGGAGTCGTCTCGCCTGGCTCGCTCGCCTGAAGTGAGCGGGAGCGGACCATCCCCTTGCCGCATGTCTGCTTGTCGCTTGGGTGCCGGTCGCGGGACTGGGTCCGCCCGATCTTCCTTGTGGGGCCTGTTCGACCAACACGGGGTTGTACAGCGTGCAAAAGATAGACTTAAAAACTTCTATTGCTCCGAAAAATTTTGTAAGACTGTTAAACAGGTGTCTTGGGCTGATCTTTCACCCGCCGCGGGTGAGGAAAGGATGCCCCCGGATGAGAAAGATAGACATGCTGCTGAATTGGTTGGTGTGGTTATACCACCCTGCCGATCCCCATCTGTGGATCTGAAAAGAAAAGAACTGCTCATGCACAAGGCGCAAAAATTTGCCCGCCGGCGCGAGAATGAAGAGGTTAGGGGTAGGGGAGATTCATCTTCCCTGGGCCCTAATGTAACAACCCCATCCGTTTACATCATATATACTAGAAGGTCTGGCCGGGGCCCCACAACATATACCACAAAACAGGCGGTGAAGTTACGGTATGATACCAGAGTAACGCAGTGCATCCTAACACATTGCATTCTAGCGGAAGCCTAAACACTAAACTTGAACTCCAAACCTGAATGTCCAATATATAAAAGCTCCTCATTTATATAAAACATATGAATATTTTACAAACACAAACAGTTGGCCTTATGGCCTTACAGGGCTTTCACAACAGTGGCCTCAACAATGGCACGCAGGCCGGCCACGAATAAATAAAATACAACATTTCAAAGTTTAGCCTTCGAGGGCTAGCAGCAGCAACAACAAATACAGTAGGGACTTCAGCCCTTATGCGTCCCACTTAGCTCTCTAACACCTGCAAAGGGACAGCCCACCCAATGGTGGAAAACAGAGGCAACGATTAGCATTCAGCTGACCAATTTATAACGACCCTACCCATTTTCCCGGGACAGTGGTATTCTTTCCTGTAGGCATAGCATTTCACAAGGATATATATCTATCTCATATAATGTGCTTTCACGCACACATTCCATCACAACTGTCAGCCACTCGGCCCGACAATCCGTGCACTCAGGGCACATTCTTGGTGTACCAGCGAACCAGGGTCACACCACCGTATCAGGGTCATAACCCAACGGTAAAACATTGAGCATTTCACTCCATGGCGTGCAACCAGAGTTCTAGTCATAAGACATTGGGATTGGCCCATAGCCCCCCATTGTGTCATGGCACGCCAGACTATAACTCTTGCTATGCGCTCCAACAGACCACACTTTCAGGTCTCACGTTGGACAGATATAGAGAAGGTCGGATCATCCACCCCCGTTGCTCAAATCGCCTTGCCATCACTGAGCATAACGTACTCGCGGCTATATCAAAGGCGCGGGTCGGTTTCACCAATCCTGTTCTGGCATTCAAGCCTGGGTGCTTTCCTGGGCGCACCAGTACTTACTCTTACACCCATTTTATCTCACACAACAGCGGGTCTTTCCTGGGTACACCAGTACTTCCTGCTACTCCCTTTCACAGGTATGACACCACAAATATCACAAATATCAAGGGTATTTCCATGGCTTACCATGCCAGTACTTCCTGCTACTTCATTTCACAGGTCCACCCATGAACATCAAGCATTACAAAGGTTATTTCCTGGACTTCCAATCCAGTTCTTCCTGCTACTTCCTTTCATAGGTACAATCCAATAGCACATGCATCACAAGCATCACAAGGGTATTTTACTCGACTACCACTCCAGTACTTCCTGCTACTTCCTTTCACAGGGTTAACTCGCCGACTCCTAAACTACACGTTTATCACGGAGTCTTCTCCGGCTCGTATATGCATCACCAATCCAGACCAACCTGTCCAGATGGGATTCACACAACATGCCTATTCTGTACTCCATTTCTGGATCTATATGCCAAATTGGGGATTCCATGAATCAACCAAAAAGACTCCCACAAAAAGCAACCCTCTGGTGGGGGAATCAGATTCACATACAAAAAAGGAAGCCTTCACATGGCTAGGAAGAAAAGTCGTTACCCTTAAATACTGCTTCGGTGACATGAGATCCTAGCTGGCTAGAAAGAACCGTAACAGCTTTTCCTCCGCAAAGATGGCCTCGGATCTCAGCTTGACACTCTCATGCTCCACTAGAGATCAGCCCCTCTTCCTCCGCCTCCTTCTTCCTCTCCCTTTCTCTCTCTAAGCTTTTTAGAAAGATGAAGGCAATAACATAATGAGAATTCTTTCTAAATTTGCGGCCTTAAGGAAGTAGGGAGGACTCTCAGCTGTTAGATCCCAGCTGAAGAAAATGGACGACCACGAAAAAGCCGTAAAATCACTCTGCGGGTCCGACACGCCCTGTGACACGCCCATGTCACAGGCCATGTACTCTAAGCGGTGGACAAACCACCTTATCCCGAAACAGGTCACGGCCAGGGTACACGCCCGTGTCAGCCCAGACACGCCCGTGTCGGCCCAGACACGCCCGTGTCATGGGGCGTGTGCCTTACTCGATGATTGTCGAGCTCATTTCGTCGACTAGAGGGGGACACGCCCTCTGACACGCCCGTGTCGGAAGGTACACGCCCGTGTCACGGGCGTGTTCCCTCTATCGACCACTTTCGTCGACCAAATACTTGAGTGTCGACACAAAGGAGGTGTCGACATAAGGAGGTGTCGATACAAGGAGGTGTTGACACAGGGAGGTGTCGACACAGGGAGGTGTCGACATAAGGAGGTGTCGACACAAGAAGGTGTCGACACAGGGAGGTGTCGACACAAGGAGGTGTCGACATAGGGAGGTGTCGACACAAGGAAGTGTCGACACAAGGAGGTGTCAACACAAGGAGGAGTCGACACAAGGAGGTGTTAACATAAGGAGGTGTCGACACAGGGAGGTGTCGACACACGGAGGTGTCGACACAGGGAGGTGTCGACACAAGGAGGTGTTGACATACGGATGTGTTGACACAAGGAGGACACGCCCTAAGTCATGCCCGTGTCACATGGTGTGTCCCTCCCGAACACTTTGTCGAACGCATTTTCGTCGAAGTCACGACGTCTACGCACCCGAGCAGGACATGCCCTGGGACACGCTCGTGTCCCAGGCCGTGTCACCCAACATTTTCCCCTTTTGAACTTTGGGCTGTTACAACCCTCCCCTCCTATAAGAAATTTTGTCCTCGAAATTCGTACACAGGAAGGAAAACAACAAGCAAAATGTTAGAACATCAAAATTTTATATTACAACAAAAGTTGCACTATACAACCATTTTATAGAAATAGCTCAGGAAAATCAGCTCGTATGGTCTGCCCTCGCTCCCATGTCAGCTTCTCACGGCCGCAATAGTCCCACCGGACTTTGACCATCCCGACCGTCTTATTCCGCAATTGTTTCTTGGCTCGATCCTCGATTTGAATGGGTCTAATCCGTATTGTTAGCCCATACTCCACTGGCACAAGATCATTCGCGATCACCTTAGCTGGATCTTTCACGGCTTTCCGCAACAACGAGATGTGAAACACATCATGTAATCCACTCAAGTCTGCCGACAGAGCTAGCCGATATGCAGCCTCCCCGACTCGCTCTACCACTTCAAATGGACCAAGGTATCTTGGACTCATTTTTTTTCAGACGTCTAATCCTGGATACGCCTTTGAAGGGCTTGCTCTTCAAGTATACCCAGTCGCCTATCGCGAAGTCCACGTTCCGGTGCTTGGCGTTGTAGTATTTCGCTTGTCGATCCTGGGCGATGAGTAGCCTCTCTCAAATAGTACGTATGGTCGAGTTTGCTTCATCGACTTCATTACGATTATAAACTCTAGCTTCACCCGCTTCTACCCAAGCCAAAGGCGTACAGTTCCATCCCGATGCTCGCTTGGTAGCTGTTATTATAGGCAAACGCCACCATATAGAGATGGTCTTCCCATCTCTTTCCAAAATCTAGGGCACACATCCGGAGCATATCCTCTATTGTCCTTTGGTCCGTTCAGTTTGGCCATCAGTTTGTGGATGAAAGACCGTACCGAATATCACCTTCATGCCCAACAGTTGATGAACTAGCCTCCAGTCATTTGATTTGAATCGCTCATCTCTATCACTTACGATGCTCCGAGGAACACCGTGTGGTCGCACAATCTACTCAACATATAATTTTGCCAAAATTTCCACTGAGTCATCCCGTCTATTCGGCAAGAAGTGTGCCACTTTCATTAGCCGGTCGACAATTACCCAAATTGAGTCATTTCCACGCTGAGATCTCGGCAACCCGTTCACGATATCCATGGAAATATCGTCGGACTTCCATTCTGGAATCGGCAACGACTTCAAGTAACCGCCAGGCTTCTGGCATTCCGCCTTCACCATAGCACAGGTTTGACAGTTGGCCACATAATGATCAACATCTTTCTTTAGACCTGGCCACCAGAACAACTTTTTCATATCCCTGAACATCTTTGTGCTCCCTGGGTGGATTGAGTACTTCGTATAATACGCTTCATACATCAGTTCTTCCCTCAATTTACCCAAATTTGGGATGCACAAATGGTCCTCCTTCCGCAGAAGACCGTCATCCCAGGAGAACTTGCCCTCTGGCCCATCTTTAGCATAGCGTAGGAGATCTTCATCGAGCCCCGTTGCTCGTCGAATCCAGTCTGCAAGGGCACACTGCACCTCCGTCCAGTTCAAACAGGCATTGGCGGTGGAATTCTTGTCTGCACAAGAAATCTCCAACGCTTCTAGCTCCTGGATGAGACGTTCATCATGCCAATGCAACCAACTTTCCCTTGCCGGAGCTCTCCGACTCAAGGCATCCGTGACTACAGGTCCCTTTCTAGGCGTGTAGTGAATTTCAAAGGTGTAGTCCCTAAGGAACTCCAAACACCTTCGTTATTGCATATTCAAGTCCTTCTGCTCCACTAGGTACTTTAGGCTCTTGTGATCTGTATAGATCTCCACCTTCACGCAATAAAGATAGTGTCGCCACAGCTTTAGTGCAAAGATCACCGCCGCCAACTCTACGTCGTGGACCTTTAGCTGGCGTGAGCCATAAGCAATCACCATCCCATTTTGCAGAAGAACGCAGCCTAAGCCGCTCCCTGAGGCATCACTATAGATTTCAAATCCATCTGTACCATATGACGATGACAACACAGGTGCCGTGGTCAACCGCATCTTCAACTCTTCAAACGCTCGCGCACACTCTGACATCCAAACAAACTTCTGATCTTTTCTCGTCAGCGTGGTTAGCGACAAAGCGATCCGCGAGAAGTTTTCAACAAATCTTCGATAGTAGCCCGAAAGTCCAAGGAAGCTCCTGACCTCGGCCACTGAAGACAACAGCGACCACTCCTGTATGACCCTTATCTTCATCGGATCCACTTCTATGCCTGCTCCACTCACCACATGGCCCAAAAAAGACACCGACGATAGAGCCAAAACTCGCACTTCGAGAACTTGGCGTAGAGCTTATTTTGCCTCAATGTATTCAACACGAACTGCAAGTGGTTTTCATGATCGGCTTCAGATCGAGAGTAGATCAGAATATCATCAATGAACACTATCACGATCAGGTTCAGATACTCTCGGAACGTTCGGTGCATCAAGTCCATGAACACCGAGGGTGCATTGCACAGCCCAAATGGCATGACTGTGAACTCATAGTGTCCGAAACGTATTCCAAATGCGGTTTTTGGGAATGTCACCTTCCCAAATTCTCAACTGGTAACAAGCAGATATCAAGTCCAACTTCGAATAGATCGTCGATCCCACCAGCTGATCAAACAACTCATCAATCAGTGGAATCAGATATTTGTTCTTCTCTGTCAGCTTGTTCAGTTTGCGGTAATCAATACATAACCGCAAACTCCCGTCTTTCTTTTCACAAAAAGCACAGGGGCGCTCCACGGTGACATGCTTGGCTATATATATAACCATGCTCCAGCACTCGTCCAATTGCACATTCAGCTCCGCCATTTCCTTAGGCGCGGCGCGATATGGCGAGCGGGACACAGGTTTCGCACCGGGCACTAGCTCGATCGGACGTCAATCTCTCGCTGGGGTGGTAGCCCAGGGAGTTCCTTGGGAAACACATCTGCACATTCCGATACCGGCAACACAGATGCAATAAAACAGAAATCCCGACTTCCTAAGTGCACCGCCACATCACAAGCCTTATTAGCAAACACCATACAACATTTGGCAACACCACCCTGACGCTTTTTGTCAAGCCAAGTCGCGCTATGAAATCGTTAGACAGAAACGAATGTGACGCACCCGTATTAAACAGTGCTCGCACCAGCGTGTTTCGAATCATCGCAAAGCCTGTGGTGCACATAACACACACAAGCTACATACATAATATACAATCAACAAGCAATCAATACGATTCATGCGCACTTGTAACACTTAGGATTGCGCCTGGGACGCAGAGGACTCCACCACTGCTTTTCCCGTCTCAACCAGATGTCGACCACTCCTGATAATGATTGGCGAAATTGTCCCCATGTAATAAAGCATCAACTATATATTCGTGTTCACGCCTACCGTGCAAACACATTGATCCCACACATACATGTATTGGACTCCTATTGCACAAACGCAATAGTAGAACTGCCATTCAGACGGGTTACTGTACACACAACACATGCATAGTTCACAATACATGAGTACCCCAATTATTTATGTACATCATCACGTCGACACTTATTGTCCTCTAAGAGCCACCGCGGAAATCTCAGGCTTTATGTCCCGTTTCACCACACGAATAGCACTTGTAGCTCTTCTTTGGCTGCTGAACACAATCCCAACAGTCTCGAGCAATGTGTCCTACCTGGCCACAAGTATAACAAGTACGAGTCTCGAGTCTCTACCTCTTGCGGTGAGCAGACTTTCTAACCTTTGGAATTCTCACTTTCCTGGTCGCAGGCATTTGTTGGGCTCGTGTCAAGTCCAACTCCAATCGTCTAGCTGACTCCACCAATGGTTGGAATCCCAATAGCTTAGGACCCATCAACAGGAAACGGAGTTCCTGACGTAGCCCATTGTAAAATCGATTGATCTTTATCTCCTCGGTTTCAAACACAAACTCTGGTTGTTGTCGCATTTCAACAAATGCGTGAAAATAATCCTCAACTGTGTCTTCTCCTTGGCTCAAACACATGTTAAACGGCGACGCTGATGCGCTTCCCCTTGCCATCTCCTCAATTACACTAACCGGCATGGGACGCAGTACCTGATCAGAGGGTTGAATCTGTCCCTCATGGTAAGCCTTGAGCATTACAAAAACCACATCAGCAGTCAGTCGAGCCGTCTCTATCGATGGAGGAGATGTTGGTACCACAGTTCATGTCATGCTTCCCATCGAATGTTGGGGTTCCTACTGCCACGCAGTCGCACTCGTCGCCTACAGTCGTAAAATTACACAAGTAAGCAACAAACAGATTGCCAAAAGCAATACTAGGAACACACAGGTTCCCCAAACACATGTATTTGCATTCCTAAAGTGGACATTACAGAGTTCAATCGTGTTAACTTGGCTCGCACAGAGACGTGCCCACCACCCCACAAAAGAAGTCGACCGCGACTTCGAGAGGGAAAGACCGAGACAGCTGATACCAAAAATGTAACAACCCCATCCATTTACATCGTATATACTAGAAGGTCCGGTCGGGGCCCCACATCATATACCACAAAATAGGCGGTGAAGTTACGGTATGATACCAGAGTAACGCAGCGCATCCTAACACATTGCATTCTAGCGGAAGCCTAAACACTAAACTTGAACTCCACACCTGAATGTCCAACATATAAAAGATCCTCATTTATATATAACATAGGAATGTTTTACAAATACAAATAGTTAGCCTTATGGTCTTACAGGGCTTTCACAACAGTGGCCACAACATTGGCGCGCAGGCCGGCCATGTATAAATAAAATACAGCATTTCAAAGTTTAGCCTTTGAGGGCTAGCAGCAGCAGCATCAACAAATGCAGTAGGTACTTCAACCCTTATGCGTCCCGCTCGGATCTCCAACACCTGCACATGGACAACCCACCCAATGGTGGAAAATAGAGGAAACGGTCAGCATTCAGCTGAACAATTTATAACGACCCTACCCCTTTTCCCGGGGCAGTGGTATTCTTTCCTGCAGGCATATCATTTCACAAGCATATATATCTATCTCATATAATGTGCTTTCACGCACATATTCCATCACAACCGTCAGCCACTCGGTCCGACGATCCGTGCACTCAGGGCACATTCTTGGTGTACCAGCGAACCAGGGTCACACCACCGTATCAGGGTCAAAACCCAACAGTAAAACATTGAGCATTTCACTCCATGGCGTGCAGCCGGAGTTCTAGTCGTAAGACACCGGGATTCGCCTGTAGCCCCCCATTGTGTCATGGAAAGCAGGCCTACGACTCTTGCTATATGCTCCAACAGACCGCACTTTCAGGTCTCATGTCGAACGGACATAGTGCAGGTTGGATCATCCACCCCCGTTGCTCAAATCGCCTTGCCATCACCGAGCACAACATACTCGCGGCTATATCAAAGGCGCGGGTCGGTTTCACCAATCCTGTTCTGGCATTCAAGCTTGGGTGCTTTCCTGGGAGCACCAGTACTTACTCTTACACCCATTTTATCTCACACATCAGCGGGTCTTTCCTGGGCACAACAGTACTTCCTGCTACTCCCTTTCACAGGTATGACACCGTAAATATCACAAATGTCAAGGGTATTTCCATGGCTTACCATGCCAGTACTTCCTGCTACTTCCTTTCACAGGTCCACCCATGAACATCAAGCATTACAAAGGGTATTTCCTGGAATTCCAATCCAGTACTTCCTGCTACTTCCTTTCACCGGTACAATCCAATAGCACAGACATCACAAGCATCACAAGGGTATTTTCTTGGACCACCACTCCAGTACTTCCTGCTACTTCCTTTCACAGGGTTAACACGCCGACTCATAAACTACACATTTATCACGGAGTCTTCTCCGGTTCGTATATGCAACATCACCAATCCAGACCAACCCGTCCAGATGGGCTTCACACAACATGCCTATTCCGTACTCCATTTCTGGATCTATATGCCAAATTCGGGATTACATGAATCAACCCAAAAGACTCCCACAACAAGCCACCCTGTGGTGGGGGAATCAGATGCACATACCAAAAAGGAAGCCTTCACATGGCTCGGAAGAAAAGTCGTTACCCTTAAAGACCACTTCGGTGCATGAGCTCCTAGCTGGCTAGAAAGAACCGCAACAACTTTTCCTCCGCAAAGATGGCCTCGGATCTCAGCTTGACACTCTCAAGCTCCACCAGAGATCAACCCCTCTTCCTCCGCCTCCTTCTTCCTCTCCCTTTCTCTCTCTAAGCTTTTTAGAAAGATGAATGCAATAACATAATGAGAATTCTTTCTCAATTTACGGGCTTAAGGAAGCAGGGAGGACTCTCAGCTGTTAGATCCCACCTGAAGAAAATGGACGGCCACGAAAAAGCCGCAGAATCACTTCTCTGGTCCGACACGCCCTGTGACATTCCCGTGTCACAGGTCCTGTACTCTAAGCGGTGCACAAACCACCTTATCTCGAAACAGGTCACGGCTAGGGTACATGCCCGTGTCGGCCCAGACATGCCCGTGTCACGGGGCGTGTGTCTTACTCGACGATCGTCGAGCTCATTTCATCGACTAGAGGGGGACGCCCTCTAACACGCCCGTGTCAGAAGGTACACGCCGGTGTCACGAGCATGTTCCCTCTGTCAACCATTTTCATCGACCAAAGACTCGAGTGTCGACACAAAGAAGGTGTCGACACAAGGAGGTGTCGATACAAGGAGGTGTCGACACAGGGAGGTATCGACACAAGGAGGTGTCAACACAAGGAAGTGTCCACACAGGGAGGTATCGACACAGGTAGGTTTCGACACAGGGAGGTGTCGACACAGGGAGGTGTCGACACAGGGAGGTGTCGACACAAGGATGTGTCAACACAGGGAGGTGTCGACACAAGGAGGTGTCGACACAGGGAGGTGTCGATACAGGGAGGTGTCGACATAAGGAGGATACGCCCTAGGTCACGCCTGTGTCACGGGGCGTGTCCCTCCCGAACACTTCGTCGAACGCATTTTCTTCGAAGTCGCGATGTCTATGCACCCGAGGAGGACACGCCCTGGGACACACCCATGTCCCAGGCCGTGTCACCCAACATTTTCCCCTTTTGAACTTTGGGCCGTTACACCTAAAACTTTCGCCTTGCCCTCATCTTGCGTGACTGGGGGGATCTATCACAAGTCAGCTTTCAGCTGAGTAGTGATGGATCTCCGGGGCTCCTTTCCTGCTTTTTCTTGTTTTATTTATTGCTTAATGCTGTGTGTAACTTTAGACTTTTTTGTTGCGTTTTGAACTTATGCTCTGATCAATATTTATATAACTGCTAATACAGGTATTTGGTCCACCTTAAGGAGGGTAAAGAAAAGTTGCTTATGGGAAACAACCAAATTTCCTTGCTTTTAATTTGTTCAATTATTCTGCTGTGATTATACGCTTATAGTATGGGTGGTTGGTGGTATTCTCTTGTACAGGTGGAGTTCGTTTGGGATGTGGACTTTGTGCTAAAATTTACACCGAGCTTCTGTTATGCTCATTTGCTGAGAATGGGGTAACCTCTCCCCCATCTTTTATTTCTCTATTTTTATTGCAAATCTTGAATAGGTTGTTTAGTTTATGTCTGGTGGTTGAGAGTTATGCAGGTTACCTGTGCACATGCACTACTATCGCTTTCATACCAAAAGCACATTTTTATTTTCTGTTTTCTTAATATCTTGTCTGCATCGTGCACTTACACCCACATGAGCGTGATCTTAAGCATGTGCTCGGCTCAAGTTAAATTTATTTCTTTTGTGTTAACTTCAAAATAGTGTTGTTGGCTTAGGATTTTAGGATTGAGTTGTTCTAAACTCGTGCAGTGCTCCTAATCGAGTACTCATGGTGTGTAGAAATAATATAGATTTAATTTTTCTTTATACATGTAGATTTATACCTTTCTACATTTGTAAATATTGTTTGTACTACTCAAAAGTGTTGAATCTGGAGTAATCGAACGGTGGTGTAGGAATGTGTGTAGTAGTCACTAGCCTCGTATTGCTTGAGTCAGGAGGAAGGATCATTTTTCTCGGTAGTTAAGAACTTTCCCCAAGATACTCTCGAAGTATTGGTGCATGGTTAGTCTAGGGTGAGCGTGATATAGGCCGTATTTTTGGTCCGATTGAGCATTGATCAGTTCCTAACGTCTTATCCTCGCTAGCCCCGTTGTGCCTACCCTTCTTTTGATTCAGCTCCACCACTTTTTTCACCAAAGCCTCATAGCCGATCCTAGTCGCACACCCAAGTTGAGCTTTAGTGTTTTATATTTTCATTTTGGTGTGTTGATGTGGTGATATTCCTTCTGAATATGTCGATGTGCTCCAAAGTTTTTATCTGCTGAAGTTGCTAAAATAAAAAGATGATGTAAAAATAAAATATATGTATAAAATTTAATTGTGAAAAAGAAAAGTGGAAAGAAAATGTGTAATTGAAAATCCTATTTGATATTTTGTGGCGATAGGCGGTGCACACACCCGTATTATCAAGTTCACGTCTGGTGGTGTGGTGCACCTGCATGTATTGTTAGCGAGAGGATATCTTTTTGTTGAGCTCATTTGGGTTAGGTGTGTAGCCTTCTTTTTTATCATTGTTTACCTCACCGAAACCCAAGCCCCATTTCTACCCTAAAGCCCAACAGATTCATGCTTGAGTCAAACTAGCGCCGTAGAGAGAGTGTGAACGGGCAAGCGTATGGTCCCCGACATTGATGGATTTCTTTGGAGGTGATCCTGAGCCCCGGTCTTTGGCAATGCTCAACTGAGTGGCCTGCCTACTTTCTTCCTACGTATGACCGAACGATTCTCCAGAATACCATTTTTGAGTAGTCACAATATTTATTTACTCCTGTCAAAATTTATAAAATCTGTAGTATAATTAAAAATTTTACCAATTATATTTTCTACGCCCATGAAGTATTTGATTTCTTGCTTTAATTTATTAAGAAATTTCTAAGCCAGCTAGCTGTTTTCTAGTTTACGGAGAAATGATTTGCTCGGGATGAGCAAATGTTTAAGTCTGGTGGTGTGATGAGTCCGATATTTATAGGCTTTTTCGGACTCATCTGGGCTTGTTTTCTCACTCATGCACCGCATTTCAGCCGGTAATCAGTTATATTTGCTTCGTTCGGTCATTGACCACATTGTGCACTATTCTGGCCCAAGGGTGTGCAATTGCGCATTCTGCTGTCGGGGGTAAGCACATGGTGCTCCCCGTGGCTCTTTCCGGGTATTCTTTGCTGTATATTTGGTGGTAGGTGCTTTTTCTCCAACTTTGGTTTTGGTGTGCATGTAGTGCGTTTTCCCTAAGGCAGGAATTCTGATTTGTGGAAAACGCATGGTCGTGCATTTTACTCGAGCACGGTTTGTGCCCGATCGTGCGTTTTGTTGAGCTGGAGAAACGTCGAGTGGAGCTCGATGAATTTTGTTGAGATGAGCTTGACGATCTTCATGCACGGTTAACGCACATTTTCTTCGGAACCATGCTCGAAGGAAACACACGGTTTTCCTGTAGCCTTCTTATTCGTACCAATCTGTCATTAATCGTTCGATTTGTTCATGCACGAAGCGCCCGTGCGCTTGTAAAACGCAGGGTTCAACCTGCTTGGCTCGAATTCCAGCTTTTAGTTGTTACCCGTGTGATTTCATTCATGCACGGGCGGAGATGTCCGTGTGCGAGTAAAACAAATGGGTCAATGCTTCTCCTTCCGCAGGCTTGTTCTGAAAGTTAATATCGCACGGTTTGCGCCCGGTCGTGCGCCAAATGTAACACCCCCTATCCGTCGCATAGCATATAGCAGTATGTCCGGCCGGGGCCTAACGCCATATACTACAGACAGACCGGGTGGTTACTTATGGAAACCATCCAACCAATCTCAACGTCCTACACAGAGCATTCTAGCGGAAGCAGTTTATAAAAGTTGTAAAATAAGAACCCAACATTGGAGCATGAATGTCCACTAATACCAAAATAGGAATGTTACAAAATACACCCGCACAAGCCTTAAGGCCTTACAAAATGTTTCACTTGACATTACATGATTTACAAACCACGGCACGCAGGCCGGTCATACATGAATAAAGCAGTAAACACTTCCATTTGGTCCTTCGAGGGCCGGCTTCGCAAAAAGGGCTTTAGCCCGCTATTGACCGCTTGGTCCAGCAGCACCTGCAAGCAACATACCACCGCATGGTGGCAAAACAAGGCAACGGTCAGCAATGCTGACCAAATTATAACGATCCCGCCCCCAACTCGGGGCTGCGATGCTCCTTCCCTGCATTTCATTAGCATAAGCGAGCAATATTTATATTTAGAAATTTCATCACAGACGTTGGCTCGCACGGCCACACGCCCCGTGCTCTCAGGGCACATTCTCGGTGAACCGGTCGATGTCACGTCAATTAAAGCCATAGACATTCCGGACTCACCACCGCCACTTTGACAGCCAAACCTATGAGCAATTTGTCTTCCTGGCCTGGGTCACGACAATTTAAGCCATTGACCGCCGAAGACCCTAATCTATGCCAACGGTAAGTGCCACGTGCCTTTAGGTCTCTTTAACCGAACGACATAGAACGGGTACGGTTCCATCTAACCCGTGCTCACATCGCAACGACAATTTAAGCCATTTCCGCGGGTCAAACTTCCACCGAGTCCCATTTCCATCACAAGTCACATAACCCGGTTATGTTCAAGTTGGCTCTGAGGCCACCAAGTTGGCGAGATCTCGCATCCGCCCAGTTTTCCGGGTGAACCTTTGGGTTAATCGCCAAGGCTCCCTGCTGCAATCTACCGCGTAGAAAACCCGAAAAACAACCAATAGCACAGAGTCTTCTCCGGCATTATGCAATGCAACATCACCGATCCAGACCAACATGTCCGGGTAGGCTTCACACATCATGCCTATGTCCGTTCTCGCTTACGGACTCTAAACAACGTGGACTTCACATATCTACCCGAAGGAACGCCACCAACTCTCCGCAAACTCGCGAGAGCGGGCTTCCTATGCAAAGAAAGAGCGATACTCATGCTCAAGATGAGGATCGTTACCCTAGCGTTCCTCTTTGGCACCATTGAAAAGTAATCGGATGAAAAGCACCGCACTAGCTTTGCCTCCGTGGATCCGGAGTCAGCTCGCGATTCGGAGCTCCGAAGCTCCTCCAATGGCCGGATCTAGCTCCTTCTTCCTTCCTTGGCTCTCCTCTCTCTCTAAGGTTTTAGAAAGATGATAACTTAAGAAAAGTGAGGGTTTCTAAGTCCAATCCCGGGTATATCCCTTCAGGAACAACCCCCAGCCGTTGGATCTCAAAATAAGGAAACGAACGGCTTTGATTCGGGACTGAAATGCCCAATCTGGACCGAACATGGCCTGGCACACGCCTGTGTCCAGGGCCGTGTGCCTCATTCGCCGTCAAAATCGGCTCACCTGGAACCTCACACGGGTATCGAACACGCCCGTGTTCGAGCTGACACGCCCGTGTTCCACCTGACACAGCCGTGTGGCCGGCCGTATACCCCCATCATTTTTCCCCGAAAACAACCCGAGCACTGCACGGGTTCTAGGACACGCCCGTGTCCTTACCCGTGTCACCTCAACACGCCTGGACCCCAGGCCGTGTACACGGTCTCGACACTCGACACTTCGTCGAGCGAAGATCGTCGACCTGATGACACGGCCTTGGACACGCCCGTGTCCTAGGCCGTGTGCCTTGTCTCGACACAATGTCGAGACAAAAGTGTCGACTTCCCGGGACGAGTGTCGACACGGGTTGACACGCCCTGCGACACGCACGTGTCGCAGGCCGTGTGCCATGTCTCGACACTTCGTCGAATGCAGAGTGTCGACTTCGCGGCTAAGTGTCGACACGGGTCGACACGCCCTACGACACGCCCGTGTCGCAGGCCGTGTGCCCAATCTCGACACAATGTCGAGACCAAAGTGTCGACTTCCCGACTGAGTGTTGACACAAGCTTGACATGCCCTGGGACACGCCCGTGTCCCAGGCCGTGTGCCTGCTGCCAGAACCCAAACTGGCCCAAAACGTCCCCCTTTGCTCCTTTGAGTTTCGGGGCGTTACAACTCTCCCCCTCTTAAAAGAATTTCGTCCACAAAATTATATAAAGGAAAGACATGTACAAAACCAAAATTTGTACCTGAGCGGAACAACTCCTGATACTCGTCAAGCATGGTCTGCTCTTGCTCCCAAGAGAGCTCCTCACGACCGCAATTGTCCCACCGGACCTTGACCATCCTGATCTCTTTATTGCGTAGCCGCTTGACCTCCGAGTCCTCAATCCGCACGGGCTTGACCTTTGTCGTCAGCCCACTATCCACCGGCACTTTATCAACCGCGATCACTTGCATAGGATCTTGCACTGCATTTCGAAGCACCGAAATATGGAATACATCATGTAATCCACCAAGCTCCACTGAAAGCTTCAGCCGATAGGCCGCTTCACCAACTCGCTCCAAAACCTCAAACGACCCAAGGTACCTCGGGCTTAGCTTTTTCAATCGCCGCACCCGCGAGACACCCTTGAATGGCTTGATCTTTAAGTATACATAATCGCCCACAGCGAACTCCACGTTCCTGTGCTTGGCATTATAATACTTTGCTTGCCGGTCCTGAGCTATAAGCAACCTCTCCCGAATGGTTCTCACCAAAGAAGTAGCATCCTCCACTTCCGATCGCTTATACAACTTTGACTCACCCGTTTCTAACCAAGACAACGGCGTGCGACATTTTCTACCATACAGGGCCTCGAAAGGCGCCATCTGAATACTCGCTTGGTAGCTATTGTTGTATGCGAACTCCACCAAATAAAGGTGGTCTTCCCATTGCTTTCCGAAATCCAAGACACATATGCGGAGCATGTCTTCCATAGTTCTATTGACCCTCTCGGTCTGCCCATCCGTTTGCGGATGGAAGGCTGTGCTAAATTTCAGCTTTGTTCCCAACATTTGCTGCACCAGCCTCTAATCATTGGACGTGAACCGCCCATCACGGTCACTCACGATGCTGCAGGGCACACCATGAAGCCGTACTATGTTATCTACATAAAGCTTTGCCAACTTCTCCACCGGATCATCCTTCCAATGCGGAATAAAATGTGACACCTTCGTTAATCGATCAACAACCACCCAAATGGCGTCGTTCCCCCTCTGCGACCTTGGCAAACCGTGCACAAAGTCCATAGAGATGTCGTCAAATTTCCACTCCGGAATAGGCAACGACTTAAGAAATCCTCCCGGCTTTTGGCACTCCGCCTTCACCAAGGCGCAAGTTTGGCACTTCGCTACGTAGAGCGCCACATCCTTTTTCAAACCCGGCCACCAAAACAGTTTCTTCACATCACGGTACATCTTCGTGCTCCCCAGGTGAATCGAGTACTTGGTATGGTGTGCCTCGTACAACAACTCCACCCACAAATGACCCACACTTGGGACGCACAGACGATCGTCTTTCCAAAGCAATCCGTCCTCCACGACGAATTGGGAATTTGACCCATCCAGAGCCTCTACCATGAACTGCTTCATATGAGCATCCATATCCAAAGCCTGCCTAATACGATCAGCCAGGTCATATTGGACTTCAGACCAATTCAGAACTGCTTCAGCACTTGATTGCCTGTCCACACAAACAATCTCCAACGCCTCCAACTCTTGCACCAACCGCTCATCATGCACCGATAGCCAATTGGCTTGAGCTGGGGCTCGGCGACTCAGCGCGTCCGCAACCGCATTCCCTTTGCCAGACACGTAGTGGATCTTAAATGTATAGTCCCCCAGGAACTCCATCCATCTACGCTGCCGCATATTCAGATCTTTCTGATCAATAAGATACTTCAGGCTCTTGTGATTGGTGTAGATATCAATCTTCACACCGTACAAGTAGTGTCTCCACAGCTTCAAGGCAAAAATCACGGCCGCTAACTCCAAGTCATGGACCGGATAGTTCCTCTCGTGCACTTTTAGCTGTCTCGAGCCATAAGCTATTACACTTCCGTGTTGCAGTAGCACGCAACCCAAACCGTTGCCCGAAGCATCACTATAAATCTCATAGCCTTCGGTCCTACATGGCGAACTCAGCACAGGTGCCGTGGTCAACCAACACTTCAACTCCTCAAAATCTCGTGCGCACTCCGGCGTCCAAACGAACTTATGCTCCTTCCTCGTCAATGTACTGAGAGGTAATGCTATCCGCGAGAAGTTCTCTACGAAGCGCCTATAATATCCGGCAAGCCCCAGAAAACTCCGGACTTCCGCTACCGTAACAAGCTCAGGCCACTCCCGTATCGCAACAATCTTCGCCGGATCCACAGCAATACCCTCTCCACTTACTATATGCCCGAGGAACGCCACTGAGGATAGCCAAAACTCGCACTTCGAGAACTTGGCATACAACTGATTTCTCCTTAGCGTCTCCAACACCAAATGAAGATGCTTGAAGTGATCTTCCTCACTTTGCGAGTACACCAAAATATCGTCGATGAAGACGATCACGAAATGGTCCAAGTACTCCCTGAAAGTCCTGTTCATCAAATCCATGAACACTGACGGCGCATTAGTCAGCCCAAACGGCATGACCGTAAACTCATAATGCCCGTATCTCGTACTAAACGCTGTCTTCGGGATATCACTCTCCCTTTTTCGCAGCTGATAGTACCCAGCCTTGAGATCCAACTTCGAGTACACCGTCGACCCAACTAACTGATCAAAAATATTATCAATCCGGGGGATCGGGTACTTGTTCTTCTCCGTCAGCTTGTTGAGCTCCCTATAATCAATATATAGCCTCAAGCTTCCGTCCTTCTTCTTAAGAAAGAGGACCGGTGCGCTCCAAGGCGAAGAACTCGGGCGTACATACCCTTGCTCCAACAACTCTTGCAGTTGAACTTTCAGCTCCGCCATTTCCTTAGGCGCTAGCGGATAAGGAGATCGTGACACAGGCTTTGCACCTGGCACTAGCTCAATCGTAAAATCTATCTCCCGCTGAGGCGGGGCTCCAGGAAGATCTGCGGGGAACAAATCAGGTATTCCGATACCACTGAAATACAAACCAACGCGGGCTTCGGCTTTGCAACCTCCACTAGTGTAAAGAACAGTTCTGCACCGGCACGAACCGCCTTCACCACCTGAAGAGCAGACATCAACGTCTTGCTCGACCCCTTTAAGCTCGTAAAAGTCGTCTCACGACTTGCTCCCAGCTTGACTTTCTTGTTACCGCAATCTATATGGGCCTGCTGCTCCGAGAGCCAGTCCATGCCAAATATGACGTCGAACTCCACCAACGGAAGTAAAGACACCCGCAGGTCGAACTCCTGCTCCCCAATACGAATCTTAACATCGTAGATCCTATCCGCTCGCATCGAACACCCATTGGGCAACAACACATCCAACATATCCTTCACCATCGAAGAAGGGACTCCGATGCGTGATATAAATCCTTCGGACAAGAAGGAGTGTGAAGCTCCCGTATCGAAGAGTGCTCGTGCCGGATTTTCACAAATCAATACAAATCCTAAACAAGCAGTGGTAAGGTAACATGTGCATAACAAGTATTTAAAGAAATCGACTTGCTATAAATTAAACCGTACCTGTCACCACATCAGCCTGTTTGATGGCCTCCTGTTGGCCAAGATTGTAGACCCTTGGTTGGGCCGGAGCATAATGGGATGCGGTCGACTCCACCGCCTTTCCCTTCTCCTCATAAGTAGCTCCCGGCTTCCTCTCAGACTTAGGACGTCCGCTCCAACAGTCACGGGCAAAGTGCCCCGTCTTTCCACAAGTAAAACACGCGCCCGGGGTCCGACTCGTAGTCGCCCCAGAAGCACCAGAAGGAGCTGGACCCGAAGTCCTATGCTTCTTGAAAGACCTCCGATAGCCGGACTTTGAAGTAGTCGGCACTTTAAATTCAGATTTCTTCTCACCCAAGCTTTTCTTTGCTTGTACATTCTTCATGTCCGTCTCCAAGTACCGGGCAGTCTCAACTCATCCCTCAAGCCTTCATAGAAGCGATTAGTCTTGCGCTCCTCATCCACGATGGTGGAGCTAGCATAACGACTCAAACGAGTGAACTCATGAAGATATTCATCCACGCTCTTCTCACCCTGAACTAACTTCAGAAATTCGTTCTCCATCGAAATTCTCTGAGTAGAAGGGAGGTATCTTGCTAAGAACAATCCCGAGAACTCTTCCATCGGAACGTCTATAAGTTGTCTACCTCTCAAATGATGCAGCTCCAATCCTTCCCACCACATTCTCGCTTCACCGTCCAAAAGGAACGTAGCAATGGTGGTCATTTGCCACTCCTCCGTCTCCATTGCTGTCATGACTCTCTTCAACCTGGAGAGCCAGTCTTCAGCCTGAGATGGGGTTCCCAACCCCGAGAATAACGGAGGGTTAAAGCTCATAACATGCTTAAGCTACCTCTCAGTAGCCCTCCTTGGCACCACCGGTTCCACAACCACTTGCTCCACTCTCCTCGGCTCAGCCTCTTGAAGAGGTTCCTGCTCCATCACAGGAGCGGGCTGCTGCGTTTGCCTTGCAGGCTGCGCATTTATCACGGCCAACACCGCTTTAGCCACCAATCGAATATTCTCAGCCGACAGAGGTGTTGCAGGAGCAACATCTGGTGCACTACTAGCCTCAGAAGCTCGGCGTTCTGACGGCCCAACACCACTTCTGGTCACCTATAGTGGTACAAAACACCGTTAAGCGACCAAATAAATTGAAAACAGCAATTATAGGAACACGCAGGTTCCTCAAACACATGTATTTTCATTCCTAAGTGGACATTCATGGGTTCTTTTACTGTTATAATGATGACGCACACAATGTGCTCACCACCCCTTAAAAAGAATTCGCCCACGAATTCAGCTTAAGCCCGACCAAAACCAGTAGTCTGATACCAAATTGTAACACCCCCTATCCGTCGAATAGCATATAGCAGTAGGTCCGGCCGAGGCCCGACGCCATATACTACAGACAGACCGGGTGGTTACTTATGGAAACCATCCAACCAATCTCAACGTCCTACACAGAGTATTCTAGCGGAAGCAGTTTATAAAAGTTATAAAATAAGAACCCAACATTGGAGCATGAATGTCCACTAATACCAAAATAGGAATGTTACAAAATACACCCGCACAAGCCTTAAGGCCTTACAAAATGTTTCACTTGACATTACATGATTTACAAACCACGGCACACAGGCCGGTCATACATGAATGAAGCAGTAAAAACTTCCATTTGGGCCTTCGAGGGCCGGCTTCACAAAAAGGGCTTTAGCCCGCTATTGACCGCTTGGTCCAGCAGCACCTGCAAGCAACATACCACCGCACGGTGGAAAAACAAAGCAACGGTCAACAATGCTGACCAAATTATAACGATCCCGCCCTCAACTCTGGGCGGCGATGCTCCTTCCCTGCATTTCATTAGCATAAGCGAGCAATATTTATATTTAGCCATTTCATCACAGACGTTGGCTCGCACGGCCACACGCCCCGTGCTCTCAGGGCACATTCTCGGTGAACCGGTCGATGTCACGTCAATTAAAGCCATAGACATTCCGGACTCACCACCGCCACTTTGATGGCCAAACCTATGAGCAATTTGTCTTCCTGGCCTGGGTCACGACAATTTAAGCCATTGACCGCCGAAGACCCTAATCTATGCCAACGGTAAGTGCCACGTGCCTTTAGGTCTCTTTAACCGAACGACATAGAATGGGTACGGTTCCATTTAACCCGTGCTCACATCGCAATGACAATTTAAGCCATTTGCGCGGGTCAAACTTCCACCGAGTCCGATTTCCATCACAAGTCACATAACCCGGTTATGTTCAAGTTGGCTCTCAGGCCGCCAAGTTGGCGAGATCTCGCATCCGCCCAGTTTTCCGGGTGCACCTTTGGGTTAATCCCCAAGGCTCCCTGCTGCAATCTACCGCGTAGAAAACCCGAAAAACAACCAATAGCACGGAGTCTTCTCCGGCATTATGCAATGCAACATCACCGATCCAGACCAACATGTCCGGGTAGGCTTCACACATCATGCCTATGTCCGTTATCGCTTACGGACTCTAAACAACAGGGACTTCACATATCTACCCGAAGGAACGCCTCCAACTCTCCGCAAACTCGCCAGAGCGGGCTTCCTATGCAAAGAAAGAGAGATACTCATGCTCAAGATGAGGATCGTTACCCTAGCGTTCCTCTTTGGCGCCATTGAAAAGTAATCGGATGAAAAGCACCGCACTAGCTTTGCCTCCGTGGATCCGGAGTCGGCTCGCGATTCGGAGCTCCGAAGCTCCTCCAATGGCCGGATCTAGCTCCTTCTTCCTTCCTTGGCTCTCCTCTCTCTCTAAGGTTTTAGAAAGATGATAACTTAAGAAAAGTGAGGGTTTCTAAGTCCAATCCCGGGTATATCCCTTCAGGAACAACCCCCAGCCGTTGGATCTCAAAATAAGGAAACGAACGGCTTTGATTCGGGACTGAAATGCCCAATCTGGACCGAACACGGCCTGGCACACGCCCATGTCCAGGGCCGTGTGCCTCATTCGCCGTCAAAATCGGCTCGCCTGGAACCTCATACGGGTATCGAACACGCCCGTGTTCGAGCTGACATGCCCGTGTTCCACCTGACACGGCCGTGTACCCCCATCATTTTTCCCCGAAAACAACCCAAGCACTGCACGGGTTCTAGGACACGCCCGTGTCCTTACCCGTGTCACCTCAACACGCCTGGACCCCAGGCCGTGTATACGGTCTCGACACTCGACACTTCGTCGAGCGAAGATCGTCGACCTGATGACACGGCCTTGGACACGCCCGTGTACTAGGCCGTGTGCCTTGTCTCGAAATAATGTCGAGACCAAAGTGTCGACTTCCCAGGACGAGTGTCGACATGGGTTGACACGCCCTGCGACACGCCCGTGTCGCAGGCCGTGTGCCATGTCTCGACACTTCGTCGAATGCAGAGTGTCGACTTCGCGGCTAAGTGTCGACACGGGTCGACACGCCCTACGACATGCCCGTGTCGAAGGCCGTGTGCCCATTCTCGACACAATGTCGAGACCAAAGTGTCGACTTCCCGACTGAGTGTTGACACAAGCTTGACACGCCCTGGGACACGCCCGTGTCCCAGGCCGTGTGCCTGCTGCCAGAACCCAAACTGGCCCAAAACGTCCCCCTTTGCTCATTTGAGTTTCGGGGCGTTACACCAAACCATGCGTGACCATTATTTCTGATTTTTCTATTTAAGACGTAGATTTCATCATTCCAGAGAAGAAAAGTCTGATCCAGCCACCATTTTCGCCCCTCTGAGCGGGAAAACTTCCCACTAGTTGATATTTTCTCTCTCCTCCTTGGAGAGTTGTTCCGGCCACCATTCTCCCTCCAAAAGCTTGCAATAGCTTCATCTCCGGCCACCATTTTCTTCTCCAAAATCAAAGCTCTGTTTCAAGCTCATAAGGTGCTGCATCCGTGGAGTTCTCCCGATAGATTTAGCCCAGCGACTATTCACGAATAAGATAGGTTATTGGAAGGAGGCGACAACCCTTCTGGACCCCGGACATCATCTCTAGACCAAACTCGGACAAGGCCAGACAACCCTTGACTCGGGTCGCGAATCTCATAAAGCCTTCATGCGTTTGGTTGTATTTCTCACCCTCCTCTTATAGTTACTTTGTTCTGAACTTGTGGTTGTTTGTTTGTTGCTTAAGAACACTATTTAGTGTAAGTATTTCAGCATGTCTATGTGTTGTTATATCTCAGATCATGATTGTGTTGATGAGCTTCAATTTTTCGTGTTCTTGTTGAGATAATGCCATTCTAGCGATTGCTAGAAGCGTGCGTGGCGAAGAGATGATTGCGACCCTCATTGGCTCATCCATCATTCATATTACTCTCTTGAGTAATCCACCAAAGAGATGCGGTGACGACGACCTACAATAGGTTTATTAGTGTTAAACTTAGGAAATTCCAAACCAAAACCCCCTTTGTTTACGTTAACACTTGCAATCACTTTTTCAATATCGAAATCACACTCCCTACTTGCACTCCTCGAGAGATCAATATCCGGGGATTCAACTCCTCAACTTTATTACTTGACTACGATCGGTACACTTGCCGACACATCACCATGCCGCAGGGAAACACAAGCCACCACCTCAATGGAGGTAGTGGTGACAATCGCCGTTGGTGGAGACAGCCAGATGGCAGGGAAATACCAAAGAAAGCTGCGACAGTTCGAGGCAATCTGGACCATCAGATCATTGTGGAAGATGAGCCGATGTCGTGCATTATTTATATTAAAACTGTAGGTTTATTTAAATGTTCATTTTCTGTCACTAATTGAATAGAAATTTGTTGGTACATTTTATGCCTCTTTGAGGCATTTTCAGAAATGATGCTCAATATGGAAAAGGTAGATATAGGTCTTACCTTTAATTTGACACCTTAAACTTGAAATTTGGAGCGTTAGAGCTCCCTATAGGGCCATTATACTACGAGTAGTCCTAGGCTAGGACAAATGTTTAAATGAGTGCCCAAACAAAACCCTAACTCCACGTGTCATGAAATTTTGTACATACATGTGTTTATGCTAGACTTAGGTCTTGTCCAAAAATCAGTATTTTTAGAATGTATTTTTCTATATTTTTTATAAAAATATCATTTATGAATTAAATGGAATATAAGAAGATTCCCTCTCCCAAATGCCTCCAAATTTGGGTGGCATGGCCATTGGGTTATGATATGACAATGGTAAAAGTTTTAGGCCATTAGGACCTCTGTATGCTGGGGAAATCCAACATGCATGGTGGAGGTAGATTTGTAATATATATGGTGCCAAATGTAAAAATGGGAAGTTAGCCCATTTGCCCCAATGAATGTCCATGAGATTTCAGACAAAGGCTTATATGGATGAATTACACCTCCCATAGAAAGTGTGGGAGTTTTGGTAACAAAAATCCCATTATTTTGAATTATTGGAAAATAAACTCTTTTTTAAATAAAAATGAGTTATAGGTCTTCTGACCTTGTAAAATTCTAAAATTTTGATACAAGCCCTAATAAGATATTATACATCACTGGAAAAAGTTATAAGTCTAATTGAGAAATATATCTTGTTTATATAGTAGATTTACAATTTTACCCTTTTTGAAAATTAATTTAAAAGTATTGAAAATACTGTTGAGTAATTATGAAAAAATTTATAACATCATACATCTATGGTTAAAACCCAATATAATTAGAGAATTTTTGGATGTTCATATAAGTTGAAAACCAAAGTAGTGGCATTTTTGTTATAATGTCCATATAAAATTATGTTAGGTCAAATCACTAACTAGGACTATGAATTTCTGTCCTGAGTTTTATTATATCAATTTTGATCACCAACAATTTTCTAGGAAAGTTTTGGTTGTATATTTTACGTACTTCATTTGGAAAATGAATTATTTATGGATTTAATCATAGATTGATAATATATGGAAATTCAAATAGAAAAATCATGATTTTTGATGAACAGACATTTTTTTAACCTAGATGAACCTCAGATAATGTGTTTAGACATAATGAACCACTAGTTAGAGTAATTCATGTTCAAAGTGACATAGATCACTTAATTAATTAATTTAAATTATGGTCCAAAATAATTGGAAAATAATGATGAAATTCTTAATGATCAATATTACCTACATGTCAAACCTAAGATAAATAGTTAGGGGCATTTGGCCCAAGGAATTGGAAGTCATCTCATACGGGTTAACGTAACACATAACACTAGGACCCACAAGGGATATTATAAGTGGTTGGATTGAGAAGCTTATTAGGAAGATGAAACCCTGGTTATTGTTAAGTGGGTCACTACATAGTAACGAGTGTTAGAGTATAAAGCCCATGAAAAGTAATTAGAACAGAGACCGGCGGAAGACCGTCGTTCTCCCAACAATACCATAAACCATTAGGTTCACTCAAGAGAAACATTGAGAGCTGGGTATTAATAATGGGTAAACACTAATAAAAGTAAGTGTCCTTGAGAAAGGGAGCTTTGGGATTAACCTCATCATAGTTCATAGTGCCCCCGAGAGCCCTTCACTGGGTATGCCCTGGGCAGTCTAAGGACTAACCATAAGTTGATATGCCTAATAAACATTAGACAAGAGTAGTCTAATAGGTTAAGGGAACGATGCGACAATCTCACCTGCATAGGATTGGAGGATACAAGACGGGTTTTGTCCTGTGTGCTGGAGGCTCGGATGTTTGGTTACAGGATGGGTTTTGTCCTGCGAGCTGGAGGCTCGGATGTTTGGATACAGGGCGGGGTTTGTCCTGCTAGCTGGAGGCTCGAGTTGGAAATAAATTGCATGTGCTTAAATCATATTCGTGGCGGGTCATGCGATACTGGGCCAATCATCACACCGATGGCAGTATGGTGACTCACGTGAGGTGTGAGGGTTTGAGGGGCTAGTAGGTTTTTTAAATCGCGGTTTATAGGACAATCCCTGAAAATGCACACCCGACCTAAAAGTCTGGTGGACTAGCCAGCAGTTTAGTACGTGGTGACTCTAGTGTGTTCTTTAGAGGCATACAAAAGGTCTAGACCTGGTAGTGTGTATACCCACCTAGGAGTGGAGACGCCTGTTCCAATACTACTGAAGCCACGATGGTAGTACCTGAGAGTTAAGCTAACTCCAAAAAGTGGAACTAAAGGTCTGTGCGCATTGAGTCGTGTGGGTGAGTTGCACTTGTATGAATCATAACCCGCATACCATATCATACATTCATACTTAGGACATACACACCATAGATCATTATCATATAAATTAGTATGAGCTCTTTTATATGATATGTTACATTTGTGAAACCTTAACTTATAAGTTTGTTTTGGATTCATATAAGTTTAGGTACTTCCGTAATGTTAGTGTAGTAGTAGGTAGTTTACTTTTCTGCTCAGTACTTTACTCTACTTACCGCACTTCTTTTCAGCACTGTTCTTCACTCCATTACTTGTACTATATTGAACTGCTAAAGTAGAGATATAATTGTCATTATATAACCATGATAGTTTAGATCCATTGTCACCTGCTATACTTTTATACCCCTTGTTGTTCTTAGCTTCGTCCTCCCGCTCGGTACCTAGGAGTAGCCAGGATAAGGCAAGGACAAAACGGCTTAGTCTTTATGACTAACTGTCAGTTGTGACCGTATCATTTTTGGAGCTCGAGAAGATGGAGCACCAGCATGACCAACAGGATGGGGTGGCAGGACATGAGGAGCTGACACCACCACCTACTACTACTACAGCTCGGCATTAGGTAATAACGCGTGTACCGATGATAGTTTAGCTTCCGCACAGATTTGTTTTGAGAGAGAGAAATTTGATTTGTTATGTACAGGGCATAAGGCCTTTTCGCTTTCCTTCTGTACTTATTGTGGACTATTGTATCTCATATTTTATTTATATTAGGATGATGCTGTGATGTGGACTTGATATATAATTGCTTATATTACTTCTCTTCTCGATTGGCCGAAAGGTTGAATGATCATACTAGCCGGCAGTATCAGTGTCTTGTGGTGTTGACTATCCCGTGTTGCTATGTGTCACCGTAAGGCGGCAGTTCTGGGCATAATACCGGGTACCCTCCTGAGTAAGGGGGAGTGGGCCTTACAAGCATGGCTATATACGTCCAAGTATGTCACCTTGGAGTGCACCGGTCCTCTTTGTGAAGAAGAAGGATGGAAACTTGCGTCTATGAACTGATTATCAAGAATTAAACAAGCTGATGGGGATTGATGACTTGTTGATCAGCTGGTGGGTCAACTGTATACTCGAATCTCGACTTAAAGTCTAGCTATTACCAGTTACGGATTCAGGAATGTGACATTCCCAAGGCAGCATTCGGTACACGTTATGGTTACTATGAGTTCACTATAATGTCGTTTGGGCTAACAAATGCGCCATTGGTATTCATGGAATTGATGCACCAAACTTTTCAGGATTATTTAGGTTAGCCTGTGATCATCTTTATTTACGACATACTGGTATACTCTCAATCAGATGAAGATCATACAAATCACTTGAGGATAGTTTTGTATACCCTGAGATGGAATAAACTCTATGCCAAGTTCTCAATGTGCGAGTTTTGGCTGTCGTCGATGGATTTTCTTATCCATGTGGTTAGTGCAGAGGGTATTGCGGTGGATCTGGCGAAGATACTTGCTATACGAGAGTGGCCTATGTTGGCTACGGTAGCGGAAGTCAGGAGTTTCCTTGGACTTGTTGGATACTACAGGCGCTTCATGAAAAACTTTTTGTGGATAGCCTTACCTCTCACTACACTGACGAGGAATGATCAGACATTCGTTTGGATGCCTGAGTGTGCACGAGCTTTTGAGGAGTTAAATAATCATTTGACTACGGTGCTTATCCTGAGTTCGCCATGTGGTACAGACGGCTATGAGATATACAGTGATGCTTTGGGGAGTGGCTTAGTCTGCGTTATTTTGCAATTCAGAAAAGTTATAGATAAGGCTCACGCTAGTTTAAAGTGCAGGAGTAAAACTATCCAGTCCATGACTTCGAGTTGGCGGCAGAGATTTTTGCACTTAATCTATGACATCATTACATATATGGCGTGAAAGATGACATATTTGAAAGTGATGTGTTAGATCTAATATACTCTAGAGGGGGGGGGGGGGTGGATAGAGTATTTGTAGGTCCTTATAAAACTATTACAGCTTCTGCTGTAATTAAAAGGTTCAGAATTAAAATAAAATAAATAAGCACACAACAGTCCTAAAAACACAAGCACAACAAGAACAAAAAAGAAAAGGGGCAACCAGACGTCACAAGAAATTTTATAGTGGTTCCCCAACTTGGGTACATCCACTCTTCTACCACCCTGGTAGGAATCCACTACAGGTTTTGATCAGGTGACTGCCACCAATGAGATTTTGATCAGGTGCTCAAAAACCAACCTCAAGTCTTTTGTAAGGAGACTTGTGAACCAGAATAATTTTGAAGGGAATTAAAACCCTTTACAGAGGTGGGGATGAGAGAGTGGTGAGGTCTTCTCTATCTCAATAAACTGAGAAGACTTAAGTGGATTCAGTGATGTTGTCAAAGCTCCCCCTGAGATGTAGAAGAGTTCAGGAGAACTGGAGCTTTGCACAGGGTGATAGGCCTTCAAGCTTTCAACCTTGATCAGAGAGATCTTCAGGAACTTCTTTGACAGATGGAAGGTTTGTTGTCCTGTGAAGTGTCATGGAGAGTTTGAAGAATGAAGACTCTTGATATTTGAATGATTGTTCTTCTTCTTCAGAGCAGATGATGTTCTGGTCAAGGGCTTTCTTCTATATCAGAAATCTTGTGTCAGATTGAGAGCAGACAGGTTGTGTTTTTCTTGTCTGATTCAGTAATCTTCTCTCTGTATATTTTTCTAACTTTCTTTCTATCTCCCTGTGTATAAGAAAAGAGAAAAATCTCTTTTTATATTTTCTGGGGAAATTGGTCTTTCGAATTTTGAATTCCTTCTACATTCAATGCTGACGACCTAGAGAATAAGCAGCATTGAATAATTTCCCCAACTATCCCATGGAAGAATGACAAGCAATAATCCTGGACAATGTCCTAATCAATGCTCCTCTAACGGTTATATTCAGAGAATGTTAGAGCATTGATTACCTAGGAATTATTGCAGTAATAATGGAGATAGGGCTGGAAATGACTTAGTCTGGAATCATCGAACAGATGACATAAATCGTTGCGCTGAGTTCACAGTTCGTCGAGCTGAGTTGCTATGTTTGTCGATCAGATAACTTCTATTCATCGAGCTGAGTTCCAAGATCGTCGATCTGATAACAGAACTGTATGCTTCAGAAACTTTGTCTTTTCTGTGTCTGAAGTTCGTCGAGCTGAGTTTTTGGAGTTGTCAAATATTCTGTGTGTTGTCGACACAACCTTTCCAAAGGGTCGACTGATGATCTGGGTGTCAACACAAGTTCGTCTAGTGTCAACTCAATTTATGTCGACATATACTCTGAGTGTCGATACAAGTCTTCTGGTTCTAAGTTGTTGAAGTAGATAATCCAGAATTCATCGGGCAGAGAACTGATTTCGTCGACCTGAGACTAGAGAACATAGTCTTGACAGAATGCTGTAGTAGTCCAAAGATTCGTTGACCAAAGAATAGAGTTCGTCGAGCTGAGAACTAAGTTCGTCTACCAAAGTCTGATACTAAGGACTTAGAATATCTTGATGTTTTCTGAACTTGAAGTGTTGTTGTAGTGTCCAAGTTTTCGTCGACCTGAGTACCAAGTTCGTCGAGCTCAGCTCAGAGAATTTACTCTGAGATCGTCGAGCTGAGCACGACTATCGTCGACCTGAGTTCGATGAACGTCGAACTCACTTTACAGAGTCTTGAAATCTTCTAAGTCTTGAGTCTCTGGCAGTCTTGTTGATAGCTGGTCCATGTGATGTTGACTCTAAGGACTTGGCCTGGACTCTAGGACATGACTATGACCCGGGCTATACATTGTGGGTCACAAGATCCTAAGTTAGTGAACCTAGCCCAAATAAAACTAGGGATCCAACAATCTCCCCCTATTTGGGTGAGGTTACTAACCACAGACTCAGACTTAAAACTGAAAATAAACAAAGCAGAAAAAGCATATATCTGGCAGAGATAGATAACACATGCAACAGATATATATATATACATGAGCATTTTTCAGAAAATATAAAGCAGTTATAAATAATGCAGAAAGATAAAGAGAGTTCAAAATCACTTCTTCTGCTTCTTTTCCTTTGGCATTGCATCCTTGCTCTTGTCTCCTGGGTTTGTAAATATTATTTCTCTGTTAGGATATGAAGCTTGCACACTTGTCATGGTCATGTCAGTTGCCCCTATAATCTTCAAATATGTAGCCCTGGGGATAACTGCTTCTGGGTACAACTTCATGTAGTCATCCACATTGAAAATCTTGTTAGCTTTATCAAATCTCTTAAGTTCCTCTTTCCTGTACTTTGACATGGTAGTATATTTAGAGGGATCCTTTCCTTCATCTTTGGCCTTGTTAATTAGAGAAAGGCCTACAAGTTCCTGAAAACTGGCCATTCTAGCAGTAGTAGCTGTTTCAGGATCTTCAAAAGGAACAGGAGGAGAGGATGGTCTTTTAGAGCCTTCAGCTGGTTGATTTTCAGTGGATTGTTGCTGTTGTTGTTGATGTTGTTGCTGCTGCTGATGTTGCTTTCCTGAAGAATATTGCCTGTGCTGGCTTCTTTCATGATGAGATCTCCCTTGATGTCTTTGATATGTTTGAATAGGGGCAGATCTTTGAGAACTAGAACCTGAAGCACCAGCAGCTGGAGGAGGTGGAGGAGGTGGATCTTTTCTATATCTTTGAACTGGAGGAGGAGAGTATCTTCTGCTTTTCTTCTTCTCCTTCTACTGATTTTTAGATAGCCACATCCAGGCTGGCATCCCTTTGTATGAAGTTATCTTTTGGAGAATATAATAAGGAGTATCATTGTTTAGATTTGGCTTTGGAGCAGGAGGAGGAGGAGCTTTTTTTTCTTGGATACTGGCTTCCTCTTTGGTTCATCATCAGATTCATAATCATCATCCTCATCATCACTATCCTCATCATCAGATCTTTGAGGATTATCATATAAATCATTCAGAGACTTCAGTGCCTCAGCAGAAATGATAGGATTATCAGGTTGAGAAGGAGCTTGAGCAAGAATATCAACAGGAGCTAGAGGAGAAGCCATAGAAGAAGCTGGAGTGTCATCAACTCTGACAGTGCTTTCAGCAGCTGCCTTTTCCTCTTCTTTAATGTCAGCCAAGATCACAACATCCAGATCTGGCAATGGAGAGTCATCCATGACATAATTAGGAGCAGAAGAAATTGCTGAAGGAGCTGGAATAACTATGGGCTCAGGAACAACAAAACTATCACTAAGTTGCTTTGCAACTTGTGGACTTACTGGGGATGTATATGGTACAATAGCCAAGGATGGCTTAGTAGTATGTTCTGCTGTAAGACATCTCAAAACTGCAAATTCAAAATTTTTCAACAAATTCTCTAAATCAAATGTGGGATTAGTGATGAAATCACCACTAATTATTTTCTCAGAGACTGACTCTTCCAAGTCCATGTCAGTATCAATAAAAATAATAAAATCAATATCATCTGTATCAATATACTCTGTAAAATCTGCTGCTACTATTGCTTACCCTGCTGCTGGAGCTGCTACTGCTGGAACTACTACAGCTATATCATCAGACATCTCCCCTTGCATGGTTTCAGTAAGACCTGAAGCCAGGCCCCTGACTGAAGATGGGGCAGTAGTGAGAGCAGTGATCTGTGCAGATAGGGTAGTAATTGAAGTAGCAAGAGGTGTAATGGCCTCTGCTATTAGTGTTTTGAGAAGGGGAGTGAGGAGGGCAGTGAGAGAAGCAATTATTGAGGTGTCCAATGGTGGAGTGGTAGATGGTGTTGCAGAAGGTGTAGAAGTGGGAACTGTGGGAGGGATAAGAGGTGGAGCATCTGGTATGTGAACATCTGGAGGGGATTCATGTTGAGGGATGGTAGATGTTGATGGGGATGGATGGATGGCATCTTCCATGTGGGTGTTTGGAGGAAAATGTGAATTGGGAGGTGATGGAGGTATGTTGAAAAATGTTTTGGAGGATAAATGAGGAAGTGGAGATGATGGAGGAGTTGGTGCTGGTGAAGCATGTGGAGATTCTAGTGGAGTAGGAGGTTGAGTAGGGGATGATGGAGGTGTGGAAGAGGGATAGATTTGTGTTGCTGGAAGGTGGTATTGAAGAGATGGTGGTGTTGGATGAATCTCTTCAGTAGGTTGGGGAGTGGCTTTAACAGTCCTCGTGCCTTCAGAAGCTGGGGTGGAAGAGGTAGAAGCCTTGGAGGGCTTAGTTATGGTCCTCTCCCACCTGCCAAACAAGGCATAGGTAAGACTTTTGCTGGCATTAATGAATATGGTCTGGGAGACCAGGGATTCAACAGCCTTCTCCTTTAGGAAGATCCCTAGGATCCTTCCAAAACACACTTCTTTCTTATTATTTTTATTTTTTATCAGATCAAAGATGATCTGAGCCCGATCCACTTGCTTCTTATTTATCACTGCACACATGACCAAGAACTAATGCCTTGTGATGCAGTCATGGGCAGTATGCTTGCTAAGCAAGACTTTCCCAACAATGTCTGCCAGAAACTTGTATGTTGCAGACAGATTTTTCTTCAACAATTTATTAGGGTTGTCACAAGCATAATCCATCAGATTTAGCATCATATCAAACTCTTCAGAATCAATTTCTAATTCCTCTTCTCCATTTGTTAAACCAAAGATTTCAGTTAAAATTGCGTGAGTTAAGGAAACAGTGTTACCCGCGATTGATCCAGTCATAGTATTTTCTTCAGATGTGGATGAAGTATAGACCCATTCTCTGATTTCTATTCCTGCCAACTTTATCCTTGTAGTCATCAGGTTCTTAAAATTCTATTCTTCCAGAAGTTCCAGAATATATAGAAAGATTGGATCCGAGTGCTGGAACGATTCGAAGTCGACATCAAATCCGGTGTCAAACTTCATAGCGGTTAGAGCTCTTGCTTGAATCACCATGGAATCACCTGCAAAAGAGAGAAACGACGATCAAGTGCAAGAGAATAGAAAGCGCGGGATGGAGGTCGAAGAAAACCTAGATAAGGTTTTCCAGAATATGAATCGACAAACTCCGTCCCACGAAAACAAAAACAATTCTTCGAACTGCGTTCGACGAAATTATTTAGAAGTAAATAATTTGTCGATCTCATCCTGAAGAAGTGAAGACAATTCGTCGATTGCCGTTCGACAAATATCTTCTGAAGCAAGTTTGTCGATCTCTGGTTGACGAACATTGTTTCACTCACAGAGAGTTCGTCGACCTCTGTTCGACGAAGATCTCTCAAACTCTCCCCAGTTCGTTGAACTCTATTCGACGAACTTTGGAAAATTCGTCGAGTGCAGACAGAACTTAAACTAAATCTTCTCCATTTATGATTCCAAGTTGATTTATAAAGAATACATGAATTTTCTCATCCAGAGGTTTGGTGAATATATCAGCTCTCTGTAAATCAGTGTAGATATAGACAAGATTAATTTTATTTTTGTCTACACACTCTCTAATGAAATAGTGCCTAATGTCTATATGTTTAGTCCTACTGTGATGGACTGGATTTTGTGCTATTGCTATAACACTTGTGTTATCATAGAGTAGAGTTTAATTATTTAAGTTGAGACCATAGTCTAGTAATTGATTTTGTATCCACACCATTTGTGAGCAACAGCTACTAGCTCCAATGTATTCTGACACAGCAGTGGTGGTTGACACAGATGATTGCTTTTTACAAAATCAGGACACTAATCTCATACCAAGGAACTGGCAAGTTCCTGAGGTACTTTTTCTGTCCACCCTGCATCCAGCAAAGTCAGCATCAGAATATCCAATTAAATCAAATTATGACTCTGTTGGATACCATAGGCCTAGACTAGGACAAATCTTTATATATCTCAAAATCCTTTTTAGAAAAATTAGGTGAGATTCTTTAGGGTTCACCCGGAACCTAGCACAAAGGCATGTGGCAAACATGATATCAGGTATATTAGATGTGAGATATAGTAGGGACCCAACTATGCCCCAATATAGTTTCTGATCTACAGGTTTCTCTAATGCGTCAAAGTTAATCACATCATTTGTAGCCATATGTGTTTTCTTTGTTGATGCATCCGCCATCCCAAACTTCTTTATTAGCTCTTTAGCATATTTAGCTTGGGAGATGAATATGCCATCAGAGAGCTGTTTCACTTGGAGACCAAGGAAATAGGAAAGCTCACCTATGCTACTCATTTCAAATTTGGAATGCATGAGATCAGAAAACCACTTGCATAATTTTGAATCAGTAGACCCAAAGATGATGCCATCTACATATATTTGTACTAATAAGATTTGGTCCTTATGATGTCTAGTGAAAAGTATTTTATCTACTATGCCTCTAATGAATTTATGCTCTAATAAAAAGCTTGCTAGGGTCTCATACCAAGCTCTTGGAGCTTGCTTTAGACCATAGAGAGCTTTATGCAACTTGAATACATGCAAAGAATGAGTTGGAGAGACAAAACCTGAAGGTTGTTCAACATAAACCTCTTCTTTTATTACTCCATTCAAGAATGCACTCTTTACATCCATTTGGTAGACCTTGAATTTCTTGTAGGCTGCATAGGCTAGGAATATTCTTATGGATTCTAACCTTGCAACAGGAGCAAAGGTTTGATCATAATCTATTCCTTCCTCTTTCCTGTAGCCTTGAGCAACAAGCCTAGCCTTATTTCTCACAATAACTCCTTGGGCATCAAGCTTATTTCTGTATACCCATTTGGTTCCAATAACTGGGTAGTTTTGTGGTCTTGGAACCAAATCCCAAACACTACATCTCTCAAACTGATTTAATTCCTCCTGCATTGCAATGATCTAGTGGGGATCTTACTCTGCATCATTAATGGATTGAGATTCAATCTGAGAGAGAAAATAGGCATGCATGACATCTTGATTGAGTTGATGCTTTATCTGTACACCTAATGATATGTCTCCAATCACTTGAGATCTGGGGTGATCCCTAAGTGTGACAAGATTAGTGGGTGGAGTTGGTTGTGCAATAGCATTTGAGACCAATTCCTCTTGTGGAATTATGTTGGCTGTTGGAGGAGAGTCAATCCCTTCAATTCTTTCTTCTTCACTATCTTCATTCAAGAGGGATGAGTTGGAACCCCTTGGGTAAGGTTTGGGTCATCCAACTTCTCACATAAGTGAGGTACCTGTAAAGAGTTACTGGTAGAAATTTCTTTCTCCTTGCAATACATGTTAATCTCATCAAAACTTACATGAATTGATTCCTCAATTTTCAGTGATGATTTATTAAAGACACTATAAGCTTTGCTTACTTGGGAATATCCCAGAAAAATTCCCACTTCAGCCTTAGCCTCAAACTTTCTAACGTATTTCTTGTTGTTATTATGTATATAACAGGTACAACCAAATACTTTAAAGTAGTTTATTTTAGATTTCTTCCCTTTAAGCAATTCATAGGGAGTCCTGTTCTTTAGTTTGTGAATTAAGCTTCTGTTCAGGACATAGTTTGCAGTGTGTACAACCTCTGCCCAAAAGGTTAGTGGCATGTATGCATCAGCAAGCAATGTACCTACAACTTCAATCAGTGTCCTATTTTTCCTTTCTGCTACCCCATTTTGTTGAGGAGTTCTAGGAGATGAGAAGCAATGCCTGATACCTTCCTTCTCACAGAACTCATGCATAAGAAGAGACTCAAACTCTGTGCCAAGATCACTTCTGATCAATGCAACATGAGTAGAGAACTCAATCTGTATGGTCCTGAGAAAATCTGTAAGAACCTTGAAGGTATCTTACTTAGATCTTAGAAAAGATACCCAAGTGAATGTTGAGAAGTCATCCATAATGACTAAGGTATAGGATTTCCCTCCTAGGCTTTGTACAGCTATGGGTCCAAAACGATCCATGTGTAGCAAATACAAAATCCTAGGTGAATCACTTTTATTAATGGATTTGAAACTAGATTTAGTTTGCTTGCCTAATTGACAAGCCCTGCAAAGGCCTTCCTTCTTGTAGGGACCAGGAGGTAGACATCTAATAAGGTTGTCTTTAGATAGCCTAGCAATGTTTTTCAAATTTACATGACCTAGTCTTTTATGCCATAAATCATTCTAGTTACTAATTAAATTAAGTAAACAGATATCAGAAGTGGCAGATAGAAAATCAACTAAGTATATGTTGCCTTGTCTATTTCCAATTAAAACATGTTTGTTTACTTTAGATGAAATAATGCAAGAGCTAGAGTTAAAAGTTACCTGATAACCTTCATCACAAAGTTGACTTATTGAGATGAGGTTATGTTTGAGTCCTCTTACATATGTTACTTTCTTGAATGTAACTGCTCCAATCTTCACTGCTCCATATCCTTCAGACTGGCCACTTTTTGAATCACTGAAGATCACCTTTGGCCCTAGCTTGGACTTGTAAATGGTGAGATTGTCCTTGCTACCTATCATGTGTTTGGAGCATCCACTGTCCAGGTACCATGGCTGATTCACTCCTGGTCAGCTCTTCTCCTACAATGAAAACAATTAAATATTCTTGACCCAGGTTACATTGGGTCCTTTGTTTTGTTGATATGAAAAGATGGAAATAATTGAAAATTTTGGTTGGGATTTATATCCTAGAGGGTGATATCTTCTAGGTGGTATAACTCCATCAGCTAAAGGATTAAAAGCTTTTCTAGAATTATTTAAGTTGCACTTATAGTTAAAAGTTTTGTTAAGTCTTTCTGGGTTCGACGAATTTCTATAAGTTCGTCGACCAGAGTTCGACGAATTGGGTTGAGATCGTCGATCTCTGCCCAGAGAATGAACATATTCATTTTCTGTGTCCCACGTTCGTCGACATCTGCTCGACTAACCATACAAAGTTCGTCGATCGCAATTAGACGAATGATTATTATTGAAGTTTGCGTTTAGAGATCGTCGTTCTGAGTTCGATGATCTGTTCCTATATTGTCAATCTGAGTTCAACGATAACTGCTGAACATTGTTATTTTTATCATTCATCTGGTTTTTAATTTTATCCTTAGATTCAATTTGTTCTAGAGTTTTATTAACCTTATTTACTTGTTCAGTGTTTTTCTTTCCTTTATCAGAGATAAAATTTACAGGTTTTGAAATATGATTCCTTTAGCTTAGGGTTGGTTCACTGGATGTGGCTCCTAATCCTAATCTGCAGTTATTTGTTCTAGCATTTACTGTGCTGGTTATATCTAGCAATTTCAAGCTTCTCCCATTTAATGATTCTTCTAATATCTTAGCTTTGCTAAGTTCTGATTTCAGAAATGTAATTTGTTCATTTGCAGATTTCAGTTCACTTGATAGATTTGCATTTTCAAAAGTGATTTTATCTAGATCATTCAATTTATCTCTGATAAGTTTGATTTCCTTCTCAGAGCTTATCAAATCTAAGCATAGGTTTTTAAATTCAAATTTAAATTCATCAGATTCAAAATCATAAGATGCTATTACCTGATCTTCAGCTGACAGGTTTTCTTCATTATCAGATTCATCTGTATCTAATCTGCTACTACTTGCATCAATTGCCATGAGGCAAACCTCCTTTGCCTTGGTCTCATCTTCTTCTTCACCGGAGCTGGAAGATGTGGATTCATTTTCTGTGTCACTCCATGTTTCAGCCACAAGTCCTTTGTCCTTCTTTTCGTGCTTGCTAGAAGTGGGCTTGCTGTAATGCTTGCTTCTTGATTACTTCTCTTTTCTTCTTTCCTTCTTTTGATTTTCAGGACATTCAGACATGAAATGACCTGGTTTTCTGCACCCAAAACACAATACCTCTTTAGTGGGGGTTTTGTCATACCTTGGCTGGCTGTCATTTCTGGATGACTTCCTTCTGAAGTCTTTCCTTGCCATTTTGAAGAATCTCTTGGCAAAGAGACTCATTAGCTCTTCATTGACTATTGGGGCTTCCGTTTCTTCAGTAGCCTTGAATGCAATGGATTGTTCTTTCCTTGCTGGAGGAGGAGTCCTATGTTCCACTGCTTCTCTGGACCTGATTAGCTGCTCATAAGATTTGAGCTTTCCAGGAGATATTAATTTGAAATCTCATTCAAGCTTCTGGCCTCTTTGATTTGACAGATCCTGGTGTCCCATGAGCTTGGGAAGCACATTAGGATCTTGTCATTCACTTCAGTCAAGGTGATTTCTTTATCTAAGGTCCTTAGCTCACTAATGATGGAGCTAAGCCTGTTGTACATCACTTCAACTATTTCTGCCTCATCCTTCTTGAAGTTTTCATATTGTGTGATGAGGTTTGATCTTCTATCTTTCCTCTTATCTGCTGAGCCAGCAACCATTTGATTGAGTGAATCCTAGATTGCATTTGCATAGGTGCACTCAGCCACCTTCTGAAAGATGTCATCTAACATAGTCTGAGCCAATATGTTCATGACTTTGGCATCAACAATCTTTGCTTTCTTCTGGGCTTCAGTCCACTCAGGTGGTGGGACTGTATTGTTGCTAGAAGATATTGTAGATGTAGATGCCTGTGGGGGACCTGCCAAAATAGAGTTGTAGATGTCTTCATCAATAGAGTTCATGTACAACTTGATTCTTGCCTTCCAGATGGCAAACCTATTAAGGTTGCAAACTGGAGGTCTGGTGCTTGCATAATCCTTGTTCTGTGTCATGACTATGTTTATAATCTAAATGAAAATGAAATAATGTTTATATCTAACAAAGGATCTTTGGTTCAAGGTTTAGCTTGTACAAACAAAGGAACCTCCTCTGATACAAATTGAAAGTGATGTGTTAGATCAAATATACTCTAGAGGGGGGGGGGGGTGAATAGAGTATTTGTAGGTCCTTATAAAACTATTACAGCTTCTGCTGTAATTAAAAGGTGCAGAATTAAAATAAAATAAATAAGCACACATCAGTCCTAAAAACACAAGCATAGCAAGAACAAAAAGAAAAGGGGCAACTAGATGACACAATAAATTTTATAGTGGTTCCCCAACCTGGGTACATCCACTCTTCTACCACCCTGGTAGGAATCCATTACAGGTTTTGATCAGGTGACTGCCACTAATGAGATTTTGATCAGGTGCTCAAAAACCAACCTCAAGTCTTTTGGAAGGAGACTTGTGAACCAGAATAATTTTAAAGGGAATTAAAACCCTTTACAGAGGTGGGTATGAGAGACTGATAAGGTATTCTCTTTCTCAATAAACTGAGAAGACTTAAGTGGATTCAGTGATGTTGTCAAAGCTCCCCCTGAGATGTAGAAGAGTTCAGGAGAACTGGAGGTTTGCACAGGGTGATAAGCCTTCAAGCTTTCAGCCTTGATCAGAGAGATCTTCAGGAACTTCTTTGACAGATGGAAGATTTGTTGTCCTGTGAAGTGTCCTGGAGAGTTTGAAGAATGAAGACTCTTGATATTTGAATGATTGTTCTTCTTCTTCAGATCAAATGATGTTCTGGTCAAGGGATTTCTTCTATATCAGAAATCTTGTGTCAGATTGAGAGCAGACAAGTTATGTTTTTTCTTGTCTGATTCATTAATCTTCTCTCTGTATATTTTTCTAACTTTCTTTCTATCTCCCTGTATATAAGAAAAGAGAAAAATCTCTTTTTATATATTCTGGGGAAATTGGTCTTTCGAATTTTGAATTCCTTCTACATTCAATGTTGACGGCCTAGAGAATATGCAGCATTGAATAATTTCCCCAACTGTCTCGTGGAAGAATGGCAAGCAATAATCCTGGAGAATGTCCTAATCAATGCTCCTCTAACAGTTATATTTAGAGAATGTTAGAGCATTGATTACCCAGGAATTATTGCAGTAATAATGGGGACAGGGCTGGAAATGACTTAGTCTGGAATCGTCGAATAGATGACAGAAATTGTTGAGCTGAGTTCACAATTCGTCGAGCTGAGTTCCTGTGTTCGTCCATCAGATAACTTCTGTTCATCGAGCTGAGTTCCAAGATCATCGATCTGATAACAGAACTGTATGCTTCAAAAACTTTGCCTTTTCTGTGTCTGAAGTTCATCGAGCTGAGTTTCTGGAGTTGTCAAATATTCTGTGTGTTGTCGACATAACCTTTCCAAAGTGTCGACGACTGATGATCTGTGTTTCTACACAAGTTCGTCCAGTGTCGACTCAGTTGATGTCGACATATACTCTAAGTGTCGACACAAGTCTTCTGGTTCTAAGTTGTTGAAGTAGATAATCCAGAATTCATGGGGCAGAGAACTGAGTTCGTCAACCTGAGACTAGAGAACATAGTCTTGACAGAATGCTATAGTAGTCCAAAGATTCGTCGACCAAAGAATAGAGTTCGTCGAGTTGAGAACTAAGTTCATCGACCAAAGTCTGATACTAAGGACTTAGAATATCTTGATGTTTTCTGAACTTGAAGTGTTGTTGTAGTGTCCAAGTTTTTATCGACCTGAGTACCAACTTCGTCGAGCTCAGCTCAGAGAATTTACTCTGAGATCATCGAGCTGAGAACGACTATCGTCGACCTGAGTTCGACGAATGTCGAACTCACTTTACAGAGTCTTGAAATCTTCTAAGTCTTGAGTCTCTGTCAGTCTTGTTGATAGCTGGTCCATGTGATGTTGACTCTAAGGACTTGGCCTGGACTCTAGGACACGACTATGACCCTGGCTATATATTGTGGGTCACAATATCTTAAGTTAGTGAACCTAGCCCAAATAAAACTAGGGATCCAATAATATTCATGGACCATAAGAGCCTTAAGTAAACATACGACAATGGAGGTGGATGGAGTTCCTCGGGGACTTCACCTTTCAGATACATTACACTCCCAAGAAGGAAAATGTTGTCGCAGATGCCTTGAGTCATAGGACTCTAATACGGGCAAGTTGGCTACAGATGCACGATGAGCATCTGATCTAGGAGTTGGAGGCTTTAGATATTTCTTTTGTCGACAAGAATACCACTGCAAATGCATGCTTGACCTAGACGAAGGTGCAATATGACCTCGCAGATAGAGTTCGACAAGCAATGGAACTCGATGAGAGTATGAACCACTATGCAGCGGATGATTCAAATACCCAATTCTCCTTGGATGATGGTCATTTAAGAAAGGACGCTCGTTTGTGCGTCCCAAATGTGGGTAAGCTATGAGAGGAGTTGGTGTATGAAACACACTCTGCTAAATATTCAATCCAGCCAAGAAGCACAAAAATGTACAAGAACAAGAAAAAATGTTCTAGTGGCTAGTTTTATAGAAGGACATAGCTCTTTACGTAGCAAAGTGCCAAACTTGTGCCTTGGTATAAGCTAAATGTCAGAAGCCTGGAGATTTCCTGAAGTCATTGTCAATTCCAGTGCAGAAGTTCGATGATATCTCTATGGATTTTGTGCATGGGTTGCCAAGATCACATAGTGGGAACGATACTGTATGGGTGATCATTGACAGATTGACAAAGGTATCACACTTCATACCGAATAAGGAGGACGATTTAGTTGAAAAATTGACTAAGTTGTATGTTGAAAATATAGTACGTTTACACGATGTTCCACGTAGAATCGTCAGTGACTGAGATGGGTGCTTTACTTTGAATGATTGGAGGCTAATCCATGATTTGTTTGGTACTAAAATGAAGTTCAGTACGGTCTTTCATCCGCAAACGGATGGTCAGACCGAGAATACCAACAGAAGAATGGAGGATATGCTCCGTATGTATGCCTTGGATTTCTGGAAAAGGTGGGAGGACCATCTCTAAATGATCTAGTGCGCCTATAATAATAGCTACCAAGCTAGCATTTAGATGGCGCACTTCGAAGCTTTATACGGTAGGAAGTGCCGAACATTTTTTTAGCATGGGCGGAAATAGGCGAATCAAGGTTGTACAAGAGTAAAGAAGTCAAAGGTGCAAATTCGACTATATGCACTATACAAGATCGGCTTTTGGTGGCCCAAGATAGGCAAGCTAAATACTACAACGCCAAGCATCGAAACGTGGAGTTTGCGGAGACGATTTGGTATATCTGAAGATAAAGCCATTCAAAGGCATGTCCAGGATTCAACGCTTTAAAAGGTTGAGTCTGAGGTATCTTGGTCCATTTGAAGTGATTGAGCGGATTGGAGAAGCTACATATAGATTAGATCTTTCGACGGAGCTAAGTGGTTTGAACGATGTGTTTCACATATCGGTGCTGCGGAAAGGTTTGCAAGAGTCGACGCAAGTGTTGGATGATGATCATGTACCGGTCGATGGCGGGCTAACGACGAAGGTTATGCCTATTTGGATCGAGGATACGGAGATCAGAGAACTACAAAATAAATCAAACGGGATGGTCAAAGTCTGGTGGGATAATTGTGTCCGTGAAGAACTGACATGGGAGCGTGAGCAAACTATGCGAGATTAGTTTCCCGAGTTCTTTTTGTAATAGTTTGGTACAGTTTTCCTTTAAAATATATATAAGATTTTGGACGATATCTCTTAAAGGAGGGGAGAATTGTAATGTCCCAAAACTATTAACGCGCGGTGCTAGTATTAACATCAGTGTTATCCCTTAAATTATATTGTCTGGCGTCTCGGGTAGCTACCACGCGACGGTAAAATGGTATCGTGCTGCGATAGCACTCGATGCAGTCAATGCTTTTGATGAGCGGTTGAGTGACTACCGCACGACGGTAGTGATCTATCGTGTGGCAACAACACTAGGCGCACTCAACGATCTCGATGAAGCATTGAGTGACTACCATGCAGCGGTAGTGCACTAACGCGTGGCGATAGCTCGAAGCAAAGTACCTCTTGGCGGAAGTAAGTTAACGCAGGGCGGTAGCTTGCTACGTGGAAGTAAGGTGGAGGCTGCTTTGGGAGATAGAGCGATGTCCATTGGGCCAAGCGGTGACCACCTCAAATATCGTGCTGCGGTAGAAGATATCGTGCGGCGGTAGACTCTTGATATAAACTATACATGAGAATGAATTCTCATTGTTCTCTCTCTTAGTTCTTGAGGTTCTTAAGAGCAAAGTCTGGGGCTGAGCTTTGCAAGCTTGGTGAAGGAGATTTTGTTATCAGATTCACGAGCTAAAGCGAGTTCCGCAGAGAGGAAGCTGTGGTAATCAGTTCCATCTGGATCAAAAGCAAGAGCATAGCTCCAAAATGCCCTACGAGGGTAGCGAATTTCTCCTTAGACATGTGAAGTCCTTATGTTGCATAGGTGCATGAAACCCCTCACCAAAAGGTGAAAAGAGGGTGGTTTCCAGTAGGTAGATCCTGTGATCAGCAATAGAAATTGCATATAGAATCCTAAATCTAAGTACGGAATATGTATGTTGTGTGAAGCCTATCCGAACAGGTTGGTCTGGATTGGTGATTTTTTAATTTTTGTGACGGATAACACTCTGAGTATAAATGGGTATTTTATGGAGTTCGAAGGGTTGTTCATGTGAATGGTAGTAGCAGGAAGTACTGGAGCAACTCTCCAGGAAAATACCCAGGAAATACCACGTTTGTGAGAATCGTTAGATATTACAGAGCGGCAGTGAGTATCGCTGGCGATAACTCTTGATGAGTTATATTTTGTGAAAGTCTAGTTTTCTGGCACTACAGGATGCTACAGGTTTTTCTGGATAGATGTTCCAGTTGTGGCTGAGTCTGGGTATAGAAAGAGAAATTCTGTGTTAACGCCAGGCGATAGTGGCTATCGCTGGAAGTAGCTCCCAGATAGTATTGTACTTGCGAAGCCTATCTCGTGGATACCGTGTGGCTATAGCCCGTGTTATGTCACTCTGGGCTGGATTGCCTAAAGTAATCAGCTTTTGTCGTTGGCATAATGAGAGTCTTAGGCCATGTGCCGAAAAAGACTAGAATTCTCAAGGATACCATCAAATCTGGGACTGTGGATGGTGGTGGGACTCGGGAAGTCCGCTACACCGAGAATGTGCCCTGAGTGCGCAATGCGTGTGGCTGATCAAGCCTGCATCTATGGAGAATGGTGCTTAAGTGCACGTTGTTATTTGCCAAAAAATATATATATGTTGCTTCTTGTAGGGATGGAGAATCGCTGCCATGAGTGAGGGGTGGGGTAGTTATAAATTGGTCAACTAAAGCTGGCTGTTGCCATATTTGCCATCCATATGTTGGATTTCCCTGTGCAGGTGCTGGAGAGCCAAGCGGGAAATAGCGGGTCACAGCCCTTTGATGCTATGCAACCCTCGAAGGCCGAGCAAAGGCCCTTTTAGTGTTTTTTATGTGTGGCCGGCCTACGTGCCGATGTTTGTAAACCACTCCTTTGTGGAAAAACATTCGTAAGGCCTTAAGGCCGCACTGTTTTGTGTATTTTGCAATAACATTCCTATGGTTTTATATAGTGGACATTATTGATACTTGAGTTCACTTTAACCCATGAAGCTTTCGCTAGAATGCTCTGAGTTAAGATTCGTTTGGTCTTTTGATATTAACATGTAACCTCGCTTACTGTCTGTGGAATATGGTGTGGGCACCGGCTAGATCCTCTGTTATATTTCATGTGATGGATGGAGGTGTTACAAGATATCATTGCAAATTCTCCAATCTCATAAATCTCTTGAAGACATCTACACTTCCTGGGCGATGATGACTGAGGCGCTAAGTCTGATCCTTCAGGCTCAGCAATGTCAACACTGTCCTGGAGGGAGTTTGAAATTATCTCCAACTCAACCGACAAATGTTAATCATGCTGATATGTTTCATGGCCTGATGCCCCCTCTATTTCCCAATTCCAGGCTTCTCCCTGGTAGAAAATCACATCCTGGGAAACAATCAACTTGTTGTCTTTTGGTTCACAAAGATGGTATCCTTTTATTTGATCATTATACCCTACTAGGATACATTTTTGGCTTGACTCATCAAGTTTATCATGCGTTTCTATATTTTTATGTGCATAAACTATAAAACAAAATACCTTGAGGTGAGAAATGGAGGGCTTATGCTTGTACAAAGCTTCATATGTCGTCGTGTGTGTAAGAGCCATGGTGGGAACTCGATTGAGAACAAACACGGCTGTAGTTGCTGATTCAGCCTAGAATTGTTTTGGAAGTGACTTTTTGAATCATCATAGATCTTGACATTTCCACCACGATTTGATTTCGTCTCTCCACCACACCATTTGTTGAGGTGAGCCTGGGGTAGTGAGTTCCCTAGTAATTCCTGCTTCTTGACACAAATTATTAAAATTTGTAGATAAAAACTCTCCTCCCATATCACTTCTTAAAGTTTTGATTTGCCTCTCCAAATGATTTTGAACTTGCTGTTTGAAGATCTTGAACAACTGGAATGAGTCAGACTTTTGTTCTAGGTTCATTATGCACATATATTGGTTGAAGTCATTGAGTATGAGCATATAGTACCATTTGCCTCCCAATGATGGTGTGATAAATGGTCTGCATAAGTCCATGTGAATGAATTTTAATGGGTGTATTGCTCTTCTTTGTGAAGACTGGAGAAAGGGAAGACGTTGAGACTTGCCCCTTGAACCGATATCACAACCTAATTCTGTTTTTGCCAAATTTGGCAGACCGTCCACCAATTGATGTTGATATAAATGTTGCAATGATTTGAAATTGAGGTGGCCTAGTCTGTGGTGCCAAAGGTGTGTAGTTTTCTCCTCTTTGCAAGCTAGAGAAATTGCATTGGTGGGTCTGAGATCAATCGTAAAAATATTACTTGCTGATGAAGTTTTTATAGTTTTAAAATAATTCCAAACTATCACCCAAAATAGGAATGTGTACCTATCAAAATATAGTATAAAAATGTCGTATTTAGTCTCGGGGACCGTTGAGTACTTGTACTCACAAGAACGAGCTTTTATTTTATCGAACGAAAGTTGGTTTTGCGATTTTGGTAAAGTGTGCGAACAGAAAACAAGCAGGCCTACAATTTGGAATAACATATTTTGTTATCCAAAAAAAGGTGTGTATTACGAAGGTATAGCATCCCTTTTATAGAATGGAGGAGATGAGAGAAATTACAAATAAGAAATGTGGGAATAAATAATTCCAAGTATATACCGCTTTACTAATAAATAAATCGAACAAGTCGCGTGGTTAGACATGCAGGCTAACCGCTCAACAGCCACCAGAAGGAGAGAACAAGCTGCCACAGAGAACAAGCCGCCATAGGAGACCGCTAGACCGCTAGACCGCCGGTCTCCAAGTCGCCTGAGACAAACCACCAGACCGCTGGGATAATAAATAGCAACAGCCCGACAGACAAGCCGCTTGTGATAAACTGCCAGACCACCTGTCATCCGAACAGTAACAGACCGCCCGGCCTCCATACTGCAACACTCCCCTCAAGCTGGAGCATAGATATCAATCATTCCCAGCTTGTCGCAAATGTGGAAAAAGGAAGCGGACACCGGCTTGGTGAAGATATCTACCAACTCTTTGTCGGAAGTGACGAACAGAGTACAAATCTGTTTCTTCAAGATCTCTTCCCGAATAAAATGACTGTCGACTTCTATGTGTTTTGTTTTCTCATGAAAGACCGGATTTTTGGAGATGTATATCGTGACCTTGTTGTCACAGAACATAGGAAGAGGATAGTTGTAGACCTCTCCTAAGTCAAGCATGAGAGCTCGTAGCCATTTCAACTCACATGTGGTCGATGAAATACCACGATATTCCGCTTTTGTAGTAAACCTGCAGACCACGGACTGTTTCTTGCTCTTCCAACTCACAAGATTTCCTCCAACAAATGTGCAAAAACCTGATGTTGACTTGTCATCACCTTTGTCATAAACATAGATCGAATCTAAGTACGCTTCAACCCTCAAGTGACCATTCTTCTGAAAAAGGAGTCCTTTCCCTCTCACTGCTTTAACATACTCCAATATCCTCAAGGCAGATTGTAGATGACACTCCCTAGGAGCTTGCATGAATTGGCTCACTTTGCCCATAGCAAAGGAGATGTCGAGTCTGGTTACCATGAGATAAATGAGTTTGCCAACCAGACGCCGATACCTTGTAAGATCAGATAGAAGATGCGAGTCATCTGTCCAAGTTTTGTCTTCTACAGCAGCCATGGGACATCAGGCAAGTTTAGCACCAGTCAACCCTGCCTCTTTTAGAAGATCAAGAGCATACTTCCGTTGGGAAAGGACCATGGAGTTGGGATTCCTAGAGATTTCAATCCCCAGAAAGTATTTTGGTGAGCCCATATCCTTTGTGACCAGGCGTTGACGAAGGTATTTCTTTGTCAAAGCTACCTCATCCTGGTCATCACCAGCAAGAAGAATGTCATCCACATATACCGCAAGAACTACCAGACCCGAGGCGGTTTTGTGAACGAACAAGGAGTGATTGACTGAACTTCTTGCAAAACCAATGGCCGCAATAATGCTACTAAACTTGTCAAACCAAACCTGAGGGCTTTGCTTTAGGCCATAGATGGCCTTCTTCAGCCGACATACTCGTGTCTCCCCCTGAGCAACATACCCAGGAGGTTGCTCCATATAAACATCTTCATGAAGATCAAAATAGAGAAAAGCATTCTTAACATCCAGCTGTGAAATGAGACAATCCCTGTTGACAGCTAGAGAGAGAAGGACTCGAATGGTGTTGAGATGAGCAACGAGAGAGAAAGTGTCAAAGTAATCAACACCATAGGTCTTAGTGAAGCCTTTGGTAACCAGGTGGGACTTGTATCGATCCACGCAGCCATCCGGACGGAACTTCACAACAAAGACCCAGGGACAGTCAACCGCATCAGTGTCCAAAGGGGGAGGAACAAGGTTCCAGGTACCCCGTTCAGTGAGGGTTAGCAATTTTCTCATCCATGGCGGCCTTCCAATGAGGAACAACAAGATCTTCTTGGTTGATGCGGGTAGTGGCAGTCGCAGAGATAGCTAATGTAAATGCCCTACGAGAAGGAGTGAGACGATCATAGGAAACAACAGTAGCTAGCGGGTGCTGGGTATATGTCCACACCCCTTTACGAAGAGCAATGGGATGATCCAGGTCGGCGTGTTCCAAAGCAACCGGAGCCTCCATGGCAGAGAGAGTTGGCCCGGGATTGGAGGAGAGGGCCGCAGAGAGGAGGGAGAGAGCAGTGGTGATAAGGGAGAGAGGGAAGGAGGAGACGATGGAGGAGATGGTGGGAAAATCTCGATGGGAGTAGACGTGGTGGAGGGGATGGTGGGAGAAGACGAAAGAACTAGAGAGGGAGAGGGGTCAGAAGAGAAATAGGATGCATTCTCGAAGAAGGTCACATCCACGGATATGTATTTCTTACGTAGAACGGGATCAAAGCAACAATAGCCTTTTTGAGTAGTTGAGTAACCTAAAAAGACACACTTGGTGTAACATGAGTCGAGTTTGTCATGAGTGGTGGAAGGATTGTGCACAAAAGCCGTGCACCCAAAAATACACAGATGGAGAGGAAACGAATCCTTGCCCGAATATAGAATAGAGAATGGGGTTTGTCCATGAATAACCGTGGATGGAATGCGATTAATGAGGTAACAGGAGATGAGGACAGCGCAACCCCAGTAGTGACGGTTTTTGCGTTTCGCCACCCTATTTTGTTGTGAGGTATAGACACAATTAGTTTGATGAATAATATCATGTTGCATACAAAAAGAAGGGAAAGCAGTGCTAAGATATTCCTCAGCGTTGTCAGAGCGAAAGATTTTAATAGACATATCAAACTAATTCTTAATCATATTATAAAATGACGTCCATAAAGAAAATAGTTCAGAGCGATCCTTTGAAAGATACACCCACGTACACCTAGAGAAATCATCAATAAATGTTACAAAATATGAACTTCCCCGACCTATGGTTAGGGTAGGAGCAAGACCCCAGATGTCAGAGTGAACAAGTTCAAACAGCCGGGAAGATCCACAACCTTGCTTCGGTGGGAAGGACGAGTGGTGATGCTTGCCATGCTGGCATGCATCACAGTTGAGAGGAGGACTCTACGGAGGAAGGTGTAGCAGAAGCTTGCTAAGCTGACAAAGAAGTCGTGGAGGAGCATGACCAAGACAAAGGTGCCACTGGAGAAGATCAGTAGAAGATGAGGAGAAGGCGGACAGTGCAAAAACATTGTCGAGGAAGTAGAGGCCTCCGCTCTCAGTCCCAGTAGGAATCGTCCGCTTGGAGCCCGGATCCTGAAAAGAACAAGAGTAGAAATGAATGTGACGAAACATTGTAGTTGCTTGAAAAGAGAAGTAACAAATAACACGTTGCAAGGGAACTTGGGCACGTAGAGGGTATCTGCCAAGAGAAGAGAAGAAGTGACTTGAACAACACCAGTTCCATTGACCAGTGAGGGAAAGCCCTCCGCAACAATGACCGTGGGCAACCAGTCATGCTGTTCTAGGAGAGAAAAACATTGCGAATTGTCAGTCATATGATTGGTAGCACCAGAGTCGATCAGCCTTTTACCTTGAGTAGCGACATGGGCAATACCTGAAGACGTGACCACATAGGAGGACGACTTCAAAGAAGAAGTGGAAGCATCCCCAGATGGTCGAAGATGAGGATGCTTCTTCCAACAGTTATCAACCGTGTGGCCGGTGCGGTGATAGTGAGAGCAGAGAAAGAGGGAAGCACCACGTTCGCTAGATGGGAGGTGGCGGCCACCAGAGCCACTTCGCTGAGTATGGTGAGCGGATTTGTCTGGTTGAGGAGGGGAGGATAACAACGGACGTTGTAGCAGAGATGTAACAGCGGCTATACGGGCAGCAGTGGCATCCAGGGTGGGAGACTCCGCCTTGCCAAGGATTTATTGACGTATCATGTCATACGACTCAGGAAGTCGCAGAAGATAATACACAACCAGAAGCTCTTGGAAGTGTTTGTGTTGCTCAGCAGATCTGCAGAGAAGGGGCGATTTTGGAGAATTTCGGCTCCGAGAGCATGAACTTGTTGCTAAGCAGCATCAAGAGACATGGAGGGATTGGCAAAGAGGTCCGCATACATAGTATAGATGCGGGACTTCTGAACCCCCTTTGAGTAGAGTGCGACAAGATGTAGCCAAGCAGCCTTGACTATTTCATCAAGATGGATGACTGGTAGGCATTCATCAGAGAGGTTGTTAGCCAGCCATGTGCGGACAAGAGCATCATTGGCATCCCAATCGTCAAAGAGAGGGGAATGATGCGGAGGAGGGTCATCAGTGAGATGATGATGTTTGCATTGAGAGCGGAGAAGGAAGGTGAATGAGACACTCCAATCCAGGTAGTTGGGACCGATGAGTTTGGAAATGGTGCAAAGGTTACCCGAAAGAGTGGGTGGAGTAGGAGGAGGAGTGGCAATGGGAGTAGTGGTGGTAGCGATATCGGAGGTTACCATAGAAGTGAATTGCGAGAAGTACAAGTCACGGCTAGAAGGAGAGGCCACGGCGACAAAGAACAAGTCGCGATGACAAAAAGCAGAGCACAGCTAGAAACGGAGGGTGCGGCGACTAGGCACATATCATAGCAAGAAGAGCAGGTCGCGACGACTTAAGAACTAGTCACGGAGACAAAAGGAGGATGCGACGACTAAAGACAGGTCACTGCAAGAGGAACAGGTTGCGATGACTGAATAACAGGTCGCGGTGAGAATAAAAAGGAATCAAAGAGGCTGCACACACAAAGGGTAACGACAAGGAGAGAAATAAACCGCACGAACAGGGAGAAACCAGGCGGAAGAAACAAGTCGCGAAGATAGGTCGCGAGAAGAAGAATCAAGCTGCGCGGACAGAGAGGGCTCACAGAATCAGGAGGAAAAGATCGAGTCCCTCTAATGCCATGTGGGAACAGAAAATAAGCAGGCCGACAATTTGGAATAACAAATTTTATTATCCAAAAAAGGTGTGTATTACAAAGGTATAGCCTCCCTTTTATAGAATGGTGGAGATGAGAGAGATTACAAATAAGCAATGTGGGACTAAATAATTACAAGTATATGCGGCTTTACAAATAAACAAACCGAACAAATTGTGCAGCTAGACAAGTAGGCTAACCGCTCGACAACCACCAAAAGGAGAGAACAAGCTGCCATAGAGAACAAGCCACCACAGGAGACCGCTAGACCGACGGTCTCCAAGTCGCCTGAGACAAACCGTCAGACCGATGGGATACCAAACAACAATAGCCCCGCAGGCAAGCCTCTGGGATAAACTGCCAGACCGCCCGGTCTCTGAATAGCAATAGACCGCTCGACCTCCATACTGCAACATAAAGGAAACGTTAAACTAAAATAAGAAATATGATGATGGGAAATCTAATACTTGATCTATAATCCCTATGGATTAGAATAATTTCCATGAAATTATAAAATATAAACATCTAAATTATTTACTTCGACCGTGGAGGTTCCCTAGATACGAAGCACCACTCTTGTGAATACGCATTCGACTAACCTTATGTTGATCGATTAAGACCTCTCTGCCAGTCGAAACTCCTAAGGTTTCTTTAAGTGGTGAACCCCACTATTGGATTTGACTCTAATCCGGAATATTTATGCATTCCTCTCTCGAGGAGTGCATGCAACTCCATTTATCCTTGAGCGATCTACTCGTATACACAACCTCTCAGTAAATCTCGGATACGGATCTAAGATCGAATAAACATAATTGCAACTTATGAATTCAATGAAATTAAATTCAAAGATAAACCGAAGTACATAAAATAGAGTGCTTGATAATTTGAGTCTAAAAGAAGAGATTTATTCCATTCTAAAGTTCACCATGATCTAGTGCTAAATGGAAATTAGCTACTCATCATGATGAGAGAATTACATGAAAAGTTGAAGAGAGACATGAGTAAAAAATGGACTTGAAATAACACGAATAAAAGTTACACTACAAATTGGAAAATGCAAGAAATAAAGCAAAAAATACAGAACTCCAACTCCCCAAAATCTCCCCCCCAAGCTTCTGAAATTGTCTCGAATTAATAGGCAAGTTTGTTGGAGAGTCACGACCCTAGGTCACGCCCATGACCTAGGGCATGTAAGGTTTCAAACCGTCATCTTCAAGGCCAGGAAACATTGGAGAGAAACTGCCAAAAGTCATTAAGAGGCGGGTCACTCCCCTAGGTCATCCCCGTGACCTAGGGCGTGTCTTGTTGGTTGCTGGAAATGGCAGGAAGTAGAAACAACGGGAATAACTCTGGCAGTTGTGGGAAGGGTCACGCGCCCTGGTCACGCTCGTGACTAGGGAGTGAATGATGGAACATCTTGAATATGAAACTGGCCTCCTAAAGCATTCGACATGCCTGATCGTCATGCCTTAGTGACACACACGTGACCTCATAGTCACGCTCTTGACATGGGCATGTATTTTTAATCTGACGTGGAATTGAAGCCTAGAACTTAATCTGCAGGTCACGCCTGATCGTCACGCCCGTGGATGCATGGTCATGCCCGTGTCCTATAGGCGTGTAATTTTAATTGACATGATAATGTATTCTGGAACACCTGCCGGGGTCACGCCTTCTTGTCACGCCCGTGACCTGATGGTCACGCCCGTGACAGGGCGTGTAATTTGTGATTTTTTCATGTTCCTTCAGTTTGTTCCCCTGATCAGTTCTTCAAATTCCAAAATGCTATTGGTAGCCCAGTTTGACCTAAAATAAGAAAAGAACATAATTAGTAACAAAATTAATATAATATAATTATAATCTAGTTAATTATTAAATAAAAAATATAAAAGATAAAGATAAAATTAGAGTTATCAAATATCCCCATACTTACTCGTTTGCTCGTCCAGAGCAAACAACTTTCCATAGGGAGTAGAAAAATTTTAATGCTAGAAAAGAAAATTGAACCTAAGGAGTAAAATGCGTAGTCTTTTGCCTATGCGCGTAGCTATTTTAGTAGAAAACCTACTCAGCATACAAATTAGTTTTTACTTTCTTATAATGTGTTTCCATTATTATTTCTACTTTTAAATTGAAAATCTGGTAAATCTTAAAATCATATTTAGGGAGAAAGTACCGTGTGTACTAAGATAACATTGCACAAATTGAAGATTGAAATACCCTCCAATGAAATCGATCAATGACGATGGCCATAGGCTTACCCTTTTGCACTCTCGCCATGTCACTAGTTTAACTTATAAGCACAAATCAATAGGACATAACTAGGTTGAAACATAGACTTAGTTTTTTTTGCTGAGGAAAATCAAAGGTAAAAACAATCGCTACACACACCAAAAACCTAAAGAGAGCTTGCACAAAATGTATTGTCATGGCTTTAAGAATGCAGCCAATTCCCAAATCCCTTTATTTCTTTTCTTTTTAAATTTTTCATCATGTTGAAGATTTTTCGACTTCCTCTTTTTTTCATGTTCTTTTATCTATAATTTTTTTAGAGGAGGGAAAATAAATCAACTTTTTTTTCAATTAGCCACCAAAATAAAATGACTCCTACTCACTCACAAACCGTTTATATATATATATATTATATATATATATATATACTTTCAAGCTCGGTCTTTGGTCTGCAATTAGGATGCTTTTTAGGCTTTGGTAATGTGCTTGGTGAAGCTAAAACAAAATATAGGGTATAGGCTCAAATTGGCTTATCAAAGATAAAACGTTAGATACGGGTGCAAAGACTCAAACTTGCCAATAAAAGTGCTTAAATCATATTTATGCAAATGAGCTTAACTTATGCAAAGTATTGAGAATAGCTAGAGGGCAAGTTCGAGACATCGAGAAAGAAAACCTCTTTCTTGACCCACGAAATATCGCACCAGTAAACTTCTACACACTCTCTTAAGTTATTTTCGGATTTTTACTGGTTTCAAAGTTAAAGTAAAATAAACTGTTTCTACGCATTTAGAAAGACAAAAACTCTAATTGTATGCTGAATTTTTAATTCTACTTACATGTGCACTTAACTAGAAAAACAGCATAGCCAACAGTTCTACTCCAAAATTCAAAATTCAATTAAAACATCAAAATTTTCTAAACACTATGTAAAAGATTCACTAGAGATTTTGCATGTGAATAAATATAGAAATAAAGACTTCTCTAATTTTAAAATTTAAACCTAATTTTTTTGTTACTTCTTACACTTCCCGAGGTATACCCTGTGAAGGGCTCTCACCGCTACTAGGAGGTAAGATGGGGTGATATCCCAAACGTACCTTTCTAAGAAAATAAGTTTCGATTTTCTATTTTCTTTTGAATTTTTTGATATAAATTTTGAAATTTTTTGTATTTTTGTAAAAAATAAGTAAAAATGAAATTTAAAATTTAAAATTTTGTGTGTATGTTTTGCTAAAAAGAAGTTAAACTAGTGAGAAATATCCCCCCATACTTAAACGAAACATTGTCCCCAGTGTGTAAAAATAAAGAGCAAAGGAAAAGAAAACTTCCCTGAAGAGTCCAAATCTGCACCAAGTTCGACCTGAAATAAAGTACTAAAGCAAAACATAATTTTTGATATTTTTTAGTACAATAAAAACGGAAAATGCTAAAAACAGATACAGATACAATCGTCCGATTACAAACCCAAATCAAAAAGAAACCTAATCCTCATCACAATGGTGCCCCGGCTGCTGATAGTATGTTCGCAGGTCCGTAAACTCACGCGTAATACATGCCATGAAAGAAGCTTGACTCTCCTCCAACGCGGTAAATCGACCGTCAAAGCTCGCAAAACGAGCGTCAAAATTGGTCTGCATCCGGTCTAGGCGTGTGTGAATAGACCCAAACTGACGATCCCAATACGTCGAAGGACCGAGCACTGGAGAAGGATCCTGCGGTGGTGGTGGAATCTGTGGAGAGTGAACAGTGCCACTGGGGCCCGCCCCCAGATCAAGATCAATATCTCCACCACCTAATGCTCGCGGAATAGCCTTGAACTCGCCATCTCATCGTCGCGCCAGGCCGAGGGCCTGGAGGGTCTGGAACTGAATAGGAAGCGGCGTATGAATGCAGGTAGACGCGGAAGTGAGTCCCAAATCCCCAACTGTTTGGCGAGATTAGTGGTGAAGTTGCCGCCATGGACGGCTCCCAACCTAGCATTCTCGACCTGATGCCGAAAGAAAGTCGCAAGTGTGTGGCCTAGGTAGAGTGGGGCCTGGTTGAACATACTATATAATTATAGTAAATCCGCCAGAGTCAACACGCCATGGCTATCGCCGCGATTGGTGATGTTGAAGGTGAGGAGGTTGTGGAGAATACAAAGGGCGGGAGAAATGAGGTGGCTGCCTTTTGATTTTTGGGGAGTGTATGGGACGATATCGTTTCTGATTTCCAACCAAAAAGCAATAAGGTTGAAGTTGGGAGGGAAATCAGTACGAAGGGCAGAGTAGGCGGGAGAAACGGAAAAGGCCTCAGTGCAAAATCCCATTGCCACGTTGAGTTGTCGGATGGTGAGTTGATGTGCTATGCCACCCATTCGGAAGATGATAAAATCATCTGCCGCTCCCCAATGGAACTCGAATGAGGCGAGGAACTCAACGATGAGCTCTAGGAATGTGGGCTCCGAGATTTCAAAAAGAGAACTCCATCTAGGGGTGGATAGAAATTATCGGACCAGATCCGCTGCGCCGAAGGTAGCAAGGATCCCGCAATCAAGAATCCAAAAAATGCCAAAGGGTTTGGCGCGTAGTCGTTCACTCTGGTCTTGTTGCGTGGAGTTATCAAAAATAAGCATAGCCTCCGCTGCAGCTGGGTCCGCGGTGTTCTCGGAGGAGGAAGTGGTGAAGTGAGAGTGATGACGAGGCATGGTGAGAATAAGGAGAGGTTTTCGGCCAAAGAAGGAAGGGAAGAGAAGGTGAAGGCAAGATGGTGTGGAGAAAAGAGAAGGGGAGAAATCCTATTTATAGGATTTTCTGGGTCGGTCCCGCCCCCTGTCATGCCGATGACTAGGGTCCGTGTCACCTTCATGGGTATAGGGAAAAAGGAAAATCTCAGGAAAATGCAGAAATAAATATTCTGCAGGTCACACCCCTGAGTCACGCCCATGACTCTAGGGCGTGTAACCTAAAATATGGGAAAAAATAAGGAATCTGAGGCATTGACCGGGTCATTGCCTCGAATTCGCTAGACACGGCCCAGGGTCACGCCCGTGACCCTGGGGATTGTAACTGAATACGCATGCTTGGTTTACTTTTCCCATTTTTTATTACGCGTAAGTCACGACCGTGATATCCCAATGTCACGGGCGTGACATTATTTGTTACGGGCGTGACGGACAAAATGTTTTTAATTTACATTTTTAATTTTTTTCTGGACGCGAGGGCACTGTGAATATCACGGCCGTGACCAATGAAGGTCACGCCCATGCCATGAATGAAAGACGAAAAAAAAATGCGATCTACGAAACCAGTCTCGGGTTCCGCAAGATGAACCAAACATGCCTCTATCACGCCCGTGACCCACAGGTCACGACCGTGACATGGTTGTGTACGAACAGAATTGCAGAATTGTTTTTAAAAATTTTCATATTTTAAATATTTTTGTGACAGAGATAAAATAAACTATATAAAAATTACTGACATGAATGAATCACATGAACTTGACGATCGAACCTGACCGATCGTCATGCAGCAATGAACCTTTAAACATGCAAAAACTCAAACATAAAATTAAATAAAAAGAAAGGATAACAATTGTGTGCTTCCCACAAGCGCTTTGTTTATGGTCGTTGAGCTTAACAAAAGTGGGGCAATAATTTATGGGTTCCGAGGGTAATTTCCTCCCGGTGCTCATTAGTAATATCGTCGGAGAAAAATATTTTCAACCGGTGCCCGTTCACTTTGAATTCGCCTTTTTTGGGGTGAGAGATAAGGACTGTCCCGTAGGGCCACACCTCTTTTACAATAAAAGGGCCGGACCAACGGGACTTGAGTTTTCCTGGAAACAGACGTAGGCGCGAATTATAGAGGAGAACTTGGCCTCCCGGTTTGAATTCTTTGGGGAGCCTAATTTTTTTTATTATGATAAAATTTTGTGTGCTCCTTATAAAGTTTATTACTTTTATAAGCGAAGGAGCGCCACTCATCGAGCTCGTTAAGTTGGAATTTTCAGAGCTCTGATGACAAATTTTCATCTAAATTTAAAAATTTAAGCGCCCAAAAGGCACAGTGCTCAAGCTCAATCGATAAGTGGCATGCTTTCCCGTAGACTAATCGGTACAGCATACAACCAATAGCGGTCTTTTACGCGGTCTGATATGCCCAGAGTGCGTCGTCAAGCTTAACCGACCAATCCTTTCTATTAGTAGAAACCATTTTTTCTAATATTTGTTTTAATTCACGGTTTACTACTTCTACTTGGCCTCTAGTTTGAGGGTGATAGGGAGCGGACAACCTATATGTAATGCCATATTTAGATATAACTTTTGCGAATTGTGCGTTACAAAAGTAAGTTCCCCTATCACTCATAATCGCCCGCGGTGCTCCAAATCATTAAAATAGATTTTTTGAGAAATTGGGTCACGACTCGGGCATCATTGGTTGGAAGGGATTGTGCTTCCGTCCACCATGACATATAGTCTACCGCTACCAAAATATAACGATTTCCAAAGGAAGTTGGTAGCGGGCCGACAAAGTCGATTCCCCATAAATCAAAAACCTCAATTTCTAAAAAAGAATTTAAAGGCATTTCATTGAGGCGGGAAATATTACCGGAGCATTGGCATTGTTCACAATGACTTAAATGAGCGTGAGCATCTTTAAAGAAGCTCGACCAATAGAAGCCTGGCACAAGTACTTTCTATGCCGTCCGATTTGCATTATAGTGCCCACCGACGGGTCCCTTGTGGCAATGTTTCAATATTTAAGCGCCCTCCTCATGAGAAACACATCTCCGCACCACTTGGTCCGCACAAACTCGAAAAAGAAATAGATCCTCCCAAAAATAGTTTTTCAAATCATAAAAGAATTTCTTCTTTTCTTGATAAGAAAAACCATTTGGGAGAAATCTCGCAGCAAGGAATTTTGCGAAATGGTCGAACTAAGGGGTGGGAAGAGTTATTACCTTATATAATGTGAGGAGGCGCTCCTCGGGAAATGTATCGTCAATTTCCTCCTCGATAAGCTCCTCCGAATTAGGGTTCTCCAATCGAGAAAGGTGGTCTGCCGCTAGATTCTCTGCTCCCCTTTTGTCACGGATCTCCAAGTCAAACTCTTGAAGAAGCAAAATCCACCGAATCAATCTTGGCTTGGCATCTATTTTCGTTATTAAATAGCGCAAAGTCGAATGATCGGTAAAAACGATGAATTTGGACAAAGTGAGATAAGAACCAAATTTATCAAAAGTAAAAATAACGACAAGAAGTTATTTCTCAGTGGTTGTGTAATTTTCTTGTGTGATGGTTAGTGTTTTGCTCGCATAATAGATAAGATGAAAATTTTTATTGAAAAGTTGTCCTAAGACTGCAACAACGACAAAACTACTAGCACTGCACATGATTTCAAAAGGAAGATCCCAATTGGGAGCTATCACGATAGGTGCGTTTATTAATTTTCCTTTTATAATAGAAAACACATGCAAACAATTTTCATCAAAAATAAATGGTGCATCTTTTTATAAAAGATGAGTGGGGGGGTTGCTTATTTTTGAAAAGTCTTTTATAAACCGGCGATAAAAACTGGCATGCCCAAGAAAACTACGTATGACCTTAACATTTGTAGTGGGAGGCAGTTTTTCTATTATTTCTATTTTATCCATGACCACCTCAATACCCTTACTTGAAATTTTATGGCCTAATACTAAACCTTCTCGTACCATAAAATGACACTTCTCCCAATTTAACACTAAATTTGTGTCCTCTCATCTTTTGAGAACAAGGGAGAGGTTATTTAAACATAAATCGAACAAATCTCCAAAAACGGCGAAATTGTCCATAACGACTTCCATTATATCCTCCACTAGCTCGTCAAAAATCGCTAGCATACACCTTTGGAAGGTTGCCGGTGCATTACATAGTCCAAACGGCATCCTTCGATAGGTGAAGGTGCCAATGGACAAGTGAAGGTTGTTTTCTCTTGGTCCTCGGGCGCAATTGTGCTTTGGAAATTTCCCGAGAGACCATCAAGAAAACAATAAAAAGAGTGCCCAGATAACCGTTCAAGGATTTGTTCAATGAACGGTAAAGGAAAATGATCCTTTTAGGTTGCATCATTTTATTTGAGGTAGTCAATGCAAACCCGCCATCCGGTAATGGTTCTAGTATGGATTAATTCATTTTCATCGTTTTGCACTACTGTTAATCCTCCTTTCTTGGGCACCACTTGGACCGGACTAACCTAGGTACTATCCGAAATCAGATACCCGCGTCTAATAATTTTATAACCTCCACCTTAACTATCTCCTTCATATTAGGATTTAGCCGACATTGAGGTTGAATAGTTTATGAGAATTTTCTTCTAATAAAATTTTGTGCGTACAAAAGGAGGGATTAATCCCTTTTAGATGCGTAATTTTCCACGCAATTGTGTAGTGATGAAGTTTTAAAACATTTAATAATTTCAATTTTTCTTCATCGGATAAGTACGCCGACACAATAATGGGAAGTTTTGAACCCTCTGCTAGAAATAAATATTGTAAATGATTTGGTAATTGTTTTAGTTCTAAGGTTGGAGCTTCATCATAAGAGGTTTTTAATTGGTCAATATCTAGTTCTAGAATTTTGAAAATAGGCTCACGTGTGACCGATTTATTATTACTATTTTCATGAGAAATTAGATCTAATGTTTCAAAATTTTCTTCATGAACAATAGGAGAATAAAAATGTTCAGAAAATTAAATGGAGTCTTCATCGGGAGAAGCCTCCAAAAAGAAACATGAGTCGTCCTTAGTAAGCATATTTCTCATAGATGATTTGATAGTAAAGATAACTTCTTCATATCCGACTCTAAGGAGAGGTTTACCGTTACTAACACCTATAATGGAGCATGAGGTGGTGAGAAAAGGGTGACCGAGAATAAGCGGAACCTTGGTGTCCTCTTCTTTGTCAAGGATGACAAAATCTACCGGAAAGATAAATTTGTCAACTTTGACAAGCACATCATCAATAATACCCATAGGGTATTTAATAGACCGATCCACCAATTGGATGCTCAATCATGTTGGATTAGGCTCTCCTAATCCCAATTTTTTAAATAACGAATAAGGCATCAAATTAATCGAGATGCCTAGATCGGCCAACACATGTTTCACCAATAAAACGCTAAATAGAGAAGGAATAGAGAAACTACCCGGATCAGTTAGTTTCTTAGGCAATTTATTAAGCAAAACTGTCGAACATTCCCCATTCAATTGGACCGTGAAAATATTCTCAAGTTTCTTTTTATTAAATATAAGATCCTTGAGGTACTTTTCGTACTTCGACATTTGCGCTATAACTTCGTAAAATGGTAAATTTATATGGATTTGCTTAAATAATTCTACAAATTTACCGTAATGGTCATCCGTCCAGTCTTTTTTTAATTTAGACGGATAGGGAAGAGACGGTTGATATTCTTTATTTTTATTTTCATTAAAAACCTGAGGAGGAGGAGGAGATGTAGAAATTGTTACCTCTTGTTGAACCGGATTTGAAGAAGTATGCACCTCCTTCCCACTCTGTAGTATGATAGCCTTCACGTGCTACTTTGGGTTGGGTTCCATATTGCCCGGTAATGCCCTTGTTGTCGATCAGAGAGCATCTTTGCTATTTTCCCAATTTGACTCTCCAGATTGTGAATAGATCCGGTGAGATTTTGGATATTGGAGTCATTAGTTGTCGCATATTTATTGAATGCATCCTCGAGAGCGGGAGGTTTGGGAGCTTGTGGTGGAAAGTAAACGGGTGGAATTGTGTTTGGGGGGCGAGCCGCATTCCCTGGATTACTCCAAGAGAAGTTGGGGTGATTCCTTAAACCCGGGTGATAAGTGTTACCAAAATTATTGCCCGAATTGAAAGGTGGTCGATTTGGATTACCCATGTAATCCACATGTTCGACAATGGTGGAAGGTTCCCAATAATGGGGTTCACAGGTAGGTGTAGACGAGGAAGCAGACATCTCGTCCATTTGTTTTTGTAGTTTCTCAACCTGGAGAGATAAAATACAAACCGTATTAATTTCATACATCCCAGCCGATTTAGGTGGACAAGACCGGGGTGTACTCCACTGATACGTATTCATAGCCATACCTTCTATAAGTTCTTGGGCGGCCGCCGATGTTTTATTGTTTAACGTTCCACCAACGGCGGAATCAATATGTTGCCTCATTTGTTTATTGAGGCCATTATAGAGGGTTTGCACTTGCAACCAATCAGGGATTGCATGATGCGGACAACGACGAAGCAATTCCTTAAATCGCTCCCAAGTATCATATAACGTTTCCATATCAATTCGGGAGAAATATGTAATATCATTGCGCAACTTGGCCATCTTAGCGTGCGGAAAATAATTTGTGAGAAATTTTTCCATCATCTCGACCCAAGTAGTGATGAAGCCTCTTGGTAGAGAACCCAACCACTGCTTGGTTTTGGTGCGTAAAGAGAAAGGAAAAAGCCTTAGCTGAATGACATCATCAGAAACCCCATTAATTTTAAAAGTATTACATATTTCTAAAAAGTTAGAAATATGAGCATTTGGGTCCTCATCTTGAAGCCCGTCAAATTGTAGAGATTGTTGTACCATTTGAATGATGCTATGCTTTAATTGAAAGTTATTGTTCGCAATATCGGGTTGAATAATACTTAAATGCTCCTCATCTAAAGATGGTCGGTCATAATAGGTCATAGTCCTTTGATCGACCATATTTGGATTTGGGTCTCCAAAAATTGAAGAAAATTTAAAAGATGGAGAAGTAGAAGAAGAAGAAGAAGAAGAAATATCACCTACGGATTCCTCAACCAAATCTGGAGAATTGAGATTGCGGAGTCTTAGGCATCGCTGTAAGTTTGCTCGATCTCCGGATCCAAGTCAAGAAGATTTGACGGATTCCCTCGAGTCATAAATCAACATAAAAACAAAACAAAAAGAAATTAATTTTGATTTTTAAAATAAAATGAAAATGATAAAATTAATAGCACCTTGCTTTCAAAATATCAACAAAGAAAGTCCCCGGCAACGGCGCCAAAAATTTGATGAAGATTTTAGAGTTTAAAAATAATTCCAAACTATAACCCAAAATAGACAAGTGTACATATCGAAATATAGTATAGAAAATGCCGCATTTATACTTGGAGACCGTTGAGTACTTGTACTCACAAGAAAGAGCTATTATTTTATCGAACGAAAGTTGGTTTTGCGATTTTGGTATAGGAAACATTAAACTAAAAGGAGAAGTACGATGATGGGAAAACTAACACTTGATCTAGAATTCTTTTGGATTAGAATAAATTTCCATGAAATTATAAAATACAAGCATCTAAATTATTAACTTCGACCGTGGAGATTCCCTAGCTACGAAGCGCCTCTCTCGAGAATACGCATTCAACTAACGTTAGGTTGATCAATTAAGACCTCTCAGCCAGTCGAAACCCCTAAGGTTGCTTTAAGTGGTGAACCACACTATTGGATTTGACTCCAATCCAGAAGATTTATGTCTTCCTCTCTCGAGGAGTGCATGTAACTCCCTTTATCCTTGAGTGATCTACACGTATCCACAACCTCTCGGTAAATCTCGGATACGAATCTAAGATCGAATAAACATAATTGTAACTTATGAATTCGATGAAATTAAATTCAAAGATAAACCTATTACATAAATAGAGTGTTTGATAATTTGCGACTAAAAGAAGAAATTTATTCCATTCCAAAGTTCATCATGATCTAGTGCTAAATGGAAATTAGCTACTCATCATGATGGGAGAATTACATGAAAAGTTGAAGAGAGACATGATTAAAAAAAGACTTGAAATAACAAGAATAAAAGTTACATTACAAATTGGAAAATGCAAGAAATAAAGCAGAAAATACCGAACTCCAACTCCCAAGAATCTCTCCCCCAAGCTTCTGAAATTGTCTAGAATTTATAGGTAAGTTTGATGGAGAGTCACGCCCCTAGGTCACACCCGTGACCTAGGGCGTGTAAGGTTCGTAACCGTCATCTTCAAGGCCAAGGAACGTTGGAGAGAAACCTCCAAACGTCGTTAAGTGGCGGGTCACGCCCCTAGGTCACGACCGTGACCTAAGGCGTGTCTTGTCGGTTGCTGGAAATGGCGTGTCTTGTCAGTTGCTTGAAATAACTTTGGCAGTTGTGGGAAGGGTCACGCCCCTGGTCACAACCGTGACCAGGGCGTGAATGTTGGAACGTCTTGAATATGAAATATGCCTCTTAAAGCAGTCAGCACGCCTGTTCGTCACGCCTTAGTGACACTCCCGTGACCTCACGGTCAGGCCGGTGACATGTGCGTGTATTTTTAATTCAAAGTGGAATTGAAGCTTGGAACTTCATCTGCAGGTCACGCCTGATTGTCACACCCGTGGCTTCATGGTCACATCCGTGACCTGTAGGCATGTAATTTTAATTGACGTGTCAATGTATTCTGGAACACCTGCTATTGAAATCGAAATCTCGGTCTCCTGTGTAGTTTGCCCTCGGGGAAGGGGTGATCGCGCGCCTACTTCACTCCTGCAAGCAAAACAACAAAAGAGACAAGGGAAGAACCGACCCAAGGGCTTGGCGGGGAGGACCCACCACACACCCGGAAGATCTGAGAGCACTTCCCCTCCTTAGCCAAAGGATGAGCTAAGGTACCCTCAAAAATCACTTGAAAACTGGAGCAAAAGAGCACAGGAAGCATACCTTCTGGGGTACCGCTTGGGTCCTATTTATAGTTTTCAGAATCTGAACTGCCAATAACCAAAATGAACTGACCTGAAGTTACCAAAAAACCCTTGGTTGGGTCTGCCAATATCCAAACTCCGCTGTTCTGAAGGGCTTTGGGCAGACCAGCTGGAGCAAAACAGTAAAAAGTACCTCATGGATCCAGGCGAGCTGGGGAGCCTAGCCACCTCGGCAGATCCGGCCCGCCCACTGTTGCCGAGCTCCGTTGTGAGAGTGCGAGCTGGGACGACGAGCAGGCCCATCCGTCGACTTCCATTAGTAGATCTCATCCCAACGAATCTTGCCTTAGCTCGGCGAGTGCCGAGCTCGCGGTCGACGAATGCCGGGCTCGGGCTCGGGTTTTCTCTACCGAGCTCGCCTGGGACCTGGATGATCTGAGCCGGCCGGTCTGGTTCTTGGCTCTCTCCACTCACCAGATACGGGGTTGTACACAATCCCCACTCGTTTTGAGCTTGGCAAAGCTCGGAAAGAAACATCCAACCCCAAGTGTTCGGCAAGTGCGGGGTGGACTGGAGGGAATCTTTGGGTGGTGTCCACCTGTTGCTATATATATGCACCTGCATACCTGCCTGACTCTTGCCATTCACTTTGCTCTAATCCTGCCAAGATGCCGATCCCCAAGGAGATTCAAGAGCGGCTTATGCGTGCCCGCCAGGCCTCAGCTGCTCGTGTAGCCGCCTTGATAGCGGTCCCAGTCGCTGTGCCGAATTTAGGCCTTGCCGAGCCTAACTCCAAAAAGATGAAAACATTCCCTCAGGCGGCCGATCCCATCTATGATGACCTTAGGACTACCTTGGAGCACGAGACCAACTCCTCCACTCTGCCTTCCCCTAAAAAGGAGAGGAATATTGTCGAGATCCGCGACGGCCCAGACAGCCACCCTGATGGCGCGGAGGATGTCGCGCCGCAAGACACCACCCTGCGGGCCAAGACCAATCTTGGGGACACGCGGTTCATGACTCCGGAGAACCATCCCTGGGACCCGTCCCCTCCTTTTGGGACCTTGGGGGCGAGCTCACAGAGGCCGAGTTCGCCTGTGGGCGCCAGCTCTCCTCAGCAAGTTGTCGTGACCTCGGGGGCGGGTCTGGAAACCATCCCCATTCCGGGATTCGAGCTCCTCTCACTGGGAACGCGCGGCCCAGGTCGCGGGAAGGATCCGCGAGCTGCTCTCCACGCGACAGTGTGGGGGGCAGGAGCTGCGAGACCGGGGTAGATAAGCGGCGGCTCCTTTGCAGAGCCGGCCGGTACTCGCCTCCTGATCTTCCCCCTGCTTGCGTGCCCCGCTTTCATATTCCTGCACTTGGTCTTTGTAATAAGTAACCTTAAAATATTCTTAGTCATGCGACATCTAAATAATATATTGCTTTTCATTGACTTAGCCTTTATTGGAACATGCCGGAAGTCGGCGAGCTAAGGGTTGGCGAGCTGTGCCGATTGGACAGATTTGGAGGTTGGAACGCGCCGGAAGACGTTGAGCTGGGGGTTGGCGAGCTGGGCCGATTGGACAGCTCGGCAACCTAATTACTTTTTCTATAAATAGCCCCCTCCCCCACCAACCCCCGTACTACCGCCTTAGCTACTTGCTTCTCTCTCTTTTCATGTGCTTTCTCCCTTTTCTGTTCGCGCTCCATCCATTTTTATGCGAGTATGGGCAAGTCCACCAATGACGCTGATGGCCACACCAAGTGCGCCCTGCACTTCACCGATTACTGCTTCTTCGAGGGGAATACCACCAAGGAGGAGCTCGCGTAATTTGTTGGCGACCACGTTCCGCCGGGCTTCAAGGCGCACCGGCCGAGGAAGGGGGAGGCCATCAATACCTTCTATGACGATGAGCTCACCTTCCCCATCTCTCATTTTGAGGTGGGGTTGCGCCTCCCCCTCTGGCCGGAGATCCGACAGATTCTGAAGTACTATGGCGCGGTGCCCGCGCAGCTGAACTCCAACGCCATCACCATGATGGTGGCGTTCGCGAGCTACCTCCGACGAGAGAGGATAGAGTTCAACCTGACTATGTTCAGGAAGCTCTTATCCTATATGGCGATGCCGGACGGGGTCGCCTACTTCGGCGGCTCGCTGATCAAAGTTCGCGAGATCGTGAATAAACAACATAACTCGATGACCAAGATTGCTTTTATCAAGGGCGAGCTTGGCAACATCCCGTACTCGCCACAGCAGAAAGGAGAGGAGGTCTACCGCCCTCCGGCTGTGTCCGACAACGATGCCGACGTCCACAAGTTTTTCCTCCACAAGGACTTCGAGGTCACCTTCCTGCGAAGGGGCCTCGACGCGCTCCTCCCCGTCCTACCCGACGAAGGTATTGTTCCCTCCACATTTGCCGAGCTCGCCCGGTCGCCGAGCTCGCCACATTGCTGTTGAAGATCTAACTTTTTTCAAGTTTTTCCTTGTAGGGGAGCGACTAATTCTTGTGAACCCGCCGTACGCGGACTCGGGGTTGTACCCGGACCCCCTTGCTCGCGAGAAGGCGGCGGCGGCCTGCCGAGATGAGGCTGCCTTCTCCCAACCCTCTTCCAGCAAGAGGAGATCTGAGGATGCGGGATCGAACCCGCCACACCGCCAGCCATTACTGAAAAAGATGAAGAAGGTCGTGCTCACCCCGCGGGGGAAACAACGTCAACAACATCAATCCAGCCCCAAGTACATAAGCTCGCCCGAGACCATCCCCGACGCGTCGCCGGAGAGCCCGCTGGAGGAGATCACCAGCAAGGGGCGGAAGGGCGGTGAGGCTCTTGCTCCCTCTATGGTGATCTCTCCACCTCCATCGGCAAAGAGGACGGCTCGCGAACGCGGGGCGCAGAAACTGCACCCCCTCTACAACTTTGGGGGGCGGTGGAAAGACTCGGCTGGCGAGCCCATGTTGCAGTGGGACGAGCTGGACCACCGGGTTTCCATCTCTACCCTGTACCCTTCCTGGCATGACCGCGGGCCCGCCACCGGTCATGCTTACACCCTCGGCTTCGGCCTTTATGGCCAGGAGGACGCCGAGGCCTATAAGAATATGACCCTGCGACAGCTTGGCCATGAGGGTCTGTAGGCCCATCTGTGGGCTATGGAGCTTCACCACATGCAGACCCGCCGCAGCTTCGCCCTCAGCAACCAACTCCAAAAAGCCGAGCAAGCCCGCGATGTTGCCAAAGACAAGGTCGCTGATCAGGCGAGGCAGCTCGGCATCGCCGAGGGTCATCTCGCCCAGGCCGCCGGCGGGTTGGTGAGTATCGGGCTCCCTCTTCCCTCTTTTACTTGAAATATTTTGCACTGCCATTAATGAACTCTTCTTATGTCAGGATGCAAAGGCCGTCGGGGAGCTACGGGCTCGCAATGCTGAATAGGAGGAGGAGATCGGCTAGCTTCACGTCCGGCTTGCCGAGCTGGAGGGGCGAATGCGAAGCTGAAAGAGGAGAATCAGCACCTCAACCGCGAGGTCCGCCGCCAGGCTGAGATCTTCTTCCCGCCCAGCAGCGCCGATCTTACCCTCCCCTAGAAGAGGCCAAGGATCTTTGGTGAGGCCGACCTCGTCGAGTGGCTGCGGATCAACTCCATCCAGGCTGCCGAATGTACCCTTTAGATGATGAAGGACACTAGAGTGCTGGCGGAGGGATGCGACGAGATCTCGGCCCGTGACCTGATGCCGAGCCTATTCCCGGCTATGCCTCCCAGCGAGAAGGAAGACAGTCTGGACGCGCTGTTTGGGAAGGGCTTTCTGGACCAGTTAGGCAAAGGGGAGGACCACCAATCTGGCGGGGGGGGGTGGGCGTGGTCTAAGAGCATATATTTTCTTTTGTTTCCTCGCTGAGGCGAGCTCTACCTGTAAACATTACTGTTAAATGAAATAAATTTTTGATTATAGTCAAGCCGTCCTCTTCTTTCTCCTTTTTTCTATTTTCTGTCCTTGCTGTGTTCTGCCTGTTCGCGAGCCCTTCCCCAGGCGACCTCGCGTACATAGACTTCGAGTAGAATAATTGCTAGGACTCCTCCCTGAGAGCACCTTTTGAGAGTTCAGCAATCCCCAGGGCTCGCCATAGCTTGCTCGCGAGCTGTCCAAGGCCTTATTTCAATAAAAATTCAAGTTCACTATAATTTCTCTAAGTAAAATAATGTGCGGGCGGGGCGTCTTGGCGGGATTCGCCTCCCCTTAGCGAGGTCCAAGGGCTCGGCTCTCCAATTCTCGGGATTCTCCTCAACTCGCTTGCGGGCAGCCCATAATCTTGCCAATCTGGAAACCAAATTCACCAAATTTTCCTGAGTGAAATAGTGGGGGGACGGGGAGGCCCGGCTGGACCCACCTCCTCCTAGCAAGGTCCCGGGTCTTAGCTCGCCACCCTTCTGCCGAGACTAGGGTGAATTGGCGAGCCCGAGCCCGCCCTTGCCGAGCTCTCCCCTCTTATCTTTAGAAGAGCTTGTTATGCACTACCCGGAGAGTGTAGGACTTCCCCGAGGGGTTTCCTGCCTCGCAAGCTAGGTGAGAGCCTGACAGCGGGATTTTCTCGAGTTCTAAGGATGACACCGAGCGACTTCCAGCCCTGCCAGCTAGGTGAGAGCCAGACAGCGGGATCTGCTCGGGGTCCCGGGCTGATACCATCGAGTGAATTCCAGCCCTGCCAGCTAGGTGAGAGCCTGATAGCGGTATCTGCACGTGGTCTAAGGATGACACCGAGTGACTTCCAGCCCTGCCAGCTAGGTGAGAGCCTGACAGCGAGATCTGCTCGGGGTCCAGGGTTGATACCATCGAGTGACTTCCAGCCCTGCCAGCTAGGTGAGAGCCTGACAGCGGGATCTGCTCGAGGTCTAAGGATGACACCGAGTGACTTCCAGCCCTGCCAGCTAGGTGAGAGCCTAATAGCGGGATCTGCTCGGGGTCCAAGGCTGATACCATCGAGTGACTTCTAGCCCTGCCAGCTAGTTGAGAGCCTGACAGCGGGATCTGCTCGAGGTCTAAGGATGACATCGAGTGACTTCCAGCCCTGCCAGCTAGGTGAGGGCCTAACAACGTGATCTACTCGGGGTCCAAGGCTGATACCATCGAGTGACTTCCAGCCCTGCCAGCTAGGTGAGAGCCTGACAATGGGATCTGCTCGAGGTCTAAGGATGACACCGAGTGACTTCTAGCCCTGCCAACTAGGTGAGAGCCTGACAGCGGGATCTGCTTGGGGTCCAAGGCTGATACCATCGAGTGACTTCCAGCTCTGCCAGCTAGGTGAGAGCCTGATAGTGGGATCTGCTCGAGGTATAAGGATGACACCAAGTGACTTCCAGCCCTGCCAGCTAGGTGAGAGCCTGATAGCGGGATCTGCTCGGGGTCCAAGGCTGATACCATCGAGTGACTTCCAGCCCCGCTAGCTAGGTGATAGCCTGACAGCGGGATCTGCTCGAGGTCTAAGGATGACACCGAGTGACTTCCAGCCCTGCCAGCTAGGTGAGAGCCTGACAACGCGATCTGCTCGGGGTCCAAGTACAGTTCATTTTTTCAGGTAAACTCACTGCGACATCATTGTCGTGTTAAGGACCTTTTATTATTAAAAATCAAAGCACCACTTACATGAATTAAGGGAAAAAGTGTTTTAAGTCGCCACCACTCCAGGTGAGACTTAGGGTCTCGCCCTCCTAGTTGAGGCAGTGGCAGGCCACATCCGCGTCAACCCCCGGCATCTCCGCGGAGCTCCACGCGAAGATGTCCACGTTCTTCTAGATGCATTCCAGCATCCTGCCTTGGTCCTCCAGGGTCAGCCCTCTGCTGACATGGACCTTCTCCACCCAACCTTCTCGGGTGTGGACCTCCAGCTCCACCACCTCTTCCGCAGCTTCCAACCGGGACTGCTCCCCCCATTCTTCAACACCCCTACCCTCCGGGACGAGGGCCTCTGCCTCTGCCTCTTCTTCCACGGCCATTTCCTCGGCCGACTCCTCCTGCTATCTCTACCACGACGTAGCCCTCCGCCTCCAGCTCCTCCCTTCTAGCTTCTTGTTCCACCTCCTCCATCCTTAGCTCCATCTCCTCGGCTCCCTCTTGCCAAGAGATGGAGTTCACAGCGGTGACATAGCATTCACGCGCCACTTTAGGGTCCCCCCTGACTCTGACCTGAATCCCCTCGGCATTGAACTTCAAGCACTGATGGAATGATGAGGGGATGCAGTGGAATGCATTGATAAGGGGCCTTCCAAAGATGGCGCTATAAATGCTGGGGGCATCCACGATGTAGAACCTGCAATTCCTGGACTGCCCCCTAGGGTGACATGGAGCCCTACTCCTCCCTCTACTTCCTTTCTCTCCCCTGAAAATCCGAACAAGGGCCCATCCGAGGCCAACACCCTCTTCACCTCCACCTTCATTACGTCAAATGCCTTCTTAAAGATGATGTTGACGGAGCTTCCGTTGTCGACAAGGATCCGCGAGATGGTAAAATTTTCGATGGCTGTCTGGATGACCAGTGCATCGCAAAATGGATCCTCGTGATCCAGCATGTCTCTCCTGGATCCAATACCCCGGCTGGGTCTCAAATGTAGTCATGGTGAAAAAAGGGGAAGGCAAGCTTGTCTGCAGTGGACCTCTTCTTTTGTTGGACGGGGCGTGCTCCCGGGTCCTAGTTGAGGCAGTGGCAGGCCACATCCGCGTCAACCCCCGGCATCTCCGCGGAGCTCCACGCGAAGATGTCCACATTCTTCTAGATGCATTCCAGCATCCTGCCTTGGTCCTCCAGGGTCAGCCCTCTGCTGACATGGACCTTCTCCACCCAACCTTCTCGGGTGTGGACCTCCAGCTCCACCACCTCTTCCGCAGCTTCCAACCGGGACTGCTCCCCCCATTCTTCAACACCCCTCCCCTCCGGGACGAGGGCCTCTGCCTCTGCCTCTTCTTCCACGGCCATTTCCTCGGCCGACTCCTCCTGCTATCTCTACCACGACGTAGCCCTCCGCCTCCAGCTCCTCCCTTCCAGCTTCTTGTTCCGCCTCCTCCATCCTTAGCTCTATCTCCTCGGCTCCCTCCTGCCAAGAGATGGAGTTCACGGCGGTGACATAGCATTCACGCGCCACTTTAGGGTCCCCCCTGACTCTGACCTGAATCCCCTCGGCATTGAACTTCAAGCACTGATGGAATGATGAGGGGACGCAGTGGAATGCATTGATAAGGGGCCTTCCAAAGATGGCGCTATAAATGCTGGGGGCATCCACGATGTAGAACCTGCAATTCCTGGACTGCCCCCTAGGATGACATGGAGCCCTACTCCTCCCTCTACTTCCTTTCTCTCCCCTGAAAATCCGAACAAGGGCCCATCCGAGGCCAACACCCTCTTCACCTCCACCTTCATTACGTCAAATGCCTTCTTAAAGATGATGTTGACGGAGCTTCCGTTGTCGACAAGGATCCACGAGATGGTAAAATTTTCGATGGCTGTCTGGATGACCAGTGCATCGCAAAATGGATCCTCATGATCCAGCATGTCTCTCCTGGAGAAGGTGATCATATCATCTAGTGGTGGGGTTTGGGATGTGGAGGAAACCCTCCGATGATACATGGTGTGGAGGATCGCCTTCCGGGAAGCCTCGACCCCCCCCCCCCCCCCCCCCCCCCCCCCCCCCCCCCCCGTGGATCACTCTGATCCCTCCTTGGGTTTCAATGTACACCCTGTCTTTGCAACGGTCCTCCTCTGCCCGAGGCAGGACCTCCTCGATCCTCACTTCCTGACGCCCCTGCTGCTACTGCCGCTGTTCCCTATTCCCTCTCATTTCGAGGAACTCCGAGCACGTGGCTGTGGCGTGCCCCTCCTCCTGATCAAAGTCGCAATAGGGAAACTCCACCCTAACTTCTCTCCTCCTCCTCCTTGTTACTCTCCTCTTCTCCCCCAAGGCTATGGCCATAGCCTTTTCTTGATCGGGGAGTCGGGGCCTCTGGGCCTGCCTCCAGCCCGGGGTGTGGAATTGATCTTGCCCCCTTGGTGGTGATCCCTTCCTTGGTACACTCTCTGGGGCCCCTGCCCTTGCCACTCGGGCCTCCAGCCCAGCCGACGGTCGGGCTCCTGATGCCCCCACCTGGGCTGCTGCTGCCCTTGGAGCTGCCTCTGCTCCCTCTGTCGGGGCTCTCCTCTCCTCTCCTCCTATCCTCTTCCTCCTCTCGATTCCCTCTCCTCCTCCGTGGCCCACCTGGCTAGCTTCCGCGCAAACTCCAGGGTTGACTCCTCCCCGTCAACCTCTCTTGGCGCCCTCTCCATTAGCTCCTCGTAGTAGAGGGGGGGGATACTCTTTAGCTCCATCTGGAAGAATCCCTGCTGTAGGCCCAGGGTGAAAGCCATCATCAAACTATGGCCTGACATCTCCTGGACCTGGGTGACCTCCTCCTAGAACCGATCCATGTAGCTTCCCAATGTCTCCATCACTCCCTGCTTGATGTGGAACAGGGACTCCAACTCCTTCTTCCTCCTCTTCGAGGTAGTGAACCTCAGCATGAACCCCCGACGTAGGTGTTCAAAGCAGTAAATTGAGCTGGCCGGCAGCTGATGGAACCACTCCATTGCCTTCTCCTTGAGAGTGATGGCGAAGAGTTGACATTTGAAGCCGTCCGACATCTGTCGGATTGAAACTACGTCCTCGAACCATTGGACGTGCTGGACGGGGTCTCCCTTCCCGGTGTAGTAGGACATTTTGGGTTCCCTGAACCCATCTAGAACCGGGGCAGAGGAAACCAAGTCACTGAAGGGGCTCCCTCCCCCTACTGGGCGAGTTGGCCCATCTAGCGAGCCCAGCTCGCCGAACCGGCCTCCGCCTGTCGATCCGGCGAAGAGCTCGCGCCCGGGGAGCTCGCACCCCAGGCTTTCCTCGGCAGCCTCCTTCCCAGCTCGCCTGCCGGGGGCATCCTCGCCTAGAGAGGGGGCAGCTGCGATCTGAACTGCTGGAGTCGAGCAATCAGCCCGCGTGCCGCGTGCAAACTTGACAAGGTTCAGCACCTCGTTCCTGAAATCCTCGAGCATCCCCACTGTGACAAGAGGCGGGGGGGGGGGGGGGGGGGAGTCCGGCCTGTCAGATCCTAGTCCTCCCGTCATCTAGCTCGCTGAAGTTTTTCTGCACTGACCACACTCCATGCTCACTGCACCAAAATGTTGAAACCGAAATCTCAGTCTCCTGTGGAGTTCGCCCCGGGGAAGAGGTGATCGCGCGCCTACTTCACTCCTGCAAGCAAAACAACAAAAGAGACAATGGAAGAACCGACCCAAGGGTTCGGCGGCGAGGACCCACCACACACCCGGAAGATTTGAGAGCGCTTCCCCTCCATAGCCAAAGGCCGAGCTAAGGTACCCTCAGAAATCACTTGAAAATTGGAGCAAAAGAGCACAGGAAGCATGCCTTCTAGTGTACCCCTTGGGTCCTATTTATAGTTTTCAGAATCTGAACTGCCAATAACCAAAATGAACTGACCTGAAGTTACAAAAAAACACTTGGTTGGGTCTGCTAACAGCCAAACTCCGCTGTTTTGAAGGGCTATGAGCAGACCAGCGGGGGCAAAACAGTAAAAAGTACCTCATGGATCCAGGCGAGCAGGGGAGCCTGGCCACCTCGGCAGATCCAGCTCGCCCACTGTTGCCGAGCTCCGTTGTGAGAGTGCGAGCTGGGATGACGAGCAGGCCCATCCGTCGGCTTCCATTAGTAGATCTCAGCCCGATGAATCTTGCCTTAGCTAGGCAAGTGTTGAGCTCACGGTCGACGAATGCCGGGCTCGGGCTCGGGTTTTCTCTGCCGAGCACGCCTGGGACCTGGATGATCTGAGCCGGCCGGTCTGGTTCTTGGCTCTCTCCACTCGCCGGATACGGGGTTGTACTCCTGTCGTGGTCATGCCTGCTTGTCACGCCCGTGACCTGACGGTCACGCCCGTGACCTGACGGTCACGCCCGTGACCAGTTAAATAATTTGTGATTTTTTCATGTTCCTTCAGTTTGTTCCCCTGATCAGTTCTTCAAACTCCAAAATGCTATTTGCAGCCCATTTTGATCCTAAATAAGAAAAGAATGTAATTAGTAACAAAATTAATATAATAAAATTATAATCTAGTTAATTATTAAATAAAAACTATATAAAAGATAAAGATAAAATTAGAGTTATCACTTGTATTTAACTGTGTCGTTCCAACAACTAAGGTTGTGTGAGGATGACATATGAGGCATTGTTTGAGATCAAAAACAACCATATAGCCTTTTCTGAGCTGCTGTGTGATACTGAGAAAATTTTGTCCGATTGTTGGCACATACTAAACATCAGTAATTTACTTCTGGACTCCCTCAGATGTCATGATAGAAACTGTCCCTTTTCCTTCAATATTTTCCTTTTTCCCATCACCTTCCTAACCCTTAAAGGATGTAAATTTTCCACTAAGGACCCATTAGGTCAATCAAAGTTGTCAAGTTGACCAAAGTCAACCCTAGACATAAAATGGTCAAAGTGCCCTAATTAAGGGTCAAGTGGCCTCCAAGTTTCCAAACCAACCCTACCCAACCCTTCCTAGATCCTAGGGGAGGCCAATGGTACACTAATGACCCATTGGGGCCAACCCAAAAGTCCAATTTGACCAAAGTCAATTCAACCCTAGTTTATGTCAAATTACCTTAAGTTGACCTAACCAAGCCCAAGCCACTTGGGCTAAGCTCAATTTGAGTGGCCAATTAAACTTAGGAGGCTGAGAATTTTCCAAAATACAACTTATTTTCTAGAAATAGTGAATAGGAGAGAGAAATCCCCACTTCCCCTATAATGGAGGAGAGAGAAAAATGGTCATTCATGACTTGGAAGGCCAAGGGGCCTCCTCTCTTCATCTCCAATGGCTTGATTCATCGCCCCCATCAATTCTGAGAAGTTCAAGTGGTTTTCCAGGCCCTTTTAGTGGCTGGGTGCACTGAACCATCACTTGTCCAAAAAACCTTCTTCATGGCCATTAATGGTGCAATCAAGTCGTGGCCTATCCTCTCCCCATCTGAACATTTTAAAAGATTCACCAAGTTGAGAGCAATCATTTCTAACTTTCCTCTGAAGGAGCCGAGCCCTTTGGATGAATAGTTGCAGAGCACCGAGCAGCGCCACCACCGGCAATGGCGACACAACGATCGACTCGACTCCAGCCACTCTAGAAGGTCATGTTCCTCTCCTCTTTCTTAGTGGATAGATCCACTCCTATTGGCCGCAAGGTTCGATTCCAATTGGTCCCAGATCAAGAAGGCTGAAAGCTTGTTTTCAAGCTTTTTCCTCCACTCAGAACTCACTGTTCCAGCCACCTCTGGCAGGCCAACCACCGCGAATCGCCAGCCACCACCTCAACGAAGGTGGTGTTGGCGGTGGCTGGCCGTGAGGAGGCGTGGGTGGCCGAGAATTCACGGGCAAACATCGCCTAGGATTGGCCAATATTGGCCATTGGATCCAGGAGAACGATGATGGGATTCCGTTAGTTTGGCATGTTAAGATTCGTGCACTGATTAATATTATTATTTGAACTATTTCATTTTTGTCACATAACATGTAGAGGCTTGTTCTAATTATTAAAAATAATTAGGTTCATATTCAGGAAAAATGTTCTATATCAAAGTTGTATCCCTTAAAGTCTATTTTATTTGAAAATTGGTGTCAACCAATTTGGGTCACTGGTATGACCACAACACACCAAATGGTGCAAGATATACCTAGGATTAACCAGACACAAACTTGTGTTCCCCCACTAAACTACTCATCCAAATGCTTTGAAATTTTGGTCATAGTTTAGTATCATCAATATCTTTGACATATCCAAAAATGGCAATTTTTGGAGAAACTTTTTCTATAGTTTAAGTAAAAGTTTTATAATTAATTTATGATTTAATTACGCGGTATAATGACCTCAAAACCAAACAAAATTTTGGTGGATGACCCTTAGGGTCATGGTAGGTCACAGGTAAAAATTGTAGCCCATTTGGGTTTGATTTGATTGGGTAATGGTGTGACCAAATTTTGATCCTATTAAGGATAAATTAGGGCAAATGTGTATTTGATGGGTTGAGTGGCCAATCCTCATCCAAAAGGGATGAAACTCGGGCCACTGCCTCAAAGTCATCTAAAACACCCTCCTTAAGATAATTTGAATGGTTTTGGGTAGAGATGCCTCATGACCCTAGCGTAGGCCCTAGAGTTGAGGTTTGGGGCTTAGTGAAGGACATGGGATAGTATGTCCATGGATAGTCTTGGAACTTGGTTGTTGAGTTCCTAAACAAAAATTGGCTCTAAAAAATGGTTTTAGGATTTTTTGGAACTTACATCCTCTTTAAAATAATTATGAATAGTTTAGGACACTTTGGCCAAATATTTAATTACATGCTCAAATGAACTTGGATACTTATGAAACTTAGGCAGAAAACTTGGATTGATGATATTGTTCCCCTGAAATTTTATTGTAAATATAGGGTTGATAATTTTAGTACTTTATTCACAAAACCTAAGTTTGATTCAGTCACAAGATAATTATTTAGGATTTATTTACTTACTGGAAAATTATGTAACTTGTTCAGGGAACATTTTAGGACATAATCATGCTCTGAAAATTTTTATAAATATATTGAAAGACTTTTCATATAGGATCGTTCACAAAGTGCCCTTATCCTTCACAAAGTGCCCTTAGTTGAATATTTTTTAATAATTCATTTATGTGACCAAATGGTGTTGGTAAATTATAATTTTTGGTCAGTAGCACTTTGTGGTCATAACTATCATCTAGTATTTTTTCTCATAATTTTTGGGTGGTTAGTTTAATTCTTTTCCTACTAATCATAATATTGTGGTTGTTTATCCAATAATTTGTTGAGGGCCAAATCCATTTTAGAAAATTGGGATTTTTTATATTTACTGCTATTTTGATGCTACCAAATTGTCAAAATTTTGCAAAGGCCATACCTAGCCAGGAAAGTGTACTTGATGTTCAAAAGCATATGAGGCCTGATTTTGCAAAAAATAAAATAAATACTAAATAAAGTAGAAAATTCAAACTTCTCTGGATTTATCCCTAAAATATCTTGATAGACCCCCAGTAATAATCTTAAGTCATTTGGATGAATATTTGAAGGGGTCAACATTCATACACATCATGTAGCTTAGGTTGTCTGCACACATTAGAAATTGTAAAAGTAGAGAAACATGTGGAACTATTTTGGTAAAGGGTATTTGGTGTACCTGATCTGGTTGAGTATGAATGAGGTCACCATAATAAGGTAGGTTGTGTGAGTCTGGTTGTGCAAGGGAAGAGTTGTGCTCGGGATCGACGATGGACCGTCCTTCCTTGGAGAGAATGTCTATGTAAGATTAGAGCTAGTTCAAGACTAATGATAACAAGTTGGAACATGGGTAGATCCCAATAATAATAAGTAACTTACGAAGGGGAGCTTTGGGATTCAATCCATCATAGTTCTTAGTGCCCCCGAGAGCCCTTTACAGGGAATGCCCTGGGCAGTCCAAGGTTAACCTTAAACAATAAGATTAAAATGTTAAAGAGTAAAATTAGGGCGTCACCTTCACTCAACCTAATGACTTGGGAGGTTAGCTTGGTTGGATTATTCGAGCTTTAGGCTCGGTGGTTGTGGACTTTGCTGTGATTCATGCTCCTATATACTGTGATTTTGTGGACTTGACTTGATTGTCTCCTTTCATGTACTTCTACTTCTTGGTGATTACTAATACTGGCAGGATCAGCATTTTGTAGTGATGACCTCCCAGAGTGTTGTTGTTACTGCAAAACAGCGATTTTGGGCATAAGACCCTGTAGCGTAGAAAAAAATTGGGTCTTATATACTGGTATCATAGGGCTAACCTCGATCCGAAGAGAAGAAGTCCACAAAACCCTAAGCCACCCGCGCGAGCTTAGTTTGAGGACAAACTAGCAGCATAAGCAATGATGTGCCCATAAGGGGAATCACATGCAAAGTTTACTTTTTCATTAGTTCCACTTGTATATTAAATATCAATTGGAATTTTCCTTTGTAGCCTGCGATGAACCCTACCCTTTAACAGGGTACACCTCAGGAACAGAGCATAGTTCCACCCATGCCGGCTCCTACTCCATTCTAGTAAACGGTGATGGGGCAGACACTAAAGGCTATTCTGGAGGCCTTCAGGAATCAGCAGGCTCCGGCTCCTCAGCCAAATCCCGGGGCTAACCGGCTGAGCGTCTTCCGGGGTCTTTCTCCTCCATTCTACCTCGGGACAGAGTCAGTAATCTATATAGAGGAGTGGCTGGACATTATTTACGAGATGCTGGCTGGGATTCGATGCCCGACAGACGAGCTATAGCCTTAGCAATTTCCTGTTTGGAGTCACATGCGATGAGATGGTGAAAGTCACTGTTAGACACCACCTTCGCGGTAGTGGATTACGCAGACATTTCCTGGAGGAATTTAGAGCAGCTCTATTGGAACATTTTATACCACTATCGGCAAGGGATGAGTTGGAGGATAGGTTCCTGCACATGAGGCAGGGCAGCAGGACGGTGTTGGAATACTACCGCGAGTTCACACATCTAGCCCGCTTTGAAACAAATCATCAATCCTTGGCAGGGGATACCTAATCTTGACGCTCACCTAATTAAGCACTCTATAATCGATGCAAAGTCTCATCAATCTATCCTTTTTATTCACAAACAACACAGGAACACCACATGGAGAAGAACTCGGCCTAATAAAACTGTTATGCAGCAACTCATCAAATTGGGTATGCAGCTCATCCATCTCAGGAGGGGCCATACAATACAACACCTTAGCAATAAGAAGAGTACCCAGCTCCAAATCTTTGACAAACTCCACGTTTCTCTTGGGTGGAAGACTAGGAAGATTATCAGGGAATACATCAGGAAACTCACGCATAACAACGATCTCCTCAACTCACGGCAAAATACCATCGGTCGCCAAAATCGAAACCAAACATACAAAACATCAGGAATTTATAAGTTTCCGAGCACATACCACAAAAATAATCAGAGAAACTTGGCACAGAAAACCATAAACTCTCCTGGGTTGACCGTTGTCCATCTTGAAGTCCAAGAGCTTGACCTTGCACTGGATGACCGCATCATACTTGGACAACCAGTCCATGCCCAAAATCACATCAAAATCTTCCAAGTCTATCACCTTCAGAATAACAATGACAAGAAAATCTCCTAACAGAATCAGACAACTCTGAATGCCTTGATCCGATACCACTGATTCGCCAGAGTGAAACTTGAAAAAAATGCATCCCCAACAAGATCGAGGGTCAAACCGTGACGCTCTATGAAGGTTCTAGCCACAAATGAGTAGGTAGCACCAGAATTGAAAAGAACACGCACACGACGGTTCTTGACCATAAAACTTTCTATATAAAATTGTATATGCAACTAAGGAAACAAACGCCGAACTACGACTACAAATTAAAAGCTAGAAACAGGTTAGGATATAACCTGAAAAACTTGAGAAGACGTCTGAGCTTCCTCCAAAGATAACACGTTCATCTTGCCCTTCCACTTGTCCAATAGCTGCGGCGGCGGCAATGCCTGAAGTGGGACTAGTTGCAATGGGGGATGAGCCTGCGGGCACTTCCACTTAACTTATCCCTTCTGCCCACACAAGAAGTAGGTCTTGTCCTTATGCAAATAATGGGCAGCATCATGCCCCCTCCGCTTACATGCAGAACAAACCAAATCTCCATTAGGAGCACCTTAAATCGCATGAACCTGCTCCTTATTCTGAGCTCCTAATCTCTGGTAACATCTTTCAAATGTATGGCCTGGCCGGCCACAGAAACTGCATATTTCTTTGCTTCTTTTCCCTGAAGCAGTGCCAGATTCTTGGGAACTCTTACCCTCACCGATATTCCTCTTATCCTTTCTTATTTGTTGACCTCGGTTCTTGGCATTATCAATCGCCTCAACCTTCAGAGCAGCCTCCACAACTTTAGCATAGCTTTCAGATCCATAAGCACTAGCTAGCTACTGGATGTTGATCCTAATACCACCCAGAAATCGTTTAACTTGGCTAGACTCTAAAGATACCATGTCCGAGGCAAATCAACTCAGTTTGCTAAACTCCACCTCGTACTCGGTAATAGTAAGCTGCGTTTACTTTAGATGCAGAAAATCATTCATCAGACGGACTCTATCGACCAATGGCAAAAACTTATTTACCAATAACTCCTTAAAGGATTCCCAAGAACACCCATCCTTAATATTCTCCTTCTCTCTCGGCCACCAACTCTTAACAAGTCCCTTGAGTTGATATGTAATGACCATCACCCTCTGGTCTGCTGAAACTCCAGAGTAAGCAAACATATCCTCGATGGCTATTATTGAGTCATACAAAGCCATAAAATTTGCCCTACGATCATAGGTAGGTGGTCCTAGTCTCTGGAAATGCAAAATAAACATCATCTCTGGTGGCAACAACACTGGGGGTACCAGAGGAGCATGGGGAACAAGGATAGGAACAGTCTGACCAATAGCCGAGTCCTGCACTCGGGGCAGCTATCCTGATACAACTGATAATAACGATTGGATCTGTGACTACATCTCCACCATCTTCCTGGAAAAACGTCTCATTACTCTGCCACAGACTTTCAATCACCGCATCGCTCTACGCACCTGAAGACTGGCCCTCTGACTGAGGAGTCAACCTAGTCGCCACATGCTTAGGTGTTATTCTAATAAAAAATGAATACTAATCAAAACCAAGCCCAAAAGCTTGCACCAAAAAACATATGTAACACCATCTATTTTGCGATATTTAATTTAATTCATTATTTGCCGTGTTTATGACGTCAGGGCGTTACGTTGATCCGTTTTCGGCATTTGTCGTTGTTAGAGCGTAGTTTTAGCTCTTATGTTTTCCGTGTGTGTGGCTAGGTTTAGCCTGTTTGCAAGATTTCCTAGCGAGCCGGGACTATTTTGGTGACTCGGTGGAGCGTCTTTGAGAATTCTTGTGTTTTGGTTTTAGGAGCTGTTTACCCGAGTTTGGTTCATCGAATCTTAATTTCGACTGTGCCGTTGGGTTCGTAGCATCGGTATTTATCTACAGTGGGATTTTCATAAAATTTCGGGTAAGTTTGGTTTTCGGGTTGTTTTGATGTTTTATTTAATTAATTATGTTATCCTATAATAAAATAATTGGATAAAAGCAGTATAAATAGAACCCATTGCTTCAAACCGTAATCATTTATCTCCCTAGTGAAACCATCGGCTTGTTGTGGAAGAACGAGAGTGGCAGACTTTCCTAAGCCTACGGCCGCCGATTTCTGGAGTTTTGGTGCTCGATTTCTTCCTTGGAGAGTGGATCCGGGTAGATCTCGCCTAGATCTACGTTTCAACGGCAAGCTTTTCCAGTTTCTTGGATTTTTAGAGGTTTAGGTATGTGGTTTTGACCCTTTTATGTCATGAAAAGTTTCAGGAAGTGTTGCTCAGGAAGTTTCAGGAGCGTTTACGTGGCTGGATTGGCGATTTTAGGCAAGTGGTGTCTTCTTCCCCTAGCCAAGCTTGTCTTTTCATGTATATATTCCGTACTGTTCTTCCTTTTGTAGTAGTTTTTGGGAATAGGGTTAGATCCGGCCTTTGCTGATCAGCATTATGGTATTATTTTTCCGGCCAAGTTCAACAATCATATCATTCAATGTAATAGTTTCTTGGAGTAGTTGTCAGGTTGGAGTGGTCAGCGTTCATCAAATTGAAGCTACTTCGTCGAACGGAGTTCGACGAACAGAGGAAAATCATTGAACGAAGTTCGATGAATAAATCGCAAATCATCAAATGAAGTTCATCGAGCTGAGCCAATTCGTCGAACAGAGTAGATTCGCTGAGTGCAACCCTAGGCGTTGAGTATAGCCCTTAGGAATTGAGTGTAGCCATAGCACTGAATCCAGTTTGAAGCCTAAGTCCAAAAGTATTGAGTGTGTTGAGTGCACTCAACGTATTGATGTGAGGTTTGTAACACTAAGTGTAAAAGCGTTGAGTGCACTCAACGCGACATTGAGTGTGATGAGTACACTCAACACTTTGTTGTAAGGTCTGTGACGCTAAGTGTTAAAGCATTAAGTGCCTTGAGTGCACTCAACGCGGCGTTGAGTGTGCTGCTTACACTCAACGCCATCAGAATTTGACGCTAAGTCGGAAGGAGTTGAGTGTGCTTGAAATACTCAACGCGACATTGAGTGTGCTGTATACACTCAACGCCATCAGGAAATCTTGGAGTATAAATGTAAAAGCATTGACAGCGTTGGCTCACTCAATGTCGTCACTTTATTCAGCAAGTTAAGTAAAAGTATCGACAACATTGAGTGAGCTGAACTCACTCAATGTCGTCGCGCTGTGTTTAAGTGTTGAGTGAGCTGAACTCACTCAACGCCATCATCTGTTCTTGCTGACTGTGTTTAAGCGTTGAGTGTGTTGTGTTATTGCATCGAGTGCGTAGACTGCACTCGACGCGGCGTCGAGTGTAGTCGATGCTTTTTCCTTAGCTTTGTGTCCTTTCACCGATTTGACGTGTATCTCTAAGGCTTAGCCTTGCCAAGCTAGACTCGTCGGTTTGCTGCTGAATTTGTTGAGTTTGGGTTTATGGGTATTTGGATATATGGGGTTGGTTTTGTTGGCGTAGTTTCGTGAATCATTACACCCAGGCATGTTTGGGTCTCATTTTTTGGGCTGTTGGGTTGTGTTGGATCAGATGGCCACAACCGCAGTCTCGTTTTTGAGGTGTTTGGGTCTGTTAGTTCGGGTTTGACCGGTTTGGTCCCGACTCAGATCCGGTTGTATTACGGTGTTAATGATTCACGTGTTTATTGAGCCCTTGCCACATTTTTGTTTCCTATGGATTAAACTTATGCTACTTCTGACTATTCTAGCAGATTATTTCGGAGTATAACTCCGTTCACACTTGGTGCAAATTTCATTACCTTTTAACTTTATAAGTTCTGCTATTCAAAATCTCTAGTTAGTTTGCTGTGTTTTACTTTGACAACTATTCAGCTTTGGGATTAGTAATCTTGCTACTCCCTTATTATTGACAGTTTTGTTTGCCACTTGTATTTTTATTGCTGAGGTGTTCTTTCTTTGAATGCTTAAGGTTTTGAGCAGTAGCCGGTTGAGCGGCTAGGTTTGGTGTTTGCTTGTGGACTGCAGTGTTGCAGAGGTTTCCACTACCTTGATAGGTAGTTCCTTGTTCTTTTCTTTTTAGTACAGACACTCATACTGACCAGTGAGTTCGTGTCAGTTTGTTGACGCCCACTGGTGGTTTTCTTTAGAATTGCTGAATACTCTGCTAAGCTGCTAGTTTTGCCTTTTATGGATGTTTTTCTTGCTCTCTGGGAATGTTTTATGCTAGGTTGCATGTTATGTATTTTCACTTATAAAAGAATTACTACTTGTAATTCATACATCTCATATTTCCAAAATTACAATACTATTTTCTTGCTAACGTAAAGACTATTTTTATACTTATAATAAATCTAGGGTCTTCCATGTCATGAGTTCCTTTGGGGATGTTTATACTCATGTAGGGTGTTAATCAACATAACCAAAGTATTTTTCGCACCGTATAACTATACGTCTACTCGTGGACTAGTTGATCCACTGTGCCGAGGGATACAACCATCCAATTTAAACTGGTTTTTTACTTAATAACTTATGTATTTCATATAAACTGTAGAGTTTGGGGTTTTGCCTGAGCGCCTGCAGTTATCCCCTGCACGGCGTGGCATCACGATGCGTATTTTCTCTTACTCCGATATAACATAAATGTTGAGAAAATGCGGGTTATGATAGTTGGTATCAGAGTTAGGTTGCTTTGACAATTGGTCGAGCAACCTTCTTTTGTTGGTGTTAGTTGTCTAGTGTCATTTCATACACACACACACACCGATGTGTCATCAATACGTCTTGGCTGAAGCGTGAACACTACACTCATAGCATGGTAAGAAGTATACGAGGCATTTTATGTAGTATGGGATGCATAATATGTGTTTGTATATGGATCCACCATAGGTTGCAACATGTGATGGTTATGTAGTATGGGATACATAACCATCATCACATAGGTGCCCATTAGCATTTTTTACTTTTTCATTACATGCGATATTATGTAGTATGGGATGCATAATATTTCATGTGTATGCCGCTCATAATATGCATTAAGGCCTTTTTAGAATGCATGACACATCATGCATAACATAACATAGCATTTGCACATGTGCCAAGCTAAAGATTTATATGATGACATATGTACACACATTGTTTTGAGTCAAAAGAATACAAATTCATGCATTCAAGGTCTTTGCCCAAGAATTAATAGGATGATGGTATATCATCCTAGGATTAAGCATTTCATCATTTATAAAATTCCCAGAGCAAGTTAGCAGCAAATGCAATTATTAATGTATGTTTTGTCTGTACTAGGTTGTATGGTTCTAGCGGTTAAGCTAGGTTTTGACTAGTTATCGGTTGCAATTATTAGAATGTCGAGATGTACTTCATGAGGTCGACTCCCCAGTCAGAGGGCTAGTCGTCTAGTTCTCATAACAAGGCTATGATTGAAGGATTGCGACAGAGCAATGAAGCTTTGTCTAGGCAAATGTTGGAGATGCAGTCGCAGATCCAAGCCTTGTTGATTGTCACTACAGGACAGCCACTTAGAGTTCAGGACCCGGCCATGGGTCAAGGTGTTCCAGTTCCTCCTGCTGCACTGGTGCCCCCAGCTGTGCTGCCACCAGAGATGAACTTCATCTCGCACTTCAGCCGATTAGGACCCCCCTACCTATGATGGTAGGGTAGACTTCACGACTTTGGATGACTGGATTATTGTCATCGAGGATATGTTCTCTTACTCCAGAGTTTCTGCGGACCAGAGAGTAATGGTCGCTGTCTACCATCTCAAAGGATTGGCAAAGAGTTGGTGGATAATGGAGAAGGAAAACTTGAAAGATGGATGTTCTTGGGAAGTCTTCAAGGAGATTTTGCTGAAGAAGTTTCTGCCGTCGGTCGAGCGAGACTGTTTGTTAAATGATTTCCTACACTTAAAGCACAGGCAGCTCACAGTGAGTGAGTATGAGGTGTAGTTTAGCATGCTGAGCCGGTTCACGCCAGATTTAGTAGTTTCTGAAGACAGCATAGTCAAGCATTTTCTGGGTGGTCTGAAGAGTGACATCAAATAGTTGGCAAGTGCTTATAGATTGAAGAGTTATGCTGAAGCAGTCGAAGCAGTTCTTAAGGTTGAGGCAATTGATAATGCCAAGACCGAGGACAACAAATAAGAAAGTATAAGAGGAAGATTGGTGAGAGTAAGAGTTCCCAGGAATCTAGTGCTGCTTTGAGGATGAGGAGAAAAGAAATATGTAGTTTCTGTGGCCTGCCAAGCCACCCATTTGAGAAATGTTTCAAGAGGATAGGAGCTCAGAAGCAGGAGCAGGTACATGCGATCTAGGGTGCTCCTAAAGGAGATTTGGTTTGTACCTCATGAAAATTAAAGGCGAATGATGTTGCCCACTGTTGGGACAAGGTTAGAGTTTGCTTTCGGTGCGGACAGAAAGGTCACGTCAAATCGAAGTGCCCGCAGTCTCAGCCTGTGCTGCAGCCAGTTCCTCTTCAGGCCTTGCCACCACCGCAGCCTATAGACAAAGGGAAGGGAATGCTGAATGTGTTGTCTCTAGAGGAGGCCCAGACTTCTGCCCAAGTGATTTTTGGTTAGCTTCTGACCTTGTTTTTGTTCTGTTTAGCTTGTAGATGTGGTTTCGATGTAGTTCGATTAGTTATGTAAGCGTTTTATAGGGAAATTTAAAGTAAAGAACCGTTGGGCACGTTTTCTCTTTGATTTCGGTGCTACCACTTGTTTATGACTAGGGCTTGTGTTAAGCGTCATCGTTTGACTCTCCATCAAATCAGCGATGCATTTCAAGTCAAGTTTCCTTCCGGTGATTCGGTGGTGTCAGACCAGGATCTCCAGAGTTGTCCGATTTTGTTAGGCGATTTTCTAGCAATTGTTGACTTGAAGATTATAGACCTGGAAGATTTTGATGTGATCTTGGGCAAGGACTGGTTTTCCAAATATGATGCGGTTATCCAGTGCAAGGTTAAGCACTTGGACTTCAAGATGAACAACGGTCATCCCGGAAGTGTTTATGGTTTTCCCACCAAGTTTCTCCGATTATATTTGCGGTAGTGCTCGGAAGTAGGTAAATTCCGGATGTTTTGCTTGTTTGGTTTCAGTTTTGGAAACCGTTGTTAGCTTGTCACATATAGAGGAGATTCCGGTGGTGCGTGAGTTTTCAGATGTTTTCCAACTAATCTTCCTGGTCTTCCGCCTGAGAGGGATGTAGAGTTTGTCATAGATCTGGAGCCAGGTACCCGTCCTATTGCTAAGGCGCCATACCGGATGGCCTCGCGTGAGTTGGAGGAGTTGCATACTCAGTTTAATTAGTTGCTCTTGAATGGTTTTATTAGGCCGAGTTCTTCGCCTTGGGGTGCTCCCGTCTTGTTTGTAAAGAAGAAGGATGGATCAATGAGGCTGTGTATTGACTATAAAGAGCTGATTAAAGTCACCATTATGAATAGATATCCCCTGTCTAGGATTGATGACCTGTTTGATCAGTTGCGTGGTAGCTCTCTATTTTCAAAGATCGATCTTCATTCAGGCTAACACCAGTTGAGGATTCGTGAGGCAGATATTCCACAAACTGCTTTCCGTTCGAGACATGGACATTTTGGGTTTTTGGTAATGTCCTTTGGTTTGACCAATGCTCCCTCTGCCTTTATGGATATGATGAACCGCGTGTTCAAGGATTTTCTAGACCGCTTCATGGTTGTATTTATAGATGCTGTTTTGGTGTATTCCCGCAGTGCTGCTGAGCATGCCCAGCACTTGTGATAGTTTGTTTTGTATTCAAGCTATTAGAGTTTTGTTTAGGTCTTTATTGTGCAAATCTTGTCTTATTAGCTTATATGTCCCCTCCTCTTGTATTTATTTATGCCACTAATATTTTTGTGCTCTTTTGTAAGTTTTCTCAATTTTCAGCCAAAATGACCTAACACGGCCACCAACACGGCCGCGTCATGGGGCGTGTCACCTGTTCCCAAAGAATCAACCACCAAAGGAAAGTACAAAGTTCATCCCGACCAGGAAACGACCTCCACCATGGCCGTTTCGCTGGCCGTGTCAAGCTGGTCGTGTCAACATGAACCGTGTCACCAGGAGCTGATGACTTTCCAACAGAGGACACGACCACCAACACGGCTGTGTCGCCAGGCGTGTCTCCACCTCATCAACGCATACAACCCGCCATTAATGCACCCCCGTCAAAGCCCATCAACTGCAGAGGACACGACTACCAACACGGCCGTGTCGTCGGCCGTGTCAGCATGGGTGTGTCCGCCGATTCGACATTGCAATGATCATTTCCCGCCAGAACCAGAGCTTAAAGTCAACCAGCATGGGACATGACCACCAACACAGCCGTGTCACCGTCCGTGTCACCTCCTCTTGAATTTCTATAAATTCAGACCCCCCTTGAGTTCATATAGTTTTTTTGCTGAGTGGGGGAGGTGCTGCCCTTTTGGTTTCTGAAGTTTTTCATGCTTTCTCTCTCTCTCTCTCTCTCTTTCTCATTTTAGTTTTTCCTAATACTAGTTTAGTTTAAGCTTTTGTAGTAGCCTTTGTAATTGCTTTATTTGCTAATGGTAGGGCTAGAATAGGATTTTACTTTTCATGCACTTGTAATCTCTTATTTTCAAGTTGTAAGATCCTTGTGTTCATTAATAAAGAAGTGTTGTTTTCTCTTCCATTTCTACTTTGTTTTCATTATGTTCTTCTACCCATCTCTCCTCCTCTACTTCACCATGAGTAACTAATCCTTCTTGTACTCGATCTTGATGATCCGAGGTTCGAGTGATTAAGTTATGATGCTTTGAACTTACCTTTTCTTTTTAGGGTTTAGCCTTGAATTACTCTTGATTTATCATGGGTTGGAGATATATCATCGATATATATTCTCCACCTTTGCTTTCATTCTTGGCTAGCAGAGAGGCCGGTAGTTTGAAGTGTGCGCTGAAGAGTAAAGGGAGTTGTACGCACCCCTCAAGAGAGGCAGACATCCAAATCTCCCGGATTGGAGTAAAATCCAATAGTCACCTCGTAAAGCGAGCTTTAGGCCTCCGATTTAGACGAGAGTTGGTCGGACTTTCCTAAACTCAGTTGGGAACAACTTCGAGAGAGGCATGTTCAAGCTTTAGGAACCTCCACGGTCAAGGATCTTTACCCTATTAAGCTTAGGTTTATTTATCGTGTTTTTAATCGACTCTTGCCAAGGTGATTCTTGATCGAGTGCATTTCTATTTCATCGTTCCAACCCTTCAGTATAATTGTTTATTTTACGCTCTCTTTATTTTTTTGTGCAATCAACTCTCTTTTTATTTCCTTTCTTTAAGCACGTTTAAATTTTCCCCTTAAGCCTAAGATTTCCGTCGGTAAAATAATAGCCTTCGTGTGAGTAAGCTTACTCAACAGTTCCCGGATTTTAATACGACACTTGTGTCCCCTTGCAATAGTACGATAGGTATAGTTGCCTAGTTGGATTGCTAGTTCGGCTGCTCTCTTTTCTTAAGCGAAAGGCTGGCCCACCAAGTTTTTGGCGTCGTTGCCGGGGAACAACTTTCGCTGATAAATTGAAAACATGAACCTATTAATTTTGTCATTTCTCTTTCTCATCCTCCTTCTAAAAAATTTTATTACCACTCTTAATAGAAACCCGCTTCACAATTTTTCTACACCACCTAAATCTCTCGAAAAGGGCAAAGCGGTTTTAAGTTCCGCTATCTTGTCTAGTACCTTGCGAACCCTTCACTGGGTAGCCTTTGGAAAGTTCGGGAGTTAAAACATAAAAAAAAATCTATTTCAAAAAAATCTTATTAAACCTCTTTTCTAGTTTATTTATTTCTCTTCCCTCTCTTCTCTTCTTTTAGTGCATGACCCGAGGGAATCCGTCAGATATTTTAGACCTGGACCACGAAATTGATCGTACTCTTCGAAGAAGATCGCGATTTCAAGGCCCTACTTTCCAAATACCGGTTGAGGATTCCGAGTCATTTTCTACTTTAAGAATGGAAGAACCCCACGTGGAGGAAGTCGTGCAAAGGCCTATGTCTTATTATGCACGACCGAATCTTGAGGGTACTGAATCTAACATAGTTCGCCATGCAATAGCTAATAATAATTTCGAACTGAAGCTTAGCATAATTCAAATGGTGCAGCAGTATGTGCAATTTGACGGACTTCAAGATGAAGATCCGAACGCACATATAACAAGATTTCTTGAGATTTGTGACACCTTCAAGATAAATGGTGTCATAAATGATGCAATTAGGCTAAGATTATTTCCTTTCTCCCTTAGAACTAAGGCAAAGTAGTGCATGAACACTCTACCTAAAAATAACATCACAACCTGGACTCAATTAACTGAAAAATGTTTGGCGAAGTATTTTCCGCCAGCTAAAACTGCAAAACTTAGGAACGACATTTCTGACTTTGGACAAATAAACTCCGAAACCTTATATAAAACCTAGGAAAGATTTAAAGAATTATTAAGACGATGCCCACATCACGCGCTGCCTGTATGGTTGCCGGTGCAGACGCTTTATAACGGGCTAAATCAAAGTAGAAAGCAAAGGATATACGCAGCTTCCGGTGGTACTTTAAACCACAAAACCCTGGAAGCAGCTCTTTAGCTTTTTGAGGACATGGACATGAATACCTACCAGTGGAATGTGCCTAGGTACCGCCCAAACAAACCTGCAGGTATCTTTGAAGTGGACAATGTCTCCTAGCTAGCTCTGCAAGTAGAAATATTAAGCAAAAAAATTACGGAGATGACTGCTGCCTCCGCCCCTCAGGTATGAGAATCTGCAACTCCTGCTCCAGAACAATTAGATTATGTTAATAAAAATATGTCTAGAAATGCTTTTAATAATTTTTCTGCTGTGAATTTTCATCCTCCTGGTTTTGTTTTTCCAAATAGTTATAATCCTGCTTTAAGAAATCACCCGAATGTTTCGTGGAGTAATCCATCAAACGCAATGCGCCCACCACCACAAACTGATTTTTCTACACCGCCTCCACCTCTTCAGAACTTTCCAAAACCTCCAAGGTTGGAGGAGTTACTTTCTAAATATATCACCACAAATGACGCTACTATAAGAACCTTAACCGGGTCCGTAAAAAGTCTAGAAAATCAAGTAGGACAACTCGCAAAACTAATTTCTGAGCGACCCGCAGGGTCTCTTCCTTCCAATACCGAGCCCAACCCGAGATAGCAAGCGAAAGCTATAACTCTTCAGAGTGGGAAGCAAGTTCTCGGTATTGTAAGTGAAGAGCCCGAGGCAAGCTCCGCTCCCGTTTTAAAAAATTAAAGCTCCGCTCCCGTTTTAAAAATTCCACCCTCTGCTGAAGAAGAAGTTATCACCCCCGTTTTAGAAAAAGATCTCACTCCACCACCCATCTTTAAAAATAATCCAACCCTGCCATACCCTTCCGAACTTAATAAGCAACGTCAGGACAATCAATACTCCCGTTTCTTAAAAATGTTTAAACAAATCCACATAAATCTGCCCTTCCACGAAGCAATATCCCAAATGCAGAAGTACGCTAAGTATCTTAAGGACCTCCTAACCAATAAGAAGAAGTTAGAAAACCTTTTGCATGTCACACTTAACGCCGAGTGCTCTGCAATCTTGACAAACGGTTTGCCGAAGAAGATCAGTGACCTGGGTAGTTTTTCTATTCCGTGTGTCTTTTGTAATCTTTTTGCCAAGCACGCATTAGACGACTTAGGTGCGAGTATTAACCTGATGCCCCTCTCATTGTTTAAGAAGTTAGAAATTGGTAACCTCAACCACAAACGCATGAGTATCCAGCTAGCTGATAGATCTGTCAAGTACCCGTTAGGAATAGTGGAGGATGTCTTAGTTAAAGTCAACAAGTTCATCTTCACGGTGGACTTTGTCATATTGGACATCAAAGAAGACGTCGAGGTTCCCATGATCCTTGGCTGACCCTTCCTTGCCACCTCCCGAGCCATCATTGATATAAGCAATGGTAAGCTCTTCCTTCGCGTAGGCGACGACGAAGTAACTTTCTCTATCACCCCCTCGATGAAGAACACCCTAGCAAATGATGACTCCTGCTCTTTCGTAGATGCCGTAAGTGATGGATCCTCCTATCACCTCTCTGAATTTGAAAAATAATTTTCTGGTTTTTGTTCTTCCTCTACTCTTCCAACTAAATCGCTACACCTAAGTGAAGAATCCTCCTATAGCCTCTCTGAATTTGAAAAAGAATTTTCTGATTTTTGTTTCTCCTCTACTTTTCCAACTGAATTGTTGCAAGAAGCTGCCATGACCACTGGCTCCACCCCTTTTAATTTTACACATAAAAAAGTCTACGAGGACATAGTTTTTGAAAAAGAAAGAATTTCTAAAACCTCGTATGAAGAACCCCCTACCCTAGAATTGAAAGAACTCCCCGAATATCTTAGATATGCTTACTTAGAAAAGGACTTCAAGCTACCAGTAATAGTTTTGGCCTACCTCACGGATGCGCAAAATGATAAACTCCTCTTAGTTTTACGTAAGCATCGCTGAGCTATTGCCTGACAAATTTCTGATATCAAGGGCATAAGCCCATCTTTCTGCACTCACAAAATCTTAATGGAAGATAATTCATGTAACTCCATGCAACCTCAGCGCCGTATAAACCCGAACATGAAAGAAGTAGTTAAGGACGAGGTTATGAAATTGCTAGACGCAAGAATTATCTATCCTATATCAGATAGTAAGTGTGTTAGCCCTGTTCAAGTAGTGCCGAAGAAGGGAGGGATAACTGTAGTTGAAAATGAAAAAAATAATGATTTAATCCCGACACAGATGGTGACGGGGTGGCGAATGTGTATAGATTATTGTAAGTTAAATGACGCCACCCGTAAGGATCATTTTCCCATGCCGTTCATCGATCAAATTTTAGAACGATTATCCGGCCATAGCTTTTGTTGTTTTCTCGATGATCGCTCGGGGTATTTTCAAATCCCCATCTCTCCTGAGGTCCAATAGAAAACTACATCCACTTGTCCCTTCGGCACCTTCGCTTACCGAAGAATGCCGTTTGGATTGTGCAATGCGCCAGCTACATTCTAGCGATTTATGCTCGCTATCTTTAACAAGTACGTAGAAAGCATTATGGAGGTATTTATGGATGATTTCTCCATATTCGGTGACACATTTGATAGTTGTTTAGAAAACCTCAAAAAAGTCTTAGAAAGATGCGAAGAAACTAACCTTGCCCTAAATTGTAAAAAATGCCATTTTATGGTGAGGGAAGGGTTAGTTTTGGGTCATAAAATTTTTGCAAGAGGTATTTAAGTAGACATTGCTAAGATGGAAGTTATTGAGAAGTTGCCGTCGCCTACTAACATCAAAGCTATACGAAGTTTCCTAGGGCATGTTGGTTTTTACCGTCGTTTCATAAAGGACTTCTCCAAGATCACCAAACCCCTTACCCATTTCTTATAAAAAGATGCCCCATTCTTTTTTGATGACCTTTGCCTAGTTGCTTTTAATTTAATAAAATAAAAATTAATTAATGCCCCGATTATGATAGCTCCGGTGTGGGACCTTCCCTTTGAGATAATGTGCAATGCGAGTAGTTTTACGGTGAGAGCCGTATTAGGTCAACGCATATCTAAAAACTTCCACCCCATCTATTATGCAAGTAAGGCACTCACATCTGCATAAGAAAATTATACCATAACCGAGAAGTAGCTCCTAGCTATAGTATTCGCTTTTGATAAATTTTGCCCTTATATTACATTTTAAAAAATTATCGTTTTTACGGACCACTCGGCCCTCAAATATCTTCTTGCCAAAACGGATGCCAAACCACGCCTTATTCACTGGGTCTTACTCCTCCAGGAGTTTGACATAGAAATCTGTGATAAGCGAGGAGCCGAGAATTTGGCCACCGACCACCTCTCGCGCCTAGATAATCCTTTTATTGAAAATCTTGATGAAAAATCTTTTAATGATTATTTTCCTGATGAGAATCTGCTTTCAATTAGCACTTCTCCTTCTCCTTAGTTTGCACATATTGCCAACTACTTAGTGGTTCGTGTGCTCCCAAAAGAGTTGTCCTCTCAACAAAAGAAGAAATTCTTTTCTGAGTTGAAGAACTATTTTTTGGAGGACCCGCATCTTTTCATAGTCTGTGCGGACCAAGTGATAAGGAGATGTGTTTCTTATGAAAAAGTATTAGATATTTTAAAACACTTGCATGAAGGTCCGACTGGTGGGCACTATCAAGCTGCTCGCACCTCTCACAATCAAAATGTGCTTTGCGTGGGTTTTTACTGGCCTAGCCTATTTAAAGACGCGCAAGCCTTTGTGATTAGGTGTGATAGTTGCCAACGGTCGGGCAACAATTCCAATAAAAATGAAATGCCACAAAATTATTTCCTTGAGTGCGAAATTTTCGATATCTGCGGAATTGATTTTGTTGGCCCTCCTCCTTCTAGCCTTAGAAATAAGTTTATTTTAGTTGCCCGTGATTATGTTTCGCGATGGGCTGAATCCCAAGCTCTTCCTACGAACGACGCCCGAGTCGTGGTTATGTTTTTAAAAAATTATTTTCTCGATTCGGTACGCCGCACGCCATAGTTAGTGACAGGGGTTCCCATTTCTATAACACATAGTTTTCTAAAATCCTTACTAAATACGGCGTTACGCATAAGGTTTCAACCGATTACCACCCCCAAACTAACGAACAAGTCGAAGTAGTGAATAGAGAAATAAAAAGAATGTTAGAAAAGACTGTTTCAACTTCTAGGAAAGACTGGTCAACCAAATTAGACGATGCTCTATGGGCCTACCGAACAACGTACAAAACCGCCCTCGGATGTACGCCGTATCGGTTGGTTTATGGAAAATCGTGCCATTTACCCGTAGAATTAGAACACCGCGCTTTTTGGGCCTTGCGATTCTTAAACTTCGATCACCACTCAATGAACTCGATGAGTGGCGCTCTAATGCATATGAAAATAACAAACTTTATAAAGAGCGGACGAAATGCTTTCACGATAAGCAGTTAAGGCACCCAAAAACCTTTAAGCCGGGCGACCAGGTTCTTCTTTATAATTCTCGTTTACGTTTTTTTATTGGAAAATTAAAATCACGTTGGTCTGGGCCCTTTACTGTTTTAGAAGTTTTTCCTTATGGTACTGTTTTGATTTCCCACCCTGATAAGGGTTATTTCAAAGCGAATGGACATCGTCTTAAACTGTATATTTGTTATGATGTCAGTCCTAACTGTGCTAACTATATCCTTCAAGATCTAACTTTTGATTAGTTTGGAACTTTATTTTATTAAAACTTTGAACTATTTCTTTGAATTTTGTTTTAGACAATATTCTTGGACAATATTATTTTGTTGCGTCGAGATCAAATGACGTTTTAAACAAAGGGCGCTCTTGGGAGGCAGCCCAAGTTATCTTTTTCTATTTTTTTTATTTTACAATTTTTGCCCCGGGCGGCTCCGACAAGCTGAAGCTTCTGAGATTGCCTGCTCCAACGCTGCTGAATCCATCACGAAGTCCAAAGAAGACATTTCATGAAGATCAAAAGCGCAACAAGCATGGGGGAGCGGCATCACTCAACTTTCGCAGCAAATAAATCTGGGGAAGTACCTGTTTTTCAATCCTGTTTTTCAATTCTATACTTTAATTTTCTCTCTCTCTCTAACATCCTTCTCCATTGATGACAATGTCCATTTTAAGCTTGTGGGAGTACTTCCTCCTTTTTTTTGCTTTTTGTGAATATTTTTCATGCTTTTTGTGAATATTTTTCAAAAATCCAAAAAATGAATATCTTAAAATTCCAAAAAAAAAAGAAAATATTTCCAAAATCCAAAAAAGAGAATATTTCAAAATTTAAAAAAATATGCTTTTTGTTTTTTTAATAGTTTAGACATTTTGGTATTTCAATAGTACCCCTTGTTTTTGTTTTGTTTTTCTCAAAATTCCTTATAAAGAACTTAGTTAATTATAATTTTTCTAATCCATCTTTTTAATTATGTTTCATAAGTAAAATATTGGCCATGCTGTGTTTCTAATTCACGGTAGCTTGTTAAGGTGAAATATTTTCCTGACACTCGCATTTCTATTATGGTTTTTCGTTCTTTATTTTCTTTACTTTCTCAAAAATTCATCATCCATTATTTTCCTTTTCGTTTTTAGATAATTTTTGAAAGGTCAACGTTAGAATAGAGTAGTAGATGTGAACAATTCAAGTCACCTATTATTTCTATTTTCAAGATAATTTCATCAATCTTCTTTTATTATCTAGGACTTGCTTTTTGAAAATTTTCAAATCTATGTTTTAAATAAATTTAAAAGCGTGAAAATGATTTAGGCCGTTTTTATTTTCGTTTGAGCTTTCCTGCCAACCTAAAATCCAAAAAAATACAAAAATCCAAAAATAAAAATTCCAAAAAAATGAATATCTTAAAATTCCAAAAAAAAAAATGAAAAAATTTCCAAAATCCAAAAAAAAGAGAATATTTCAAAAATCCAAAAAAATGAATATCTTAAAATTCCAAAAAAAAAATTTCCAAAATTCAAAAAAAAAGAGAATATTTCAAAATTTAAAAAAATAGGTTTTTTGTTTTTTTAATAGTTTAGACATTTTGGTATTTCAATAGTACCCATTGTTTTTGTTTTGTTTTTCTCAAAATTCCTTATAAACAACTTAGCTAATTATAATTTTTCTAATCCTTCTTTTTAATTATATTTCACAAGTAAAATGTTAGTCATGCTGTATTTCTAATTCACGGTAGCGTGTTAAGGTGAAATATTTTCCTAAAACTCGCATTTCTATTATGATTTTTCGTTCTTTATTTTCTTTACTTTCTCAAAAATTCATCATCCACTATTTCCCTTTTCGTTTTTATATAATATTTGAAAGGTCAACGTTTGAATAGCGTAGTAGATGTGAACGATCCAAGTAACCTATTATTTCTATTTTTATGATAATTTCATCAATTTCTTTTATTATCTAGGACTTGCTTTTTGAAATTTTTCAAATCTATGTTTTAAATAAATTTAAAAGCGTGAAAATGATTTAGGCCGTTTTTATTTTCGTTTGAGTTTTCCTGCCAACCTAAAAACTTTCACCACTAGTTAGCCGTTTTTGAGCCTTTTTTCCAATTTCATTTGATAGCTCCTCTTTTCATATCATTTTCACCAAGCCAAAATTTCCAACCTATCTAATCACACTACCCTTTTGAGTTTCATAAAGAATTTTCATGATTACGATAGGTTATTTTGTGATATTTTTGGAGAAGTTTTTTTAAAAAAAGTATGCTCAAAATAAATGTGTGTTTTTGTTTGGCCAATTCAAAATGAAAATGAAAATATTTATGGCCTTTGTTTTGAAAAAGAAAAATAAAATGGAAAAGAAAAAAGAAAGAAAAATAATTTGTTCAATATGAAAATTTTTGAAACTCTTTGTTTTGCTTTATGCTCTATTTGTTTGGGCGTTTCGCAGGTCCGTTTTGGGCAAACGCCGTCGGAAGGAGGGTAAACAAATGAACCTCCGGCGGCGTTTGCTCCGTTTCCACCCGCCCGCCTTGAGAAATGCCCCAAAAAGCTCCGTTTAGAGCAGCCACATCCCCCTCCGGTTCGAACTCTCCGTTTCCACCCGCCGAATCGACCCGCCACCGCTAAACCAAATGAAGCCTTAGTGTAATTTTAAGCCTCCCTATTTATCTTTGAATTCCACTCCTAATCATAATCCTAAACCAAACGCTTCGGTCCTATTAAGTCCTTTTGATTCATGATTTTTTGAATTTTATTTAATAACTAAGAAAAGAAGAAAAGTAAATCAATATTAGTTTTGGATGTAAACTTAGATTTTTGTTATTTATTTGATATAAATATAACGCGTTGCTTGGATCTAGTAACAACTCAATGCATTTTTTTCATTTTCATTGCTTTGCTTAAATCTCTTTAAAGAATTTCGTCAAAATTTTGGATGATTTATTTTTGTTAAGTAAAGTTTATAAAAGTTAAACCATACCTAAATAATTATTTTAGATTCGTGTTTCACCTTTTCCCTACTTAGAATTTCACATAGTACTTGTGTAGGCATAATTAGAACTTTTTGATTAGTCCTATTTTTTAGTTATCTAGTTTTTATATTTTTGCTTGGGGACAAGCAAAGCTTAAGCTTTGGGGAATTTGATAGTTTGTTTTTTATTTAAGCTATTAGAGTTTTGTTTAGGTCTTTATTGTGCAAATCTTGTCTTATTAGCTTATATGTCCCCTCCTCTTGTATTTATTTATGCCACTAATATTTTTGTGCACTTTTGTAGGTTTTCTCAATTTTCAGACAAAATGACCTGACACGGCCACCAACACGGCCATGTCATGGGGCGTGTCACATGTTCCCAAAGAATCAACCACCAGAGGAAAGTCCAGAGTTCATCCTGACCAGGACACGGCCTCCACCACGGCCGTGTCGCTGGCCGTGTTAAGCTAGCCGTGTCAACATGAACCATGTCACTAGGAGCCGATGACTTTCCAGCGAAGGACACGGCCACCAACACTGCCGTGTTGCCAGGAGTGTCGCCACCTCATAAACGCATGTAGCCCGCCATTAATGCACCCTCATCAAAGCCCATCAACCATAGAGGACACGGCTACCAACACGGCCGTGTCGTCGACCGTGTCAGCATGGGTGTGTCCGCCGATTCGACATTTCAATGATCATTTCCTGCCAGAACAAGAGCCCGAAGTCAACCAGCACGGGATACGGCCACCAACACGGCCATGTCACCGGCCGTGTCACCTCCTCTTGAAATTCTATAAATTCAGACCCCCCTTGAGTCCATATAGTTTTTTGATGAGTGGGGGAGGTGCTGCCCTTTTGGTTTCTGAAGTTTTTCATGCTTTTCTCTCTCTCTCTCTCTATCTCTTTCTCTCTCTTTCTCATTTTAGTTTTTTCTAATTCTAGTTTAGTTTAAGCTTTTGTAGTAGCCTTTGTAATTGCTTTAGTTGCTAATGGTAGGGCTAGAATAGGATTTTACTTTTCATGCACTTGTAATCTCTTATTTTCAAGTTGTAAGATCCTTGTGTTCATTAATAAAGAAGTGTTGTTTTCTCTTCCCTTTCTACTTTGTTTTCATTATGTTCTACTACCCATATCTTCTTCTCTACTTCAACATGAGTAACTAATCCTCCTTGTACTCAATCTTGATGATCCGAGGTTTGAGTGATTAAGTTATGATGCTGTGAACTTACCTTTTCTTTTTAGGGTTTAGCCTTGAATTACTCTTTATTTATCATGGGTTGGAGATATATCATCAATATATATTCTCCACCTTTGCTTTAATTCTTGGCTAGCCGAGAGGCTGATAGTTTGAAGTGAGCGCTCAAGAGTAAACGGAGTTGTACGCACCCCTCGACAGAGGCAGACGTCCACATCTCCCGGATTGGAGTAAAATACAATAGTGGGGTTCACCGCGTAAAGCGAGCTTTAGGCCTCCGATTTAGACGGGAGTCGGTCGGACTTTCCTAAACTCAGTTGGGCATGACTTCGAGAGAAGCATGTTCAAGCTTTAGGAACCTCCACGGCCAAGGACCTTTACCCTATTAATCTTAGGTTTATTTATCGTGTTTTTAATCGACTCTTGCCGTGGTGATTCTTGATCGAGTGCATTTTTATTTCATCGTTCCAACCCTTCAGTATAATCGTTCCTTTTATGCTCTCTTTATTTTTTGTGCAATCAACTCTCTTTTTGTTTCCTTTTTTTAAGTGCATTTAAATTTTCCCCTTAACCCTAAGATTTCCGTCGATAAAATAATAGCCTTCATGTGAGTAAGCTTACTCAACAGTTCCTGGATTTTAATACGACACTTGTGTCCCCTTGCTACAGTTCGATAGGTATACTTGCCTAGTTGGATTGCTATTTCGGCTGCTCTCTTTTCTTAAGCAAAAGGCTGGCCCACCAATTTGGGTTTAGTTTGGTCTACTTTGAGGGAGCATAAGTTATATGCCAAGCTAAGTAAGTGTGAGTTTTGGTTGCCTCAGGTTTCTTTCTGGGGTCATGTGGTAAATAAAGATGGAATTTCAGTTGACCCTGAAAAGGTAACTGCTGTTATGGATTGGAATAGGCTCACCACCCCCAAGGAGATAAGGAGCTTCCTAGGGTTGGCTGGCTATTATAGAAGGTTTATGGAGGATTTCTCTACATTATCTGCGCCTTTGACTAAACTGACGCAGAAAAATGCAGCTTTCATTTGGAGTGATAAGTGCGAGGAGGCTTTCTAGGAATTAAAGAAGAGATTATGCACTGCTCCAGTTTTATCTCTGCCTACTGAAGGGTTGGAATATGCGGTGTATATAGACTCATCACATGTTGGTACGAGTTGTGTGTTGATGTAGGAAGGGAAGGTAATTGCGTATGCGTCAAGATAACTAAAGGTACATGAAAATAACTACCCTACATATGATCTAGAGTTCGCAGCAGTGATTTATGCCCTAAAGTTGTGGAGGCACTTGCTGTATGACGCAATATGCAAGATTTATACCGATCATAAAAGTTTAAAGTATGTTTTCACTCAAAGGCAGTTGAATCTGCGGCAACGAAGATGGTTAGAGTATGTTGCTGATTATGATGTTTAGATCAAGTACCATCCGGGCAAAGCTAATGTGGTAGCTGACGCTCTGAGTAGAAAGATGGGGAAAGTTTTTAATCTTTCTTTGGAGTCACTGGGACAAGAATTTCTCTTGATGGGTATTTCTTTTGGGAGTTGTAACTCGTCAAGTAGTTTGGAGGTAGTTGAGCCTTCATGGATTACACTCACAAGATTGCATCAAATGGAAGACCCCGAGTTGTTGCACCTTTATAAGAGGATTTATAAAGGAGAGTTGCCAGATTTTTCGATCGATGAAGTGGGTACCTTGAAGTACCGCGGTAGATTTTGCATCCCCAATATTGAAGATATTCGAGTTAAGTTGTGCAGTGAGGCTCATAGTTCCAGTGTTGCCTACCACCCAGGTTCAACTAAGATATATCAAGATTTGAAGCAGATCGCCTGGTGGTTCGGAATGAAAGGTGATATAGCGAAGTTCGTTTCAGAATGTTTTATGTGCAAGCGAGTAAAGGCCGATCATGGCAGACCTGGTGGCAAGCTAACACCCTTGGAAATTCCGAGTTGGAAGTGGGAGAGTATCTCAATGGATTTCATTACTGGGTTACCGAGATCTCCCCAAGGACTTGATTTAGTCTGGGTAATTGTTAATACACTAACAAAGTGTGCTTACTTCGTGCCTTTTAAGATTGATTACCCCATAAAGAAGATAGCTGAGCAATATTTAGATGAAGTTATTAGATTACATGGAGTGCCAATTAGTATTATATCAGATCGAGACTCCAGGTTTACGTCTTGCTTTTGGAAGAGTTTACATGAGGTTTTGGGTGCCGATCTGCGATATTACACACCCTATCATCCGCAGACAAACGGTCAAATGAAAAGAGAGAACCCGACCGTGGAGGATATGATCAGATGTTATATTTTGAACCACGAAGGAGCGTGGGATGAGCGACTTAGATTGATGGAGTTTGCATACAATAATAGTTATCAAGAAAGTTTGCAGATGGCCCCGTTTGAGGCCTTGTAAGGGAGGTGATGTAGAACTCCTTTGTTTTGGGCCGATGACGGTGAGAAACCGTTGCTGGGTCCCGAAGCGTTAGAAGGAATGGATGCTTATGTGAAGATTATTTGGGAAAAGCTTCAGATAGCATAGGAACAATATGAGAAGAATGTCAATCAGAGTAGGTCTGATTTAGAGTTTGCTGTAGGGGACTTGGTGTTTCTCAAAGTTTCTCCGATGTCTGGAGTTAAAAGGTCTGGTAAGAATCATAAGTTGAACACGAGGTATGTGGGACCTTTGAAGGTTGTTGAGCGTATTGGTGTATCAGCATATAGGCTGGTTTTGCCCGCAAATTTTCCTTGTGTGCACGACGTGTTTCATGTAAGCCAGTTGCAGAAATGTGTGCTCAATGACCGGCAGATTCTTGATGTTGTGCCCCAGTTGGAGCCCAATATTTCCTATGTTGAGAAGCCTGTCTACATTTAGGATACTCCAGATTGAGTGTTATGGAGGAAAACCATACCAATGGTTAAAGTTTTGTGGTGAAACCAGGACGTGGAAAGCACCACTTGGGAGTTGGAGTCAGCAATGAGGGAGGCTCATCCTCTTCTGTTCTCTTAGTTTCTTATGGTATGTATTTCCCCTTCTATAATCTTTGATTATATTCTCTTTTTGGAATCTTTTGGTGCGTAAAGTTTCGGGACGAAACTTATTTTTAGGGGGAGTGACTGTAACACCCCCGATTTTGCGATATTTGGTTTAATTCATTATCTAGCGTGTTTATGACGTCAGGGCGTTACGTTGATGTGTTTTAGGCATTTGATGCTGTTGGAGCGTGGTTTTAGCTCTTATATTTTCTATGTATGTGGCTGGGTTTAGCATGTTTGCACGATTTCCTAGCGAGCCGGATCTGTTTTGGTGACTCGGTGGAGCGTCTTTGGGAATGATTGTGTTTTGGGTTCAGGAGGTGTTTACCCGAGTTTGGTTCATCGAATCTTAATTTCAACTGCGCCGTTGGGTTCATAGCATCAGTATTTAGCTACAATGCGATTTTTGTAAAATTTCGGGTAAGTTTGGTTTTCGGGTCGTTTTGACATTTTATTTAATTAATTATGTTATCCTATAATAAAATAATCGGATAAAAGCAGTATATATAGAACCCATCACTTCAAACCCTATTCATTTGTCTCCCTCGTGAAACCGTGGGCTTGTTGTGGAAGAACGAGAGCGGAGGACTTTCCTAAGCCTTCAGCTGCCGATTTCTAGAGTTTTGGTGCTAGATTTCTTCCTTGGAGAGTGGATCCGGGTAGATCTCGCCTAGATCTACGTTTATACGGTAAGCTTTTCTAATTTCTTGGATTGACGATTTGAGGTAAGTGGTGACTTCTTCCCCTTGCCAAGCTTGTCGTTTTCTGTATATATTCCACACTGTTCTTCTTTTTGTAGTAGTTTTTGGGAATAGGGTTAGATCCGGCCTTTGCCAATCAGCATAATGGCATTATTTTTCCGGCCAAGTTCAACAATCATATCCTTCAATATATTAGTTTCTTGGAGTAGTTATCGGGTTGGAGTGGTCAGCGTTCGTCGAATTAAAGCTACTTCGTCGAACGGAGTTCGACGAACCGAGGAAAATCGTCAAACGGAGTTCGATGAATAAATTGCAAATCGTCGAATATAGTTCGTCGATCTGAGCCAATTCGTCGAATAGAGCAGATTCGCTGAGTGCAACCCTAGGTGTTGAGTATAGCCCTTAGGCGTTAAGTGTAGCCATAGCATTGAATCCAGTTTCAAGCCTAAGTTTAAAAGCATTGAGTGCGTTGAGTGCACTCAACGCGGCATTGAGTGTGATGAATACACTCAATGCCTTGCTGTGAGGTCTGTGACGCTAAGTGTAAAAGCATTGAGTGCACTCAACGCTGCGTTGAGTGCGTTTAGTGCACTCAACATGACGTTGAGTGTGATGAGTACACTCAACGCCTTGCTGTAAGGTCCATGATGCTAAGTGTAAAAGCGTTGAGTGCACTCAACGCGGCGTTGAGTGTGCTGCTTACACTCAACGCCATCAGAATTTGATGCTAATTCAGAAGGCGTTGAGTGTGCTGTATACACTACACTCAACTCGGTATTGAGTGTGCTGTGTACACTCGACGCCATCAGGAAATCTTGGAGTCTAAGTGTAAAAGAATTGACAGCATTGAGTTAGCTCACTCAATGCCATCACTTTAATTGGCAAGTTAAGTAAAAGCGTCGACAGCAAGCTCACTCAACGTCGTCGGGCTGTGTTTAAGCATTGAGTGAGCTGAACTCACTCAACGCCATTGTCTGTTCTTACTGATTGTGTTTAAGCATTGAGTGTGCTGTGTTATGGCATCGAGTGCGTCGACTGTACTTGATGTGGTGTCGAGTGTACTCGACGCTTTTTACTTAGCTTTGTGTCCTTCACCGATTTGACGTGTATCACTAAGGCTTAGTCTTGCAAATCTAGACTCGTCGGTTTTCTGTTGAATTTGTTGAGTTTGGGTTTATGTGTATTTGGATATATGAGGTTGGTTTGGTTGGCTTAGTTTCATGAATCATTACACTCGGGCATGTTTGGTTCTCATTTTTGGGCTGTTGGGTTGTTTGGATCAGATGGTCACCACCGCAGTCCTGTTTTTGAGATGTTTTGGCATGTTAGTTTGGGTTTGACTGATTTGGTCTTAACTCAGAACCGGCTGCATTAAGGTGTTAATGATTCACGTGTTTATTGAGCCCTTGCCCCATTTTTGTTTCCTATGGATTAAACTTACGCTACTTCTGCCTATTTTCGCAGATTGTTTCGGAGTATAGCTCCGTTCGCACTTGGTGCAAATTTCATTACCTTTTAACTTTATAGGTTAACTCTTGTTCTAAATCTCTAGTTAGTTTGCTGTGTTTTCCTTTGACAGCTATTCAGGTTTGGGATTAGTAATCTTACTACTCCCTTGTTTACCGACAGTTTTGTTTGCAACTTGTATTTTTCTTGCTGAGGTGTTCTTTCTTTGAATGCCTCAGGTTCTGAGCAGTAGACGGTCGAGAGGTTAGGTTTGGTGTTTACTTGTGGACTGTAGTGTTACAGAGGTTTCCACTACCTTGAGAGGTTGTTCCTTGTTGTTTTCTTTTTAGTACAGACACTCATACTGACCAGTGGGTTCGTGTCAGTTTGTTGACGCCCACTGGTGGTTTTCTTTAGAATTGTAGAATACTCTGCTAAGCTGCTATTTTTTCCTTTTATGGTTGTTTTTACTTGCTCTCGAGGAATGTTTTATGATAAGTTGCATGTTAGATATTTTTTTACTTATAAAAGCATTACTACTTATACTTCATACATCTCATATTTCCAAAATTAAAATACTATTTTCTAGCTAACGTAAAGACTATTTCTATACTTATAATAAATATAGGGTTTTGCATGCAATGAGTTGTCCTTTGGGGATGTTTATACTCATGTAGAGTGTTAATCAACATAACCAAAGTATTTTCCGCAGCGTATATCTGTACTTTTACTCATGACTAGTTTATCCATTGTGCGGAGGGATACGACCATCCAATTTAAACTGGTTGTTTACTTAATAACTTATGGATTTCATGTAAACTGTAGAGTTTGGGGTTTTGCCTGAGCGCCTGCAGTTATCACCTGCACGACGTGACATCACGACGCGTATTTTCTCTTACTCTGATATAACTTAGATGTTGAGAAAATTCGGGTTGTTACAACATAGTCTAAAGTAAACATACCTAAGTACTTGCTCAAGCTGCTAATTTGCTCTTAGATTTTTAATTTTGATGTCATGCCTAAACTTAGGATGATAAATCGTCATCCTACTGACACATGGGCCTAAACCATGAATGCATGAATTCTTATTGTTTTTGACTCAAAACCATGTGTGCACATATGTCATCATGCAAATCTTTATCTTGGCACGTGTGTTGATGCAATGTTATATCATGTATGTTCTGCTATGCAATCTAAAAAGGCCTTAATGCATATTATGAGCGGCGTACATATGAAATATTATTCATCCCATACTACATAACATCGCATGCAATGAAAGAGAAAACGTGCTAATGGGCACCCATGTGATGCCGGTTATGCATCCCATACTACATAACTGTCACATGTTGTCACCTATGGTGGATCCATATACAAACACATATTATAAATCCCATACTTCATAATATGCCCCGTATACTTCTTATCATGCTTATGAGTGTATTGTTCATACTTCTGCTAAGATGTACTTATGACACATCGATGTACGTATGAAATGACACTAGACGACCTAGACTAACCTGAGATAGCTGTTCGACCAATTGTCAAACAACCCATCCCTCTAATACCAACCGTCACAACCCTCATTTTCTTCTCATTAAAGGGTATATCAGAGTAAGGGAAAATGTGCGTCATGATGCCATGTCAGCAGGGGATAACTGCAAACGCTCAGGCCAAACTCCAACTGAATACCCTTAGGAAAGATTTATAAGTTATTTCATAAAAATCCAGTTTAAGTTAAACGGTTAGCCATATCCATCGGCTTAGTTGGTCAACTAGTTCACTAGAAAAAAATATAGTTATACACTGTGAAAATTCTATAATTAGGTTGAACTAACATCCTACATGAGTATAAACATACTCGGAGGACAACTCATGATATACAAGACTCTAGATTTATTATAATAGTAAAAGTAGATTTTATGAACGTTTAAATATTGTGATTTAGGTTTTCAAATATGGTATGCATGAAGTAGTAATAGTAGTTTTTATATTTTAAAATATCTAACAGTGCAACCTAACATAAAGCCTTTCCAGAGAACAAGTATAAACAACCCAAAAAAGGGGCAAAACTTAGCAGCTTAGTGGAGTACTTAATAATTAGAAAAGAAAACCACCAGTGGGTGTCAACAACCTGACACGAACCCACATGAGGTAAATATGTCTGTACTAACAAGGAAAACTCAAAACTATCTCACTATAGTGAGGAAAACCTCTGCAACACAACAGTCCACTAGTAAACTGCCAAACTTAGTCACTCAAACGGCTACTGCCATAAACCTGAGGAATTCAAAAGAAGAACACCTCATCAAGAAAGTACAAGTGGCAAAGGAAAATAATCAGGTAATACGTATAAAGACAAGGAAGGGTTTACCAAACCCGAGTAAAAGAAATGCTGAAAATCACAGCTGATTAGACAAATAAATACAAGTACAACAAAAGTCTGTAATAAAGGAGTTAATTTAATAAATGCACCAAGTGTAGAACGAAGCCATGCTTCGACAAAATCAGCAAGTATTAGCATGAATAACATGGAACGATCTAAGAAGCAAACTGAGCACAAAACAGCTCGAAAACGTGAATCATTAACACTTGGTAAAATCAACCGGGTCGGAGTCGGTGGCTAATTGTCCCATACCAGGCTCCCAGACCCAAATGACTAAAAAAGGCCCTGCGATGGTGGCCATTTGTCCAAACCCAACCAACAGTCCTCAGGAAAATAGAGACCAAACACACTCCAAGTGTAATTATCCACAAACCGACGTCCAGTTGACGGTCCTTTATCCACTACCAACCTTCACAATCGAAGAAACATCAAGCCTAACCAAATCCCTAGTATAAACCCCAAAAACTTAATCAATTCCTAAAACCACTCTGAGGACCAAACACGATGAATTGGGCCAAAAACAACAAATAAATTCTAAGTCCTGGCCAAATTCGGTGAAAATTTCCAAAGTCCAGCGATAATTTGGCGAGTATACTCGACACACACGATACTTATCGAATCAGCGAAAAAGACTTGGCGACGAAACTTTACTCGATGATACTCGACAAATCGGCATGATTCGTCGTGTATAATCAACGAATTGCAAGATGATATCTGGCGAATTCCTATAATACTCAGTGAATCTCCCTTAGTCAAACTACGATAATCGACGATATCCTGATACTTACCGAAATGGACTGGTGATATTTGCCGAAAACGACTTAACGAAAATTTGGCGATTCTCGTCGAAGTTTCCATGAGCTAATCCTTAACATACCCGGCGAATAACTTACCTAACTCGCTGAAATGGTCTTAACGATATAAGTCGAATTTCTAACCTATACCCGACGAACTAGACTATCGATAATCGACGAAATTACCTACCTAAACCCGCCGAATTTTACATAGATCATTAGATTATACTCGACAGTTTGGCCGAAAATCTGCGCTACCCTAGGAGCTCTTCCATGTCTCATTATACACTACTCCTATCCTCTAAGGAAGGAGGAAAGAAAGCAAGGAAACAACAAGAAATAAACATGCAAGGGGGAAAATCCACTGGCCTCGAAACTCCGGAGAAACGCCGCCCGCTCGCGCTGCTTTAAGGATCAGCCATAGAAAGGCCCTAACAATGTTTCCTAAAACTTTGGAGGGGAAAATGAGTCAAAAATGCTAACCCTGACTTATAAAGTTCGAGGAATCTGGAAAAGCTCACCACGATCGTGTAGCCCTTGCCGAGAGCTTTACAAATCTTCTATCAATCGTAGAAACCGACCACCCGAACTCCCAAAATTGTCAGCCAACAGCTCGCTCCGTCCGCCAAACTCCCTCTTCCGCGAAAAGTGTAACACCCAAAATTTGCCAGCAGAACTTTTGCCTCTATCGCCTTGCAACAGTGAGTTTCTCCGGGGCGATAGCGATAGGTCTCGACGCACTCGACTCCTTAAAGCGTTGAGTGAGCTCGACACACTCGACGCCACGAAGCATTGAGTGAGCTACTCGCTTTGTTAACGTCGGGTGACAGTGGGTATCACCTGGTGGCGATAGTGATAATTCATCGAGATGCAATCGACGAACGTAGAACGACATCACCGAGTAGTGACAGTGGGTATCGCCTGATGGCGATAGCGATAATTTGTCGAACAGCACTCGAAGCACTCGATGAACGTCAAATGGGTATCGCCAAGTGGTGATAGTGGATGTCATCGGGCGATATTTGCACTCGATGAACATCAAACTAGTATCGCCGAGTGGTAACAGTGGATGTCGTCGGGCGATAGTGCCACGTGGCATGTGTCATATTGTATATTAAGCAGTCAAAGCGTTTAAGTCGATTTCTGCGAGTGCTGATAGTCGATATCGCCAGGCGATAGCGCCAAAGTTGACCAGTCAACCCAAATCTTGGCCTTTGCTTGATTTTGATGGAGAGATCATGTGTCTTGTGTTACTCTCGTGTCCACTTAACCTGAGAAGAATAGGAATGAGAACTCATTCTCTTTCTCTCTCTCTCTCTCTCTCTCTTCATTTCATCATTTCCTTGAGTAAAAAGGAAGAAGAAGGGCTAGAGCTAAGGCTTGCATAGCTTGCCGAATGAGTTCTTGTGGTCGGAACCAGGATCTGAGGCTAGATTCGCAAAGAGGAAAGTGAGGCGCTCAATTCCATCCGTATAGAACAGCTTCGCCATGTCTCTAAAGAGAATTGAAAGTCCACCTAGTGTCAACTATCTTCACCTATGGTGGGGGGAATAGGTGACGTGCAGTGTTTTTGCGGAATTTAAATTGTACCTGCACACGAAAATAAAACAACACAGCACAAAAGAGTACACAAGCTATTTATAGTGGTTCCCCGATTTGGGTACATCCACTTTCCCCCTTCGACCTATCTCCCAACAAGGGACGACTCGGTCACTTCTCCAACAGGATTGAAATCCAATCCTTGCACTATCGGAAGGAACCCTTCCACACGTAGGAGTCAACACTCCCACAACACGGGTTGCACCCAACCCTTACAACTAGGAACCAACGTTCCTTTACAACAAAAGTAAAACTAGAATGTACAAGAGATACAAACTACGTTTGGAGACTAAGGTGTCCCTCTTCGTTGACGACGTGTTTTTGAAGCCCACGAAGAGTCCACAACCCTAGAACTCTCTTGGAGAGAATCTCCCCGGAACCGGCGGCGGCAAGATGGGCAGCGTCTTGGTTCACGGGATCGGCGGCGACAACGGTGTGCGGCTGCAGTACTTTGGAGATCCAAACTTCGTAGAAAAGCTAGCTAAGTCTACCAACGGTCACACTAGGATCAATCATCTCGATCGATTCGGATGGGGAAGATTTTCCCGATCAACAAATCAAGAGACAAGAGATCTCCGGTTAGACGCGTGAGACTCTAAGCTTGGGTAAGCTTCTGTCGCCGGAAGATCAGGAAGAATCGCGATCAAAAGCGGCGACCAACTAGCGCGAGCGGCGACGGCGGCGGCGGAGCAGTTTTGCGATTTTAGGTCAATATCGTCGCACGGCTTCTTTCTGTGTGTCTTTACTGTTCAAAAATACCCGTATATATATACACAAGTAAACACCTTAATGACCGTTGTGGGTCCCACAAGAAGAAACCCTAAATCCAGTTCAAAATAGTGCCAGCGACAGAATCCGGTCCAGCTTTTTCCCGAAAATTGCCCAAGTAAAAATCGGCAAGAATCACCTGTGATTCTCGTCGAATCGTCGAGAATCAAGGGTGATTCTCGACGATTCGGCGAGAATCACAAAGTGATTCTCGACGATTCGTCGAGAATCACAAAGTGATTCTCGTCGAATTTGACTTGATTGCACTCTGATTTAGCCGGCGAGAATCAGCCAGTGATTCTCGACGAATCGGCGAGAATCACTAGTGATTCTCGCCGAATCGGCGAGAATCACTTGGTGATTCTCGTCGATTCTTACTTAGATGATTTTTCGTCTTACGCCTCTGAGCTGCTCTTTGACTCATCCTTGCTCCTTGTCTGCTCTTGCATAAACACAACCCTGTACTTGAAAGTAAGTGCACTCCAATAGAGAGAGTACACGTAGGCCAACACACTGATCTGCTCAACGAGGGATTACGTCGTGCAGACCCGTGTATATTGACCTACTGCACCCTGACATTGGTGTGCACTTAGCGTGGAATAACTGCAAGCACAACTTGAAATATTTTGTCAAAAACATTGCCTATTTACCTTAGCTTGTTCAGGGGCTTCTTCAAATCAGGTACGTTGTGGATACAATACCCAACAATCTCCCCCTATTTGAAGAAGCCTAAACCCTAAAAGCTAAGGTGAATAAAGCGTATGGGAATGAAAATCATAACCTTGAAATTGAGCTGAGAGAGATATTCATTACCAATACCAATTTCTTGAGAGCAAACTTGGAGCCACCTTAGCCTTAGCCGAGAGGGTAATCTCCCCCTTTTCGGCTTCTGCAAATCTGGGTTTGTAGCATGTGACCCCTTGCTCCCCCTCAGTTCTTGCACCTGTGCTCACAATGGAGTTCCTGGCAGAGGCTCCCCCTAGAGGCATGATCCTGGAGCTTTTGTAGTCTTCATTCCTCATAATTTAGCATCCCCAATTCAGTTTTGAAAAGACTGAACTTGGCCTCGTCTAAGGGCTTTGTGAATATATCTACAATCTGCTTGTCCGTGGGGACATAACAGAGAGAGATGTCCTTGTTCTCCACGTGCTCCCGAATGAAGTGGTAGCGCACTTTAATATGCTTTGTTCTGCTGTGCGATACCGGATTGTTGGCAATTGCAATTGCACTGGAGGAGTCGCAGTATATTGGTACTTCCTTGAACTGAAGGTCGTAGTTGGCTAACTGGTTTCTGATCCATAGGAGTTGTGCGCAACAGCTGCCTGCCGAGATGTGCTCAGACTCTACTGTGGAGGTAGCTACACAATTCTGCTTCTTGCTGTTCCATGAGATAAGCCTTCTTCCGAGGAATTGACACGTCCCGGAAGTGCTTTTCCTGTCATCCCTACTCCCTGCAAAATCAGCATCTGAAAAACCTATTAGCTCGACATCATTGTTTCTCGAGTACCACAAGCCAAGATTGGGAGTACCTTTAAGGTATCTTAGAATTCGCTTTGCAGCGACATAGTGAGATTCCTTAGTGTTCACCTGATATCTGGCACAGACACATGTGGAGAACATGATATCCGGTCTACTGGCAGTAAGGTAGAGCAGGGATCCGATGATGCTTCTGTATTTGGTTTCATTGAAAGGTTTACCTTTCTCATCCTTATCCAGAGACATAGTGGATCCCATTGGAGTCCTCATAGAGGTTGCATTCTCCATACCGAATTTCTTGAGGAGTTCATTTGTGAACTTCATCTGAGAAATGAAGATTCCATCCTCAGACTGTTTCACTTGAAGTCCCAGGAAATACTTTAGCTCTCCCATACTGCTCATTTCAAACTTTCCTTGCATAAGTTTAGAAAACTTTTTGCAAAGATTGTTGTCCGTTGAGCCGAATATTATGTCATCGACATAGATTTGCACCAGTAAAATCTTGCCTTTGACTTCCCTGAGAAACAATGTCTTATCTATTTTTCCTCTAGAGAACTTGTTCTCAAGAAAAAAAACTAGATAAAGTCTCATACCAAGCTCGCGGAGCTTGTTTTAAACCATATAGAGCTTTATTAAGGAAGTATACATGATTGGGATAAGTAAGATTGACAAAACCTGGGGGTTGAGCGACGTATACTTCCTCCTTCAGGTCTCCGTTCAAGAAAGCTGATTTCACATCCATTTGATAGACTGTGAATCCTTTGTACGAAGCATATGCCAGGAACAGTCTGATTGCCTCGAGCCTTGCCACTGGTGTGAAGGTCTGGTCGAAGTCAATCCCCTCCTCCTATCTGTAACCTTGAGCCACCAGCCTGGCCTTGTTCTTTACGATGACACCATGTTCATCCAGTTTGTTTCTGAAGATCCACTTGGTGCCAATCACATTCTGCTTGTGTGGTCTGGGAACCAGCGTCCACACGTTGCATCATTCGAATTGATGTAGTTCATCTTGCATGGCCAAAATCCATGCCGCGTCTTTGTTCGCCTCGTCGAACTTCTTTGGGTCAACCTGTGACAGGAAGCTAAGATGCAAAACTTCGTTAATAGTACCTCTTCGAGTTCTGACACCGACACGAGGATCTCCGATGATCTGATCTCTAGGATGATCCCTCACGTGCCGGAGTTCAAGAAGTCTGGCGTCCGGAGCTTCGACTACTTCTTGGGCTTCTCCTTCTTCTAAGAGATTTGTTCCATTTTGATCTTCAACATTCCCAGTTGACATAGAGGTGGAAACTTTGACGTACTTAGGAGTGTCATCTTTAGCGGTCTCATCGAGATCCAGCTGTTCAAGTCGTGCACCTGCATCTTCAAGAATACCACTGGAAGAATTGTTGTTAAGAAAACTTCCTTCATCAAATACAACATTAATTGGTTCTTCTACCACTAGGGTTTTCTTATTGAAGACCCTATATGCCCGACTGTGGGAACTATAGCCCATGAATATGCCTTCGAAGTATTTTTCACCAAATTTAGTACGCGGGTACTTCCCATTATTCAGTACATAGCATCTGCAACCAAAGATCCTCAAGTAGGACATGGTTGGTTTCCTGCCTCTCAGTAGCTCATAAGGCGTCTTACGATGATGCTTGTTGATCAATGCCCGGTTTTGTACATGACAAGCTGTATTGACAGCCTCTGCCCAGAAGTATTCTGGGAGAGAAGCGTCTTTCAACATTATCGTGCAGGCTTCAATGAGAGTTCTATTTCTCCTCTCCGCAACTCCATTTTGCTGAGGAGTGCGCGGGGAGGAAAACTCATGAAAGATACCTTGTTCTTCACAAAACTCTGTCATAGCACCAGATTCGAATTCTGTTCCATGGTCACTTCTGATTTTGACCACTGAGCAGTTAAATTCGTTCTGAACCTGCTTGATAAAACTAGTGAAGATGTCAAACGTATATGACTTTCGTTTTAAGAAGAACACCCATGTAAACCGAGAATGATAATCAACTATCACTAGCGTATAGGATTTGCCTCCCAAGCTATGAACTTGCATTGGACCAAACAAGTCCATATGTAGAAGGTAAAGACATCGGGAAGAGTCTTTGTCTGCAATGATCTTAAAGGTAGCCCGAGTCTATTTGCCCATCTGGAATGCAGGACAGATGCTATCTTTGATGCACTTGATAACGGGAGCATCCCTTACTAAGTTTTTAGAAAACAGCATACTAATTGTTTTGAAATTAATATGTGCCAATCTCTTGTGCCATTGTTCACAAAGAGATGCACTGCCTGTTGCCACAAGGCATACAGGGGTAGATGAATCTAAACTGAGAAAATCTAAGCAGAAGATATTTCTGCTCCTAATGCCTGATAATACCGTCTCAGAAATGATACATGAAATTATCAGACATTTATCCTTGCAGAACTTAACGTCATAACCTTTGTCACATAACTGACTTACACTGATAAGGTTATGGTTTAACCCTTCAACATAAGCCACGTCGGTGATAGAGATTATACCGTTGGAAATCATACCGTAACCTCTGGTGACTCCTCGATCTGACCCTCCAAAGATGACTTTGGGTCCATTCTCGACTGGAGTGTAATCACGCAGCAGGCTTCTTGTCCCAGTCATGTGCCGGGAGCATCCACTGTCCAAGTACCAGATTGGCATTTTGGTGGCCTTTGGACATTCTTCCAAAATAAAATTAATTTCCCTTAGGAACCCAATCAAACTTGGGTCCTAGATTCCTGGTTAGCATACTCCCCCTCGGTTGGTTAACCTTACGAGTGGTCGGCCTCGCAGTGCTAACATAGGGAGTCTCGTTATACCTCGGGTTAAACCAACAATCCACGGCAAAGTGACCGACTTTGCCACAACACCAACAGTCAAATCTGTTGTACCTCTTCCTAGGCTCCTGCCTTACCCTGGGAATGGAGGGTACAGCTGGGGCCTTGGATCTGGAGGTGGAGGCCTCATGGTGATAGCAGTCATATGACTTCGTCACCTTCTGTTCCTTCAGTATAATAGGCTTGGCTCTTGGTGCCTGCTTTCCATTATGGCCGCTAGAGAATTGACCATAATTTCCCATGTGGATTTCCTCATAAGGTGCCTTGAAGGCACTCTCACCGAAGTTCCGGGGAAAAGTCCAACCATCATATCGGCTCTTTGGCTTTGCAACCGAGGGACGGAAATGATGACCAAAGGTTGATTCAAAGTCATGTTGGTTGCAGGGAAAGCTAGGCTTTCTGAACTCAACAGGACTGAGCGGAGCCTTTCCCTTTTCATCAGCAGAGGCCTTCTTGGCGGCCTTATTCTTCCTCTGGTTCCGGTTTCTCCTGGATGAGGAACCAGATACCCCTACATGCCCCAAGACAGCTCCTTTGGCCTGAGCAGAGAAGGTATCAACTACTGGAAGAACTGTTTTTGGCATAGAGAAGCTCTTGACGATCTTCCTTTCTGCCGCAAGTTGTTCTTCCAACTTGTCGACTTCCTCCTGCTTAAGATCAAGGAGCTTAAGAGACTCCGAATGCTTTGAAGTCAGGTCAAGGTGCTCCTGTCGGAGAGAAATCAAACTGGTGACCTCTTCCCTTAGGGAGACACACTCACCCTTAAGGAATTTCACTTTCTTTTTCTCAGTCTTCAGTCTCTTACGGCACACCTCGAAAGTGTTGAGCAGAAGCTCATACTTCTCGAGGAGCTCCGCTTCACGGGCCGAAAGGCTATCCTCAGGGTCATCATCCTGATACTCAGGATCAGAGTCGGAGTCGGAGAGAGGGGTGTGAGCTTTTAGCTTCCCAGTAAATGGAGGGCATTCTCCTTCTGAGTCGGAGCGACCCACCAGCCCGAAGTAGGCTTCCTCATCATCACTGGAGTCTGAGGAATCAGACTCACTCAGTGTCTTTGGCCTTTTGGCGATGTAGCTCCGCTCTTTCTTCTTATCTCTAGAGGATTTGTGCTCCTCTCCTTTCCCTTTTTCTCTCTTGCCTTGATAGCAGTCGGCCACGACGTGTCCTGGCTTATTGCATCCAAAGCAAATAATGTCAGAGGAGCGATGTTTGTTCGGTTTAGAAGCATACCTGTCAGAAGAATAATTTTTCTTCTGATGCGTGGAGGAGGAGCCGTCTTTCTTTCTTTGATTCCTCATCTTGAGGAACTTCTTGAACTCTCGGGTGATGAGGGAGAAATCCTCCTCCGACAGCTCTGAGCCGGAGGAGCATGGCTCGGAGTCCTCCTCCTCATCCTTTTTCCTGGCACGGTATGAAACCGCACCCTTTCCTTTTCTGGAGTGACTGGCTTTTAGGGCCACAATCTTTTCTTTGGCTGCGGCCTTCTCTGCTTCTTCTTCAGCTTTCCTGGTGTTCAGTTGAAGCTCATAGGACATCAGCTTCCCAAACAGAATTTGCGGGTCTGTTTCAGCAAGTCTGCCAAACTCTCGGATGGCGCATATCTTTGTGTCCCATTCCTTAGTAAGGGACCTAAGGAATTTATCATTGAGTTCACCATTAGTGAACACTCTTCCGTATCCTTTGAGGGCATTGACAATCTTGAGGAAGTTCTCGAAGGTGACTCCGATCTCTTCCTTAGGCCCTTGTCTGAAGGCCTCATATTTCTGGTTCAGGAGGGATCTACGATCATCCCTCACTTCATCAGTGCCCTCCATTAGGATGATCAGGCAATGCCAGATCTCCTTTGCTGTCTTGCAGTTGCAGAAGTTCTGCATCATTGAGTCATCAACCGCGCTGACCAGAATGTTCTGCGCCTTCTTGTCAAGACCCACTAGCACCATCTTGTCCTTGTCCATTTCAGAAAGTTTCTTTGGCACTTTCTGGGTAGGATCAATGGTGGAGGCCTTAGTGGGGACATAAGGTCCCTCCTCCACGATCATAAAGAGTCGAGGGTCAACTGCTTCCATGTAGAACCGGATCCTTTCCTTCCAGATAGGAAAGTTGATCCTGGTGCACACTGGGATCTTGCCTGTGTACTTGAGCCCGTCCATGGTAGATGTTTTCCTTCTTCTTGACACTAGCGGCAGGATTCTACACAAGGTGTTAACCTTTTAGATGAGAAACCTCGCTCTGATACCACTTGAAAGTCCACCTAGTGTCAACTATCTTCACCTATGGGGGGGGGGGAATAGGTGACGTGCAGCATTTTTGCGGAATTTAAATTGTACCTGCACACGAAAATAAAACAACACAGCACAAAAGAGTACACAAGCTATTTATAGTGGTTCCCCGATTTGGGTACATCCACTTTCCCCCTTCGACCTATCTCCCAATAAGGGACGACTCGGTCACTTCTCCAATAGGATTGAAATCCAATCCTTGCACTATCGGAAGGAACCCTTCCACACGTAGGAGTCAACACTCCCACAACACGGGTTTCACCCAACCCTTACAACTAGGAACCAACGTTCCTTCACAAGAAAAGTAAAACTAGAATGTACAAGAGATACAAACTACGTTTGGAGACTAAGGTGTCCCTCTTCGTTGACGACGTGTTTTTGAAGTCCACGAAGAGTCCACAACCCTAGAACTCTCTTGGAGAGAATCTCCCCGGAACCGGCGGCGGCAAGATGGGCGGCGGCTTGGTTCACGGGATCGGCGGCGACAACGGTGTGCGGCTGCAGTACTTTGGAGATCCAAACTTCGTAGCAAAGCTAGCTAAGTATACCAACGGTCACACTAGGATCAATCGTCTCGATCGATTCGGATGGGGAAGATTTTCCCGATCAACAAATCAAGAGACAAGAGATCTCCGGTTAGACGTGTGAGACTCTAAGCTTGGCTAAGCTTCTGTCGCCGGAAGATCAGGAAGAATCGCGATCAAAAGCGGCGACCAACTAGCGCGAGCGGCGACGGCGGCGGCGGAGCAGTTTCGCGATTTTAGATCAAGATCGTCGCTCGGCTTCTTTCTGTGTGTCTTTACTGTTCAAAAATACCCGTATATATATACACAAGTAAACACCTTAATGACCGTTGTGGGTCCCACAAGAAGAAACCCTAAATCCGGTTCAAAAAAGTGCCAGCGGCAGAATCCGGTCCAGCTTTTTCCCGAAAATTGCCCAAGTAAAAATCAGCGAGAATCACCTGTGATTCTCGTCGAATCGTCGAGAATCAAGGGTGATTCTCGACGATTCGGCGAGAATCACAAAGTGATTCTCGATGATTCGTCGAGAATCACAAAGTGATTCTCGTCGAATTTGACTTGATTGCACTCTGATTTAGCCGGCGAGAATCAGCTAGTGATTCTCGACGAATCGGCGAGAATCACTTGGTGATTCTCGTCGATTCTTACTTAGATGATTTTTCGTCTTACGCCTCTGAGCTGCTCTTTGACTCATCCTTGCTTCTTGTCTGCTCTTGCATAAACACAGCCCTGTACTTGAAAGTAAGTGCACTCCAATAGAGAGAGTACACGTAGGCCAACACACTGATCTGCTCAACGAGGGATTACGTCGTGCAGACCCGTATATTTTGACCTACTGCACCCTGACATTGGTGTGCACTTAGCGTGGAATAACTGCAAGCACAACTTGAGATATTTTGTCAAAAACATTGCCTATTTACCTTAGCTTGTTCAGGGGCTTCTTCAAATCAGGTACGTTGTGGATACAATACCCAACAAGAACTACAAGGGTAACGATTTTCTTCCAAACAAGCGCAGTTCTCAATATGAATACGTGCCTGGAACCCCTCACCAAAAGGTGAAAAAGGGTGGATTCTAATGGGTAGATGGTATGATCCCTGTTTATTCCTACATATATATCCAAAAATGTAAAGTACGGAATAGGCATGCTGTGAGAAGCCCATCTGGATAGGTTGGTCTAGATTGGTGATGTTTTATGCTTTACGTGTCGGAGAAGACTCCGTGGATATGCGTGTGATGTATATGTGAAATCTGGGGTATAGGACTGTGCAGGATGCTGCATCAAAGTATTGGAAGCATTTTCAGGAAAATACACAGAAAAAATCACAGTTTGGAGAACTATGGATGTCTCAGGGCGATAGTGAGTGTCGCTGGCGATAGATCCCTAAGAGCTAAAATGTTGTGACGTCTGTCTCTAAGATACCTGGGGGCCATTGTATGCAAAGCTATGAGCTTAAATTGCCCAGTAGTGGTGGGTGCCAGCCCAAAATGGTGCAGAGCCATGTGGCTTATAATGAGTTGAGCCGTGGAGGCTAAATACTGTGCCATCAAGTTAAGTACCTCTGAACGACTAGGTCGTCAAGGTAAGTACCTCTGAACGGGCAGTCAGTCGTCAAGTTATGTACCAATGAATGACATAGTTGTCAAATTAAGTACCTCTGAAAGACAAAGGTTGTCGTCAAGTTAAGTACCACTGAACAACATAGTCGTCAAGTTAAGTACCTTTGAACGACAAAGGTTACCTTCAAGTTAAGTACCTCTGAACGACATTATCGTCAAGTTAAGTACCTCTGAATGGTGGTGTTACATGGGAGGTCCAGTACACCGAAAATGTTCCCTGAGTGCACGGGGCGTGTGTCCGTTGAGCCTACGTCTGTGGTGAATGGTGCTTAAATGCAAGTTGAAATTACCACCATATATATGCTGTTATTTATAGGGAAGGAGAACTGCCACCCCGAGTAAGGGGTGGGGTCGTTATAAATTGATCAGCAAAATGCTGACCGTTGCTTTGTTTGCCACATTTGTGTGGGCCGTTTGTGCATGTGCTGGAGAGGTAAGTGGAAAATAGCGAGCTGAAGCTCTTATGCTGCGTTTGGCTGGCCCTTGAAGGCTCAAACGCAAACTTTTTACTGTTTTCATGTGTGGCCGACCTGCGTGCCGATGTATGAAGCCACTTGATGTAAACAAAACAGTTGTAAGGCTGAAAGGCCAAAACATATGTTGTGTATGATATATATATATCATTCATGTACAAGCTTTTGTAGTAGAAATTCCTACTCTTATGGGTTTTTAACCTAAATACTTCCACTAGAATGCTCTGAGTTAGAACCCATTCATAAATGAATTTGGATTTGGAAACAATATGTAAACTCCTTAACTGTCTGTAGTATATAGCGTCGGGCCCCGACCAGACCTTCTGTCATATGCTATACGACGGGTGGGGGCATTACAAAATTGGTATCAGATTCCGTTCTCGGTCTTTCTTATTTGAATTCGTGGTCAAATTCTTTTAAGGGGTGGTGCGCACGTGCCTGTGCGCTACCGTGATAACATAACTGAACCCATGAATGTCTACTTAGGTATGAAAATACACATGTTTGTGGAACAGGTATGTTCCTGTGATTGCTTTTGGCCATAGTCATAGTTGCTTAACTATTTTTTTCACATTATAGGCAACTCAAAGTGGTGCGGGGCAGCTAGAACCCCAGCACTCGGTGATGAGTAGTGTACCAAATAAGGTGCCAACACCTCCCCCTTCTACGAAAACTATACGGTTGGTTGCTGAAACCATGTTCACAATGATCAATGGGCAACTTGGAGGTCAGAGACAACCTCCTATTTCTACGGTGGTCCAGGAACTTGTTGGCATAGTGGAGTGCATAGCGGTGAGACAAGTGGTTATTGAGCTAGTGGCTGCAAGGCGAGTAATGAAAAAGAAATTCAAACACGTGATGTAATTCAATCCCCTTGTGTTTATGGGTACTGGAACCACTATACAAGCCGAAGATTGGCTCTCAAGAATAAAGAGGGTTCTGACTATAACAAAAATGAAAGAGTGGCAAAAAGTCAATGTGACGACCTTCTTGTTAGATGGTGAGTCAAGAATTTGGTGGGATGAGCTGGAGATGCACCAGTTTGCTGGTCGGCCGTTGATTGAGATCTCAATAGAGGAGTTCTCAAGGTGTTTTCTGGCAAGATACATTCCATCGGCACAACAGATTGCGATGGAGAACCAATTTCAAAAGTTAACTCAAGGCGAGAGGTCGGTGGATGACTACTTGCGCGAGTTTATGAGATTTGGAAGATATGCAGGCTTTACATTTTCATATGAGGAACAAAAAACAAATCGGTTCTATGAAGGGCTGAGAGATGACCTGCGGTTGCTTCTCTCAGGACCGATGACACATGGTTTTCTTACATTGGTCAATACGGCCCATTCCCTTGAGCTGGACATGAAGCACGTGCAGCATAAGAATGATTTGGCAGGGAAGACAATGTTTAAGGTATCTAGTTCGTCAAAGTCTGGGTTGCAGTAAAAACTATATCTTAACTCATACCTGTTACAACGTCACTTTTTTATTGCCTCTTGTTGGCCAATATTATATACTCGGGGTTATGCTTGAGATGCTGTCGGTTCCACCACTGCCTTTCCCTTTTCAACATAAGACACACCCATCTTTTTCTCCCCTTTTGGAAGACCACTCCAGCAATCTCGAGCTATATGACCCACCTTTCCACATGTATAATATGTGGGCGGACCTCTCCCAGATGTTGCTCCAGATGAAGGAGAAGAATGAGCCGGTGCAGAAGTTTTACACTCGAGTTCACTGTAATGCCGTTTGGCCTTACAAATGCGCCATCGGTATTCATGAACCTAATGCACCGAACATCACGAGAGTACTTGGACTTGTTTGTCATCGTCTTTATTGATGACATTCTGGGGTAGTCTTGATCTAGCACACTCCCGAGAATGGGATTAAGGCACGAAATGGCAAAGGAATTCCTATGGGGAATTTAAGCGAACATGTGGTGTGCGTGCAAAACTCAAAATTTTGGCAGAGTTTCGTCTATAAAATCGCAATCTCACAAGTGGGAAATTCCTATCCAAACCTGCACAAGCATTCACATATACTAATATCATAACCTAGCCATACATCTAATATCACATCACAACATTTGCATCCACATGGAGAGTGCTCCGGACTAAGAATCTTGATTTGGAAAGTAGTCCAAATGTAGTCTTCAAAACAAAATAAAACGAGTGTTGGAACACCCTATTACTAATTTGGGTCAGGATCACTATGTCTTTAGGAAACCTGTTTTTGACCTCCTGTATAGATCTAAAGGTCAACTAGAATTGAGTCTAAGGGTTAGTAGTTAGGTTTGGAAGCTGCCCTCAAGACCAAGGTTTTTCAGTTTGGAGACTAAGTCATATCGTCGAGCTCAGTACGACGAATCGTCGAACTCCAATCGACGATCGTCTAGCTCAACTTCGACGGATCGTCGAACTCCATTCGACGATCGCTGATCTCAACTTCAACAAATCATCGAACTCCATTCGACGATCGCTGAGCTCAACTTCAACAAATCGTCGAACTCCATTCGACGATCTTCGAGCTCAGTTCGACGATCTTGACTCCAGTATTGATTCTCTATCTCTTAGCTCAGTTCGACGATAGTTGAGCTCAGATCGACGATCTCTGTTGCTGTATAAGTCCAAATCGCTGAGCTCAGTTCGACGATAGTGGAGCTCAGTTCGACGTTTTTCTGAAGAGTTCAATGTTTTTCAAGATTCAAATTCAGGATAGTTAAGGAGTTATTCTCGGCAATTAATTCAGAAGATCTTATAGCCGTTTTCACTTATTCTGGATCAAGTTTCAAGGGATTATCAAGGAATGTTTCTTTGGACTTTCCCCCAGAAGACAATTGCAATTAAGGAAGTCAATTAATGACAGGCTAACGGCTATTCTGGATAGGGATCATTTCTATTCAGAACAAAGGGAATAAAAGACAAGATTTTTGAATCTCTCACAAGACCTAACAACAAGAAATCAATCTGCAGAGAGTGAACAAGAACAAGAGAAAAAGATTCTCTGCTACAATTTTTCTCTGGAACAATATCTTTCTCAACAACAATCTCTCAAGAGAAAAAGAAAGAAAGCTGTAGACATTCTCTGTCTAAAAGGATTCACTAGAACACCATCACCAAAAGGAGATCAACAAATCCCCTTTTGATTCAAGTGTTCAAGGCCATCATCATTCAAGACTCCAGACACCTAACATTTCAGCTATTGCTGAAATCATCAATTGCTGGAGATCAACTCTCTGAAGGCCTTTCACCCTACAATAAAGCTTCATTTCCTGAACATCTCAAGAACTCAGGGGGAGCTTTGACAACATCAAATCCACATAGTTTTCTCAGCTGCTTTGAGAAAGAGAAGACTTCCAACACTCTCTCATCCCCATCTCTGTAAAGGGTTTTTCAAACTCCCTTCAAAAGTTTGTGTGTGGTTTTTGAGCACCTTATCAAAAGCTCATTGGTGGCAAGACACCTGATCAAAAAATCTGGTTTGGTTTTTGAGCACCTTATCAAAAGCTAATTGGTGCCCAGGACACCTGGTCAACTCATCCTGCAGTGGATTCCTACCTTGGGTGGTAGAAGAGTGGATGTACCCAAGTTTAGGGGAACCACTATAGCTCCTTGTGTCTTCTGGCTTGCTTGTCTTTATTTTTGTTTCTGGCTATGATCTGTGATTAGTTAGGATCTGTGATTAGTTTCTTTTGTAGATTGTAATTAGATAACTTCTGTGTTTAGATTTATTATTTGCTTCCCTGTTCACTCAGATTGCAACAATTGTTGTAAAACGTCTTTAAGCACCATACTCTATTCACCCCCCTCTAGAGTATATCAGATCTAGCTGCACTTTCAATTGGTATCAGAGCAAGGTTGGTTAAACATACAACAACTTGGTGGTTGCATAGGCTAATACCTGAACCCCAAGATCCCTAGTTAGATCTGCTTGTTTTGATTCTGTTATTAGAATTAGTTCTTCACAAATCGTGGCCCAAACCAAAGATTATGCTAGCACAAGATCTCCAGTGTGCAATCTATCTAAGTTTACACTTTGGAAAGCAAGGATTAGATTATACATTAATTCTATTGACGAGGACATTTTTAATTCTGTTTTGACAGTCTGTCCAAGACCTCCAGAGAACATAAGTACAAATGCTGTTCCACCTCCATCAGGAACAGATGCTGATATCAAGAAGTGGAAGGTAGCAGTTGTAAAGGCTATGAACATCTTAGCCCAGACCATGTCTGATGACATCCTCCAAAAGGTGGCTGAATGTAATTCAGCAAAGGAAATATGGGATAAGCTCTCTGAAATAGTCTCAGGATCTGCTGATGAAAGAAAGGACAGGAGATCCCACCTCATATCTCAATACGAGAATTTCAAGAAAGGAGAAGCTGAGCCAGTAGATGAAATGTACAACAGGCTCAGTCTGATAGTCAATGAACTCAAGACTTTGGACAAAGAGATCTCACTGACTGAACTAAATTATAAAATCCTAATGTGCTTCCCAAGCACTTGGGACTCAAGAATCTGGCCAATCAAGGATGCCAGAAGGCTGAATGAGATCACCACAGAAGCTCTCTTGGGCAAGCTCAAATCTTATGAGCTGCTCATCAAGAACAGAGAAGAAGAGCAGAAGGTTGCCTCACCAGCCACAAGGAAAGAAAAGACAATAGCCTTCAAAGCAACTGAAGATCAGCCTAAAGACAAGGTCACAGGCAATGATGAGCTGCTCAGTATATTGGCCAAAAGATTTTACAAGATGGACAGAAAGAACTTCAGAAAGATATCATACAAAGAGCATGATAAGCCAAGGTATGATAAGTCAATTAGTAAAGAAATTGTTTGCTTTGGTTGCAGGAAACCAGGGCACATTGTACCTGACTGTCCAGAGAACAAAAATAAGGACAGAAGGGATAAGAAAGAAAGAAGAAGAGATAAGGACTTCAAGAAGAATGGCAATGACAAACCCTCCTCAAGCAAGAACAAACACACAAGGAAGGGATTTGTTGCTGAATCTTGGAGTGAGACTGAAGAGGAGTCAGAAGCTTCATCCTGCTCAAGTGATGATGAAGATGATGCTGAAGAGAAGGAGTTCTGCATGATGGCAATCAATGCCTCTCAACATAATTCAGATGAAGAAGAGTCAGAGTCAGACTCAGAGACTGAACTTGAAGAGGACCAGGTGAAGACCTATCCAACATCAAACCAACAATGGTACTTGGATAGTGGGTGCTATAAGCACATGACAGGAAACAGGGACAACCTCACATCCTTTAAATCCAAGCTTAGACCCAAAGTTATATTTGGTGATTCAAACTTTGGACAAACTAAAGGATATGGTGCAGTCCAGATTGGGACAGTGACATTCAAGAAGGTAGCCTATGTGGAAGGACTGAAGCACAATCTGATCAGTATCAGTCAGCTGTGTGATGAAGGCTACCAGGTGACTTTCAGCAAAGCTTTATGCAAGATCAAGTCAGAGGACAACACAACTGTGTTGACAGGTAAAAGGAAAGGTAACATCTACTTAGTAGATTTTCTTTCAACAGATGTAGACATTTGCCTGTTTAATTCTGTTTGTAGACCTAATATTTTATGGCATAAGAGACTAGGACATCTGAACATTAGAACCATTGCTAGGCTATCCAAGGACAACCTTGTTAGAGGACTACCTTCTACCCCTACAAGAAGGAAGGACTTTGCAGGGCTTGTCAATTAGGCAAGCAAACTAAAAATAGTTTCAAATCACTTAATAAGAGTGATTCACGTAGGATCTTGTATCTATTACACATGGATCTTTTTGGACCCATTACAGTACAAAGCCTAGGAGGGAAATCTTACACTTTAGTAGTTGTAGATGACTTCTCTAGATTCACATGGGTGTTCTTTCTGAGGAAGAAGTCTGATAACTTTAAGTGTTTGAAAGAGTTTCTCAAATGTATATAGATTGAGTTCAATACTCACATTGCCCTGATCAGAAGTGATCATGGGACAGAGTTTGATTCTCTTCTTATGCAAGAGTTCTGTCAGAGTGAAGGGATCAGGCATACTTTCTCAGCTCCTAGAACTCCTCAACAAAATGGGGTAGCTGAAAGGAAAAATAGAACCCTTATTGAATCTGCCACTACATTGTTGTCAGATGCTCACCTTCCTCTATATTTTTGGGCAGAGGCAGTGAACACCTCCAACTATGTGCTGAACAAAAGTTTAATACATAAACTAAAGGGCAAGACTCCCTATAAATTACTTAAAGGGAAGAAACCTAAAGTTGATTATTTTAGAATTTTTGGTTGTATTTGTTATATACATAATAATGACAAGAGATATTTAGCAAAATTTCAAGCTAAAGCTGATGAAGGAGTGTTTCTAGGATACTCCATGATCAGTAAGGCTTATAGGGTTTATAATAAATGAGCCCTTAAAATTGAAGAATCTGTTCACATATCATTTGATGAATATAACATGTCTTTCAAGGAGAAGAATACTTCTACCATAGAACCTTTGCAGGTACATTCTTTTGCTGAAGATTTAAACAGGTTACAGGTCACTCAAAAAGATGAAAGTAGTGAAGATGAAGAAAGAATTCAACATATTGAAGAGAAACAACTTGAAGAGCCAGTTGTTGTACCACAAGAGGAAATAATAACACAGGTTGGTGAACAATCAACACCCCCTGTTGATTTAGTAACATCAAGAGACCATCCAATTTCTCAAGTAATTGGAGACATCTCAGCTGGTGTGCAAACCAGAAATCAGGTCAACCAAAACCTGTTGCATACTTGCTTCCTATCTCAAATTGAACCTCAATCCATTCAAGATGCAGAGCAAGATCCACACTGGATCATGGCAATGCAAGAAGAGTTGCATCAATTTGAAAGGAACAAAGTTTGGGAACTAGTGCCTAAGCCTAAGGATCACTCCATTGTTGGAACAAAGTGGGTGTTCAGAAACAAATTGGATGATCAAGGAGTAATTGTAAGGAACAAGGCAAGGCTAGTTGCTCAAGGATACTCACAAGAAGAAGGAATAGACTATGACCAGACTTTTGCACCAGTTGCAAGATTGGAAGCCATCAGAATCTTCTTAGCTTATGCAGCACACAAAGGTTTCAAGGTATATCAGATGGATGTAAAAAGTGCATTCCTAAATGGAGACATCAAAGAAGAAGTCTATGTCAGACAACCTCCAGGTTTTATCTCTCCAACCCATCTTGATTATGTTTTTAAATTGAACAAAGCATTATATGGTCTCAAGCAAGCTCCTAGAGCATGGTATGAGACCCTAGCATGCTTCCTTCTGGAAAATGGATTTATAAGGGGTAGAGTAGATCAAACTCTTTTCATTAGAACCCATAAGTCCCATACCCTACTAGTACAGATTTATGTAGATGATATTATTTTTGGTTCTACTGATTCAAATTTGTGTAGAAGGTTTTCCAACCTAATGCATTCTAAATTTGAAATGAGTAGCATGGGTGAGCCATCCTTCTTTCTAGGATTGCAAGTCAAACAACATGCTGAAGGCATCTTTATTTCTCAAACCAAGTATGCAAATGAATTGGTCAAAAAATTTAGTATGTCTGAAGCATCTTGCATGAAAACACCCATGCTTACCAATGCTGTATTGGATGCTAATGAACATGGGAAACCTGTTGATCAGACAACATATAGAGCAATGATTGGCTCCTTACTGTACCTTACAGCTAGTAGACCTGATATAATGTTTGCTACATGCATAAGTGATAGGTTCCAAGTAAGCCCTAGAGAGTCACACCTAACACTAGTTAAAAGGATTCTCAGGTATGTTAAAAGTTGTCCAAATCTAGGTCTCTGGTATCCAAAAGATTCAGCATTTGAATTAACTGGATTTTCTGATGCTGGTTATGCTTGATGCAGAATTGATAGGAAAAGCACCAGTGGAACTTGTCAATTTCTTGGTGACAGACTTGTCTCTTGGTTTTACAAGAAACAAACTTCTGTGTCAACTTCAACTACTGAAGCTGAATATATGGCTGCAAGCAGTTGTTGTTCACAAATCTTGTGGATTCAAAACCAACTCCTAGACTATGGCTACAACTTAGAGAAGTCAAAAATCTTTTGTGATAACACCAGTGCTATTTCTATAGCTCAAAATCCAGTCCTCCATAGTAGGACAAAACACATAGAAATTAGGCATCACTTCTTAAGGGATAATGTTGAGAAGAATAAAATTGAACTTCAATATATCCCAACTGATTTGCAAAGGGGAGATATTTTCACCAAACCCTTGGATGAAAAAAAACATACCTTCTTCCTAAATCAGTTAGGAATGTTAGATGGAGGAAGTCTAAGATAATATCCAAGATTTTAAAACTTTAAAAATTGACCAAGACTAGGCAAACATCTTGATTTTTCTAGTGTCTAGATTGTATTTCTGGTCTCTGAACTGCGCTTGATGATTTTCCCCCCGATCGTCGAACGGAGATCGACGATTTCCGAAATCGTCGACCTGAGTTCAGCGCTTCTCAGATAGTGTTCAACTATCTCTCCAGGTCAGCGATCGTCGAACGGCGCTCCACGATTTCGTTCTTTGAACGATCGTCGAACAGAGCTCGACGCTCTCCAATATCGTCGAATGGAGATCGATGATATTGAAGACCCTTCAGATTCCTTTAGAAGCCCCGATCGTCGAACTGAGTTCAACGATCTTTCCCTTTCTGCGTCGAACCCTAATATAAAATTCATTTTTCGCCGTCGTTCTCCTTTTGCGCTTTCGATCTCTCTGCAAAAATTCTCTTTCCCTCCAAACATCTCTACACTTGGGCGTTTTGTTTGTTGATTTTTGCAGGTAACCAGGGCCGTCTCTGTTGTCGTTTTAGCTGCAATGAAATTCGATGCTGGATTTGATATAGAAATGGAGTCCTTCAGCACCACTGATCAAGTTTTTCAAGATATTTTGGAACTGTTCAAGGAGCAGAAGCTTGTTACCATCATGTCCACAAGAATCAAGTTGGCTACTGATGAGATTAAGTAGTGGGTCTACACTGCCCACAACCAGGACCAAAACACAGTGGTCAGTTCAATTTCTGGAACCCAGGTACCTTTGAATCCTGCTATTCTGACAGAGGTTTTTGAATTAAGTTCTGGAAGAGATTCTGCTGAATTGTCTGGAGAGGAATTTTCTGATTTACTTGCAAGAATGGGTCACTCTGATGCAAACCCTAGCAAGCTGCTGAAGAAGAACCTAGCTGTGGAATACAGGTTTTTGGCTGATGTAGTAGGAAAGGTTCTGCTGGCCAAGCATTCAGCACATGATACTATCTCTAGGTATCAGCTGTGCTTGATGGGAGCCATTGTGGACAAGAAACAGTTGAACTGGGGAGAGGTCTTTTTTGACCTGATTAAGAAGAAGATCAATAAGAACTTTGTGAATTATGGGAGGATCCTAGGGCTCTTTCTTCAGAACAGATGCCCTACCCTGCTAGTCTCCTCTGGGATGCATATCAATGCTTCAAAGAGGCTGTCCTGTGCCCTATTTGGCAAATGGGACAGGCAGATAACAACGCCCAGCAGGCCTTCTGCAAGCACAACTTCAGGCACAAGGAATGTAATAGTCTCTTCCCCTCAAGTCTCTGCCCCTGCAGAAGACTTGCCTGCTGCTTCTTCTCCTCCTCCAACTCCTATTCCATCTCCACCAGTAACATCCACCACTCAAATTTCATCCACTATCATCATCTCCAGCCCATCTCCAACATCAATACCATCTCCAATCCCAACTCTTCCTATAACAGAAGAAGTATTCCATCCATTACACCACTACCCTCACCCAAACATTGACACATCATCCACCATTCCATCATTCACACTTCTAGATGATTCCTTCATGGATGACTCACCTTCATCTCCTCCTTAGCTACCCTCCTCCTCCACATCTTACCAACAGCTTCTACAAGACATTATTGATCAACCCTCTTTCATACCCTCTATCTCAATACCACTGTCTTCCATTTCCACAATACCCTCACCTCAACCTTCACTTCCCCCATACACCAGCTCTCCACCACCATCACCAGTTGCTCCTCCATCCTTCTCTACCTCTGCTCCAGTCCCTGCTGAGCAAGTAGACATTCCTGCCCTAGCTAACAAGTTATATGAACTGCTAGCCCCCAGGCTATCACTTCTATTGGAGACCTACTTGGCTCCTCTCCTTCAGTCAGTGGCAGCCCTTTCTGCCAGGCTATCCTCTCTCTTTCCTCAGGCAATCCCTTCCTCTGGGTGCCTTGATCCAGCTCTCTCTGAATCTAGGCAGGGGGAGATGCCTTATGAAGATGTGAGATTGCCTGCTGCTGCTGCTGCTGTTGTTATTCAAGCTCCAGTTTCAACCCCTCTAGTTGCAGTCTTCTCAGTGGACATCAGGTCCTTATTATCAGTTTTTGATTCAACTTACTTCAGCTGTCTTCCAGTGAGTAATGCAGTCCAGCCCTCAGAGGATCTCTCCAAGGCCATTGTGCCCTTCTCAAGATGTGATTCCAGCTTAATTAGCTCTTACATAAATTCTCTATATACTGCTGAGTCTTCTGGTTCCAGTGTTGCTGCTGCTACTCCTGCTGCAAATATTATTGCTGTTTCTGTTTCTGCTGCTGTCAGTGATGATGCTGCTGATGTTCCAGTTTCTGAGGATATGCAGACAGAGGCATTTGAGTTTGAGCCTACTGTTATTGCTGATGTTGTTGAATCTGAAAATATTTTCTTTGAATCTGTTGCTGCTCCAGTTACTGCTGATATTACTGCTGTTATATCTTCTGCAAGTATTGCTTCAGAAAGTTCTGTGTCTGTTGTTACTACTGCTACTGCTACAACTTCTGTTGTTACTAGTGCTGTATCTGCTACTGCTACAACCACTATCTCATCTTCTCCAACCCAACTTCAAAAAGAATATATGAAAAAGATTGATGCTTTATATGATGAGCAAAGTTCTGAAAGTGATGAATTTAAGACTGATTCTGATGATTCTTCTGCCACCATAGCCAGGAAAAGAAAGGCAAGAAGCAAGGCTATGAAAAGAGTGCCTCCAGCCAAAGTCAAGGACATCAATGACATACCTTATTACGTTCTTCATGACTGCCCCATTACTGAGCATTGGATGCAATACTCCAAGAACCAACTTAAAGCCATGAAGAAGAAGAGGAAATATGAAAAAGGATCCTCTCAGTTTCATCATCCTCATCCTCCTCCACCACATCCTCCTGATGCAGGTGCAGGTGGAAGCTCAGCTACTCATCATTCTGCTAAAAGCCAAACCCCCTATCAGCCTCATGCAAGATCTCAATATAGGGGAAGCCAGTCCAGAGGTTCTCAATCAAGAAGAGGAAGTTACAGAGGAAGCCAAAGGGAATTCCAAGTCTACTCAAAAGGCTATTCAAGACAACACCCTTACTCTAGGGAAGGACAAGCTTCATCAGATACAACATCAGGTCCTTTTCCCTACAAGTTAAAAGAAGTAGTCTCATCCAGAGCTCCTCAAGATAATCCTTCCAACAGATATGAGCCTCCAGTGCCCTTTGAGGATCCAGAAAATAATCCTACTGCATGGACTGCCAGAATGAAAGAATTAGCTGCCCTGGATCAAATCAAGAAAGCTAAAGAGCAAGGCAGAGACACCTCCAACATTACTACATTGTCTGAACAAAGAAAGAAGGAACTGGAAAGGTATGCCTCAAGCAAATTTTTTGATTCTGAAAGATATATGGAGCTGCATCCTGAAGCTGTGGTACTAAGGCCTAAACAACAAACCTCTTTAGGTGCAGCAGATGACAGAAGATCCAAAAAGGAAGCTCTTAATCCTAATAGAGAAATCAAACTTATAAAGAGCAAGGAGAAGGAATAATTCTGTAAGGTGACAATTATTCTGATTTCTGATTTCTGTCTGGGATAATATATCTGTGATTCTGCTTTGTTGTTGTTTATTGTTGCTTTGTATGTTGTTCTTTAATTTTTTCCAAGTTCTGTAAATAGTAATCCTAACCCAAATAGGGGGAGATTGTTGGAACACCCTATTACTAATTTGGGTCAGGATCACTATGTCTTTAGGAAACCTGTTTTTGACCTCCTGTATAGATCTAAAGGTCAACTAGAATTGAGTCTAAGGGTTAGTAGTTAGGTTTGGAAGCTGCCCTCAAGACCAAGGTTTTTCAGTTTGGAGACTAAGTCATATCGTCGAGCTCAGTACGACGAATCGTCGAACTCCAATCGAAGATCGTCTAGCTCAACTTCGACGGATCGTCGAACTCCATTCGACGATCGCTAAGCTCAACTTCAACAAATCGTCGAACTCCATTCGACGATCGCTGAGCTCAACTTCAACAAATCGTCGAACTCCATTCGATGATCTTCGAGCTCAGTTCGACGATCTTGACTCCAGTATTGATTCTCTATCTCTGAGCTCAGTTCGATGATAGTTGAGCTCAGATCGACGATCTTTGTTGCTGTATAAGTCCAAATCGCTGAGCTCAGTTCGACGATAGTGGAGCTCAGTTCGACGTTTTTCTGAAGAGTTCAATGTTTTTCAAGATTCAAATTCAGGATAGTTAAGGAGTTATTCTCGGCAATTAATTCAGAAGATCTTATAGCCGTTTTCACTTATTCTGGACCAAGTTTCAAGGGATTATCAAGGAATGTTTCTTTGGACTTTCCCCCAGAAGACAATTGCAATTAAGGAAGTCAATTAATGACATGCTAACGGCTATTCTGGACAGGGATCATTTCTATTCAGAACAAAGGGAATAAAAGACAAGATTTTTGAATCTCTCACAAGACCTAACAACAAGAAATCAATCTGCAGAGAGTGAACAAGAACAAGAGAAAAAGATTCTCTGCTATAATTTTTCTCTGGAACAACATCTTTCTCAACAACAATCTCTCAAGAGAAAAAGAAAGAAAGCTGTAGACATTCTCTGTCTAAAAGGATTCACTAGAACACCATCACCAAAAGGAGATCAACAAATCTGAAATCTTCAGATCCCTTTTGATTCAAGTGTTCAAGGCCATCATCATTCAAGACTCCATACACCTAACATTTCAGCTGTTGCTGAAATCATCAATTGCTGGAGATCAACTCTGTGAAGGCCTATCACCCTACATCAAAGCTTCATTTCCTGAACATCTCAAGAACTCAGGGGGAGCTTTGACAACATCAAATCCACATAGTCCTCTCAGCTGCTTTGAGAAAGAGAAGACTTCCATCACTCTCTCATCCCCATCTCTGTAAAGGGTTTTTCAAACTCCCTTCAAAAGTTTGTGTGTGGTTTTTGAGCACCTTATCAAAAGCTCATTGGTGGCAAGACACCTGATCAAAAAATCTGGTTTGGTTTTTGAGCACCTTATCAAAAGCTCATTGGTGCCCAGGACACCTGATCAACTCATCCTGCAGTGGATTCCTACCTAGGGTGGTAGAAGAGTGGATGTACCCAAGTTTAGGGGAACCACTATAGCTCCTTGTGTCTTCTGGCTTGCTTGTCTTTATTTTTGTTTCTGGCTGTGATTTGTGATTAGTTAGGATCTATGATTAGTTTCTTTTGTAGATTGTAATTAGATAACTGCTGTGTTTAGATTTATTATTTGCTTCCCTGTTCACTCAGATTGCAATAATTGTTGTAAAAAGTTTTTAAGCACCATACTCTATTCACCCCCTCTAGAGTATATCAGATCTAGCTGCACTTTCAACGAGGATATACCAAATCCTCTTGATCCATTTGAAACCAAAGGCTAAAGCAACCTCGGTTTGCAAACGTCCAAGGGGACCTATCCTTGCAAAAACCTTCGCAAAAATCGGATGAAAGAAATATAATTTCAGTTTTCTTTGAGTGCAAACTAGAATCAAGATTTAGAATAAAATATGATAACTAGAGTTCCACCAAACTCAAAACCCAAGACGAATCACTACACAAGGTTTAGGGAAGGGAAATTATTACCCAAGATTTGAAATTAAAGAGAAGGAAGAGGAGGATAACTATGGAAAAGCCACACTTCCACGGGTCCACCAGAGTCGCACCGGATGGGGAGAACCGAGCCGCCTTCTTCGGAGTCACACCGGAGGAGGTAGGAGGTCGTCAGAGCAGCATGAATCTCCACCAAGAGGTGCGGCGGCAGCAGCTCTCTCGATTCCTGGAGGTCGGGATTGGGTTCGGCCTGGCCGAGCGGCTGCTTCACGCAACTCAAATTAGGTTTTGGTATTTTTTTTCATCAACATCCCTCTCCAACACCTCAATACACATATATATAATATCATACACCACTCCATCCACCCTTCATCAAAATCAAAACTAATCCTAGCCACAAATGCTTAACAAAAATAAAACAACATATTAAAAAGACTTTTAAAAGACTTATAAATTTATAACTTATAAATTTATAAATCATATGACAAAAATGTTGATAAAAGTATTATGATTACAGTATTATTTCATGATTTGAATAACATTATAGCCATAATGATGTGAAGTAATGACGTCGGCGGGGGCGACGACGACAGTTATGGCAACAACCATCAATGTCAACGAACGTGTAGCGGCGGCGATCAAAAGTGAGATCCATGTCGGCATGAGCAAATGGCGGGGCATCCTCACCATCAATCCTCACCCGCTCAAAATCACTCATCCCCGATGAGTGGCTAGGGAGAGAATAGTAGGAGACAACAACATCCACAACTAGCATAGAAAGAGAGGACATCCACAGGGCAGGACAAGCAGTGCAGGCATCCGCAATAGAACAGAACCTGTCATGAGCAAGAGTAGCAGAAAACCTCGTAGATGTGTCAGCATAAAGAAAATCAATGCAGATCTTACCATCCAATGCGAGAACCAGGAAACCAAAATGGAATTGCGACACAAAAAGAATCTCACCTCTCAAACCAAGAGAATCTGAAGTGGAAGAGAGAAACGTCGGAGAGAACCACTCAGGTGGAAACCAGATATGCAAAATTAAATTCAAAAAATTGAAACACGGCGAAACACCGATTGCATCGTAAAAATCTAAAAAATTTGCATTAAATCCAAAATTCTTTAAAATCATGAAATGATCGGCGCTCCAACGTAATAATTTTGTTACGGAACCCAAAGGTATCCACTCGGGGGCTAACCAGACTAAATTTGAATCAACAATTCTACAGCCAGAAGCCCTCAGAGCTGAACTGACGTGAAAGTGACGCAACCCATAAACACTGGCATATGACAACGACCTGTGTACGTGCAGATTGTACCAGGATGAATCAAAAATATGTGCAATTTGATTTGATGGGTAACAATGTCGTGAGGACACCAAATCAAAAGGCACAGTCACCGTGAAATTATACGCAGTCGCAGACGAAGACATGTCCGCAGACGGACACACACTAATACATAGCCCACAAGTCAAGTCCAACATAGGTGCTAATAACGACGACCTAACTAAGTGGATCGGACCAGGCAAAACCAATTCGTGACCTAACAAGTCCACTGATTGAGCCAAAAGCACAGGAGGGAGGGTCAGTGAAATCAAATCCGAGAGAGAATCTAACTCATGGTGAACGTCACGTATCAGTGTTAACATCAACGAGAAATCATCCGGGTTTACACTATTAAAATCATCCAAAAGTTACCTTCCCTCGCAAGGTAAATCTCCCATGCTAATAGGTACATCTGCTAACGCAGGGCCATCAGACGGTTCCTTAACTATCATAGGAGATAGACCTGAAATATGGTCGTAGGGAAGTGGGAGAATCCTAAGGGGTGATACCACTGAGGAGACATTCTCATCCAGGTCACTAGGATAGCCAAGCTCCTCATCGTCACTAAGGTCGTCAGAGAAATTAGCATCGCCCTCAGTGGCGGGCTCATACGTCGAAGCTAAAAGAGTCAAAGCCCTAGGCCTTGTGGGGAATTCCACGACATAGTGGTCAATCACTTCACAAGCGTAACATGTAGCGTTCTCCTTGTAAATCTTAACTGTCTGCCTATGCTTAAACCGCAGATTTATAACATCCCTAGTAGTGACAACGACAGGTGGCGGGACAGAGGACCTAACCCTCTCCTTCTCCCTAAAGGTGGGTGTACATGTGCTCGAAATAGTCAGATCTTGGCGGAGCAAGGATCTTGCGTGAGGCTTGTAGTCACTACTGTGATCAAAAATCTTAGGCGGACGTACTGGTTCGAAGTAGGCAAAGTCTTAGGCGGCGAATCAATCACATAATCAGAAATCTGGGAATGACATTAGGGAGGGTAATACTCATCCGTTAATAAATTCTTCATAATCTGCCAACCTACAAGTGAGTCGTTGAGTGACATCCCAAAATGTCTCTCCTCATTGAGCCAAAAGGCCTGGGCTCGACCAATTAATTGTAGTCTCACAATGGGAATCTTGTGGGGGTCCACAATATGATATCGCTCAAAATAACGTTCCATATCCTTCACCCAACATAAAAGCACTCGCGGTCCACCTATCCCATTATAGGTCGGAGCAGGAACTCTAACAAGCCTAGAGGTGCGCGGTGGTGGTGTCAAATATTGTGCTAACATAACGTTACGCTCAATGAATGAATGTGAGTGAGCGGAACTCCCAATGTGCGCCATAAAAAACCAACAAAAAACTCAAACTAAGTGAACACAAAAAACATTTTTTTGATATATTTTAAGAAACACATTTTTTTATATAACTAAAAAATAAAATAGAAGACCAACGAACGTGCCTAAGTGCAAAAGGGGTAGCTCGGAACGAGCGAATTGTTGCCAAGTTGAGAAATTGGCAAACATGTCTCTGATACCAAATTGATGTAGTACACTCCCGAGAATAGGATTAAGGCACGAAATGGCAAAGGGATTCCTATAGGGAATTTAAGGGAACATGCAGTGTGCGTGCAAAACTCAAAATTTCGGCAGAGTTTCGTCTATAATATCGCAATCTCACAAGTGGGAAATTCCCATCCAAACCCGCACAAGCATTCACATATACTAATATCATAACCTAGCCATACATCTAATGTCATATCACAACATTTCCATCCACATGGTGAGTGCTCCGGACTAAGAATCTCAATTCGAAAAGTAGTCCAAATGCAGCCCTCAAAACAAAATAAAATGAGGATATACCAAATCCTCTTGATCCATTCGAAACCAAAGGCTAAACCAACCTCGGTTTGCAAACGTCCAAGGGGACCTATCCTTGCAAAAACCTTCATGAAAATCAGATGAAAGAAATATAATTTCAGATTTCTTTGAGTGCAAACTAGAATCAAGATTTAGGATAAAATATGATAAGTAGAGTTCCACCAAACTCACAACCCAAGACGAATCACTACACAAGTTTTAGGGAAGGAAAATCTGTTGGATCCCTAGTTTGATTTGAGCTAGGTTCACTAACTTAGGATCATGTGACCCATAATGTATAGCTAGGGTCATAGTTGTGTCCTAGAGTCGAGGCAAAGTCCATAGTGTCAACATCACATGGACCAGCTATCAACAAGACTGCCAGAGACTCAATACTTAGAAGATTTCAAGACTCTATAAAGCTAGTTCGACGTTCGTCGAACTCAGGTCGACGATTGTCGTGATCATCTCGATGATCTCAGAGTAAATTCTCTGAGCTGAGCTCGACGAACTTGGTACTCAGGTCGACGAAAACTTAGACACTACAACAACACTTCAAGTCCAGAAAACATCAAGATATTCTAAGTCCTTAGTATCAGACTTTGGTCGACGAACTTAGTTCTCAGCTCGACGAACTTTATTCTTTGGTCGACGAATCTTTGGACTACTACAACATTCTGTCAAGACTATGTTCTCGAGTCTCAGTTCGATGAACCGAGTTCTCTGGTCAACGAATTCTGGACTATGTACTTCAACACTTTCATTCAGAAATTATTCTAAGTCCAGACTGAACTCCAGTCGACGAACACATTTACCAGCTCGACGAACTTCAGACACAGAATAGGCAAAGTTCAGAAGAGACAGCGGTTCAGTTTCCAGTTCGATGATCATGGAACTCAGCTCGACGAACAGAAGCCGTCTGGTCAACGAACACAACATCTCAGCTCGACGAACTGTGGACTCAGTTCGACGATTTCTGTCATCTGTTCGACGATTCCAGACTAAGTCATTTCTAGCCCTGTCCCCATTATTACTGCAATAATTCCTTGGTAATCAATGCTCTAACATTCTCTGAATATAACTGTTAGAGGAGCATTGATTGGGATATTCTCCAGGATTATTGCTTGCCATTTTTCTACGGGACAGTTGGGGAAATTATTCAATACTGCTTATTCTCTAGGCTATCAGCATTGAATGAAGAAGGAATTCAAAATTCGAAAGACCAATTTCCCCAGAAAAACAAAAAAAAAGAGATTTTTCTCTTTTCTCCAAAAACAATATACACAGAACATACAGATAGAAAGAAAGTCAAAAAAACGTACAGGGAGAAGAATACTGAATCAAAAAACAAAAACACAACCCGTCTGCTCTCAGTCTGACGCAAGAATTCTGATACTGAAGAAGAAGAACAATCATTCAAATATCAAGAGTCTTCATTCTTCAAACTCTCCAGGACACTTCACAGGACAAAAAATCTTCCATCTGTCAAAGAAGTTCCTGAAGATCTCTCTGATCAAGGCCGAAAGCTTGAAGGCCTATCACCCTATGCAAAGCTCCAGTTCTCCTGAACTCTTCTACATCTCAGCGGGAGCTTTGACAACATCACTGAATCCACATAGTCTACTCATTGTGATTGAGAAAAGAAGACTTTCATCACTCTCTCATCCCCACCTCTGTAAAGGGTTATCATCTCCCTTCAAAATTAATTACTGGTTACAAGTCACCTGATCAAAAAACTTGAGGATTTAGTTTTTGAGCACCTGATCAAAAGCTCATTGGTGTCAGGCACCTGATCAAAAACCTGAGTGGATTCCTACCAGGGTGGTAGAAGAGTGGATGTACCCAGGTTGACGAACCACTATAAAATTTTTGGTATCGTCTGGTTGCCCCTTTTCTTTTTGTTCGTGCTGTGCTTGTGTTTTTAGGACTGCTGTATGATTATTTACTTTAGTTTAATTATGCACATTTTAATTACAGCAGAAGCTGTAACAGTTTTTTAAGGACCTACAAATACTCTATTCACCCACCTCTAGAGTATATTAGATCTAACACATCTCTTTCAATTGGTATCAGAGCAGGTTTCTTTTGTTGTATAAGCTAAACCTTGAACCAAAGATCCTTTGTTAGATCTAAACATTATTTCATTTTCATTTAGATTATAAACATAGCCATGGCATAGAACAAGGATTATGCAAGCACCACACCTCCAGTTTGCAACCTTAATAGGTTTGCCATCTGGAAGTCAAGAATAAAGTTGTACATGAACTCTATTGACGAAGACATCTACAACTCTATTTTGACAGGTCCCCCACAGGCATCTACATCTACAACATCTTCCAGCAACAATGCAGTCCCACCACCTAAGTGGACTGAAGCCCAGAAGAAAGCCAAAATTGCTGATGCCAAAGCCATGAATATATTGGCTCAGACTATGTCAGATGACATCTTTCAGAAGGTGGCTGAGTGCACCTCTACAAAAGCAATCTAGGATTCACTCAATCAAATGGTTGCTGGCTCAGTAGATGAGAGGAAAGATAGAAGATCAAACATCATCACACAATATGAAAACTTCAAGAAGGATGAGACAGAAACAGTTGAAGTGATGTACACCAGGCTTAGATCCATCATCAGTGAGCTAAGGACCTTAGATAAAGAAGTCACCTTGACTGAAGTGAATGACAAGATCCTAATGTGCTTCCCAAGCTCACGGGACACCAGGATCTGGCCAATCAAAGAGGCTAGAAGCTTGAATGAGATTTCAACTGAATCTCTCCTGGGAAAGCTCAAATATTATGAGCAACTAATCAAGTCCAGAGAAGCAGCGGAACACAAGACTCCTCCCCTAGCATGGAAAGAACAATCCATTACATTTAAGGCTACTGAAGAAACTGAATCCCCAATAGTCAATGAAGAGCTAACGAGTCTCTTTGCCAAGAGATTCTTCAAAATGGAAAGTAAAGACTTCACAAGGAAGTCATCCAGAAATGACAGCCAGCCAAGGTATGACAAAACCCCTGTTGGGTATTGTATCCACAATGCACCTGATTTGAAGAAGCCCCTGGACAAGCTAAGGTCAATAGACTATGTATTTGATAAAATCCTTCTAGTTGTGCTTGCAGTTTTTCCACGCTAAGTGCACACCAATGTCAGGGTGCAGTAGGTCAATATACACGGGTCTGCACGACGTAATCCCTCGTTGAGCAGATCAGTGTGTTGGCCTACGTGTACTCTCTCTATTGGAGTGCACTTATTTTCAAGCACAGTGCTGTAAATATGCAGGAGCAGACAAGGAGCAAGGATGGGTCAAGGAGCATCTCATGGGTGGAAAGACGAAATTTCGTCTAAGTTAGAATCGGCGAGAATCACCAAGTGATTCTCGCCGATTCGGCGAGAATCACTTGGGATTCTCGCCGATTCGTCGAGAATCAGAGGTTGATTCTCGCCAAACTCGATCCAGCAACTTCTAAGCAAGCACCTCTGCGTCTAAGTAAGAATCGACGAGAATCACTTAGTGATTCTCGCCGATTCGGCGAGAATCACTAGTGATTCTCGTCGAATCGACGAGAATCACTGGTTGATTCTCGCCGTCTCGACCTGGCTTAAAGCAGTGCGTGCAACCAAGGCAAATTCGACGAGAATCATCTTTGATTCTCGCCGAATCGTCGAGAATCACCTTTGATTCTCGGCGACTCGGCGAGAATCACTTTAGATTCTCACCGATTTTGACTTGGCGTTTTTCTGGAACTTCCTGAACCGGATTCTGCCGCTGTTAAATTTCTGGACCGGGATTTGGGGATTTCTTTTGTGGGTCCCACAAACGGTCTTATTGGAGGTAGCTACAGTATTTATACTCGGGTATTTTGAACGGAATACCTACACAGAAAGAAGCCGAGCAAGCGGAAACCCTAATATCGCGAAATCTCTCCGCCGCCTCCGTCGCCGCTCGCGCAAGTCCGTCGCTGCCGCTGATCGCTCTTCTTCCCGATCTCCGGCGACAGAAGCTTAGCAAAGCTTGTGTCTCACGTGTCTATCCAGAGATCTCTTGTCTCTCGATTTGTTGACCGGGAAAAACTCCCCCGTCCGAATCAATCGAGACGACCGATCCTAGAGTGACCGTTGGTAGACCAAGTTTGCTTCGCTACGAAGTTTGGATCTCCAAGTTCAGCAGCCGCTCATCATCGTAGCCGCCGATCCCGAAGCTAGCCGCCGCTCGTGTGCCGTCGCCGGTTCCGGGGAGATCCTCTCCAAGAGAGACCGAGGTTGTAGACTCTTCATCGACTTCAAGAACACGTCGTCGAACGAAGAGGAACACCGTAGTCTCCAAAAGAAGTTTGTATCTCGTGTACATTCTATATTTTCTTTTGTTGTAAAGGAACTTTTGTTCCGTGTTGTAAGGGTTGGGTGCAACCCGTTTGTGGGAGTGTTGACTCTCACGTGTGGAAGGGTTCCTTCCGGTAGTGCAGGGATTGGATTTCAATCCCGTTGGAGAAGTGACCGAGTCGTCCCTTGTTGGGGAGATAGGTCGAAGGGGGAAAGTGGATGTACCCAAGTCGGGGAACCACTATAAATTGCCTGTGTATTCTGTGTGCTGTGCTTTTTATTTTTATTGTGCAGGTACGTTCGTAAATTCCGCAAAAGCGCTACTCGTCACCTATTCCCCCCCCCATAGGTGCACATAGCTGACACTAGGTGGACTTTCAAGTGGTATCAGAGCCAGGTCGCTCATCAAAAAGGTCAACACCTTGAGTTGAATCCTGCCCCTAGTGTCAAGAAGAAGACAAATATCTACTATGGACGGGCTCAAGTTCTCCGGCAAGATCCCAGTATGCACCAGGCTAAATTTTCCGATCTGGAAGGAAAGAGTCAGGTTTTACATGGAAGCAGTCGATCCTCGACTCTTCATGATCGTGGAGGAGGGACCTTATGTCCCCACCAAGGCCTCCACCATCGATCCCACCAAGAAGGTGCCAAAGACACTTTCTGAAATGGACAAAGGCGAGATGGTGCTCGTAGGACTGGACAAGAAGGCAAGAAACATTCTGGTGAGCGCAGTTGATGATTCCATGATGCAAAATTTCAGTAACTGCAGGACTGATCAGGAGATCTGGCAGTGCCTGATCATCCTAATGGAGGGCACGGATGAAGTGAGGGATGATCGGAGATCCCTCCTGAATCAAAAATATGAGGCCTTCAGGCAAGGGCCTAAGGAAGAAATCGGAGTCACATACGAGAACTTCCTGAAGATTGTCAACGCCCTCAAGGGCTACGGAAGAGTGTTCACCAATGGTGAACTCAATGACAAATTCCTTAGGTCCCTTACTAAGGAATGGGACACAAAGATCTGCGCCATCAGAGAATTTGGCAGACTAACAGAAACTGATCCACAAATCCTGTTTGGAAAGCTGATGTCCTATGAACTTCAGCTGAACACCAGGAAGGCAGAGGAAGAAGCAGAGAAGGCTGCTGCAAAAGAAAAGACTGTGGCCCTAAAAGCCAGCTACTCCAGAAAGGGCAAGGGTGCGATGTCATACCGTGCGAGGAGTAAGGAAGAGGAGGAGGACTCAGAACCATGCTCCTCCGACTCAGAGCTGTCGGAGGAGGATTTCTCCCTCATCACCCGAGAGTTCAAGAAGTTCCTCAAGATGAGGAATCAAAGAAAGAAAGACAGCTCCTCCTCCAGGCATCAGAAGAAAAATTATTCTTCTGACAGGTATGCATCTAAACCTAACAAACACCGTTCTTCTGATATTATTTGCTTTGGATGCAATAAGCCAGGGCACATCGTGGCCGACTGCCATCAAAGCAAAAGAGAAAAAGGGAAAGGAGAGGAGCTCAAATCCTCCAGAGATAAGAAGAAGGAGCGGAGCTACATCGCAAGAAGGCCAAAGACACTAAGTGAGTCTGATTCCTCAGACTCCAGTGATGATGAGGAAGCCTACTTCGGGCTGGTGGGTCGCTCCGACTCAGAAGGAGAATGTCCCCCATTTACTGGGAAGGTAAAAGCTCACACCCCTCTCTCTAACTCCGACTCTGATCCTGAGTCTCAGGATGATGAACCTGAGGATGGCCCTTCAGCCCGTGAAGCTGAGCTCCTCGAGAAGTATGAGCTTCTGCTCAACACTTTCAATGAGTGCCGAAAGAGACTGAAGGCTGAGAAGAAGGAAGTAAAATTCCTTAAGGGTGAGTGTGTATCCCTAAGGGAAGTGGTCACTAGCTTGATTTCTCTCCGACAGGAACACCTCGACCTGACTTCCAAGCATTCAGAGTCTTTGAAGCTCCTTGATCTAAAGCAGGAGGAAGTCGACAAGTTGGAAGAACTACTTGCGGCAGAAAGGAAGATCGTCAAGAGCTTCTCCATGCCAAAAATAGTTCTTCCAGTCGTTGATACCTTCTCTGCTCAGGCCAAAGGAGCTGGCTTGGGGCATATAGGGGTACCTGGTTCTTCATCTAGGAGAAACAAGAACCAGAGGAAGAATAAGGCCGCCAAGAAGGCCTCTGCTGATAAAAAGGGTAAGGCTCCTCTTAGTCCTGTTGCGTTCAGAAAGCCTGGCTTTCCTTGCAACCAACACGACTTTGAGTCAACATTTGGGCATCATTTCCGGCCCTCGGTTGCAAAGCCAAAGAGCCGGTATGACGGTTGGAACTTTCCCCGGAACTTCGGTGAGAGTGCCTTCAAGGCACCTTATGAGGAAATCCACATAGGAAATTATGGTCCGTTCTCTAGCGGCCATAATGGAAAGCAGGCACCAAAAGCCAAGCCTGTTATACAGAAGGTGACAAAGTCATGCGACTATTGTCACCATGAGGCCTCCACCTCCAGATCCAAGGCCCCAGCAGTACCCACCGTTCCCAGGGTAAGGCAGGAGCCTAGGAAGAGGTACAACAGATTTGACTGTTGGTGCTGTGGCAAAGTCGGTCACTTTGCCGTGGATTGTTGGTTTAATCCAAGGAACTACGAGACTCCCCATGTTAGCAATGCGAGACCGACCACTCGTAGGGTTAACCAACCGAGGGGGAGTGTGCTAACCAGGAATCTAGGACCCAAGTTCGATTGGGTTCCTAAGGCAAATTAATTTTGTTTTGCAGGAATGTCCAAAGGCCACCAAAACGCCGATCTGGTATTTGGACAGTGGATGCTCCCGGCATATGACCGGGACAAGAAGCCTGCTGCGTGATTACACTCCAGTCGAGAATGGACCCAAAGTCATCTTTGGAGGGTCAGATCGAGGAGTCACAAGAGGTTATGGTATGATTTCCAACGGTATAATCTCTATCACCGACGTGGCTTATGTTGAAGGGTTAAACCATAACCTGATCAGTGTAAGTCAGTTATGTGATAAAGGTTATGACGTTAAGTTCTGCAAGGATAAATGTCTGATAATTTCACGTACCTCTTCTGAAACGGTATTATCAGGCATTAGGAGCAGAAATATCTTTTGTTTAGATTTTCTCAGTTTAGACTCATCTACCCCCGTATGCCTTGTGGCAACAGGCAGTGCATCTCTTTGTGAACAATGGCACAAGAGATTGGCACATATTAATTTCAAGATAATTAGTATGCTATTTTCTAAGGACTTGGTAAGGGATGCTCCCAGTATCAAGTGCATCAAAGATAGCCCATGTCCTGCATGCCAGATGGGCAAACAGACTCGGGCTACCTTTAAGAGCATCGCTGACAAAGACTCTTCCCGATGTCTTTACCTTTTGCATATGGACTTGTTTGGTCTAATGCAAGTTCATAGCTTGGGAGGCAAGTCCTATACGCTAGTGATAGTTGATGATCATTCTCGGTTTACATGGGTGTTCTTTTTGAAACGAAAGTCAGATACGTTTGACATCTTTACTAATTTTGTCAAGCAGGTTCAGAACGAATTTAACTGCTCCGTGGTCAAAATCCGAAGTGACCATGGAACAGAATTTGAATCTGGTGCAATGACAGAATTTTGTGAAGAATAAGGTATCTTTCATGAGTTTTCCTCCCCGCGCACTCCTCAGCAAAATGGAGTTGCGGAGAGGAGAAATAGAACTCTCATTGAAGCCTGCACGACAATGTTGAAAGATGCTTCTCTCCCGGAATACTTCTGGGCAGAGGGTGTCAATACGGCATGTCATGTACAAAACCGAGCATTGATCAACAAGCATCATCGTAAGACGCCCTACGAGCTACTGAAAGGCAGGAAACCAACCATGTCCTACTTGAGGATTTTTGGTTGTCGATGCTATGTACTGAATAATGGGAAGTACCCGCGTACTAAATTTGGTGAAAAATGCTTCGAAGGCATATTCATGGGCTATAGTTCCCATAGTCGGGCATATAGGGTCTTCAATAAGAAAACCCTAGTGGTAGAAGAATCAATAAATGTCATATTTGATGAAGGAAGTTTGCTTAACAGCAATTCTTCCAGTAGTATTCTTGAAGATGCAGGTGTTAGACTTAAACAGCTGAGTCTGGATGAGACCCCTAAAGATGACGCTCCCAAGTACGTCAAAGTTTCCACCTCCACGTCATCTGAAAATGTTGAAGATCAAGATGGAACAAATCTCTTAGAAGAAAGAGAAGCCCAAGAAGTAGTTGAAGCTCCAGACGCCAGACTTCTAGAGCTCCGGCACGTGAGAGATCATCCTAGAGATCAGATCATCGGGGATCCTCGTGTTGGTGTCAGAACTCGAAGAGGTACAGTTAACGAAGTATTGCATCTTAGCTTCCTGTCACAGGTTGAGCCAAAGAAGTTCGACGAGGCGAACAAGGATGCGGCATGGATTCTGGCCATGCAAGAGGAACTACATCAATTCGAACGTTGCAAGGTTTGGACGCTGGTTCCCAAACCATATAAGCAGAATGTGATTGACACGAAGTGGATCTTCAGATACAAGCTGGATTAACATGGTGTCATCGTAAAGAACAAGGCCAGGCTGGTGGCTCAAGGTTACAGACAGGAGGAAGGGATTGACTTTGACCAGACCTTCGCACCAGTAGCAAGGCTCGAGGCAATCAGGTTGTTCCTGGCGTATGCTTCACACAAAGGATTCACAGTCTATCAAATGGATGTGAAATCGGCATTCCTGAACGGAGACCTGAAAGAGGAAGTATACGTCGCTCAACCCCCAGGTTTTGTCGATCCTACTTATCCTAATCACGTTTATTTTCTTAATAAGGCCTTATATGGGTTGAAACAAGCTCCACGAGCTTGGTATGAGACTTTATCTAGTTTTCTTCTTGAGAACAAGTTCTCCAGAGGTAAAATAGATAAAACATTATTTCTCAGGGAAGTCAAAGGCAAGATTTTGCTGGTGCAAATCTATGTCGATGACATAATATTCGGCTCAACGGATAACAATCTCTGCAAAAAGTTTTCTAAACTTATGCAAGGAAAGTTTGAAATGAGCAGTATGGGAGAGCTCAAGTATTTCTTAGGACTTCAAGTGAAACAGTCTGAGGATGGAATCTTCAGATCTCAGACGAAGTTCACAAATGAACTCCTTAAGAAATTCGGTATGGAGAGTGCAACCTCTATGAGGACTCCAATGGGATCCACCATGTCTCTGGATAAGGATGAGAAAGGTAAACCTTTCGATGAAACCAAATACAGAAGCATCATTGGATCCCTGCTCTACCTTACTGCCAGTCGACCAGATATTATGTTCTCCACATGTGTCTGTGCCCGATATCAGGTGAACACTAAGGAATCTCACTATGTCGCTGCAAAGCGAATTCTGAGATACCTTAAAGGTACTCCTAATCTTGGCTTGTGGTACCCGAGAAACAATGATGTCGAGCTAATAGGCTTTTCAGATGCTGATTTTGCAGGGAGCAGGGATGACAGGAAAAGCACCTCCGGGACGTGTCAATTCCTCGGCAGGAGGCTTATCTCATGGAACAGCAAGAAACAGAATTGTGTTGCAACCTCCACAGCAGAGTCAGAGTATATCTCGGCAGGAAGCTGTTGCGCACAACTTCTATGGATCAGAAACCAGTTAGCCGACTACAACCTTCAGTTCAAGGAAGTACCCATGTACTGCGACTCCTCCAGTGCAATTGCCATTGCCAACAATCCGGTGTCGCACAGCAGAACGAAGCATATTGAAGTACGCTACCACTTCATTTGGGAGCACGTGGAGAACAAGGATATCTCTCTCTGTTATGTCCCCACGGACAAGCAGATTGCTGATATATTCACAAAGCCCCTAGACGAGGCCAAGTTCAATATTTTCAAGACTGAATTGGGGATGCTCAATTATGACGAATGAAGACTACAGAGGCTCCAGGCCCGTGCAAGAACTGAGGGGGAGCAAAGGGTAAAACGCTACAGACCCCGATTTGTAGAAGCCGAAAAGGGGGAGATTACCCTCTCGGCTAAGGCTAAGGTGGCTCCAAGCTCGCTCCCAAGAAATTGGTATTGGTAATGGATAACTCACTCAACTCTCTTTTCAGTTTATGGTTTTCATTCTCATTTGCTCTATTCACCTTAGCTTGTAGGGTTTAGGCTTCTTCAAATAGGGGGAGATTGTTGGGTATTGTATCCACAATGCACCTGATTTGAAGAAGCCCCTGGACAAGCTAAGGTCAATAGACTATGTATTTGATAAAATCCTTCTAGTTGTGCTTGCAGTTTTTCCACGCTAAGTGCACACCAATGTCAGGGTGCAGTAGGTCAATATACACGGGTCTGCACGACGTAATCCCTCGTTGAGCAGATCAGTGTGTTGGCCTACGTGTACTCTCTCTATTGGAGTGCACTTATTTTCAAGCACAGGGCTGTAAATATGCAGGAGCAGACAAGGAGCAAGGATGGGTCATGGAGCATCTCATGGGTGGAAAGACGAAATTTCGTCTAAGTTAAAATCGACGAGAATCACCAAGTGATTCTCGCCGATTCGACGAGAATCACTTGGGATTCTCGCCGATTCGTCGAGAATCAGAGGTTGATTCTCGCCAAACTCGATCCAGCAACTTCTAAGCAAGCACCTCTGCGTCTAAGTAAGAATCGACGAGAATCACTTAGTGATTCTCGCCGATTCGGCGAGAATCACTAGTGATTCTCGTCGAATCGACGAGAATCACTGGTTGATTCTCGCCGTCTCGACCTGGCTTAAAGCAGTGCGTGCAACCAAGGCAAATTCGACGAGAATCATCTTTGATTCTCGCCGAATCGTCGAGAATCACCTTTGATTCTCGGCGACTCGGCGAGAATCACTTTCGATTCTCACCGATTTTGACTTGGCGTTTTTCTGGAACTTCCTGAACCGGATTCTGCCGCTGTTAAATTTCTGGACCGGGATTTGGGGATTTCTTTTGTGGGTCCCACAAACGGTCTTATTGGAGGTAGCTACAGTATTTATACTCGGGTATTTTGAACGGAATACCTACACAGAAAGAAGCCGAGCAAGCGGAAACCCTAATATCGCGAAATCTCTCCGCCGCCTCCGTCGCCGCTCGCGCAAGTCCGTCGCCGCCGCTGATCGCTCTTCTTCCCGATCTCCGGCGACAGAAGCTTAACAAAGCTTGTGTCTCACGTGTCTATCCAGAGATCTCTTGTCTCTCGATTTGTTGACCGGGAAAAACTCCCCCGTCCGAATCAATCGAGACGACCGATCCTAGAGTGACCGTTGGTAGACCAAGTTTGCTTCGCTACGAAGTTTGGATCTCCAAGTTCAGTAGCCGCTCATCATCGTAGCCGCCGATCCCGAAGCTAGCCGCCGCTCGTGTGCCGCCGCCGGTTCCGGGGAGATCCTCTCCAAGAGAGACCGAGGTTGTAGACTCTTCATTGACTTCAAGAACACGTCGTCGAACGAAGAGCAACACCGTAGTCTCCAAAAGAAGTTTGTATCTCGTGTACATTCTATATTTTCTTTTGTTGTAAAGGAACTTTTGTTCCGTGTTGTAAGGGTTGGGTGCAACCCGTTTTGTGGGAGTGTTGACTCTCACGTGTGGAAGGGTTCCTTCCGGTAGTGCAGGGATTGGATTTCAATCCCGTTGGAGAAGTGACCGAGTCGTCCCTTGTTGGGGAGATAGGTCGAAGGGGGAAAGTGGATGTACCCAAGTCGGGGAACCACTATAAATTGCCTGTGTATTCTGTGTGCTGTGCTTTTTATTTTTATTGTGCAGGTACGTTCGTAAATTCCGCAAAAGCGCTACTCGTCACCTATTCCCCCCACCATAGGTGCACATAGCTGACACTAGGTGGACTTTCAACCCCCACTAAAGAGGTATTGTGTTTTGGGTGCAGGAAACCAGGACATTTCATGTCTGAATGTCCTGAAAATCAAAAGAAGGAAAGAAGAAGGGAGAAGAAATCAAGAAGCAAGCATTACAGCAAGCCCTCTTCCAGCAAGCACAAAAAGAAGGACAAAGGATTTGTGGCTGAAACATGGAGTGACACAGAAGATGAATCCACATCTTCTAGCTCCAGTGAAGAAGAATAGGAGGCCAAGGCAAAGGAGGTTTGCCTCATGGCAATTGATGCAACTAGTAGCAGATCAGATACAATGAATCTGATAATGAAGAAAACCTGTCAGCTGAAGATCAGGTAATAGCATCTTATGATTTCGAATCTGATGAATTTAAATTTGAATTTAAAAACGTATGCTTAGATTTGATAAGCTCTGAGAAGGAAATCAAACTTCTCAGAGATAAATTGAATTATCAAGATACACTCACCTCTGAAAATGCAAATCTATCTAGTGAACTGAAATCTGCAAATGAACAAATTACTTTTCTGAAAGCAGAACTTAGCAAAGCTAAGATATTAGAAGAATCATTAAATGGCAGAAGTTTGAAATTGCTAGATATAACCAGCACAGTAAATGCTAGAACTAATAACTGCATATTAGGATTAGGAGCCACATCCAGTGAACCAACCCTAATCCAAAGGAATCATCTTTCAAAACCTGTAAATTTTATCTCTAATAAAAGAAAGAAAAACACTGAACAAGTAAATAAGGTTAATAAAATTTTAGAACAAATTGAAGCTAAGTACAAAATTAAAACTAGAAGAATGATAAAAATAACAATGTTCAGCAGTTATCGTCGAACCCAGATCGACAATATAGGAACAGTTAGTCGAACTCAGAACGACGATCTCTGAACGCAAACTTTAATAATAATCATTCATCTAACTGTGATCGACGAACTTTGTATTGTTCGTCGAGCAGAGGTCGACGAACGTGGGGAACAAAAAATGAATACAAGCTGGATCTTCAGATACAAGCTGGATTAACATGGTGTCATCGTAAAGAACAAGGCCAGGCTGGTGGCTCAAGGTTACAGACAGGAGGAAGGGATTGACTTTGACCAGACCTTCGCACCAGTAGCAAGGCTCGAGGCAATCAGGTTGTTCCTGGCGTATGCTTCACACAAAGGATTCACAGTCTATCAAATGGATGTGAAATCGGCATTCCTGAACGGAGACCTGAAAGAGGAAGTATACGTCGCTCAACCCCCAGGTTTTGTCGATCCTACTTATCCTAATCACGTTTATTTTCTTAATAAGGCCTTATATGGGTTGAAACAAGCTCCACGAGCTTGGTATGAGACTTTATCTAGTTTTCTTCTTGAGAACAAGTTCTCCAGAGGTAAAATAGATAAAACATTATTTCTCAGGGAAGTCAAAGGCAAGATTTTGCTGGTGCAAATCTATGTCGATGACATAATATTCGGCTCAACGGATAACAATCTCTGCAAAAAGTTTTCTAAACTTATGCAAGGAAAGTTTGAAATGAGCAGTATGGGAGAGCTCAAGTATTTCTTAGGACTTCAAGTGAAACAGTCTGAGGATGGAATCTTCAGATCTCAGACGAAGTTCACAAATGAACTCCTTAAGAAATTCGGTATGGAGAGTGCAACCTCTATGAGGACTCCAATGGGATCCACCATGTCTCTGGATAAGGATGAGAAAGGTAAACCTTTCGATGAAACCAAATACAGAAGCATCATTGGATCCCTGCTCTACCTTACTGCCAGTCGACCAGATATTATGTTCTCCACATGTGTCTGTGCCCGATATCAGGTGAACACTAAGGAATCTCACTATGTCGCTGCAAAGCGAATTCTGAGATACCTTAAAGGTACTCCTAATCTTGGCTTGTGGTACCCGAGAAACAATGATGTCGAGCTAATAGGCTTTTCAGATGCTGATTTTGCAGGGAGCAGGGATGACAGGAAAAGCACCTCCGGGACGTGTCAATTCCTCGGCAGGAGGCTTATCTCATGGAACAGCAAGAAACAGAATTGTGTTGCAACCTCCACAGCAGAGTCAGAGTATATCTCGGCAGGAAGCTGTTGCGCACAACTTCTATGGATCAGAAACCAGTTAGCCGACTACAACCTTCAGTTCAAGGAAGTACCCATGTACTGCGACTCCTCCAGTGCAATTGCCATTGCCAACAATCCGGTGTCGCACAGCAGAACGAAGCATATTGAAGTACGCTACCACTTCATTTGGGAGCACGTGGAGAACAAGGATATCTCTCTCTGTTATGTCCCCACGGACAAGCAGATTGCTGATATATTCACAAAGCCCCTAGACGAGGCCAAGTTCAATATTTTCAAGACTGAATTGGGGATGCTCAATTATGACGAATGAAGACTACAGAGGCTCCAGGCCCGTGCAAGAACTGAGGGGAAGCAAAGGGTAAAACGCTATAGACCCCGATTTGTAGAAGCCGAAAAGGGGGAGATTACCCTCTCGGCTAAGGCTAAGGTGGCTCCAAGCTCGCTCCCAAGAAATTGGTATTGGTAATGGATAACTCACTCAACTCTCTTTTCAGTTTATGGTTTTCATTCTCATTTGCTCTATTCACCTTAGCTTGTAGGGTTTAGGCTTCTTCAAATAGGGGGAGATTGTTGGGTATTGTATCCACAATGCACCTGATTTGAAGAAGCCCCTGGACAAGCTAAGGTCAATAGACTATGTATTTGATAAAATCCTTCTAGTTGTGCTTGCAGTTTTTCCACGCTAAGTGCACACCAATGTCAGGGTGCAGTAGGTCAATATACACGGGTCTGCACGACGTAATCCCTCGTTGAGCAGATCAGTGTGTTGGCCTACGTGTACTCTCTCTATTGGAGTGCACTTATTTTCAAGCACAGGGCTGTAAATATGCAGGAGCAGACAAGGAGCAAGGATGGGTCATGGAGCATCTCATGGGTGGAAAGACGAAATTTCGTCTAAGTTAAAATCGACGAGAATCACCAAGTGATTCTCGCCGATTCGACGAGAATCACTTGGGATTCTCGCCGATTCGTCGAGAATCAGAGGTTGATTCTCGCCAAACTTGATCCAGCAACTTCTAAGCAAGCACCTCTGCGTCTAAGTAAGAATCGACGAGAATCACTTAGTGATTCTCGCCGATTCGGCGAGAATCACTAGTGATTCTCGTCGAATCGACGAGAATCACTGGTTGATTCTCGCCGTCTCGACCTGGCTTAAAGCAGTGCGTGCAACCAAGGCAAATTCGACGAGAATCATCTTTGATTCTCGCCGAATCGTCGAGAATCACCTTTGATTCTCGGCGACTCGGCGAGAATCACTTTCGATTCTCACCGATTTTGACTTGGCGTTTTTCTGGAACTTCCTGAACCGGATTCTGCCGCTGTTAAATTTCTGGACCGGGATTTGGGGATTTCTTTTGTGGGTCCCACAAACGGTCTTATTGGAGGTAGCTACAGTATTTATACTCGGGTATTTTGAACGGAATACCTACACAGAAAGAAGCCGAGCAAGCGGAAACCCTAATATCGCGAAATCTCTCCGCCGCCTCCGTCGCCGCTCGCGCAAGTCCGTCGCCGCCGCTGATCGCTCTTCTTCCCGATCTCCGGCGACAGAAGCTTAACAAAGCTTGTGTCTCACGTGTCTATCCAGAGATCTCTTGTCTCTCGATTTGTTGACCGGGAAAAACTCCCCCGTCCGAATCAATCGAGACGACCGATCCTAGAGTGACCGTTGGTAGACCAAGTTTGCTTCGCTACGAAGTTTGGATCTCCAAGTTCAGTAGCCGCTCATCATCGTAGCCGCCGATCCCGAAGCTAGCCGCCGCTCGTGTGCCGCCGCCGGTTCCGGGGAGATCCTCTCCAAGAGAGACCGAGGTTGTAGACTCTTCATTGACTTCAAGAACACGTCGTCGAACGAAGAGCAACACCGTAGTCTCCAAAAGAAGTTTGTATCTCGTGTACATTCTATATTTTCTTTTGTTGTAAAGGAACTTTTGTTCCGTGTTGTAAGGGTTGGGTGCAACCCGTTTTGTGGGAGTGTTGACTCTCACGTGTGGAAGGGTTCCTTCCGGTAGTGCAGGGATTGGATTTCAATCCCGTTGGAGAAGTGACCGAGTCGTCCCTTGTTGGGGAGATAGGTCGAAGGGGGAAAGTGGATGTACCCAAGTCGGGGAACCACTATAAATTGCCTGTGTATTCTGTGTGCTGTGCTTTTTATTTTTATTGTGCAGGTACGTTCGTAAATTCCGCAAAAGCGCTACTCGTCACCTATTCCCCCCACCATAGGTGCACATAGCTGACACTAGGTGGACTTTCAACCCCCACTAAAGAGGTATTGTGTTTTGGGTGCAGGAAACCAGGACATTTCATGTCTGAATGTCCTGAAAATCAAAAGAAGGAAAGAAGAAGGGAGAAGAAATCAAGAAGCAAGCATTACAGCAAGCCCTCTTCCAACAAGCACAAAAAGAAGGACAAAGGATTTGTGGCTGAAACATGGAGTGACACAGAAGATGAATCCACATCTTCTAGCTCCAGTGAAGAAGAATAGGAGGCCAAGGCAAAGGAGGTTTGCCTCATGGCAATTGATGCAACTAGTAGCAGATCAGATACAGATGAATCTGATAATGAAGAAAACCTGTCAGCTGAAGATCAGGTAATAGCATCTTATGATTTCGAATCTGATGAATTTAAATTTGAATTTAAAAACGTATGCTTAGATTTGATAAGCTCTGAGAAGGAAATCAAACTTCTCAGAGATAAATTGAATTATCAAGATACACTCACCTCTGAAAATGCAAATCTATCTAGTGAACTGAAATCTGCAAATGAACAAATTACTTTTCTGAAAGCAGAACTTAGCAAAGCTAAGATATTAGAAGAATCATTAAATGGCAGAAGTTTGAAATTGCTAGATATAACCAGCACAGTAAATGCTAGAACTAATAACTGCATATTAGGATTAGGAGCCACATCCAGTGAACCAACCCTAATCCAAAGGAATCATCTTTCAAAACCTGTAAATTTTATCTCTAATAAAAGAAAGAAAAACACTGAACAAGTAAATAAGGTTAATAAAATTTTAGAACAAATTGAAGCTAAGTACAAAATTAAAACTAGAAGAATGATAAAAATAACAATGTTCAGCAGTTATCGTCGAACCCAGATCGACAATATAGGAACAGTTAGTCGAACTCAGAACGACGATCTCTGAACGCAAACTTTAATAATAATCATTCATCTAACTGTGATCGACGAACTTTGTATTGTTCGTCGAGCAGAGGTCGACGAACGTGGGGAACAAAAAATGAATATGTTCATTATCTGGGCAGAGATCGACGATCTCAACCCAATTCGTCGAACTCTGGTCGACGAACTTACAGAAATTCGTCGAACTCAGAAATATTTAACCAAAATTTTAACTATAACTACAACTTAAATAATTCTAGAAAAGCATTTAATCCTCTAGCTGATTGGGTTATACCACCTAGAAGATATCACCCTCTAGGATACAAATCCCAACCAGAATTTTCAGTTATTTTTAGCTTTTCATATCAACAAAACAAAGGACCCAAGGTAACCTGGGTCAAGAATATTTAACTGCTTTCATTGCAGGCGAAGAGCTGTCCAGGAGTAAATCATCCATGGTACCTGGACAGTGGATACTCCAAACACATGACAGGTAGCAAGGACAATCTCACCAATTACAAGTCCAAGCTAGGGCCAAAGGTTATCTTTGGTGATTCAAAAAGTGGCCAGTTTGAAGAATATGGATCAGTTAAGATTGAAGCAGTTACATTCAAGAAAGTAACATATGTAAGAGGACTCAAACATAACCTCATCTCAATAAGTCAACTTTGTGATGAAGGTTATCAGGTAACTTTTAACTCTAACTCTTGTATTATTTCATCTAAAGTAAACAAACCTGTTTTAATTGGAAATAGATAAGACAACATATACTTAGTTGATTTTCTATCTGCCACTTCTGATATCTGTTTACTTAATTTAACTAGCAACCAGAATGATTTATGGCATAAAAGACTAGGTCATGTAAATCTGGAAAAAAATGCTAGGATATCTAAAGACAACCTTGTTAGAGGTCCACCTCCTGGCCCCAACAATAAGGAAGGCCTTTGCAGGGCTTGTCAATTAGGCAAACAAACTAAATCTAGTTTCAAATCCATTAATAAAAGTGATTCACCTAGGATTTTGTATTTGCTACATATGGATCTATTTGGACCCATTGCTCTACAAAGCCTAGGAGGGAAATCCTACACTTTGGGTATTGTGGATGACTTCTCCAGGTTCACTTGGGTATTCTTTCTGAGATCTAAGTCAGATACCTTCAAGGTTCTTACAGATTTTCTCAGGACCATACAGATTGAGTTCTCTACTCATGTTGCATTGATCAGAAGTGATCATGGCACAGATTTTGAGTCTCTTCTGAAAGATATGGTACCTAAACACCTAGAGGGGGGGTGAATAGGTGACCTAATCCTTTTTGAACTTTAATGGCAGCAAACAGTTAATATCGCAGATTTCTAACTATTCTATCACATCAAACACACAGCATACACAGCAACAATCACAGCACAGCACAGTAGACACAGTGTTTTATAGTGGATCCCCAAGATATGGGTACATCCACTTTCCCCCTTCGCCTATCTAGCAGTGTACTAGATTCGGCCAAACTTCTCCACTGTCTCAGAACCCAAATTGGTTCCTACTCCTCAGGCCCAAGGCCTTACAACTCAGCGTTATCCCAAAGCCTACACTCAGCCACAAAGGCCTACACTCAGCCACAAAGGCCTACATTCAGCCACCCAGGCCTACACTCAGCCAATCAAGGCCTACACTCAGAGATAACAATCTCCTACACTCAGGCCCTCAAGCCCTACCCTCAGCCTTTATAAATACAGGCTTACAATTCACTCATATCCAAAGGATCCTACAAGTTAAAAATGATTATTGAAATAATAACTCAACAACTCAAAAATGAGAGAGGGAAGTTGAGAGTTTCTTGATGAGTTCTTGGAAGAACTCAGCTGGATTCAATCTGACTTAGCCTTCTTCAAAGCTTCTTGAGTAGAACTGAATAAGATTGTCTCCTTCTGCAGTTGTTCCTTGACCTCTGCCACTTAGAATTCAGATTAGATCTGAACCCTTCTTCTCAGCCTAGTTCCAACGGCTAATTTCTTGGATGGAGCCCTCTCTCTCCAACTTCTTAGATCTGCACTTGAACTGCAAGATCTTCTTGATTTGATACTCTGTGTACCACTTTAATAACTTGTTCTTCAACAATGTGATCAACAGTTTCTGTAAACTGTATGTGCCTATTTATAGGCCTTCTTCATGGTAACCGTCTGGTCCGGTTCATAACTGTCTTCTGACATCTCTGACAGGTGCTGTAGACCGGCTGGAACGGCAGCTGTCAAGTCATCCAGTCATTTCTTGAAAATCTCTAACTGTCTGAAAGTGTCGAGACTTTCTGTCTTTAAGTGTCGACACTTATAGTCCAAGTGTTGACACATGCTGTGTAAGTGTCGACACAAGTCTACAAGGTGTCGACACAACTCCTTGTATGTCTCGACACAGATTCTTCTTCAGGTGTCGACACGGAAATTGAGTGTCGACACAAGTACTTGATCTTCTATCTTTAGCTGAATTCTTCTAAGTGTCGACACATCACCTTTGTGTCGACACAACTTCTTGTGTTGAATCTGTTAAGTGTCGACACTGCTTCTTGGTGTCGACACATAATCTTCTACGTTGATTCTTGCTGAGTGTCGACACAGCTCCTTGTGTCGACACTTGATTCTTCTGTTGAGACTTCAGCTGAGTGTCGACACATTCCCTTAGTGTCGACACTTGTACTTAGAATATTTTGTTGATAATTTTGTTCTCTACTAAGTGTCTACACAGCTCCTTGCATCGACACTTTGTTCAAGTGTAGAGTCTTTAGCTGAGTGTCGACACATTGTTCTCGGTGTCGACACTTACTTCAAATGTTGACTCTTCTGATGAGTGTCGACACTTTATTCTTGGTGTCGACACTTTCTTTAAGTGCTGACTCTTCTTGTTGTGTGTCGACACATTGTTCTTGGTGTCGACACTTTAACTTAGTTTCTGCAGTCTTTTGCTGAGTGTCGACACAGCTCCAAGTGTCGACACTATCTGGTGTAGACTCAGCTTCACTGGGTGTCGACACAGCTCCTTGTGTCGACACTTTCTGTCTGCACTTTTCTTCACTGAGTGTCGACACAGCTCCAAGTGTCGACACTTTCTGTCTGGTGTCGACTCTGCATCCCAGGTGTCGACACAATGACTCCAAGTGTCGACACTGCTTGTCTGGGTGTCGACACAAGCCTTCTTAAGTGTCGACACTTTCCCTCTGGGTGTCGACACATGGACTTAGAAACTTTTTGCTTCAGTCCAGTGATTACTTGACCTGCACAAGTAAACTCAACATACATCAAATACATTATGATGTATATCATTGAGTTGGGTGAGGCTTCTTCAAATCAGGTACATTTAGCCAATGTACCCAACAATCTCCCCCTATTTGGAGAAGTCATAACCCTTAGTCAATGATATACACCATTTATAATTAAAGATTACAAAGTGATGTAAAGCAGGATAAAGTACAGCACGGTAAACATAACATGTATACACATACATCATTTCAGAACAAATAAGAAATAGACATATACACATTCACAGAACAAACATGAAATATATTGATCATATATTGTTCTAACATTTGTCTTATACATTTTCAGTAGTTTACAAAAATGTTTTACATTCAAAAGATTACAAAATAATCTTCAAGTAAATTCTTAATCTATTTCTGGTCAGGTTCCTTGATAACTATCCCCTTGTCAGCTTGAACTTGAGCTTTAACAGGGGCATCAGCAGTTTCAGCATCAGCAGGCTTCTTGCCTTTTAGATCTTTCTTTTTGAGCTCTTCAGCTTTGATCTTCTGCCTCTCAAAATAGTGATATGGCTTAGGAAAGTACTTGCTAGGCTCCACTGCAGTAGGAGGTAGCTTTCCCATCTTTGCCTTCCTTCTGTATTGAACAATGGCTTCTTGTCAGATCTCATGTTTCCTCCATTCAGCTTCAGAAAACCATTTGTTCCTGTCATGAGTATTATCCTTGGCAGCTTTCCAGGCAGTTAATATTATATTCCTAGAGGTAGGGCTCCACTGTTCAAAGTCTGGCCTTTGTTCTGCTTGTTCCCTAAACCTCTTCTTAGACAACCTTGTCTCTTCCTCCTTCTGTAATGCCTCTTGCATGGCTTCAGTAATAGGCTGAACCACTTTATCCAGAATAACATTAGACTTCCCTTCAGTTGGGCTATACATATGATGAATGTCAGCTTACACCATTTCAAAATCTGGTGGAGGATAGATCACTTGAGCTACCTCTGGTTGCTCACCTCCAAGATATGCAGGTTGAATTCCAGATTCTGCCACATTGTCATCATCACAAAGTGGAGGATAGCCCAGTGTAGCTCTGATGGAATTTGATATCTACTTTGCATGGTCAGAGCTAGCTTTGACTAAAACTCTCTCCCCCTTTATGACTTCTCGAGCCATATGATCTCTGACATCATCCTTTTGAAATCTGATTTGACTATCCAAGTATCTGATTCCCTCTTTAAAGAATGGTTTAAGCTTTTGAAGTTGTTCAGAGATGACCTTTTGGGAGGCTTGGATAGCAGTCTTTACAGCAGAAAGTTCTTCCTGGAATACTTTATCAAAATCAGCTTTAGCAGCAGCAGTAGATGTAGAATGTTCAGCAGCCTTGTTCTTCAACTCAGTGACTATAGCATTATGTGAAGCAGTCAAGTTGTCATTCATTCTTAACTGATTTTCAAGAACATATACTTGCTTCAATACTATATCATCTACCTGTGCCTTAATCTTTTCCTGGTGGGTTGCCAAGAACACCACTGCATTTCCACCTTTGTGAAAACATTCAGTCATCTCCTTCTTGTTGAGATTCATCTCAAACCTGATGGATTTTATATCCTGGGCCAGATCAAATTGGAGTGATTTCTGCCCTTCATCTACATACTTCTCTATGGCCTGCCTTTGCTCATCCAACTTTATCTGTAGTGCAACCATTAAAGTACTATAATCAGCAGTTGGAGCTTGCTGAACTATAGGCTGTGGTGCAATTGATTGTAAAGCCTTTTTGTAACTTTGACTCCTTCTCTTGAAGACATAAAGCTTCTTCTTCTTTGCCCTAGCACTCTCCTCATCTTCAGAGGCAGAAGTGCTGGCTATGTCAACCCTCTCCTTAGGGCTTTGAGGCTTCTCTTTCTGCACTTCAGGTGCCTTCTCAGTTTCCTGCCTAACAGGCTCTTCCAGAACTTGTACTGGCTCCCCCTCAAGAGCAGCATGATCTTTTTCAGCATCATCCTTGTCCATGTCAAAATCTTGTTGGTCTAGATTTAGGAATAAATCCTCCATGGTGTATTCTGGTGGTGAAGAAGCTGGAGAAGTTCTTGGTTCTTCAACCACAGGATCAGGAATTACTGGAACAACAGATGTGTCTTCTATAACAACATCTGGAGCTTGACTAGGCAGCTGAGTTTGCTGAGGAACATCAGACAAATCAGCATCTTCTATAAGATATTCTAAAGTATTTAGGTCAGTGAGTACCTCTTGTATGATGGTGGTGGCTTGCTCACTGTCTAGTGTAGAGGGTTCTTCTACAACTGGAGGCTCCCCCTGGCTTTGATCCTTGTGGATGGGGCTAGCTTATGGTAGCTCCCCCTAGATCTCAGTAATCTCTTGAGGAGCAGGAGTCTTCACTACAGGCTCTTCCTCTTGGTCATCAGGAGTGAAAACAACCTGTTCTTCACTTTCAGAACTACTTGTGGACACTTGTTCCACAGGAGCTGTCTTCCTTTTATTTTTGGGAGGAGTGACTTTCTCAGTAACTGTCTTCTCTGGGGTTGGCATTTCCTTGGACAAGACCCTGTCCCATCTAGAAAAGATCCTTAGATCCATCTTCCTCATGTGGTTTATCTTGCTGCCTGCAGTAGTACTCATTACCTCTGGTATCACACCAGCAAGGTAGAGACTTAAGATTCTGCCCAGGTTGGGCTTCTTCAAACTTTCCTTAATCTTGTCAAACACTATAACTGACCAATCAGTTCTTATAGTGAAGATAATTCTTGTCATTATACTGAACATGGAGGCAGACACTCTGTCATGCCCTCCTGGCTTACTGAGTAAGACCTTTCCCACTATCTCAGACAGGAATTTGCCTTGGCTGTTCATGCCTTTCCTGTTAAAGACAGAACCTATCTTCATCTTGAAATCCAGTCCACACCAGGTTAAAGCTTCCCTGGTCTTGATAGCAGTAACTTCTTCTTCATCTTGAATTCTTGGAAGCTGTAGAATCTTCCTCAGACTTTTAGGGGATACCTTAACCCTTGCACCATGAACTCTGGATTTGATTTTGTATCCAGATTCATCTATCTGAGCTCCATTAAGGAATTCAAGCACCTCCTTATTCCATATCTTAGTTGGTTCAGACACTAGATATTCTAGTCCAGAATCGGCGACTAGGGTTACTACCGCCTGGATTTCTTGATCTGCTTCTTCAAACGCGCCGCGCACCAGCTCATATCCTTCGTTAACGTTCTCCTCTAGCTTAGGCGCCATTAGGGTTTGTAGAATTTGTCTTTAGAAAAGAGAGGTGTCGACACAGAAGTTTAAGTCTCGAAACTGTGAAAGCGTGTCGACAAACAAAGACAGAACCCTATTTATACCCTTCTGATTTTGAAGATGAACAGGCGGGACAGCTAACTTAAAATGTGTCGACACTGGCCATAAGTGTCGACACTGACTTATAATGTCTCGACACATATGTATCGACACAAGTTTAGTCAACAGATTTTATGTGTCGACACTTTGTTATGTGTCGACACAACATAACTCGACACATTGTCGAGACTTTACTTAGAAAATTCTGAGTAAAACTTAAGTGTCGACACCACATTGGATGTGTCGACACCTACTGGACATGTGTCGACACTAACATTCTGAAGTGTCGACACCACATTCCTAGATGTGTTGACACCTTTTTCCTGAAGTGTCGACACCACTATTCTGTGTCGACATAGACTTGTCTATGTGTCGACACCTTTTTACTTAGTCATTTTCAAATCTGTAAACTTACTCTAAGTTTATCATTCCTAGTTCAATTTTGAATCTATTGAACTTAGCTTCTTCTAGGGGCTTAGTAAACATATCAGCTATTTGATTATCAGTTTTAACATATTCTAATAAAATATCTTCTCTTTCTACATGCTCCCTAAGAAAATGATATTTAATCTCAATATGTTTTGTTCTACTATGAGATACAGGGTTATTAGCTATTGAAATAGCACTAGTAGAATCACAGAAAAGTGGAGTTCTACTTACCTGAAATCCATAGTCCTCTAGCTGATGTTGAATCCATAGAAGTTGAGCACAGTAACTTCCTGCAGCCACATACTCTGACTCAGCTGTGGAGATAGCCACACTGGTTTGCTTTTTGCTACTCCATGAAATTAGTCTCCCACCTAGGAATTGACAGGTTCCAGTAGTGCTCTTTCTAACCTCTTTGCATCCTGCAAAGTCTGCATCTGAATAACCAGTTAGATCAAAATCTCCATTCCTAGGGTACCAGAGGCCTAGATAGGGAGTGCCCTTTAGATATCTCAATATTCTTTTGACTGCTGTCAAATGAGACTCTTTAGGGCAGGCTTGATACCTGGCACAAACACATGTAGCATACATGATGTCAGGTCTACTAGCAGTCAAGTATAATAGGGAGCCAACTATCCCTCTATACAAGGTTTCATCTACAGGTTTCCCTGCATCATTCTTGCTAAGAGACATACTTGACCCCATAGGAGTCTTCATGGTGCTGGATGAATCCATACCATACTTCCTTATGAGTTCTAGGGTGAACTTGGACTGACATATGGATAAACCACTTTCAGTCTGTTTAACTTGGAGACCCAAGAAAAACTTCAGCTCTCCCATACTACTCATCTCAAACTGACCTTGCATCAGTTTTGCAAACTTTTTGCAAAGGCTGCTTTCAGTAGACTCAAATATAATGTCATCTACATATATTTGGACTAGTATGACTTTGCCTCTAGATTCCCTAAGGAATAGAGTCTTATCTATTTTCCCCCTTGAGAACTTGTTCTCAATGAGGAAACTAGATAGGGTTTCATACGAAGCCCTAGGGGCTTGCTTTAACCCATATAAAGCTTTCCTAAGTATATAGACATGATGAGGTAGAGTTGGATCAGCAAAACCTGAAGGCTGCTCCACATAGACTTCTTCCTTAAGATTACCATTTAGGAATGCTGACTTGACATCCATTTGGTAAACCTTGAATCCTTGATAGGTTGCATAGGCCAAGAACATCCTTATGACTTCCAGTCTGGCTACTGGAGCAAAGGTTTGATCAAAGTCAATACCTTCTTCTTGCCTATATCCTTTAGCAACCAGTCTAGCCTTATTCTTAATGATGACCCCTTGTTCATCCATCTTATTCCTGTAGATCCACTTAGTTCCTATTACATTGTGGTCATTAGGTTTAGGAACAAGTTCCCAGACCTTGCACCTCTTGAACTGATTAAGCTCTTCTTGCATTGCTTCAGTCCATTGTGGATCTTGTATTGCTTCTTCAAATTTCTTAGGTTCAACTTGAGACAGGAAACTGGAGTAGATTGCTGTATTCATGTATCTGCTCCTGGTTTGTACTCCTTGTCTTGGATCTCCAATAATCTGCTCTACTGGATGATCTCTTAGATGCCTGTTGGCTGGAGGCATCCTTACTTCTGGTTGAACCTCTTCAGCATCTTCATCATGCTGTATACCTTGTACTTCTTCAGCAATTGGCACATGTAGTTCTCCCCCTGGACAACAGCTACTGTCTTCTACTTGCTGTCTTGCAGCAGGTACTTCTTCTATAGTTAGCTTGTCCATTTTCTTTGTTAAACCTGTGGGGCTGCATACACTACTAGACAACTCATTGTTAATAAGTTTAGTCTCATCAAAAACTACATGCACAGATTCTTCTACAACTTGTGTAGTCAAGTTGTAGACTCTATAAGCCTTACTATTATTGCTGTACCCAACAAAAACTCCCTCTTGGGACTTGGCAGCAAACTTAGTTAAGTAAGACTTCCCATTGTTAAGTATGAAGCATTTGCAACCAAAGATCCTGAAATAGGATAGGTTTGGTTTCCTGCCTTTCACAACTTCATAGGGGGTCTTGTTAAGCCTTTTAGTGATGGTAGCCCTATTTATAACAAGACATGCAGTGTTAACTGCTTCAGCCCAGAAATATTCTGGCAGTGATGTATCACTTAGTAGGGTCCTACCAGCCTCTATCAAGGTCCTATTTTTCCTCTCAGCAATGCCATTTTGCTGAGGTGTTCTAGGTGAAGAGAATTCTTGAAATATCCCAAAGTCTTCACATATTTTTGTCATGCTATCAGACTGAAATTCAGTACCATGGTCACTTCTAATCTTGACCACTGTACTGTTTAGTTCATTCTGAATTTGTTTGACAAAGTTATGGAAGACACTAGGTGTTTCAGATTTCTGTCTTAAGAAGAACACCCGGGAAAACCTTGAGTAGTCATCTACAACTACAAAGGTATAGACCTTCCTACCTAAGCTGTGAACTGGCATTGGACCAAAAAGATCCATATACAAGAGGTATAAACACCTCACAGCATCTTTGTTTTCTATGCATCTAAAGGTGGATTTAGTCTGCTTGCCCTTTTGACAAGCTGAGCAAATGCCATCTTTAACACACTTAACTTGAGGACCATTCCTCACTAACTCTTTGCTAAAGAGTTTGCTAATAGTCTTGTAGTTAAGATGGGCAAGCCTCTTGTGCCATTTGACATAATGAGAGACTGTCTCATCAGCTACAAGACAAACTGGAGAACCATTGTTCTCAATCATAATGTCTAGGCAGTAGACATTCCTTTTCCTATAACCAGTCAAAATGATCTCTTGATCACTTGACCTCTTGATATGACAACCATTTTTAACAAATGAGATGTCATACCCTACATCACTTAATTGGCTTATACTTATTAGGTTGTGTTTCAACCCTTTAACATAAGCCACTTGAGCAATGGTAACCAAGTTTGTAGAAATATTACCAAACCCTTTGATGATTCCTTTTTCAGAACCACCAAAGGTGACTTTTGGACCTCCTTTTATTGGAATGTAGTCCTTTAGTAACCCTCTTGTTCCAGTCATATGTCTGGAACATCCACTGTCCAAGTACCATGTTGGGGTATGGCCACTTGGACTCACCTGCAAAACAGATTAATGAACCTTAGAACCCAAAGAATTCTTGGGTCCTTGGTACTTGTTAGTCTGCAATCTGACAAAGCTACCCACTGGCTTTCCAACAGGTAGTTTGGTACTCACTTTGGCACTAGCATTGTGCCAACAGTCCACTGCAAAATGGCCAACTTTGCCACAGCACCAACATTCAAACTTATTGTACCTTTGCTTAGGTACTGCCTTGGCTGTCTTGTCTACAGCAGGCTTGTTGAATGTTGGGGCTTTGACCTTGGACTTAGACTTGGTTTGCTCAGTCCCTGTAGGTCTAATAAAGCCCAGTCCAGCCTTGCCTTTATGATGAACAAATTCATCAATTAAAGGTAACACTGACTTAGGTTTAGAAAACCTAGCAACAAGCTCTCTCTCTTTCTGAAGATTGATCTCCAGACTCTTGATTTGATCATTTTTAAATGATATAGTACCCATTTGAATCACTGTTATGTGCTTCAACCTGGCTATCTCATTCAGTTTTTGATCAAAAGACTTCTCAAAATCTGTTGCTGCAGCTTTAAGAATAGCAATTTCCTTTGCCTGTCTTTTGGCTAGGGTCTTGCTTTTCTTGTAAGCCTGCAACAGCACCTTATATTCATCTATAAGCTGATGAATATCACCCTCAGACTCAGATACACTTTCATCACTTGATGAAGATGAATCTGATTCTGAACTGGAATAAGAAACTGAACTTAGAGTTGAACTTTGTACCTTACTGGGTCCTGGCTGCTCCAGGATTTTGTCACTCTCAGTCAAAGCCATTAGCCCTTGGCAAAGACTGTCTTCTTGTTCATAAATAGACTCCATGATCTGCATGAATTCTTCTTCTTCTTCTTCAGCAAACAGCCCTATGTAGGCTTCAGCCTCAGACTCAGTTTCTGAAGAAGAGATATCTGATAAAGTCTTCTCCTTCTTGGCTACAAAATACTTTTCTTTCTTGCCTTTGAAATAAGTCTTTTTCCTGTCACTAGACTCTTTCCTCTTTTCAGGACAGTCTGCAATAACATGGCCCTGTCTATTGCAGCAATAGCACACTATCTTTGAACCAGTTGCCTTGCTTGACTTTGTCCTCTTCCTGTCTTTCTTTGAAGGCTTTTTCTCCTGATAAAAGACTTCCTTTCCCTTTGAAGTAGAAGGTCTTGACCTCCACTGTTTCTTCTTCAAGAATTTCTGAAAGTGTCTAGTGAAGGCAGCAAAGTCTTCATCACTTTCACTGCTCTCAGTCTTTGTGCTGACTGACTCATCTGATTCTGATTCAGCTACCTCTGGAGGTGGAGTTGATGACTTATTCCTGCACTTTCTGGGGACATCTGTCTTGAAAGCAACTGTTCTCTCCTTATGCTCAGTTCTTGTTGATTTCTCCTCCTCTTTTCTCATTGACAACTGCATCTCATATGACAATAACTTGCCAAACAGTGTAGGAGGAGGAATTTCCCCCAACTTAGTCATTTCTTTTATGGCACAGATCTTGGTGTCCCAATCTTTGGTTAGGGACCTTAGGAACTTGTCATTTAGTTCATAGTTACTGAACTCTCTTCCATAAGACATGAGTTCATTCACTATTCTGTAGAACTTCTTATAGCACTCAGTTATGCTATCACCCTTTCCTTGTCTAAAACTCTCATACTCCTGATTTAGCAAGGATTTTCTATCTTGTCTAACTTCTTCAGATCCCTCCATATACACAATAAGAGTGTCCCACATCTCTTTGGCTGTCTTGCAGTGTATAAGATTCTGAAAAGTTGCATCATCAATGACACTCACTATTATGTTTTGTGCCCTCTTGTCCATGGTGGCTAGGACAATCTCATCCTTAGTCATTTCAGAGAAATCCTTTGGAGTTCTCTAATTTGCATCTAGAACAGATATCTTCATGGGCACATAAGGCCCTTCCTTTACTGTGATGTAGATTCTAGGGTCTGAGGCCTCCATAAACAACCTTACCCTTTCCTTCCAGATCCCAAAGATCTCTTTCCTGCATATGGGCAATTTCATGGAACCCAATTCCTTGTGATTCTCAGAAGAACCCATGTTTCTTGATTTTCTTGAATCTGTATTTTGCCTTTCACTGAATCTGCCAAATAGGATCTCCTCAGACTGTTAGTCCTTTTTGAGTAACCTCGCTTTGATACCACTTGAAAGATATGGTACCTAAACACCTAGAGGGGGGGGGGGTGAATTGGTGACCTAATCCTTTTTGAACTTTAATGGCAGCAAACAGTTAATATCACAGATTTCTAACTATTCTATCACAGCAAACACACAGCATACACAACAACAATCACAGCACAGCACAGCACAGCATATGCATGAGTTCTGTGAGAAGGAAGGTATCAGGCATTGCTTATCAGCTCCTAGAACTCCTCAATGAAATGGGGTAGCTGAATGGAAAAATAGGACACTTATTGAAGCTGCAGGTACATTACTTGCTGATGCATACATGCCACTAACCTTTTGGGCAGTGGCTGTACACACTGCAAACTATGTCCTGAACAGAAACTTAATTCACAAACTAAAGAACAGGACTCCCTATGAATTGCTTAAAGGGAAGAAACCTAAAATAAACTATTTTAAAGTATTTGATTGTACCTGTTATATACATAATAACAACAAGAAATACATTAGAAAGTTTGAGGCTAAGGCTGAAGTGGGAATTTTTCTAGGATATTCCCAAGTAAGCAAAGCTTATACGGTCTTTAATAAATCATCACTGAAAATTGAGGAATCAATTCATGTAAGCTTTGATGAGACTAACATGTATTGCAAGGAGAAAGAAGTTTCTACCAGTAACTCTTTGTAGGTACCTCACTTGTGTGAGAAGTTGGGTGACCTAAACCTTACCCAAGAGGTTCCAATTCATCCCTCTCCACAAGTCAATGAAGATAGTGAAGAAGAAAGCATTGAAGGGATTGACTCCCCTCCAACAACCAATATAATTCCACAAGAGGAATTGGTTTCAAATGTTGTTGCACAACCAACTCCACCCACTGATCTTGTCACACTTAGGGATCACTCCAAATCTCAAGTGATTGGAGATATATCAACAGGTGTGCATACAAGGCATCAACTCAATCAAGATGTGATGCATGGCTGTTTTCTTTCTCAGATTGAACCTCAATCCATTCATGATGCAGAGCAAGATCCCCACTAGATCATTGCAATGTAGGAGGAATTAAATCAGTTTGAGAGATGTAGAGTTTGAGATTTGGTTCCAAGACAACAAAACTACCTAGTTATTGGAACCAAATGGGTATACAGAAATAAGCTTGATGCCCAAGGAGTTATTGTGAGAAATAAGGCTAGGCTTGTTGCTCAAGGCTACATGCAAGAGGAAGTAATAGATTATGATCAAACCTTTGCTCCTGTTGCAAGGTTAGAATCCATAAGAATATTCCTAGCCTATGCAGCCTACAAGAAATTTAAGGTCTACCAAATGGATGTGAAGAGTGCATTCTTGAATGGAGTATTAAATGAAGAGGTTTATGTTGAACAACCTCCAGATTTTGTCTCTCCAACTCATCCTTTGCATGTATTCAAGTTGCGTAAAGCCCTCTATGGTATAAAGAAAGCTCCAAGAGCATGGTATGAGACCCTAGCAAGCTTTTTATTAGAGCATAAATTCATTAGAGGCATAGTAGATAAAACACTTTTCACTAAACATCATAAGGACCAAATCTTATTAGTACAAATATATGTGGATGACATCATCTTTGGGTCTACTGATTCAAAATTGTGCAAGAGGTTTTCTGACCTCATGCATTCCAAATTTAAAATGAGCAGCATGAGTGAGCTTTCTTATTTCCTTGGTCTCCAAGTGAAATAGCTCCCTGATGGCATATTCATCTCCTAAGCTAAATATGCTAAAGAGCTAATAAAGAAGTTTGGGATGGCTGATGCATCAGCAAAGAAAACACCTATGGCTACAAATGCTGTGATTGTCTCTGATGCATTAGGGAAACCTATAGATCAGAAACTATATAGGGGCATTGTTGGGTCCCTACTATATCTCACAGCAAGCAGACCTGATATCATGTTTGCCACATGCCCTTGTGCTGGGTTCCAGGTGAACCGAAAAGAATCTCACCTTATTTTCCTAAAAAGAATTTTGAGATATATAAAGGGTTGTCCTAGTCTAGGGCTATGGTATCCCACAGAATCAGAATTTGAGTTAACTGGATACTCAGATGCTGATTTTGCTGGATGCAAGGTGGACAGAAAAATATACCTCAGGAACTTGCCAGTTCCTTGGTATGAGATTAGTGTCCTAGTTTTGTAAAAAGTAATCCTCTGTGTCAACCTCCACTGCTGAGGCAGAATACATTGCAGCTGGTAGCTGTTGCTCACAAATGCTGTGGATACAAAACCAATTACTAGACTATGGTCTCAACTTAAATAATTCAACTATACTTTGTGATAACACAAGTGCTATAGCCATAACACAGAATCCAGTCCATCACAGTAGGACAAAACATATAGACATTAGGCTTCATTTCATTAGAGAGTGTGTAGAAAAAAATAAAATCAATCTTGTCTATATCTACACTGATTTACAAAGAGCTGATATATTCACCAAACCTCTGGATGAGAAAAATCATGTACTCTTTATAAATCAGCTTGGAATGATAAATGGAGAAGATTTAGTTTATGTTCTGTCTGCACTCGATGAATTTTCCACAGTTCGTCGAACAGATTTCGACGAACCGGGGAGAGTTTGAGAGATCTTCGTCGAACAGAGGTCGACGAACTCTCTGTGAGTGAAACAATTTTCGTCGACCGGAGATCAACGAACTTGCTTCAGAAGATATTCGTCAAACGACGCTCGACGAATTGTCTTCAATTCTTCAGGATGAGATCGATGAATTATTTACTTCTAAATCATTTTGTCGAACTCAATTCGAAGAATTATTTTTGTTTTCATGGAACGGAGTTTGTCGATTCATATTCTGGATAACCTTATATCTAGGTTTTCTTCGACCTCCATCCCACGCTTTCTATTCTCTTGCACTTGATCGTCGTTTCTCTCTTTTGCAGGTGATTCCATGGTGATTCCAGCAGGAGCTCTAGTCGCTATGAAGTTTGACACCGACTTTGTTGTTGACTTCGAATCGTTCCAGCACACGGATCCAATCTTTCTATATATTCTGGAACTTCTGGAAGAACAAAATTTGAAGAACCTGATGACTACAAGGAAAACGTTGGTAGGAACAGAAATCAGAGAATGGGTATATACTTCATCCACTTCTGAAGACAATACTATGATAGGATCAATCGCGGGTAACACTGTTTCCTTAACTCCCACAATTTTAACTGAAATCTATGGTTTGACAAATGGAGAAGAGGAATTAGAAATTGATTCTGAAGATTTTGATACGATGCTAAATCTGATGGGTTATGCTTGTGACAACCCAAATAAATTGTTGAAGAAACATCTATCTACAGCATACAAGTTTCTAGCAGACATTGTTAAGAAGGTCTTGCGTGGCAAGCATACTGTACATGACTACATCACAAGGCATCAGTTCTTGGTCATGTGTGTGGCGATAAATAAAAAGCAAGTGGATTGGGCTCAGATCCTCTTTGATCCGATAAAGAAGAAAAATAATAAGAAAGAAGTGTGTTTTGGAAGGATCTCAGGGATCTTCCTAAAAGAGAAGGCTGTTGAATCCCTGGTCTCCCAGACCATATTCATTAATGCCAGCAAAAGGCTTACATGTGCCTTGTTTGGCAGATGGGAGAGGACCATACCTAAGCTATCCAAGACTTCTACCTCCTCCACCCCAGCTTCTAAAGGCACCAGGGCTGTTAAAGCCACTCCCCACCCTATTGAAGAGATTCATCCAACACCACCATCTCTTCAAGCCCACCTTCCAGCAACACAAATCCATCCCTCTTCCACACCTCCATCATCCCCTACTCAACATCCTACTCCACCAGAATCTCCACATGCTTCACCAGCACTAACTCCTCCATCATCTCCACTTCCTCCTCATTTATCCTCCATACCATTTTTCAACATACCACCATCACCTCCCAATTCCCCTTTTCCTCCAAACACCAACATGGAAGATGCCACCCATCCATCCCCATCAACATCTACCATCCCTCAACATGCATCCCATCCAGATGTTCACATACCAGATGCTCCACTTCCTATCCCTCCCACAGTTCCCACTTCTACACCTTATGCAACACCATCTACCACTCCACCATTGGACACCTCAACAATTGCTTGTTTCATTGCCTTCCTCACTCCCCTTCTCAAAACACAAATAGCAGAGGCCGTTACACCTCTTGCTACTTCACTTACTACCCTATCTACACAGATCACATCCCTCACTACTGCCCCATCTTCAGTCATGGGCATGGCTTCAGGTCTTACTAAAACCATGCAGGGGGAGATGTCTGATGATGAAGTTGCAGTAGTTCCAGCAGTAGCAGCAATAGCAGCAGAGGCAGCAATAGTATCAGCAGATTGTATAGAGTATATTGATACATATGATCTTGATTTTTTTAATTTTATTGATACTGACATGGACTTGGAAGAGTTAATATCTGAGAAAATAACTACTGGTGGTGATTTCATCATTAATCCCACAGTTGATTTAGAGAACTTGTTGAAGAATTTTGAATTTGCAGTTTTGAGATGTCTTATAGTAGATCGTACTACTGAGCCATCCTTGGCTATTGTACCATATACATCTCCAGTAAGTTCGCAAGTTGCAAAGCAACTTAGTGATAGTTTTACTGTTCCTGAGCCTATAGTTATTCTAGCTCCTTCATCAATTTCTTCAGCTCCTAGTTATGTCATGGATGACTCTCCATTGCCAGATCTGGATGATGTGATCTTGGCTGACATTCAACAAGAAGAAAATTCAGCTGCTGAAAGCACTGTCAGAGTTGTTGACACTCCAGCTTCTTCTATGGCTTCTCCTCCAGTTCCTGTTGATATTCCTGCTCAAGCTCCTTCTCAACCTGATAAGCCTATCATTTCAGCTGAGGCACTGAAGGCTCTGAATGCTTTATATGATAATCCTCAAAGATTTGATGATGAGGATAGAGATGATGATGATGATGATGATGAATCTGATGATGAACCAAAGAGGAAGTCAGTATCCAAGAAAAGAAAAGCTCCTCCTCCTGCTCCTAAGCTTAATCCAAACAATGACACTCCTTATTACATTCTTCAAAAGATAACACCATATAAAGGGATGCCAGCTTGTATGTGGTTGTCCAAGAATCAGCAGAAGGATAGGAAGAAAAGTAGAAGATACTCTCCTCCTCAGTTCAAAGATACAGAAAAGATCCAACTCCTCCTCCTCCTCCAGCAGTAGGATCCTCTGGATTAGCATCTCAAAGATCTCCTTCTATTACCCAGACCTATCAAAGGAAAGACAGATCTTCAAATCCTCCTCCAGCTAGATCATCTGATAAGCATTCATCCTCTCAAAGGTCTATTACTTCAGGAAAGTCAAAAGGAAAGTTTAGTGAAGTCCCACCTCCCAGGTCTTTATACTCCAGTCAAAAACAACAACATACAGTGTCTACAAATTTCCAGGACCAATCAACTCAGTCCAGAATCTCTTCTTTAAAGTCAGACCATGTAGCAAATTCATAGAGACCTCCTTCTCCTCCTCTTGATCCTGAGCTTGACCCCAACTTCAGAATGGCAAGGTTTAATGAATTAGTTGGGCTCTCTCAAATGAATAAAGCCGGGAAAGAAGGTCAAAACCCCTCTAAATTCACTACTATGTCATCATATAGAGAGAAAAAACTTAACAAATTGCAGGTCAGCAAGAAAGTATTTAATCCATTAGAGTATATGTCTCTTCATCCTGAAGCAGTTGTCCGCAGGGATACATCTCTGAAGATTATAGGGGCTGCTAACATGACCATGACCCGTGTGCAAGATTCAGATCCTAATAGAGAAGTAATATTTACAAAGCCAGGAGACAAGAGCTAGGTTGCAATGCCAAAGGAAAAGAAGCATAAGAAGTGATTTTGAACTCTATTTATCTTTCTGCATTATTTATAACACTTTATATTTTCTGAACAAAGCTCATGTATATGTATATCTGTTGCATGTGTTATCTATCTCTGCCAGATATATGCTTTTTTTGCTTTGTTTATTTTAAGTTTAAGTCTGAGTCTGTAGTTAGTAACCTCACCCAAATAGGGGGAGATTGTTGGATCCCTAGTTTGATTTGGGCTAGGTTCACTAACTTAGGATCATGTGACCCACAATGTATAGCTAGGGTAATAGTTGTGTCCTAGAGTCTAGGCAAAGTCCTTAGAGTCAACATCACATGGACCAGCTATCAACAAGACTGCCAGAGACTCAAGACTTAAAGATTTCAAGACTCTGTAAAGTGAGTTTGACATTCGTCGAACTCAGGTCGACGATTGTCGTGCTCAGCTCGACGATTTCAGAGTAAATTCTCTGAGCTGAGCTCGACGAACTTGGTACTCAGGTCGACAAAAACTTGGACACTATAACAACCTTCAAGTCCAGAAAACATCAAGATATTCTAAGTCCTTAGTATCAGACTTTGGTCGACGAACTTAGTCCTCAGCTCGACAAACTCTATTCTTTGGTCGACGAATCTTTGGACTACTACAGCATTCTGTCAAGACTATGTTCTCTAGTCTCAGTTCGACGAACACAGTTCTCTGGTCAACTAATTCTGGACTCTGTACTTCAACACTTTCATTCAGAAATTATTCTAAGTCCAGACTGAACTCCAGTCGACGAACACATTTACCAGCTCGACGAACTTCAGATACAGAATAGGCAAAGTTCAGAAGAGACAACAATTCAGTTTCCAGTTCGACGATCATGGAAATCAGCTCGATGAACAGAAGCCGTCTGGTCGACGAACACAACATCTCAGTTCGACGAACTGTGGACTCAGTTCGACGATTTCTGTCATCTGTTCGACGATTCCAGACTATGTCATTTCCATCCCTGTCCCCATTATTACTGCAATAATTCCTTAGTAATCAATGCTCTAACATTCTCTGAATATAACCGTTAGAGGAGCATTGATTGGGATATTCTCCAGGATTGTTGCTTGCCATTTTTCCACGGGTCAATTGGGGAAATTATTCAATGTTGCTTATTCTCTAGGCCGTCAGCATTTAATGAAGAAGGAATTCAAAATTCGAAAGACCAATTTCCCTAGGAAAATATAAAAAGATATTTTTCTCTTTTCTCCAAAAACAGTACACACAGAACATACAGATAGAAAGAAAGTCATAAAAACATACAGAGAGAGGAATACAAAATCAGAAAACAAAAACACAACCCGTCTGCTCTCAGTCTGACACAAGAATTCTGATACTGAAGAAGAAGAACAATCATTCAAATATCAAGAGTCTTTATTCTTCAAACTCTCCAGGACACTTCACAGGACAATAAATCTTCCATCTGTCAAAGAAGTTACTGAAGATCTCTCTAATCAAGGCTGAAAGCTTGAAGGCCTATCACGCTGTTCAAAGCTCCAGTTCTCCTGAACTCTTCTACATCTCAGGGGTAGCTTTGAAAACATCACTGAATACACATAGTCTTCTCATTATGATTGTGAAAAGAAGACTTTCATCACTCTCTCATCCCCACCTCTCTAAAGGGTTACAAGTCACCTGATCAAAAGACTTGAGGATTTGGTTTTTGAGCACCTGATCAAAAGCTCATTGGTGTCAGACACCTGATCAAAAAACTGAGTGGATTCCTACCAGGGTGGTAGAAGAGTGGATGTACCCAGGTTGTGGAACAACTATAAAATTTCTTGTGTCGTATGGTTGCCCCTTTTCTTTTTGTTCTTGCTGTGCTTGTATTTTTAGGACTGCTGTGTGATTATTTACTTTAGTTTAATTCTGCACATTTTAATTACAGCAGAATCTGAAACAATTTTATATGGACCTACAAATACTTTATTCTCCCCCCTCTAGAGTACATTAGATCTAACACATCACTTTCAAAATCGTTACCCAAGACCTGAAATTAAAGAGGAGGAAGAGGAGGATAACTATGGAAGAGTCGCACTTCCACGGGTCCACCGGAGTCGCACCGGATGGGGAGAACCGAGCCGCCTTCTTCGGAGTCACACTAGAGGAGGTAGGAGGTCGCCGGAGCAGTAGGAATTGCCACTAAGAGGGGATGCGACAACAACTCTCGGATTCCTGGAGGTCGGGATTGGGTTCGGCCTGGCCGAGCGGCTGCTTCACATAACTCAAATTAGTTTTTGGGTTTTTTTTCTTCAACATCCCTCTCCAACACCTCAATACACATATATATAATATCATACACCACTCCATCCACCCTTCATCAAAATCAAAAGTAATCCTAGCCACTAATGCCTAACAAAAATAAAACAACGTATTAAAAAGACTTTTAAAAGGCTTGTAAATTTATAACTTATAAATTTATAAATCATATGACAAAAATGTTGATAAAAGTATTAAGATTATAGTATTATTCCATGATTGGAATAACATTATAGCCATAATGATGTGAAGTAATGACGTCGGCGGCGGTGACGACGACAGTTGCGGCAACGACCATCATTGTCCACGAACATGTAGCGGAGGCGATCAAAAGCGAGATCCATGTCAGCACGAGCAAATGGCGGGACATCCTCGCCATCAAGTCTCAGCTTGAAGAAGATTATGTAAACCATTTGCGGATGGTGTTACACACCCTAAGAAGAAACAATCTCTATGGCAAGTTCTCAAGGTGTGAGTTATGGCTGACGTTAGTGGCCTTTCTTGGTCACGTTATAAGTGGAGATGACATTGCGATTGATCCGGCGAATATCGTTGAATTACAAGAGTGGCCAGTTTTGTCTTCTGTGGCTGCAGTCTGGAATTTTCTTAGACTTGCGGGCTACTATAGGCACTTCGTAGAGAAGTCTCGCGGATAGCCTTGCCTCTCACCACACTTACGAGAAAAGATCAGGAGTTCGTTTGGATGCCGGAGTGCGCGCGAGCGTTTGAGGAGCTGAAAGGTCGCCTGACTACGACGCCAATCCTGATGACGCCATGTGTTTCGGATGGCTATGAAATTTGTAGTGATGCATCAGGGAGCGACTTAGGCTGCGTTCTTCTTCAGTTTGGTAAAGTAATAGATTATGGCTCACGCTAGTTGAACGTGCATTAGCGGAACTATCCTGTCCACGACTTGGAGTTGGTGGCGGTGATATTTACACTCAAACTATGGTGACACTACTTATATGATGTGAAAGTTGACATCTTCACAAATGATAAGATCCTTAAGTACCTGCTGGATCAGAAGGATCTGAATATGTGACAATGGAGGTGGATGGTGTTCCTCAAGGACTACACCTTCCAGATTCATTATACTCCCGGGAAGGGAAATATGGTCGCAGATGCCTTGAGTCGTTGGACTCCGGCAAGGGCAAGTTGGTTGCAGATGCATGATGATCATCTAATCCAGGAGTTGTAGGCCTTATACATCTCTTGTATGGACAAGAATGTTACAACAAGTGCATACCTAACTGGACGGAGGTACAGTATGACCTTGCCAATAGGGCTCGGTGAGTAATGGAACTTGATGAAAGTCTACAATGCTATGCAGTGGATGGGTCAAATGCCCAATTCTCCTGGGATGACGGCATTTTGCGGAAAGATGGTCGTTTGTGAGTCCCGACTGTGAGTAAATTACTTGAAGAATTATTGTATGAGACACACTTTACAAAGTATTCAATTCACCCAGGGAGAACAAATGTTCAAGGACATGAAGAAACTTGTCTGGTGGCCAGGTTTGAAGAAAGATATATATCATTCCTGTACAAAATTTTATAGTAGACATTCCTACTGTTATGGGTTCTTAACCTAAATGCTTCCTCTAGAATGCTCTGAGTTAGGATGCGTTCATAAATGAATTTGGATTTCGAAACAATATGTAATCTCCTTAACTGTTAGTGGTATATGCCGTCGAGCCCCGTCCGGACCTTCTGTCATTTGCTATACGACGGGTGGGGGCATTACAAAAAGCTTCCACCGCTCGGGTTTAGGGAAGAGGATGAATAGTATTGTTTCAACTTTACGCGTATATATATATATAATAATAATAATTAATTAAATAATAATACAATATTACATTACAGTTAACATTAATTAATCCTAAAACGATCCTAAATCCAAACGACCTCGGAATTTAATGAAATTTCCACCGTAGCTATATACCGATGCTACGAATCTAATGATGAAGTCGAAATTTAAATCCGACAAACCAAACTCGATCCAACACCTCCCGAAGCCAAAACAAAAGCATTCTCAAAAAAGGCTCCACCGAGTCACCAAAACAGACCCGACTCGCAAGGGAATCTTGCAAATTGGCTAAACCCAGACACACTGAAAACCTAAAGAGCAAAAATCATGCTCTAACCATGGCACATGCCAAACACATGTCCACATAACGCCCTAATGTCAAAATTATGCCACAACAGGAATAAAAATAAATACCAAAAAATTAGGGGTGTTACACTGATGGCAATGACTGATGAGGAATCCAGCCAGGATCAGCCTGGTCAAAGCAAGGTAAAATCTCTATCATGCTCTTATTCTGAGTATGGATATGAGACTAGTACCTGTATAGAAGCCTCTTTATCCAGTAGTGAAGTTGATTCTGAATCAGAAGGAGATGTCAATCAATTGATTGACATGTATGGTGAACTTCTGGATGCATTTAAGAGGTACAAGAAGTTGACTAAAAACAAGCTGTAGAGATTGCCTTTCTTCAGCTAGCTACTGCCCAGCTGACTGAAAAAACAACTCTGCTGGATCAGAAAGCAAGGGAAGTTAGCCAACTGAGAAACATCACACTCATTCAAATTGGCACCATCAAGTTTAAGAATAGTCTCATAAGGGGCCTTGAAGAGAGGCTAGGGTGGGAGAAAAGAATAGTGGCTAGTTATTCTAAGCCAAGTACTGTGTTACCTTTGATAGACTCCTCCTCTCCGAAGGGTAAGAAGGGGTTGGGATTCAAGGGAAGCACAAGAGTTGCTCCTTCCAAAGGGAAGGGAAAAGCTCCAGCTCCATATCAGCCTCTAGCTTCCATGCCTCCCAATCCTCTTAAGAAAGTTTAGTTGCCTTCAAATAGGTATGACCAAGAAAGCATCTTTGTCACTGGATGAATTGCAGATCAACTGGTGTGAACAAAAATGTTCATAACCATGGTGGAAGGTACAACAGGGTGAGTGCCTTTAAGGCTACCCATGAAGAAATTCAAATGGCCCATCCCAGACCATTTGTCTTTGGTGCTCCGTCCCCCACTCTCAAGAATGTGGCTGCAGCAAAGGTTCAGAATCATTCAGCAAAGACTCAGATCTAGTGTTAGTCATATTGCAAGCCTAGTTTTGATGTGTCTGATGCCATGAAGAGCATGATTTTTGAAAAGAAACTTGCTACTGCTGGCACTAAGAGTAGGCCAAAAAAGCCAGCTAAAAGACTTACCTTCAGTCAAAACCTAACTGAAAGGAATCTGAAGAAGGTTGATGCTCCCCTTCCTATATTTCGTCCAGCAGTTAACCAAACTGCTAGGCCTGCACAAAAAAGAAGATACAATATTCATGAATGTTGGTGTTGTGGCAAAGTGAGCCACTTTGTTGTTGACTGTTGGTACAATACAAGTGTGCCAAGAGTAATTATTAGTCCAATAGTCAGAAATATTACTGGTAGACAAGGTCATTTTCAGACTAACATGCACCTAGGACCCAATAGATATTGGGTTCCTAAGGTAAAATAAATTGTGTGATGCAGGTTAGTCCAAATGCCCATACCGCTATATGGTACTTGGACAGTGGTTGTTCCAGGCACATGACTGGGACAAGGATCAACTTAAAGGAGTACACTCCAGTGAAAGTTCAGATAGAGGGGTGACTAGAGATTATGGTAAGATTACCAATAACATAGGCACCATCACAAAAGTGACTTATGTTGAAGGTTTACAAAACAACCTCATAAGCATAAGTCAACACTCTGATCTTGGCTATATTATTGTCTTCCACAAAGATTAGTGCAGAATTAAGAGGTCAAGTGACCAAAAGGTCATCTTGACATGAACTAGGAGTGAAAATGTTTATTGTTTAAACTTTCTTTGTCTACATACAGACTCTCCTGTTTGTCTATTGGCAAATGAGAAAGTCTCATATTGTGTTCAATGACACAAGAGGCTAGCTCATTTAATTTACAATACTATTGGCAAGCTCTTTAGTCAAGAGCTAGTTATGAATGGTCCTAATGTGAAGTGCACCAAGGAGGGCATTTTCTCAGCATGCCAAAAGGGCATGCAAACCAAATCCTCCTTCAAGGGCATTGGGATCAAAGACACTGTGAGGTATTTGCACCTCTTGCATATGGACTTGTTTGGACTAATGCCAGATCATAGTCTAGGTAGGAAAGTCTACACACTTGTGGTGCTTGATGACTATTCCAGGTTTTCTTGGGTGTTCTTTCTCAAGAAAAAGAATGAAACCCTTGACATCTTCATCAAGTTTGTCAAGCAAATTCAAAATGAGTTTAACAGTTTAGTGGTCAAAATCAGAAGTGACCATGGAACTAAATTCTAGTCTGAAAGCATGACAATGATTTGTGAAGAGCAAGGGATTCATCAAGAATTTTCTTCTCCAAGAACTTGCCAGCAAAATGGGATTGTTGAGAGGAAAAATAGGACTCTCATTGAGTCTGGAAGAACTTTGTTGAGTGATACATCTCTCCCAGAATATTTCTGGCCCGAGGCTGTGAATACTGCATGTCATGTCCTCAACAGGGCCTCAATTACCAAGTGCCACAAGAAGACTCCCTATGAGATCTTGAAGGGTAGAAAACCAAACACGGGTTATATCAGAATTTTTGGTAGTAAGTACTATGTGCTTCACAATAGGAAATCGTATGTGACTAAGTTTGCTGCCAAGTCCTTTGATGGTATTTTTATTGGGTACAACAATCATAGTAAAGCCTATTGGATCTACAACTTGAAAAGCCAAGTAGTAGAAGAATTTGCACATATAGTCTTTGATGAGTCTACTATGATTAACAGTGATATGCTAAGCTACTCTTATAGTACTGCAGGTATAGATTAGATGATGGACCATCTAACCATTAAGGAAGCAGATCCAGTTATCCAAGATAAAATGGACATAACAGTAGAGGGACTGCAAGACACCAATAAGGTATATGAAGACCAGCAAGAAGTTTACCATGTTGCTGAAGCTGAAGCTAGATTGCCTCCGGCAATCAGGCATATAAGGGATCATCCAAGAGACCAAATCATTGGTGATGCCAGCCAAGGAGTAGTGACCAGGAGCAAAAGTATCAACACAACACTCTATTCAAGCTTCCCGCCACAAGTTGAGCCAAAGAAGTTTGAAGAGGCCAACATAGATTAGTTCTAGATTGTTGTTATACAAGAAGACCTGAACCAGTTTAAGAGATGTAAGGTCTAGAAGCTGGTTCCCTGATTACAAGGACATAATGTCATTGGAGTCAAGTGGAATTATATAAATAAACTTTATGAAAATGGCATTATAATCAAGAATAAGGAAATGCTGGTAGCTAAAGGCTACATGCAAGAGGAAGGTATTGATTTTGATCAAACTTTTGAACCTGTAAAAAGATTGGAGGCCATCAGATTGTTCATTGGATATGCTGCACATAAGGGATTCAAGGTCTACCAGATGGATATGAAGTCAGCCTTCCTAAATAGTGACATAAAGGAAGAAGTATATGTTGACCAGCCTTCGGATTTTGTTATTTCTAACTCACCTGATTCTGTTTATAGACTTAGGAAAGCTCTATATGGGCTAAAGTAGGCCCCTAGAGCATGGTATGAGACTTTGTCCAGCTTCCTCATTGAGAACAAATTCTCAAGGGGGAAGATAGACAAGACCCTATTCCTAAGGGAATCTAAGGGTAAGATCATCCTACTCCATATATATATAGATAACATTATCCTTGGATCTACTAATGACAGCCTTTGCAGAAAGTTTGCCAAACTTATGCAAGGGAAGTTTGAGATGAGCAGTATGAGTGAACTCAGGTTCTTCTTAGATCTCCAAGTTAGACAGACTGATGATGGCTTGTCTATATCCCGGTCTAAGTTCACCAGGGAGTTAATCAAGAAGTTTGGTATGGAAAATTCGTCCACCATGTAAACTACCATGGGGTCAAGTATGCCTATAAGCAAAGATGAGGCAGAGAAACATATTGATGAAACTTTGTATAAAGGGATAATTGGCTCCCTTTTGTATCTAACTACAAGTAGGAAAGACATTATGTATGCTACATGTGTTTGTGCTAGGTATCAGGCTTGCCAGAAAGAATCTCACAACTCTGCTGCAAAGAGGATTTTTGAGGTATCTTAAGGGCACGGTAGATCTTGGCCTATGGTACCCTAGGAATGGGGAGTTTGAACTAACAGGATATTAAGATGCAGATTTTCAGGCTGCAAAGAGGACAAGAAGATCACTTCTAGTGTCTGTTAGTTTATGGGAGGAAGACTAGTATCTTGGAGCAGCAAGAAGCAAACAAGTGTTGCAATTTCAACTGTAGAGTTAGAGTACATCTTGGCAGGTAGCTGCTGTGCTCAATTGCTGTGGATCCAGCATCATCTCCACGATTATAACCTTCAGATAAGTAGAAGTAGTCCCTTATATTGTTATTCTACTAGTGCAATCTCAATTACTAGGAATCCTGTTTCTCATAGTAGGACTAAGCACATTGAGATTAAATATCATTTCATTAGTGAGCATGTGGAATGTGAAGATATCAACCTTGAGTTTTTCCCTATAGACAAGCAAGTGGCTGACATCTTCGCGAAGCCGCTAGATGAAGCAAAGTTCAACCACTAGATGAAGCAAAAGGTTTGAATTGGGTATGTTGAACCTGGTATAGCTTCAATTGCTCCTTATATTGTGGTAGGATGTATTCCTTCTTGCGGGTGGACAAGTACTTTAGTGATTTGAAGATTTTTCAAGTTATATATCTTGAATGATATCATGATGGTGTAGAATAAAGTGTCTATCAGGAAGCACGATAGATGATGCTTCAGTTAAGAGGGAGCAAGTCCAACGCAACTCCAGCACTCTCAAGTGGTTTAATTGCTGCTTATCTATACTCAAAAAGGGGGAGCAGATAATCAGTACCTCCCTGACTACTTACACAAGTCAAAATGGGGAAGGAGAAAGGATATGAATTTGGAATAAGATCATAATAGGAGGAGAAGGATACAAGTCATATCAGAACTATGAGAAGGTTATAATCAAATTGATCATAACTAGGTAGCAGCAATTTAAGGGGATAAAATGTGATGAAGATCACCCTGCAGGCATGGAAGTGTGGTAACTAAAACCTCATCTCTTATTTTAAGTTAATTTTCTACTGATGCATATATTAATGTATGTCATCGACTCAATTATTTGAGGGTTTTGACATTTTCAAATAAGGGGAGATTGTTGGGTACACTTCCCAAAATGTCCCATATTTAAAGAAGTCAATCATATTAATGATATACATAAAGTTGTATTTGATGTGTGTTTAAGTTCATGCATGCAGGTTGTCCTTGAAACATTGATAGGACGGGTATTCCAAGTGAATGGACAGATGGACACAAAGATAGATGCTAGATAGACATGAATTTGTTAATGTCCACAGGCATTGAGTGAAGCTTACTCACTCAACACTAGGTGAAGGAATTCAGTTAAGTCTGCAGACATTGATTGAAGCCAATTCACTCAATGTCAGATACAAGGGAAGATGCTAGATAGGTTGGAAATTCCCAAAGTCCACAAGCATTGAGTGAAGAATATTCACTCAACGCCAGGTAAGTAATAGCATTGAGTATATCTTGATTAGTTTATGTCTAACTATTGGCTAATCAAAATGTGCCTAAGTACACATGCGTTGAATGTAGTCTACTCACTCAATACCATACGAAAAAAGGCTGTGGGACAGGTTAAGGCAGTCAAAGCCTAAGGAGAAACTGGCTGAGACGTGGCTAAGTCCATGGGCGTTGAGTGAAGTTTACTCACTCAACGCCATACAACATAAATTGTTGAGTATAGCTCAGACAGTAAACACAACAAAAAAATCTGTGCAAATATTTCACTAAGTCCACAGGCGTTGAGTGAAGCTTATTCACTCAACACCATGTCGAGCTGTCACAGCTCCGGTTCGGTTATGTTTACACTAAAATCGTGAACTGAACCATTAAGGTAAGGGTTTTTCAAATTAGAACCAAATCTTATTGGGATTGACCAGTTCTAATTCTGGTTTCGGTCCCAACATAACTTTTGGAACCGTCGTATCAACGGTTCCGGTTATGGTTAAAGAATAACCAAAATCAAACCGTCTACTAACGGTTCGGTCCGGTTCCAATCGGTTTCAGTCAGAACCAAAATAATACTTGACGAAATGAATGAGGGAAGTCAAAAAATAAAACACCAGAGAGAAAAAAGTAAACTAATTTGTTTTTTTGCAAGAGAGACTTTAAAGCCAGGGGACCAGACACATGAATTTTGAAAAATATCAAGAAGTACTTTTTTTGTATAATATAAGTAGAATTTTGACTTGTTTCTCTTGAAATCTTATTTTACAATTAAATTTGTTTGAAGGATATATTAGTTCATTTAATTTGACTAATTTTTTGAGTACAATTAAATTTGTCTTTCATAATTAATATTAAATAGTCGTTGTATGCTCTCTATATTTTTTAAAAAATATATTTCAAAAAAATATATTAGTAAAATTGAAAATACATTATATAACTGTATAAAAATCGAAACCACAACGCAAAAACCGACTCCAAACTGCACTAATATCAAACCACACTGCATGTTTTTGGCATAGTGTGATTGTGTTCAATCCAAAAAGTAATCTTCAAACACTTCAGTTTCACCCTTAATAGTAAGTATTGATATTATATAGATTGCATAAAATAATAATATTATAATAATATTAATAATAAACAAATATTATAAAATAATAATAAACGGATCCCAATTCGATTCTGCTTCGGCCAGGTTCGGATCTGGTTTAAAAATTCTGAAAGCGCTTAAGACTTCTATGTTGCGGTTCCGGTTTCGATCCGGATAATAAAATGAAAGAACTATAGCTGGACCAATGTTGTTCACGGTTCCAAAATTCAAACCGCAACACGAATAATTCGCGAACGGTTCGGTCCGGTTTTTTGTGGTTCCGGTTCTGTTTACTATTTTTGGTTTTAAGTGACAGCTTTAACGCCATGTGATAAAAAACATTGACTGAACCTTTGTCGGTCAGAGACTGTGATTTCATAGAAATTTGACTAAGTCCAAATGCGTTGAGTGAAGACTGCTCACTCAACGCCAAATAACAAAAGAATATCTGTTAAGTAGTTTGACATTGAGTGAAGCTTACTCACTCAATGCCAAGAGACAGAATCTATCAAAGTAATATGGCGTTGAGTGATGAAAGGTCACTCAACGCCTAGTAACAGAAAGTCTGGCCAAGGAAAAAAGCTTTTAGTGATAAAGACACACTCAATGCTCTTAACGCCATAGAAGCTGGAATATTTTCTAAGGCAAAAAGTGTTGAGTGGACTCAATGCATAGAGATAGAAAGATTGTCTAAGTGTTTTGGCATTGAGTGAATCTTACTCAACGCCTGTTGGCTGAAAAACTTTCTAATTGTTTTGGCATTAAGTGAAGGTTGCTCATAGAATGCCTAGTGACAGAATGATTGGCTAAGGACAAAAGCGTTGGGTAAATCTTGCTCACTCAACTCCTGAGATAGACAGAAATCTGTCTAAGTGTTTTGGCGTTGAGTGAAGCTTACTCACTTAACATGTTGAGTAACCGCTAGCTGAGATTCAAGCCACTGACTCATTCCAAGCCAAATGCCATAAGGCAGATACAGTTCAGCCAGAGCCTATTGCTCAAATCACCATATCAACGACAACGACATGGGTCGGTCTCACATTGCCTGTTCACGTAAATACATAACCACATTATGTTCCGATGCTAGCTCTCATGGCCACCATAACAAAGCAATCTAAGCTCACATCTCAAACTTTAGACCGCCAAGTCTCCACGAGAAAGGCCTCAAAAGCTTCGCTCATTGGGAGCTATCGCCGACGGTAGCACTACCGTCGTACAGTGGGTGACCGACTATCGTTCCTTCCTCAAAATGGGTGTTTACCTGCAGACCTACTCCAATAATCTCGCTGCAGTAACCTGCACACCTACCGACTCCAAAAATTACAAGCTTACAATGGAGTCTTCTCTGACATACAAAACAAACATCACCAATCCAGTCCAACCTCTTCGAATGGGCTTCATACAATATGTCTATTCTGTACTTAGATTCTTGATTCTAAATGCAATGGTAACGAGGATATAACCGATCGACATGTCGGGAGAATCGCTTCCACGTGCTCGTGGAGCGTCTTCTATCACATGCCAAAACAAAGGATTTCACATGTCTAAGGAGGAAGATCATTACCCTTGAAGTACCCTTTGGAGAAATAGATCAAAAAACAAGCGGATGGAAAGAACCGCGTCTGGCCGCTCTTTATAAATATGGATTCAGTGCGCGATTTGGGGATCTAAAGCTCCAGAAATGGCAAGATTCTCGTTCTTCTTTATCGTCCTTACTCTCTGTTGGGTATTACATCCACATTAACCCAGATTTGATGAAGTCACCCTGGAAATAAGATGAATTAAGTTGTATTTGATGCTTGGTTTGAGTTATATGTTTGCAGGAATTTCACTGGGAAGTGTAGACCAATGACAGTCCACAGTGGGTCACCAACACAGGAACTGTGCAATGTAATCCCTCATTGCATATTCCAAGGTGTTGACTCATGTGTGGTCTCTCTATTGGGATACACTTCATATTCAAGCTATTGGACTATGGGAAAGGAATTGGAAGTTGACTATACTAGAAGAAAAAGTTTTCCAGCAACAAAAATTTTCTAAGTCTTTTACTCGAGTAGGTCTATAACTACTCGAGTAGTTTGGGTATAATTTACTCGAGTAAAGGAACCTTGTACTCGAGTACTTAAGTGTATCACTCGTGTAGCTAAGTCACCTACTCGAGTGGACATAGTCATATACTCGAGTAGCATACTTATATACTCGAGTAGATTACTCTTTATACCCTAGTATTAAAGAGTTCTCTTATCAAAATTTTTCTAAGTCATGGACTCGAGTAAGTATACTCACTTACTCGAGTAGATAGAATCATACTCGAGTAGTTCATTATACCTACTCGAGTAGATCATGTTTCACTCGTGTATCTTGAAATTTTCCCACTCCAGAATTTTCAAAGTCTTTTACTCGAGTAGAACTTTCACCTACTCGAGTAGATTACTTCCTCTCGAGTAGTTTAGTTCAACTACTCAAGTAGCTCTTGCTGACATCTTCAAAATTCATTCTAAGTATCCCACTCGAGTAGTACTTCATGTACTCGAGTAGTTTATGTAATATACTCGAGTAGTTTTTCCAGTACTCGAGTAGATCCTTTATGTACTCGAGTAAGTCACTCTACATACTCGAGTAGTTCTTTCTGCTTACTCGAGTAGTTGATTTCTACCTACTCGAGTAGCCCATCTTTATACCCGAGTATGTTTTCCTTCATGTACTCGAGTAGTTATTCAACTACTCGAGTAGCTATTCACTTACTCGTGTATATGGCTGGACCTTCTCTAAAATTTGTCAAAGTCCTTTTTCTGACGGGATTTTGAAATCACGCGACATGATTGGTCCACGTGTACATCATTATGACCGATTATGACCGTTAGTCTCTTCTATATAAAGTCTTATCAGAAAATGACAAACCCTAAGTATTCTCCAAGCTTTCTTGTCATTCTATTTTGAGAAAGTTCTTCACCCGACTCCTCACTGTTTTCACGAAACGGAAGTCGCCACCGCCACCATCTTCTCCGGCCACTGCTCCTAAGTTCAGAGGATTCATTCTGAAGAAAGTTACAGATCGAGATCGACATCACCGTTCATCTTCTCTCACTGATTCTGTAAAGGCAAGAAGATCCAGATCTGGGCCGAGACTCTCTTCACCGATTTCTGATAGTGCTGCAAAGTCCATAAGAAGAAGTTTTCTGTCCGTTTCTTCAGATCTGATTGGATTTACTGTTTGTATAATTTTCAACACTTTATTAATCTTGTAGGAGAAAGTTTCTCCGAGTATAGGAGTTTTTCACTCCGAGTTTGTTGGAAGTGTTATCTTCCGAGGTGTAGATCCTATTGTTTGGATCGAGTTTGTAGGAACTTTGTTCCGAGGGTAGGATCGATTTTTGATCCGAGATAGTGGAGTAGCCGAGTCTAGTTGATTGCTAGATCAGTGAGGGAAAGTGGATGTACCCAAGGTTGGGGAACCACTATAAATCTTGTGTCGTCTGTGATATTGGTAGATAGTTCTGTGCTGTGCTCTAACTATTTTTTTATTCCGCAAAAGACGCACAACTCACCTATTCACCCCCCTCTAGGTGATTTAGGTTGACAACCGTTTTCTTTCAATTGGTATCAAAGCGAGGTTGATCGTCAAAAGATTAACACCTTGATCAGATCCAAATCTGTTGTCTGAAAGATTCTACCATAAAATGGACAAGGGCAAAGATTTCGCCAAGCTTCCACTGTGCAACAAAAATAACTTTCCCATGTGGAAAGAAAGGATAAAATTTTTCATGGAAGGTGTGGATCCAAGGATCTTCATGATCATTGAAGAAGGTCCTTACGTTCCCATGATTGTGTCCACTATCGACCCTACCAAGAAAGTTCCCAAAAAACTAATGGATCTCGACAAAGACGAGATTGCACCTGTCTCTCTCGACAAGAAAGCTAAGAACATTATAGCAAGTGCAGTCGATGACTCGATGCTGCAGAATTTGATTCACTGTCAATCAGCTAAGGAGATGTGGCATTCCTTAGTCACTTTGATGGAAGGAACTGAAGAAGTAAGGGATGATCGGAGATCCCTTCTCAATCAAAAATATGAAGCGTTCCGACAAGGGAACAAGGAAACAATTGCCGAAACCTTTGAGAACTTGTTCAAAATTGTAAATGGCCTAAGGGTGTACGGCCGTGTCTTCACCAACGGAGAACTGAACGACAAATTCTTGAGATCCCTAACCAAGGAATGGGATAACAAGGTATGCGCCATCAGGGAGTTCGGGAAGCTAGCTGAAACGGACCCGCAAAATCTCTTTGGAAAGCTTATGTATTATGAACTCCAAATCAATAAAAGAAAAGCTGAAGAAGAGAAGTGCAGGTCTGCACTAAAGGTGAAATCTGTCGCTCTGAAGGCAGACACCTCCAGAAAGACCAAGGCTGCATCCCCCGCTCCAGCTCCAGAAGTTGATGAAGAAGAAGAAACATCAGAACCTAGCACCTCAGGGTCTGAACTATCTGAAGGAGAGTTCTCCTTGCACTCAAGTCAATTCAAGAAGTTTCTTAATAAAAAGAAATAATGGAAAGGCAAGGATGCCTCATACAGAAGATCGCGGCGCGATGACGATCGACAAAGAAAAGGCTCAAGAAGCCACGAAAGGTATAATACTAAATAGAACAAATACGTTTCAACTGACATCATTTGCTACTGCTGTAATAAGCCAGGTCATGTCATTGCTGACTGCCCTCACAAGAAGAAGGAGGGTGGCAGAAGAGAAGACAAGAAATCCTCACACAACAAGAAAAGGAAAGATAAGAGCCTCATAGCCAAAAGGAGCAAGACTCTTAGCGACTCCGACTCATCTGAGTCAAGCGAAGAAGAAGAAGATTACTTTGGGCTAATGGCTCAAACAGATGATGAACAAGAGCCCCAGTTCACTGGGAAGGTAAACTCTCATACCCCTCTCTCAGAGTCTGAAGTCTCTGAACATGATTGCGAGGGTAGCTCCTCTGACGATGAGTCAGAATTGATGGCCCAGTACAAGGAGTTAATCATGGCTTACGACAAATGTCGTCGAGTCGTGAAGACTCAGGCTAAAGAGATCAAATCTCTAAAAGCTAAAGAGAGCAACTTGAGAGAGAAAGTCGCAAAGACTGACTCCCTCGAGTAAAACTTCAATAATACTATTGAAGAATATAACAAGGCTCTTGAGCACCTTGACCTGAAGGAGAAGATCATCAAAGGATTGGAAGCCGAACTTGCGGCTGAAAGGAAACTTGTTGAGAGTTTCTCGAAGCCCAAAACAGTTCTTCCATTCGTTGCTGAATTCTCAGCAAAGGCCAAGGGAGCTGGACTAGGCCATGAAGAGGCTCCTACTAAATCCTCTAGGAGAAATAAGAATCAACGGAAAAATAAGGCCGCCAAAAAGGCCTCAGCCGAAGAAAAGGGAAAAGCCCCTCAAAATCAAACCACATTCAATAAGGTCATCTTTCCATCAAATGAGTTTGATTTTGACTCATCATACGGGCACTTTGCTAGGACTACTTATGTAGAGCCAAAGTCCCGTTATCAAGGATGGGCTCGACCCCGAAACTTTGGTGAAAGTGTCTTTAAGGCACCTTATGAAGAAGTTGTTCTTCAGAGCTATGGCCCTTTCAATCATGGGCATAACTTCAAGAAAGCACCAAAGACAAAGTCTGTTGTAGAGAAGCCCATAAAGGAGAAGAAGCCATGTGATTGCCATCATCATGAGGCATCTTCCTCTAAGAATGCTACCACTGCTAGACCAAAGTTCCAAAAGGTCAAGCAGGAGATCTTGAGGCAAAGGTACAACAGATTTGACTGTTGGTGCTGTGGCAAGGTTGGTCACTTCGCCATAGATTGCTGGTTCAATTCCAGAAATGCTGCTACCCCTCATGTCAGCAATATGAGAAAGACCGCTCATAATGCTAACACTCATAGGGGGAGCACTCTAACCCGAGACCAAGGACCCAAACGTGTTTGGGTTCCTAAGGCAAATTGATTGTGATTGCAGGGATGTCCAAAGGCCAACAAAATGCCTATCTAGTACTTGGACAGCGGATGCTCTCGGCATATGACCGGGACTAGAAGCCTCATTCAGAACTTTACTCCAGTCGTGAATGGACCAAAGGTCATCTTTGGAGGTTCAGACCGTGGAATTACTAGAGGCTATGGTATGATTACTAACGACAATGTATCCTTCTCGGATGTGGCCTATGTCGAAGGATTGGAACACAATCTCATTAGCATAAGCCAACTCTGCGATAAAGGATACATAGTTGAGTTCCATGCTGATAAGTGCTTGATAAAATCCGTTGACAATATGGAAACGATTCTATCCGGCAGTCGAAGCAGGAATAGTTTTTGTTTAAATTTCATCTGTATAGATTCCTCTACACCAGTGTGTCTTTTAGCAAAAGATAGTGCGTCTCTTGGTGACCAATGGCACAAGAGACTAGCACATATTAATTTCAAAACAATTAGTAAACTATTTTCAATGAACTTAGTACGGGATGCCCCAAATGTCAAATGCGTCAAAGACAGACCTTGTCATGCATGCGTAAAAGGCAAGCAAACAAGAGCTACCTTTAAAAGCATTATTGGCAAAGACTCTAACAGATGTCTCCATCTATTGCACATGTACTTGTTTGGTCCACTGCAGATTAGAAGTTTGGGAGGTAAGGACTATACATTGGTAATTGTTGATGAATACTTACGCTTTGCGTGGGTGTTCTTTCTGAAACACATGTCAGATACCTTCGACATCTTTACTAATTTTGTCAGGCAAGTCCAGAAGGAATACAACTGCTCCATAGTCAAAATCAGAAGTGACAACGGAATAGAGTTCAAATCTGGGGCCATGACAGAATTATGTGAAAGCTTGGGTATCTTTCATGAGTTTTCCTCTCCTCGCACTCCACAACAAAATGGAGTGGCTGAGAGAAGGAACAGAACACTCATAGAGGCCTGCAGGACCATGTTGAGTGATGCTTCACTACCGGAGTACTTCTGGGCTGAGGCCGTCAACACTGCATGCCATGTGCAAAATCGAGCACTCATAAACAAAGACCACAATAAGACACCTTTCGAACTTCTGAAAGGCAGGAAACCAACAGTCTCTTACTTTAGAATCTTTGGCTGTAAATGCTTCGTACTTAACAATGGTAAGTATCATACCAGCAAGTTCAGCGAAAAGAGCTTTGAAGGTATTTTTGTAGGATATAGTAGCCATAGTAAGGCATATAGGATATTTAATAGAAAAACCCTGGCGGTGGAAGAATCGATACATGTTGTATTTGATAAGACGAGCTTGCTGTAAAGCAATCCGTCTAGTGTGCTCACTGAAGATGCAGGTGAAAAGCTGAAAGAAACTAGCTTGGATGATCCGTCCGAAGACAAAGGCGAGAAGTTCATTAAGATCACCACTCCAACTCCTATTGGAGAGGCTGATGATCAAAATGAAGAAGTCAACCAGGATGGAGAAATCACTCTGATGCTTGAAGATAATCCAGATGCAAGAACTCTAGAGCTCAGACATCTGAAGGATCACCCCATGGACAAGATCATAGGAGATCCCCGGGATGGTGTCAGAACTCGGAAAGGTACAACTAATGAGAATCTTCATTTGAGTTTTCTCTCACAGGTTGAACCAAAGAAATTTGAGGAAGCAAACTCAGACGCATCATGGATAATGGCAATGGAAGAAGAGCTAAATCAGTTCAAGCGCTGCAATGTGTGGATGCTGGTCCCAAGACCCAAAGGAAAGAACATCAATGGAACAAAATGGGTTTACAGGAACAAGATGGATGAAGACGGAACGATAATAAACAACAAGGCCAGACTCGTCGCTAAAGGCTATCGTCAAGAAGAAGTAATCGACTTCGACCAGACATATGCTCCAGTAACGAGGCTAGAGGCAATAAGGTTGTTCCTAGCATATGCTGCCTTCAAAGGCTTCACCGTCTATCAGATGGACGTGAAGTCGGCCTTCCTGAATGGTAACATAAAGGAGGAAGTGTATGTGGAACAACCTCCAGGTTTCGTTGATCCTAACCTTCCTGATCATGTCTATTTTTTGCACAAGGCCCTATATGGTCTGAAATAAGCTCCTAGAGCTTGATATGAAACGATGTCTACCTTTCTACTTGAGAACAAGTTCACAAGGGGAAAGATAGACAAGACATTATTTCTTAGGGAAATAAAAGGCAAGATTTTGCTAGTGCAAGTCTATGTCGACGACATTATTTTTGGCTCTACAGATGACAACCTCTGCAAAAAGTTCTCAAAACTTATGCAAGGGAAGTTTGAAATGAGCAGTATGGGCGAGCTGAAGTATTTCTTAGGGCTTCAGGTGAAACAATCTGAAGATGGAATTTTCATCTCACAGACCAAGTTCACCAAAGAACTAATTAAGAAATTCAGAATTGAGAACACAACCTCTATGAGGACTCCAATGAGCTCAACTATGTCTCTGGATAAGGATGAAAAAGGGAAACCTTTTGATAAAACCAAGTACAGAAGCATAATTGGATCCTTGCTCTACCTTACTGCAAGTAGGCCTGACATAATGTTCTCAACATGTGTCTGTGCTAGATTTCAGGTGAACTCTAAGGAATCTCATTACGCTGCTGCAAAGCGGATCCTGAGATACCTTAAAGGCACACCAAATCTTGGCTTATGGTACCCAAGAAGTAATGACAGTGAACTAATTGGATTTTCAGATGCAGATTTTGCAGGTAGAAAAGACGACGGGAAAAGCACCTCAGGAACTTGCCAATTCTTCGGAAGAAGGCTAATCTCCTGGAGTAGCAAGAAGCAGAACTGTGTCGCAATCTCAACGACCGAGTCAGAGTATATCTCTGCAGGCAACTGTTGCGCACAGTTGCTATGGATAAAGAATCAGTTCGAGGACTACAACCTGCAGTTCAAGGATATTCCCTTGTACTGTGACTCCTCCAGCGCAATTGCAATAGCCAACAATCCAGTCTCCCACAGCCGGACAAAGCATATCGAGCTAAGGTATCACTTCATTCGGGAACATGTGGAGCATGGAGACATAAATCTCCAATATGTGCCTACAGATAGGCAAGTTGCAGATATCTTCACAAAGCCGCTGGACGAGACCAAGTTCTCGTTATTCAAGACAGAGCTTGGGATGCTCAACAAAGAGGACTAAAGAAGGCTGGATGACTAAGAAGCAAGTAATTGCAAGGGGTTAGTCAAAACCTACTTTTTCTCAACTTTTTCATACTTCAACTCGAGAAGCATAAGACACACTCGAGTATGTGACTTCACCTACTCGAGTCACGGCAGACCTACTCGAGTACCAACTAACATACTCGAGTACTCTTCTCTACTTACTCGAGTATAAGAATGTGCCTACTCGAGTATCTACTGACCTACTCGAGTAAGTCACTTACCTACTCGAGTAAGTCACCTATCTACTCGAGTCTTTTTCTCCACCTACTCGAGTACTCTCCACAGACCTACTCGAGTAACTCCTGTTGACCTACTCGAGTAACTCACTTACCTACTCAAGTAGTCTATCTCTCTCTCGTGTACTATTTCCCAGATTTTGAAAATCGTTCTATTCGCCACCCAAGGCTATATGCCGCCTATTTCTTCAAATTAATTAGCGGAAATTTAAGAGTTATATATATATAAAATTCCAAAAACGTAAACCTACACGTCATCATTTCTTTCTCTCGAGTACCCTCTGTCGCTTCATCTGCTCTGCCGATTCGACTACTCTCCTCCGCCGCTGCTGCAGAGCCGCCTCTCTCACTTCTTCCAGTCAATCGCATCCATGGCGACTTCTTACAAGATCGGCGTCGGCTCCGAACTAGTCACCGTAGGTATTGCAGAGCTCTCCGATGATTTCCAAAACCTCCTCATCCTTCTCGACACCGCCGGCCTCTCCTTCATTCTCTAGGAACCCTGTCGCGTTTTGTTCCCCGAAGTTGCTGAATTCTTCTCCAATCTCAAGGTCAGAAGGAATGGGAAAGTCCTAAAATCCAAAGTAAAGGGTTTGAAACTTAAGTTCACCAAGACCTCTGTCTCTCAGCTTCTCCATTTGCCGCTTGTCGATGAAGAAGATCACCTAGTTGCTGAAGATTCCGACAGGACAGCCCTTTTCTGTGGTTTTTCCACTGATGCACAATACTTCAAAAGGTCAGATATGAATGCAGAAGGCAAATTCTTGGTTGATGTTATTGGAAAAATTTTACTGTGCAAGACTCACTCCATCTGAGACATTCCCTCATATTTCTTCGATATAATGCGAGCCATTGTCTACCGCAAGAAATACCAATTTGGTATGCTGATTTTGGACAAAATCAAGGACAGCATGAAATCTCCCAACTACGCAAGAATTATCTCTCTGCTCCTCCATGAAACAGATCCTGAAGTCTTCAACTTCACCAAAGGGACTCTACTTCACCACATGAAGAAGGTCTCCATCTCTTCAATTCAGAGATGGGATCTCAAGCTCAAGAATTCTGCCCAAGCTGCCAAGCTTTCAGAAGTTCCAGAAGTTGCAGCTGCAGAGGACAGGACTCCATCTCCCTCTCCTCATCATGTGGCCAGCTCCTCTGGTGCACCAAGTGAGGGGGAGCCTTCTCCTTCTAGCCCAATCAGACAGCCCTCTCCTCAGCCAGAAATTCCATCCCTACCTCATACTCCACAGAGTCCATCCACTCCTTAAGATCAAGTACCTCAAGACACTCTTCTGTCCACAGTTGCTGCCATAGATGCTATGATTGCAGAGCTCTCTGAAGAAGTGCTCCCTCCTCCTCCTCTATCTCCTCCAGCTCCAACCACTGAATATCACAAGGACTTCTCTCTAGTACAGTCTCCTACCCATTCTCCAGCCAGGACTCCAACACCTTCTCCACATCCTCCAGCAGACAAGCTAGACACCATTCTTATTTCTGATGAGCCTTCTCCTGAGCCAGCTGAGGCCCCTCTCAAAAATCTAGACTTCTCTCTTCCTCAGGATATAGAAGAAGGGGTTGCTCTCTCTCCTACCATCAGAGCTCACAGCTCTGTGATAATTGAAGAACTAGCTCCTTAGGTACCTCCTTCTCTCCCTACTGCTGCCCCCTCTACTGCAGCTGCTACAGTCTCCTCCTCCTCAGATTTGCTGCAACACATCACAATTCTTCTTTAAGAACAAAGACATCATTTTGACACCTCTCTAAAGGTGGTCACTGACAATGTAACTGCTCTTGAGTCTGAGATGAGCAGAGGCTTTGCTAAAATTCAGCATAACACAGACAAGCTCAGGTACTTATTTCAACTTGGTGGCAAAGCCCTTGACCATAATATCACTAGTGTGGGCAATGTTATGGAACAAGGTGTCACACTAGCCAACAATCAGATGGAACTAGACAAGAGGAATGAAGCCAACAAGATGAAGATCTGTGAAGAAGTGGGTATTTTCAAAGATGATACTATAGCCCAGCTATCTGTTGAAATCAGAAAGGGGGAGGGTTTGATAAAAGAACTCAGAGAACAGGTAGAAAAATCTACTGCTCAGAAGATAGATGAATGGCAAGATCATGTGAAGACCATTCATGCTGATGTGCTAGACCAAATACAGAGTGTCAAATTTCACACATATGACACTGCTGTCTGGATGCACAATCAGATCTTGCCAGATCTTGCAGTTGACCCAAATATCATTCCCCATCATCTCAACCCTCTAGCTACAGATGTCACTGCCCCAGCTGTTCCTCTGCAACCTACCTTCTCTCCCAAGCCTGGAGACTCAGTTGCTCCTCCAGATACTTATGTTCCAGGCTGGGAAGAAGAAGATCCTGCTGATATATTCCTTCAAGCTCCTCCAGAGATCAGAATCCACAAGAAGAAAAGGAAGTATGGTGAAGGTCCCTCTACTAGCAGGACTGCTCCTTCCAAAGCCCCTGAACATGCTGAAGCTTGGTCTCCAACCTCAAAATCTCTAATTTTGGACACACTCAGGCTAGTTATGGATCACATTGAGAACAGGAGCATTCACTACAGTTCCCAGGAATGGGAGTTATATGAGAATTCAATGCTAAAAAGGAAGATCCATGACAGAGAGTTTGGGAGAAATAACCCTGCTGCTCCTCCAAGGCCTCCTAAATATTTCCCTAAGCCATTCAGCTATCTAAGAAGACAGCAAGAAAAGATGGATAAGCAGCAATCCCAAGCCTAAACCTAAAAGATGACGAGAAATTGAAATGACAAGTTGTAGACTTGATGTTTTTGGAAACTTACATATATACAATTCTTCATTCCTGTCTAATTATCCTTTTCCTTGTCTATTGCTTACCTGCTCATATTTTTCTACTTAGTTTCTTTTATGTTCATAATTCATCTTAGTGTAAAGGGTTTTGACTTCAACAAATAGGGGGAGATTGTTGGGTATTACATCCACATTAACCCAGATTTGATGAAGTCACCCTGGAACTAAGATGAATTAAGTTGTATTTGATGCTTGGTTTGAGTTATATGTTTGCAGGAATTTCACTGGGAAGTGAAGACCAATGTCAGTCCACAGTGGGTCACCAAACACAGGAACTGTGCAATGTAATCCCTCATTGCATATTCCAAGGTGTTGACTCATGTGTGGTCTCTCTATTGGGATACACTTCATATTCAAGCTATTGGACTATGGGAAAGGAATTGGAAGTTGACTATACTAGAAGAAAAAGTTTTCCAGCAACAAAAATTTTCTAAGTCTTTTACTCGAGTAGGTCTATAACTACTCGAGTAGTTTGGGTATAATTTACTCGAGTAAAGGAACCTTGTACTCGAGTACTTAAATGTATCTCTCGTGTAGCTAAGTCATCTACTCGAGTAGACATAGTCATATACTCGAGTAGCATACTTATATACTCGAGTAGATTACTCTTTATACCTGAGTATTAAAGAGTTCTCTTATCAAAATTTTTCTAAGTCATGGACTCGAGTAAGTATACTCACTTACTCGAGTAGATAGAATCATACTCGAGTAGTCCATTATACCTACTCGAGTAGATCATGTTTCACTCGTGTATCTTGAATTTTTCCCACTCCAGAATTTTCAAAGTCTTTTACTCGAGTAGAACTTTCACCTACTCGAGTAGATTACTTCCTCTCGAGTAGTTTAGTTCAACTACTCGAGTAGCTCTTGATGACATCTTCAGAATTCATTCTAAGTATCCCACTCGAGTAGTACTTCATGTACTCGAGTAGTTTATGTAATATACTCGAGTAGTTTTTCCAGTACTCGAGTAAGTCACTCTACATACTCGAGTAGTTCTTTCTGCTTACTCAAGTAGTTGATTTCTACCTACTCGAGTAGCCCATCTTTATACCCGAGTATGTTTTCCTTCATGTACTCGAGTAGTTATTCAACTAGTCGAGTAGCTATTCACTTACTCGTGTATATGGTTGAACCTTCTCTAAAATTTGTCTAAGTCATTTTTCTGATGGGATTTTGAAATCACGCGACATGATTGGTCCACGTGTGCATCATTATGACCGATTATGACCGTTAGTCTCTTCTATATAAAGTCTTATCAGAAAATGACAAACCCTAAGTATTCTCCAAGCTTTCTTGTCATTCTATTTTGAGAAAGTTCTTCAGCCGACTCCTCACTGTTTTCACGAAACGGAAGCCGCCGCCGCCACCATCTTCTCCGGCCACTGCTCCTAAGTCCAGAGGATTCATTCTGAAGAAAGTTACAGATCGAGATCGACATCACCGTTCATCTTCTCTCTCTAATTCTGTAAAGGCAAGAAGATCCAGATCTGGGCCGAGACTCTCTTCACCAATTTCTGATAGTGCTGCAAAGTCCATAAGAAGAAGTTTTCTGGCCGTTTCTTCAGATCTGATTGGATTTACTGTTTGTATAATTTTCAACACTTTATTAATCTTGTAGGAGAAAGTTTCTCCGAGTGTAGGAGTTTTTCACTCCGAGTTTGTAGGAAGTGTTATCTTCCGATGTGTAGATCCTATTGTTTGGATCGAGTTTGTAGGAACTTTGTTCCGAGGGTAGGATCGATTTTTGATCCGAGATAGTGGAGTAGCCGAGTCTAGTTGATTGCTAGATTGGTGAGGGAAAGTGGATGTACCCAAGGTTGGGGAACCACTATAAATCTTGTGTCGTCTGTGATATTGGTAGATAGTTCTGTGCTGTGCTCTAACTATTTTTTTATTCTGCAAAAGACGCACAACTCACCTATTCACCCCCCTCTAGGTGATTTAGGTTGACAACCGTTTTCTTTCACTCTCCCTTCTCTCCAACTCTTAGAGAGAGAAAACCTAGTTATAGAATGAGAGAAACCTCTCATCCCATGGATATAATCCAGCAGAAATCACAACCCATCGTTGGATATCAGCTAACAGTTATGATTTGAAATGCTTCTTTATACTGAGCTCTCCCATCGCCCGTGTTGGGTATTGTATCCACGATTACCTGGATTTGAGGAAGCCCCCTGTCAAGCTAAGATGAATTCACAATGTATTTGATAAACTTTTTCAAGTTGTACTTGCAGTTTCTCCACGCTAAGTGCACACCAATGTCAGGGTGCAGTAGGTCAATATACACGGGTCTGCACGACGTAATCCCTCGTTGAGCAGATCAGTGTGTTGGCCTATGCGTACTCTCTCTATTGGAGTGCACTTACTTTCAAGTACAGGGTCGTTCATATGCAAGAGAAGACAAGGAGCATGGAGGATCAAGGAGCAGCTCCTAGGTGGAAGACGAAAAATCGTCCAAGGCAAATTCGACGAGAATCACCAAGTGATTCTCGCCGAATCGACGAGAATCATCAGTGATTCTCGCCGACTCCTTTTGGCCATCTCAAAATGGTGCCAAGTAAGATTCGGCGAGAATCACTTGTGATTCCCGCCGAACCAGTGGTCAAGCAGCCCATGTATAAAGTAAAATTCGTTGAGAATCGACAAGTGATTCGACGAGAATCACAAACGATTCTCGACGAATCGTCGAGAATCACTTGGTGATTCTCGCCGATTCGTCGAGAATCGTCTGCGATTCTCGCCGATTTTGACTTGGCATTTTCTCAGAGTGCTGCTTGACCGGATTCTGCTTCTGGACTTGTTTGAACCGGATTTTGGGGATTTCTTTTGTGGGTCCCACAACGGTCAAATTTGTTGTATCTACAGGGTATAAATACATGGGTATTTTGAACAGTAAAGAACGGAGAAAAAGGAACAGAAATCAAGCCGCAACGAAACCCTAAAACCGCGACTCCTCTCCGCTGCCGCCGTCGCCGTCGGGCAAGTAGGTCGCCGTCAACAATAGAGATTTCTTCCTGATCTCCGGCGACAGAAGCTTAGCAAGGCTCGAGTCTCACGCGTCTATCCAGAGATCCTTTGTCTCTCGATTTGTTGATCGGAAAAACTTCCCATCCGAATCGATCGAGACGACCGATCCTCGTGTGACCGTTGGTAGACCGAGCTTGCTTCGCAACGAAGTTTGGATCTCCAAGTTCAGCAGCTACTCTTCATCGTAGCCGCCGATCCCGAAGCTAGCCGCCGCTCGTGTGCCGCCGCCGGTTCCGGGGAAATCCTCTCCAAGAGAGACCAAGGTCGTAGACTCTTCATCGACTTCAAGAACACGTCGTCGAACAAAGAGGAACACCGTAGTCTCCAAAAGAAGTTTGTATCACGTGTACATTCTACATTTAATTTCGATGTAAAGGAACTTTTGTTCCGTGTTGTAAGGGTTGGGTGCAACCCGTTTTGTGGGAGTGTTGACTCTCACGTGTGAAAGGGCTCCTTCCGTTAGTGAAGGGATTGGATTTCAATCCCGTTGGTGAAGTGACCGAGTCGTCCCTTGTTGGGGAGATAGGTCGAAGGGGGAAAGTGGATGTACCCAAGTCGGGGAACCACTATAAATTTGCTGTGTATTCTGTGTGCTGTGTTTGTTGTTTTTATTGTGCAGGTACATCTGTAAATTCCGCAAAAGAACCACACGTCACCTATTCCCCCCCCCCCCATAGGTGCACATAGCCGACACTAGGTGGACTTTCAAGTGGTATCAGAGCCAGGTTCCTCAACAAAAAGGCTAACACCTTGAGGTGAATCCTGCCACCAGTGTCAGAAGCATGGATCTGGATTATGACGTATTGCCACTCAAACTCCCTGCATGCACAAAGGATTATTATCCTATCTGGAGGATGAGAGTGTTATTTCACCTGGATGCCATCGATCCACGAGCATCCCTCATCCTGGAAGAGGGTCCGTTTATCCCCATGAAGACCACCGACTCGGGGATCCAAGTGCCCATGTGCATTGCTGAGATGACAGAGATGGAACTCTCATTTTTCCAACTGGACCAGAGGATTCGACAAATTATTATGGATGTCTGGTCTGGAGCCTCTCGCTCCAGGTTGGAAAAATGTAAAACGGCTAAATCTCTGTGGATGATGATCTCAGAGCTGATGGGGGGGTCAGAGAAAGCTGAAATATGCTGCCAATCAGAGGATGAAGCGTATGTGGGGGTCCTCACTTCTGAAGATGAATGCAAGGATCCTTCGGATTGCATCAGAGCTCCAGTATCCTTGTCAGAGACTGAAGAAGATAGTGAGGAAAGCAGCTCCGACGAGGACGAAACATTGGTCACTGATTCTAATGACAATAACCCAGATGAGCAGGTATCATCTTCATCCTGTCCCACATCTCTTGACTTTTCTGAAGACAGAAACTGCTCTCCTCCAGAAAATACTGATTCCCTGAAGAGAGCCCTTCAGGAAAGCAATCTACTTGCTGAGGAGCAAGCTCGAGAGATTGCTCGACTGAAGATCTTGTTGGTTCTCCAATTGGCGTCCAACAAGGTCAAGGACTCTAAGATCTCAGCTCTAGAGAATAGTCTAGATAATGAGAAACGTATAGTGTCTAACTTTTCCAAAGTTGATGCTATAAAGAGAAAACAAGAAATCGGGTGGATCTCCCGGATTATCCAGGGATGGAGAAATGGGGAAACGGTGTTCCGACCTCCCACTCCAAGCGGGAAGGCAACTCATCATGCCTTCAGGTATGACCACAGGAATAATCGTGGTCACTGCAAGGGTGAATTGTCCCCATGTGGAAACGTCCATAGTGCAAGAGGCGTCATGGCCACCCATGAGGAAATACCTAAGGCTCATTCTGAGCCCTTTGTATTCACGGCCACTGCCACAACAAAGTGTGGATCTGCATGTCCTAGTCCACAGAAGAATTCTCTCCATTCGAGGACACGGGATAGGGAGAATAGAAGTCATGATGTCAGGCTTCATGGAGCCTCAGCAAGGAAGATGCCTGAAAGAATGGCACCACCTTCTCGGCCTCATAACGCTCACATCATGCATTCGTTTCACCCTTCCTCATGCCTCGATGGAAGAGGAATTTGTGCGACAAGAACATGCCCTATCCCTTTTAGACCTAGGACCGTGACTACATCCGTCACTAGATCAGGTCGAAAACGGCGATACAACATTCACTCTTGTTGGTGCTGCGGCAAAGTGGGACACTTTGCCATTGACTGTTGGCACAACCCCTCAGTGCCCACAGCAAGGGCTTATCCACATTCTAGGGACAGGGGTAGTCTTCCAGACAGGTTTTCTGAAGGAAGGCAGTTGCATGCTTATGCTAATAGAAACCTAGGACCCAATATGATTTGGGTTCCTAAGGTAAAGTAATTCTGTCTTGCAGGGTAGTCTAGGTCCCCGTGAATACTTTGGGAACTAGACAGTAGGTGGCTCAAGGCTAACTTGGAACAAGCGTCTGCAATATCAGATGTGCTACCTGTTGAGCATACTCACTTTAAGCTACTAATATGTTCTACCTGTGGGACTAAGACGACGACTCTCCAAATCCCAGGTAATTTTGATCAGTTCAAGGACTTGTGTCATGATGCATCCTCATTCAAAGTAAATATATATATATTTCTATCCTTGTGTATACGTATACTTATGCTTATCACGAGGCATGCAAACCATTACACATCAATAAAAGGTTAACAAAGATATGTCATTGCGAATTTTGACACATCACAATTGACATCAAGAAGTGTCTGGAGAAGTCTCGCTCAAATCCGAATAGATTGTCGTTATAATAAACATGTATTTATTAATCTTGTATTAACTTGACATTCGAAGACATGTCGTTGTAAATCTCGACAACATACAATTGACATTTAGAAGACTTTGCAAAAACCTCAGTAAAATTCAAATAGATTGACTTTAGAATATACTTGTATTTATCATTCTTTTTATTGACTTGACATCGGCAAATCTCTAAAATGGTGCAATGCTTCCCAAAGTAGTCAAGAAAAACATCAATATATGCTCCGAATCCCGCCGACCCATTTTATATCTCGCCGAATTAGACAAACAGTATTAGAAACCAAATTAGACAAATCCCGCCGAATCCCGCCGAAGAAGCTCGCCGACCGCTCGGCTTCCTTAAGTATCCCGCGGCATCAGAAATCTTCTTCTCCCCGAATCCCGACGACTTATATGAATCCCGCCGAAGAAGCTCGCCGACCGCTCGGCTTCCTTAAGTATCCCGCGGCATCAGAAATCTTCTTCTCCCCGAATCCCGACGACTTATATAAATCCCGCCGAAAGACTATCTCCGCCTGTTCGCCTTCCTCACGACTCGCGCAAGTGCACTTCCGCGGATTCGCTGAAACCCGCAGCCCTCCGACGCTCTCATCGAGGTGAGCGAATCGCCGCTGTGTCTCCACCCGTGAGACTCTAGCAAGGCCGAACCCCACAGGATACTCTTCCATCCACCGAAGATCTTCCCGAAGCTCATCAACTCACTTGCGTGTAAGCCCTTAGGTAACCTCCTCCTCAATGGCTCCAAGGCCGAACCCCAAGTGATGCTTTCCTTTTGAATGTTCACTAATGCTTAGAGTTGGGCTTCCTTCTAGATCCTCAATGGCTCCAAGGACGACTGCAGGCTTGATTTCTGGCTGCGAGCTGGTTCGCACTGGATTTTCTCATGCCTCGGACGAGTTCCGGAATATCATTCTCATGCTGGAAGAGGCCGGGCTAACCTTCGTATTGGAGCACCCTTGCAAAGTCCTAGATAAAGAGGTGCTGGAGTTCTTCTCTTCCGCAAGACTCCGAGATAGAGACTCCATCATCAAAAGCAAGGTTGCTGGGACAAAAGTAAAGTTGTCTGCCAGTAAGCTAACTCGCTACCTGCAGCTTTCCAGTTCAGAGGAGGAGGACTATCTGGAGGATGAGGACAAAGCCAGAACCCTCTTGTTCTGCGGTCTACCAAGAGGCACTCGATCAGTTAAGAGAAAAGAGATGAATGAAGAAGGGAAGCTCCTATCTGACATCATAGGAAAAGTACTCATCTGCAAGCCAGGCTCCCATGATCATATCTCCGGAGATATGTTCAAAATTCTCATAGCTGTGGTCTGCAGAAAGAGGTTCAACTGGGGAGAGTTGCTGTTCCAAAAGATCAAGGACACTCTGGGCACTCCAAGCTTCGGCCGCATCATCAGTCTATATCTCAACCAGCTCAACGGAGACAAATTCGACATGAGCAAAGGAGTCCCTCTCCATTACTTGAAAAAGATGGATGCTACTGTGTTTGATCGATGGGAGCGGCGCATCGGGCAGCCGGCTGTGGAAGAGCAAGAGGAAGTATCTCCAGCAGCCTCCCCCAGTGAAATTCCTGATACTGTGACTGCAGGAATCGAGGGGGAGACTCTACCCACTCATATGGATATAATATCTGAAATCGCCCAGGTGGCCAAGGATGCGGTGGCCGAAATTCATGAAGTAAGTGAACCTGAGTTGGAGGATGAGGAGGTCTTGAACAGAAACACTCAAAGAACTGAAGCTGAAGCACTGGACACTGCTGATCAAGAAGTGGAAGAAGCTGCTGATATGGATGAATTTTTGGATGAGGACGGAGAGGACGATGAGAATGAGGACCATGAAGTGTTGGAGACTCCGGATCCCGTTGAACCTCCATCTGATAAGTCTGCACCAGTGGAGGGGGAGTTTGATAAACCTCAAGAGGCCGCCAACATTCCTTCTATAGAGGCTGTGATTGTATCCAGCTCTACCGATGCATCTGCTGTAGAGCACGAGCAAGGGCAAGAAGTACCTCAGACCATACCGTTGCGAGATGAGCTGGCCACTCACACCATCAATGTCATTCAAGGAATAGTGAACGAGCTTAAAGATTCTTTTGATACAGCTCAGAAAACACTGCTGAAAAAGATCAAGACTTCTGAAGATCTCATGCTTAAAAATATGGTAGAGATCAACCACAAACTGGATGTGATGGAGAAGAAATTCGAAGAAAAGTATAACGCGGTCGGCGAAGCTGTCACACTGTTAATGGCCGGCTTGAAAAAGAATACTGATACTCTGGCTGTTGTCAATCAGAACGCACACGTTGTAGCCAACAATATTCAGAAATTTGATGGTAATATGGTCACTTTAAATGCAAATCAGCAGGCCCTAATCACTGAATTCAGCAAGACAACTAAGCATATTGATGACTCTCTGCACTCATATGCCAATTGCATAGCTGACGAAGCCAAAAAGGGGGAGAAGGAGTATATCGCTAAGATGGCCGAGCTCCAAGAAAGCATGGATGCAAACTTTGCACAATCAAGCAAATACGTCTATGAGAGTTGCTGGTGGATGCTACAACAGGCACTGGGCACGTTAGGCGTCGTCCTACCTGACCAACCTGCCGGTATCCAGGTTCCTGAGACATCTAAGGCTGCTGAGGAAGCAAGTGTTGCTGAGGATGTTAGTGCAAGTGTTGCTGCAGATATTCCCACACATGAAGCTGATGCTAGGGCTCTCTCCAAAGCTAAATTGAGGAGCATGTTTGACCAAGAGGCCTTAGCAAAAGCCAGGGGAAAGAGAAAAGTTCAGGAAGGGACCTCCAAGGAGACTCCAGCTGAGAAGCGAATCAGAATGAGTGAGGAGGATGTACGGAACGAAAGGTGGAGTCCAGTTTCAAGGAACATCATCTTAGACACCTTCCGGCTGTACGAAAGAGGAGAGATCAATCGAAATGAAGCATATAGCCAGTACGAATGGGAAACGCACAAAGCATTTGAAGCAAAACGCAACATTTTCTTCAGAAACAACAAGGATCCAGACAAAGTTGCTCCTCCTAGGTACTACCCGAAGCCCAAGGAATACATGGAAAGGCAAAGCAAAAAGTACTTGGCTCAAACTCTTAAGGGTGACGTAGCTAAGGACAAATAGTCATTATTTTATAGCTGGTCACTGTGTCTTAAGAACGTTTAATGATTATTACTGTCATATGAACAATTCTGAATTATATGTGAATATATTTCTCTTGGCATATATATATATTCTTGAATGTGTGAATGACTCAAGTCCTGTTCTGATTGCATATATTCCCTTGTGTTGCATATTTAATTTTTAAATGCTATAATTATTATTTGATAGGTGTTATTCATCTTAGCTAGTAGGGTTTTGGCTTCGTCAAATAGGGGGAGATTGTTGGGTATTGTATCCACGATTACCTGGATTTGAGGAAGCCCCCTGTCAAGCTAAGATGAATTCACAATGTATTTGATAAACTTTTTCAAGTTGTACTTGCAGTTTCTCCACGCTAAGTGCACACCAATGTCAGGGTGCAGTAGGTCAATATACACGGGTCTGCACGACGTAATCCCTCGTTGAGCAGATCAGTGTGTTGGCCTATGTGTACTCTCTCTATTGGAGTGCACTTACTTTCAAGTACAGGGTCGTTCATATGCAAGAGAAGACAAGGAGAATGGAGGATCAAGGAGCAGCTCCTAGGTGGAAGACGAAAAATCGTCCAAGGCAAATTCGACGAGAATCACCAAGTGATTCTCGCCGAATCGGCGAGAATCACTAGTGATTCTCGCCGAATCGACGAGAATCATCAGTGATTCTCGCCGACTCCTTTTGGCCATCTCAAAATGGTGCCAAGTAAGATTCGGCGAGAATCACTTGTGATTCCCGCCGAACCAGTGGTCAAGCAGCCCATGTATAAAGTAAAATTCGTTGAGAATCGACAAGTGATTCGACAAGAATCACAAACGATTCTCGACGAATCGTCGAGAATCACTTGGTGATTCTCGCCGATTCGTCGAGAATCGTCTGCGATTCTCGCCGATTTTGACTTGGCGTTTTCTCAGAGTACTGCTGGACCGGATTCTGCTTCTGGACTTGTTTGAACCGGATTTTGGGGATTTCTTTTGTGGGTCCCACAACGGTCAAATTTGTTGTATCTACAGGGTATAAATACATGGGTATTTTGAACAGTAAAGAACGGAGAAAAAGGAACAGAAATCAAGCCGCAACGAAACCCTAAAACCGCGACTCCTCTCCGCTGCCGCCGTCGCCGTCGGGCAAGTAGGTCGCCGTCAACAATAGAGATTTCTTCCTGATCTCCGGCGACAGAAGCTTAGCAAGGCTCGAGTCTCACGCGTCTATCCAGAGATCCTTTGTCTCTCGATTTGTTGATCGGAAAAACTTCCCATCCGAATCGATCGAGACGACCGATCCTCGTGTGACCGTTGGTAGACCGAGCTTGCTTCGCAACGAAGTTTGGATCTCCAAGTTCAGCAGCTACTCTTCATCGTAGCCGCCGATCCCGAAGCTAGCCGCCGCTCGTGTGCCGCCGCCGGTTCCGGGGAAATCCTCTCCAAGAGAGACCAAGGTCGTAGACTCTTCATCGACTTCAAGAACACGTCGTCGAACAAAGAGGAACACCGTAGTCTCCAAAAGAAGTTTGTATCACGTGTACATTCTACATTTAATTTCGTTGTAAAGGAACTTTTGTTCCGTGTTGTAAGGGTTGGGTGCAACCCGTTTTGTGGGAGTGTTGACTCTCACGTGTGGAAGGGCTCCTTCCGTTAGTGAAGGGATTGGATTTCAATCCCGTTGGTGAAGTGACCGAGTCGTCCCTTGTTGGGGAGATAGGTCGAAGGGGGAAAGTGGATGTACCCAAGTCGGGGAACCACTATAAATTTGCTGTGTATTCTGTGTGCTGTGTTTGTTGTTTTTATTGTGCAGGTACATCTGTAAATTCCGCAAAAGAACCACACGTCACCTATTCCCCCCCCCCCCCATAGGTGCACATAGCCGACACTAGGTGGACTTTCAGCCCGCTAGGAAGATACTGCACATAGTAGCCACACTCAATAGCTTCTCCGACAAGCGGTCGTTTGAAATCTCCAATCCTTACCCGACACGTGGTTGTGTTGTAACTACCTTGGTACCACCGCGCGGTGACTGCTCAGCTACCACCGGGCAGTAGCTCACCGAGAGCTTTACCAAAATAATCGGCCACGCTACCGCCATCACTAATGTTAATGCTGGGCAGTAGCTACCGAAAGCTCTGTCGAATAAATTGACCAAACTATCTTGGCACGATAACTCCCCATCGTTGCGCGATACCATTCGATGCATCCTTATATTTACTACATTAAGTACTACTACCACGCGGTATCAGCCGACCGCTAGGCGATATCTCGTAGAGAACATCTGCACCAATTCTGTAACACTACCGTCGGCAATAACCCTACCACCGTGCGGTAGCTCCCAGAGCCAATCTCCTGGCAATGGGAAACTTGGGGCATTACAAATCTCCCGCACTTAAAGAAATTTCGTCCTGAAATTACACTTTGCAGAAAAACATAGAAGTATCAATATTACAATGTATACCTCAAAGAAACAACTCGGGAAACTCCACTCTCATGGTTTTCTTGCACTCCCATAACAGTTCCTCACGACTACAGTTGTCCCACCGGACCTTGACCATTCTGATCGACTTATTCCGCAGCTGTTTGAACTCCATGTCTTCGATTCAAATAAGTTTGACCTTGGTTATCAACCCACAATTGATTGGCACTTGATCTGGAGTAATCACTTGTGTAGGCTCTTATACGGCCTTCTGCAATACCAATATGTGGAATACATCATGTAGGACACTTAGTTAAGATGAAAGCTTAAATCGATAGGCAGCTTCACTAATGCGTTCCAATATCTCAGATGGCCCAAGGTACCTCTAACTTAGCTTTTTCATGCGTCGAATGCTTGATACGCATTTGAACGGTTTGATATTCAAGTAAACCAAGTCGCCCATGGTGAACTCGACAATTTTGTGCTTTGCATTATAATATTTAGCCCACTTATCCTGAGAGATCAATAATCGCCCACATATTGTACGTAGAGTCAAAGTAGCATCTTCAACTTCCTTTCACTTAAACAACTTCGTTTCTCCCATCTCTAGCTACACCAAGGGAGTCGACACTTTCTACCATAAAGGACCTCGAAGGGTGTCATATGAATACTTGCTTAGTAGCTATTATTCTAGGCGAACTCGATCATATAAAGGTGGTACTCCTACCTCATCCCAAAATGTAAGGCACACATGCGAGGCATATATTCCATCGTTATATTTACCCTCTCGGACAGACCATCCATATGAGGATGAAAGGTCATACTGAACTTCAGTTTGGTACCCAATAGTTGATGTATAAGCCTCCAATCATTAGACGTGAAGCGCCCATCTCAATCACTAACGATGCTACGGGGCATGCTATGTAATTGTACGATATTGTAAATGTAAAGCTTCGTCAGCTTTTCCACTAAATCGTCCATCTTATTCGGAATGAAATGTGACACCTTCGTTAAAAGATCAACGATAACCCAAATGACATTGTTCCCTTTCTACAATCTCGGCAAGACGTGGAGCAAATCCATAGATATGTTATCAAACTTCCACTCTGGTATAGGTAATGACTTCAGAAATCCACCAGTTTTCTGACATTGGGCCTTTACTAGGGTATAATTCTGACACATTGGCACATATAGAGCTATGTCCATCTTCATTCCTAACCCCCCAGAACAACTTTTTCATGTCTTTGAACATCTTTGTGCTCTCCGGGTGGATTGAGTATTTTGTGAAATGTGCCTGGTACATCAATTCCTCCTATAATTTTCCCACATTTGGAATGCACAATCGACTATCCTTCCACAAACGTATATCATTAACAGAAAATCAGCCATTTGGCCTATCCAGATAATCTGCTAAGTAGTGTTTCATACTACCATGCGGCTCTAACGCTTGCCGAATCCGGTCTGCGGCATCATACTGCACCTCTGTCTAGTTTAAACACGCTTTGTAACTAGATCTACTATAAACACAAGAGATCTCCAAGGCTTCCAAATCTCGAATAAGATGCTCATCATGCATCTGTATCCAGTTGGCCTGTGCAGGAGACCTACATCTCAATGCATCCGCAATAGCATTTCCCTTGTCGGGAATGCAATGTATCTTGAAGGTGTAGTATCCAAAGAACTCCATCCACCTCTGCAAGTGCATATTCAAGTCTTTATAGTCTATTAGATATTTCAGGATCTTATGTCCTATAAAGATATCTACCTTTATGCCATATAGGTTGTGCCTCCAAAGCATCAGAGCGAATATCACAGCCACTAAGTCCAAATCATGGACCAGATAATTTATCTCATACACTTGAAATTGGCAAGAGCCATATGCTATCACATTCCCATGTTGATGTAAAATACAGTCTAAGCCGCTCCCTAAGGCATCACTGTAGATTTTATAGCCCATCGAACCACATGGCGAGCACAAAATAAGCGTCGTGGTCAGACGACTCTTTAATTCCTCGATATCTTGTGCGCACGCCAGCTACCAAATAAACTGATGATCCTTCCTCGTCAAGGTAGTAAGGGGAAAAACTATCCACGAGAAGTTCTCTATGAAGCGCCTCTAATAGCCGACAAGACCCAGAAAACTCCGGACTTCCGCCAAAGTAGACAACACAGGCCACACTCGTATCATAACTATCTTCGCTGGATCCACCGCAATTCCCTCTCCACTAACAATAAGACTAAGGAATGCTACTGAAGACAACCAAAACTCATACTTATAGAACTTGGAGTACATCTGTCTCCTCCTCAAGGTCTCAAAAATAGTGTGTAAATGATCCGCATGTTCTTCCTCAGATTGATAGTACACCAGATATCGTCAATAAAGACTATCACAAACTGGTCCTAGTATTCTCTTAACCTTCTATTCATCGGGTCCATGAATACCCAAGGAGCATTGATTAGGCCAAACTTTATGACCGTGAACTCGTAATGCCCATAATATATACTGAACGTCGTCTTGGGAATATCACTTTCCCTGGTTCACAACTATAATATCGAGATTTCAGATCCAGTTTCGAGTATACAGTCTAGTCAACTTGCTGATCAAACTGATCATCAATTCTCAGAATTGGATACCTATTCTTTTACGTCAGCTTATTCAACTCCCAATAATCTATACACAGTCACAAACTTCTATCCTTTTTCTTCACGAAAAGGATCGGTGCTGTAACATCCCTCAAACAACTAGACCCCTAGGAATGGTTTTGTCATGAACAGGTCATGACAAAACCCAAGGGATCCCAAAGAAACCAAGGTCAACCCAACCCTATTTCTGGTCAACTTAGCCCAAATAGGCTAACCCAAGCTCAAGCCTCCTCATGTGGCTTCTTTATGGAATAATGTGCGTGGAAGGGCTGTAAATAGTCCTTCAGATTGACCCAGTCAACTTGGTGACTAGGAGAGAGGGTGAGTGTAATAGTCTAAATTCTGGGAGTAGCAAAAATTGGGTGACACGGCCTGGGACACGGGCGTGTCCCACTCGGGTTGAAGAGTTGGGCACTCGGTCGATGAATTTTAGTCGACGAAGTTTTTGAGTGGTCACGCCCTATAACACGGGCGTAGCAGGGGGTGTGTCCCCTCGGTTCGACAAACTGTCGACCGTCGATCTTCGAGTGCCGATCGTCGATCATCGAGTGCCGATCATCGAGCATGGGTTCACGGCCTGTGACACGGGCGTGTCACAGGGCGTGTCCTGCTGTGTCGATAGGTTGAATGTCAATCGTCGATCGTCGATCGTCAAGTGCCGATCGTCGATCGTTGAGTGTCGATCATTGAGCATAGGTATACAGCCTGTGACACAGGTGTATCATAGGGCGTGTCCCGCTGTGTCGAAAGGTCGAGTGTCGATCGTCGAGTGCCGATCGTCGATCGTCGAGTGTCGATCGTCGAGCATGGGGTACACGGCCTGTGAAATGGGCGTGTCATAGGGCGTGTCCCGCTGTGTCGAGTGGTCGATGATTTTCTTTCGACTGGGTATCGAGTTGGTTACACGCCCTGCGTCACGGGCTTGTCTTGGCCGACACGGGCGTGTACCGCGTGTCACAGTAACCTCTATTTCCACGATAATGGAGGAGAGAGAAATGAGGAAGGAGAGGGAAGGAAACGGTTCGCCAAAAACCACATTTAATGGCTGAGTTTAATTTCCCAGGGAAGGGGAGAAGTTTCCAGCCATTTCCCCTGGCCGTCAGACTTGGTTCAGCCCCTCCCCTCCTCCATTGCCGAGCCTAGACATTAATGGCTTTGAAGGACATTAATGATCCAGCCCCTCCTCTCCCCATCTGAAGCTTTAAACACCACCAGTGAGTTGAGAGGAGGCTTTCCCAATCCTTACCCGAAGAGACCGAGCCTCCCCACCTTGCAGTTGCAGAAGCCGAGCGACGCAACTTTCAGAAATGGCTTCCTGACGATCTTCCCGACTTCAGGCCGCCGGCAAGGTCCAATCCTTCTCCTCTCTATGTGTGCTAGATCTAGTCTGGTTTAGGTTGAGAAGTCGGGCTCAAACAAGCCGGATCGTAGAGAAAATGTCCTTGAAATTCCATGAAAAATGGTGGTGAGAGTTCGCCGGAAACCGCCGCCTCCGGCAGCATGGTCGCCGCCAAACGCTAGCCACCACCTCAACGGAAGTGGTGGTGGTGGTGGCCGGCCAGGGAGGTGGTTGGGGTGGCCGGAAAGTCGGCTAGAAGAGGCTCCAGGTCGGGCCAATCTTGGCCCCTGGCTGGAGGTTGAGGATGAACGGATGCCATCCGTTTTGATCAAGGCGATTCAAATGATATTAATGTTATTGATTTTTTTGGAGATTATTAGCAGTGGATATTTTTAATTATTAAAAATACTTAGATGCCTCTACTGTAAAAGTGATCAACATAGAAAATGCAGCCCTTGATGTCTAGTGTAATGTAAAATTGATTTCACTCAGTTTGGAATCATGGTGTGACCATAACACTCGTTTTGGTGCAACCTATACATAGGCATGACCAGAATTTTGAATTAGTGCCCACATCAAACCACTCATCCAAATGCTTTGAAATTTTGAACATAGGCTCCTCATAGCCTACCCCTTAGACTGTCCAAAAATAAGAATTTTTGGAAAAAAAATTTCTATAGTGTTTGTAAAAATTTTATAAACTAATAATAAATTATTTAGGTGTCATAAACACCTCAAAATCGCCCAAAATTTGGGTGGGTGGTCTTAGAGAGCATGTTAGGGCTCTGGTAAAATTTTCATCTCATTTAGAGATGTTTTGGTTAGGTATTGGTCCAACCCTAGGTTGACCCTTATAGGGTTAATTAGGTCAAAGCACCCCCTTTGGGTTTTGAGTGGTCAAATCACCTCAACAGAGGTTGATAATTTGACCACTGACTTTATATGGCATGTAACACCCTCCAATGGAATTTGGGGTGGTTAAGATTAGGGTAGCCCTAGAACCCTAGGGTAGGTCCCTTAATGGGTATTTTTAGGGTTTGAAGGTCATGGGGCCAAATGACCTTGGAATGACTTGGAAATTGGTGGAGAGGTCCATAGGGTTGGTATAGTCCTCTCGTTAAAATTTTAGGGAATTTGGAAGTTTTAAACCCCCTCAAAATCCTAACCCTAGTTTAGGGCACCAAACATAATTTTGAGCATTAGGCTATCAAATCACTTTAAAATCACTTAAAATTTGGGATGAGTGGATGTTTAAAGTTTGTAAAAGCTCTGAAGATTTGTTTTATGAATTTAGGATTATTATTTTGGATACTTCATTAACAATTTAGTAATTTGTAATATTTGCTTAGAAATTTATTATGAAGGAACTACTTGCTGGAAATTGATGAACTTTATCCAGGGGACTTCTTATTATGTTTTAAAGCTCTATGAATATTTATGGGATTTTTGGAAGACTATTTCTAAGGGTTGCTTCATTAAGTGTTGTTTCCCATGAAAACTTAATTTAATTTATTTTGGAGTCTAGCCAGCCTCTCAAATTATGATTTTTGTATAATGATATTTTCTGAACCATATTAAGATTCTGTAATTTTTACATAATTTTCTGATGATTAATTTTGGTACTTCCTTCTTTACATATGATTAAGGGAATTATATTAGATAAATTAATTAGAGGTCACATATTTTCTGAAAAATTATGAAAATTAATATCTAGTCATATACCTCTGTTATTTAGTTTTCAAAATTTTTGGGTGGCCATTACTTTAGTAGATCATATAGTTCATGTTCAAAATTGCCCATGGCCAAGCATTTGGGAAAATTCAATAAATATCAAATTAATTAGAAAAATTATGATACTCTGATTTTAGACTAAACTTGTTATGATATACCTCTGATAAATTTTATAGGAGATTTGGAAGACAATCTGGAGTACCTCCTTTATACATATCATATAGTATAGGGTGGTCTGCATATAGTAACTGCGGAAACTGAACCAGAGTGGGTAATGAATTTGAAGAGTTGAATCCTTAGTAGGTTGCTGGTTTGGGTAAATAAATGAGAGATCTGATCAAGGGTAGAAATCAATAATATTAAGTGCCTTGCGAAAGGGAGCTTTGGGCGTAATCCCATTATAGTTCCTAGAACCTTCGAGAGCCCTTCACGGGGAATACCTTGGGCAGTCCTGGGCTAACGTAAACCTTAGGAATAATTTGGGCAAGAGAAACCCTAATAATAGTTTCACCTTACACTCACATTTGTACACGTAGGGAGATGAATTGGTAGAGAAAGGATAGCGTAGGCCCGTGGCCTAAGGGCTTACTGGTAGAGTTAAATGGACACGGTATTGATTTGGAAGTCCGGGGAGCTGGATGCTCGGGGACTTGGAAAAAAGGAGACTTGATTAGTACAGGGAGCCGTGGGCTCGGGAAACTGGTGAACTAGTAGGCTTTGTAGTCTAAAGAGCTGGAGGCTCGGTACTATAATTAGATACAAACTATCATGGTTGCATGTGCATAACAATGGTGGGTCCTCAGTATTGGACGATCGATCACACCGTCGTCAGTACGTTGAATCGGGGAGACTAGCTGGTTTGCTAAGAATAGTACGGAAACGTACGTGAGGGGCTAGACGGGGTAGTGTGATTACCAATCTAGGAGTGGAGAGGCCCAACCCATTGTCTCCGTTGGCCAGGACGAGAGGCTCCGGAGAGTTTAGCTAACTCCAAAAAGGGAACTAAAGGTTTGTGCGCATAGAGTCATGTGTGTGATTTGCACTTGCATGTGCATACCATAGCATACTTGTATGTCATAGCATAATCATTGCATTTAACCCCTGACACCTATCGTATAAAATGGTATGGGACGTTTTATACGATAGACCCTACAAAACGACCCCTTGGTGTATAGGGGTAATCCCTATAAATCAACGGTTATATTTCTCATTGCTCTGACTTACTCTTCTTACTGCTTTTACTTACTTGCTACTCCTTACTGTTTACTTTTGTTACATACTTGTTTACTTATGTTTAATTATTGTGATACCCCTGCTATACCTTATTATTTTATTCCTTAGGGTAGATATCACCTGCTTGATTACTCCCTGCTTTTGGTCCTCCTTTTCACTCCATTCCGCCCGGTGCCTAGGAGCCACGGGTAGAGGGGTGGGGGATTGTTGACTGAGTCTAGTTTGACTGACGGTCGTTTGACCACCATATTTTAGGTGCTCCGGATGGGAGACAGGGAACAGCCGCAGGAGACGCAACACCAGCAGGGTACGGTGCAGATGGAGATGGGTCAGTATAGCTTGGGTGGACAGGCATCCAGATCCGTGAGTGGAGCCGAGTATTAGTAGTTTTACTTTTATGAGTGAATTGTAGTGAGGTTATCATGTACCGAGCTTAAGCCCGTATTAACTTTCTCGTGATGTGGACTATTTATTTATCATGTGATTTCCTCTTTCTATTGTGGACTAGGATGATTACAATTTCATTCATTATACATTCTGTCGATGGTGATCGATTTGGCCGGCAGGATCGACGTTTTGTAGTGATGACCTTCCCGGGTGCGAAGGTGTCACCGCAAAGCGGCGGTTCTCGGCCTAAGACCCCGGTGGTCGGTGCAAAAAAAATTGGGGTCTTACAGGTGCGCTCTAAGGTGATGAACTTGGATGCACATAATCTTGATCTGGCAGTTCTTGAAGTGGCACTTTCAAGTTTGCATCTCCTATAGTGCTAGATGGTATGGAGAGCGTGACACATACTTGACACCTGGAACTATCGTCAGGGAAAATGCTAGCAAAATCCGATACCACAGGAATACTAATTAGACCGAGCTTGGCCTTCTTAACCTCTAATAGGGTGAAGAATAATTTTGCACCCTCACAAATTGTTTAACTACTTGGAGTATAGATATCAACATCTTGCTTGATCCCTTCATACCAGAGAAGGTAGTTTCACGACCCGTATTCAGCCCTTGTTTGATCATCTTGAGACTGCAATTGATGTAGGGACGTTGCTCCAAGAGCCAATCCATGCCAAAGATCACATCAAACTCTACTATCGGCAGTAGTGATGCTTCCAAGTCAAACCTTTACTCCCTATCTGCACCTTTACACAACAAACTCTATCTACACACATGGAACATCCGTTAGATAACAACATATCTAGTCTATCCTTCACTAGAGAAGAAGATACTTTGATACGCGACACGAAGTCCTCCGACAAAAAGGAGTGCGAAGCTCTTGTATCGAACAATGCTCTCGCCAGATAGCCCAAGAATAATACAAAACCTAATACAAGATAGTCATACAACCAATGCTTAGGGTGTAAGGTATGGAAGGCAATAAAGTTAAAGTTTGAAAAATTCCTGTAACCACATTGCCTTGTGAATGTCTCTTAGATATCAACAAGGAGAAAATAACCAAACTAACAATCCAACAAGAATAGTATACCTATCGAAATGCAGCTAGGGGACACAAGTGTCGTATTAAAATCCGGGAACAGTTGAGTAAGCTTACTCACACGAATCTATTATTTTATCGACGGAAAAATAAGGTTTTTTAGAAGAAAGCTAAACGTACTAAAGGAAGAGAACTACTTGCAATGAAAGAGAGCTACTTGCATGAAAAGATAAAGAGAGCTAAAAGAGCGATTAAACTTAAGCTTAGTAACGATAAGGGGAAAATGAACTCGATCAGAAATCACCTCGGCAAGAGTGGTTAGAAAAATACGATAAACAAACCTAAGCTAATTAGGGTAAAGGTCCTTGACCGTGGAGGTTCCATCAATATTGACACGCTTCTCTCGAAGGCCGTGCCTAACTGAGTTTAGGAAGGTCCGACCGACTCTCGCCTAAATCGGAGGCCTAAAACTCGCTTTACACGTTGAACCCCACTATTGGATTTTACTCCAATCCGGGAGATTTGAACGTCTGCCTCTCTCGAGGGGTGCGAACAACTCCCTTTACTCTTGAGTGCTCATTTCAAACTTTCGACCTCTCGGCTAGCCCAGAATGAAAGAAAAAGTGGAGAGTATATATCGATGATATACCTCCAACCCGTGATAAATCAAGAGTAATTCAAAGCTAAACCCTAAAAAGAAAAGGGTAAGATTAAAAGAATCATAACCTAATCACTCGAACCTCGGATCATCAAGATCGAGTACATGGAGGATTAGTTAATCATGGTAAGGTGGAAGAGGGGGGATGAGTAGAAGAAGAATAATGAAAACAGAGCAGAAACGTAAACGAAAACAACACTTTTTATTAATGGAAACAGGGATCTTACAGCTTGAAAGCCAGAGATTACAAGTGCATGGAAAGGTAAACTACACTATCATTAACATTATACTACAGAATGAAGCTAGGAACTAATACTGGGAAAGCATAAAGCTAGAGCTAAGAACTAAAAATGGAGAGACATGCTTAAAAAAGTTCAAAAATACAAAGGACAGAACCTCCCCTCTCAATCCGAAAAGTGTCCCTGAACCCTTAGAGTTGGGCTCTATTTATAGAATTTTTCGGTTCGGGTCACGCCCCCCTGTCACGCCCGGGTCAGGCGTGACCCTGGGGCGTGACACTTTCGGTGCGACGGTGGAGCGAAAAAAATGAGCGCGTTGCGGCGATTCCTCGGAACCTGGGGACACGCCTCTGGAACACGCCCGTGTCGGATGTGACACGGGCGTGACCGAGGGCGTGTTCACTAAGTTTCCACAGAATGCAGTTTCGGACCAATTGCTTCATTCCTCTGGGTTACACGCCCTAGGTACACGCCCTGGTAGGGCGTGACCTTGGGGCGTGTCACAGCAAAATTCGGCTGAAAGCCGTGAAAACCTGCAAAAAGCAGAAAAAATGCATTAACGACAAAAATATATACAAAGGGGAATCAAAATAAGTACTTTACAAGACATGATTTGCTTTAAAACCTCGAAAATATCCTAATAAAATTGACTGCAAACCGTATTATCACCTTGCTCAATGGCCTCCTACTGGCCAAGGTTGTAAACTCTAGGTGGGTGTTGGGTCCATTGATCATAATATCCTAGATCTGAAGAAGGCCGACATGTCAATGTTATACATATTATTGTATCTGATATATGTTCAAAGTGCGCTGTATGCAGGTTGTATACTATTATTTTGATTAGACAGGTTGTCAGGGCCTCAATGTTAGTTGGACTCAAGACAGGAGGTTGGATGAGCAAAAAACAGGCTAAGTCCAGAAGCATTGAGTGAACTCACTTCACTTAATGCCAATAGATGAAAAGCATTGACAGATGATCCAACAGTCGAATCTTCAGTGTTGCTGACTTGAAATCTGTCTAAGAACAAGAGCGTTAAGTGAAGGCAGTTCACTCAATGCCTACTCAAAAGAATTTCTTGTTTAGTATATAAGCGTTGAGTGAAGAAGGATCACTCAATGCCACATCAAGAAATTCAGTTGTCAAAAGGCATTGAGTGTAGAAGCTTCACTCAGACGCTTCCATACAGGAAAATTCTACGAAGTTCAAAAGCGTTGAGTGATGAAGGTTCACTCAACGCCTTAACAGTTGGCAGTACAAGTCAGATGCGTTGAGTGTTGAAGGTTCACTCAATAACTAAAGATACAGGTTTTTTGTTGTGTATTTCTGTATCGAGTCACATGGCCTCACTCAATGCCTATGAAGATTGACTTAAAATTGCTAAGTCCCAAAGCACTGGGTCATGCTGATGTCATCCAAAATTCAAATGTTGCGGGACTTGAGCGCTAGATGTTTAAAGGTGCTGCATGCTTTTAGTATAGTAATTAAAGCTAAAGTTACTTTTGTAGTTACCAATTTCGGCTTGCCCATACAGGAAAAGAGTCATTGGACGACAGAACAAAAAACTAGACTTTACAGAGAAATTAAATAAATCATTTTCTCTGCATAGTAGACTGATCAATCTGTATAGAAAATACTCTGAAAGTATTTGAATACAAGGGTACATAATTTAGAGGGGGGGGGGTGAATAAGTTATTAAGGTCTTTTTATATTCTGTTGGCCTTTAACTGATTATGTTGTGTACTATGATATGACTGTTGATGCTTTCAAGAATATCTCCCAAACGACACAATAGCTTTATAGTGGTTCCCCAGTATATGGGTAAATCCACTATCCCTCACGCCTTTCTAACAGAATGTTAGACAAGGCACTTCTCCAATAAATTGGCTCCTCAGAGATTACAATATGATCTCACTAGATCACACAGTCTCCACAGAGACCTACAATACTGGCACTCAGCTCACCAACTCAGTAATCATCTGATCACCTAATACAGGCACAAATGCCCCACAACACAGGCTGAAATCAAAGCCCTATCACACAGATCCAAGACTAGATCCTACCACTCAGATCTTATCCCAGGTAATACACTATGCATTTATAACTTAGGCTTACAATACAGATCTCATCAGATCTAACTCTCAGCCTTTATAAACTAGGCTTACAATACAGATCTTAACCAGATCCTACAGAGATTGTATTTGATATTGAAAAATATTAGAATCCAAAGATTGATTCTCTGAGTCCACTGAAAATGTTTTAGTTGTCTGACCTAAATCACCTAGGGGGGGTGAATAGGTGAGTTGTGCGTCTTTTTGCAGAGTAACAATTTAACGAGCTATGCATAGAAAATTAACCAAGCATTCACAGACGACACCAAGAGTTATAGTGGTTCCCCAACCTTGGTTACATCCACTTTCCACTCACCGATCTAGCAAAGCACTAGACTCGGCTACTCTACTAATCTCGGATTAAAAACAATCCTAAACCTCGGAACAAAGGTTCCTACAACTCGATCCCAAAAACAGGATCTACACTCGGAAGAGAAAACTTCCTACAAATGACTCGGAGAGCAAAGCTCCTACACTCGGAGAATAATATCCTACAAGAATAAAATAAAATATACAGAAATTCAAACAGTATTTTATCTCTCAGATCTGACAACTTCTGCCTTTGTTCTTCCTTAAAATTTTCGGCTCTATTAGAAATGTTCGAAGAAGACTCAACAAGATCTCTAGATCCAAAATTCTGGGCTCAGCAAGATCAAGTATTGGATCTGTAGATTGTAGAATGTCTTGATCTTTGAATCACTTGCTATGAATCGATCTAGATCGAAAGTGCTTTTGGAGATGAAGGCGATGAGCGGCGGCGCTTCCGATTATGGAAAGAAAATCAGGGATTTAGAATTCTTAGAATATTTTACTAGGGTTGGTCGAAAATGACAAGACCTTTTATAGGACTTGCCTAACAGTCATAATCATAATTACTGATAGCCATGTGCACCAATTACGTGCTAATGACATTTGAAATTACGTCTGTCTGGACTTAGAAAAAAATTTCTGAAAATAGTACAACAGTTCTCAAGAAGAAGAATTGTACTCGAGAAAAAGCTTACTGGTACTCGAGAACAACAATGAAGATCTCGAGAAAAAGACTTAGTAAAAGGAAGTGGAGGTGGAATAGAGCATTCTCAGGAATGAAGGAAAGTACTTGAGGAAAATAAGTTATTGTTCTCGAGAAGAAGTACTTTGTATTCGAGAACAAAAGTCTATCTCGAGAAAATTTCCAGATGGCGCTAAGTCAAGTCTCGCTCTCAACACTTTTGACTTATACTACCCGAGAACATTTCCAGATGGCGTTGAGTCAAGTCCTTCTCTCAATGCTTTTAGACAAACTGTACTCGAGAACAAAAGACGACTTCTACTCGAGTACAACAAGCCTTAGTTGAGAACTGGATTTAACTTCTCAGCGCTTTCAATGCCTTAAGACAAGCTACTCGAGAATTAAACATATCCTTCTCGAGTACTAAATATGGTCTTCTAGAGAAAAAGACTTAGAAAAAGTTTAGTCTGGAAAAGAGAGTAACCTGAGAAGAGGTGTCATGAAGTACTCGAGTACATACGGCCTTCTCGAGAACAACATTATGCTTTCTTAAGAACTAATTTTGCAACTCAAAATTATGACATGTTTAACTCGAGAATTAACTTAGTCCTGCTTGAGTACAAAACATAGTACTCGAGAAAAAAGACTTAGACAATTTCTCTGAAAATCTGAAATCATAAATTCTTCAATAAAATCAGGAACCAACTTTTCTCCCTTGTCCTTAGTGCTTGAAAAAGAAGTGTGTCCCAATAGAGAGGCTACACATGAGTCAACACCATGGATCACACAATGATTGATTATATTGTATGGTCCGGTGTTTGGAGACTCATTGTATACTGACATTGATCTGCACCTGGTAATTAAGTCCTGCAAACACTCAACTAAACAAAGCATCAAATACAAACTTAATTCATCTTCGTTCAAGGGTGACTTTATACAAATCTGGGCTATTGTGGATACAATACCCAACAATCTCCCCCTATTTGTAGAAGTCAGAACCCTCTACAGTAGGGTGAATTACATCAAGATAAAACAAGTAAAGAAACTAATAATCATGATAAATGGAATAAAAGCTATGATGAAGAAAAAATAGATCAGCAAAACTAAAAGTTCATATAAATAGAAATTTGTCTAAGGAAAAATTAAATTCCACAATTTCAAAAAAATAAGAACTTTCAGCACATCTTCAACTTCTACTGGTCTTGTTGTTGTTGCTGTCTTTCTAAATTTTCCTGTAGTCTCTTTTGATAGCTGTATGGTTTAGGGAAATACTTTGGAGGTCTGGGAGGAGCCTTGGGATTGTTCCTACCATATTCTACGTCATAAAACCTTCTCTTGGTAAGGGACTTTTCATATAACTCCCATTCCTGAGGGCTGTAATGAAGGTTCCTGTCTTCATTGAAATCAACTACAGGCTTTAGGGTTTTCAGAATAACAGATTTGGAGGTTGGACTCCAAACTTCAGTAAACTCTTGAGGTCTTTTCCTTTTGTCAACATCTGGATGTGGAGTTGTTCTGCTGGCTGAGGATCCATCCCCATATTTAATACTTTTTGCTTTTTGAATTTCAAGAGGTTGAGTAGGCATACCAGCATGTTCTGATTCCCACACTTTTTCAAAGTTATCTGGAGGAGGTCCTTCAAAATAGTGTGGAGGAGGTCCTTCAAAATACTCTGGAGGTGGAGAGAAGGTTGGCTTGTTTACATCCAGGTGAGCAGGAGGAGGGGCAGAAGGGTCAATTACTAGTTCCAGAAATAGTTGATTGTGCATCCATGTAGTAGTGCCATATGTATACAACTTAGTACTTTTGATTTCCTTCAGTACTGAAGTCTGGATGTCTTTCATTTGTTATTCCCACTAATTTTTCATAGTCAGAACTTGTTTTTCTAGTTGGTCTTTCAATTTATCCTCCCCCTTTCTGACTTCTAGGGAGAGGGTGCTGATCACAGCTTCTTTGAATTGTCCAACTTCATCACAAGTTTTGAAATTCCTTTCTTCAGCTCTCTTGTCTAGTTGAATCTGATTATTATCAAGGGTGACTGATTGTTCCATAACAGTACCAATACTTGGATTGTATGATCTATAGCTTTTCCACCTATTTGCAAGATCCTTTTAAATTCATCTGGGTTGTTCTAGATTTCAGCAAATTCATGGCTCATTTCTTTCTCCAATGCAGTTTCTTTCTTAGTTACAACTTTAAGAGAATTATCAAAATAATCACTTTGGGAAGCTAGCATAGCTTCATTTTGGCTCAGTATATCATCTTCAGGAAGTGTTGTAGGTAGAGTGGAGGGAGGAGGCACAGCAGGGGCTGTCCATGGAGAAATTTCTTCAATTACAATTGTGGAGGTAGAGGTTTTCTTTTTATTGACAGTGTTTTCCTCATCTTAAACATCTATGGGTAGAAGAGATGGAATCTTGAAATGAAGACTTGGAAGTGGACGTTCAGCAGCTTCAATTTCATCTTCAGAATCATGTTTGGAAACAATTTCAGCATCAAGTGCATTTTCAGATGGAGATGGTGTTGGAGACTTGGGAGATGTTGTTGCAGATGGAGGATGATCTTCAGGTATAGGGGATAGAGGCTCTTTGGAATTGAGCTCCTCTATCATCTTAGTGATGTCTTCATCTCTAGACAGAAGTTGTTCTTGATTCTGAGCATCTGTCAGGTTTTCTGAGTTAGGAATATCTTCAACTACAGGATAAACTGTATTTTCTGTATGCAGCAGGGGGGAATAGGTAGCAGATGTGGATGAGACTGAGGGTGCATCAACAGTAGCAGGAGGAATAACTTGAGGTAGAGTGGCTGTAGTAGTAAGTGAATGAGTGTCATCTTCTTGAACTGTAATGATTGTAACAGATGATGTAATTTGAGGAGGAATTTCTGTAGCAGCAGGAGGAATAAAGACTGTGGCTGGAATTGCTGATGTAGCTGGAGTAGGAGCTTGCTGGGCTTGAACAGATGGGGCAGGCTCCCCCTCAATAATTGGGTTAGTTATCTGATGAGAAGGAGGAGATGGGGTCCTGTCCACATCTTCAATTTCCTTCGGAGTTCTGTCAGACTTCTGCAGTTTAACCTCCCTTCTGTGGATGGAGGTAATAGAAACTTTCTTCATGTGGTGGAGGGCTATGCCCTTTTTATGGAGAATGTTTCTGGATTCATCTGATTCAGGTATAGAGAAAGAATCCTGCCACAGTTAGGACTCTTAAGACATGCCTTAATTTTGTCACATAACAACATACCCTGCTGGAACTTCTTTCTACAAATCACTACAGTCATTAAGTCAAAGAATTCCGGGGTAATATAGCTGATAGAACTTGTTTTGCAGAGAAGAACTTTGCCCAGAATATCTGCCAGTAGTTTGCTTTCTGCATTCATGAACTGTCTTCTAATGGGGTGAGAGGATTGGAGAATCCCACAAAAATGTATGCTCTCTCATAGTCAGTCTCTTCCAGATCATCTTCTATGTCTATGATAGGGAGTTGCAGAAACTGTGAAACAAAGAGGGCAGTCATTTTTACCTTAATATCTTGAACTTTCGACTTGAGCACCTTGCCATTCTATTTAACTTTGGCGTGTTGGAAGAACTCTTCGACATCAGAAGTTAGTATCTTACATGGATGTTCAAGAACAAAAGACAGACCAGCAGTATCGAGAGGAATGAGGACATTCCTGAAGTCACCAGAAATCTCGGCAATCCCTGTAGAAATTAGTTGACTGTCGATCCCAAGCTTAGAATACGACGCCATTGATGAGGAGAAATTGATCTTGGCTTGCCGACGAATGGAGAAACTTGCTAGCGGCAAACGGAGGAGATGGTGAAGATGAAGAGATTTATCGAGAGAAGGGCTTTTGAAATCGGGAATAAATTTCTTGGACATAAGTATATTTATATTTACTTTTAATTTTGATGCTAAATGATATAAATAATATTAGAAATATCTGTAATAAGGTGGTTAAGTCCTGGGTGCTGATATGAAAATTTTGAGCTTGAAGAGCAGTTGGACACTAGATTTCTCGAGTGGATTATTTGTTCTCGAGAAGAGATATATTTACACTCGAGTAGAATCCAAGAAGAGATATATTTGTGCTCGAGTATAATCCCTTTTGTTCTTGAGTAGAGTAATCCATGTTCTCGAGTAGAACAATCCTTGTTCTCAAGTAGAACTTTTATTCTTGAGAAGTAATTTATTGTTCTCGAGAAGTAAGTCTGCCATTCTCGAGTACAAGTGTTATACTCGAGAAATGAAGTCCATTCTTCGAAATTTCTTGAATTTTGAAGTGTAGCAAGAACTTGAACTTACTGTCACCTTTTTCTTCAATCTTCAACATCCTTGTTGAGCTTTCCAAGTTCTGTTTTGAAGAATAAAAACTTGGCCTCGTCCAGCAGCTTCGTGAATATATCTGCAATCTGCCTGTCAGTTGGGACATATTGGAGATTTATGTCACCAAGCTCCACATTCTTCCTGATGAAGTGGTATCGCAACTCTATGTACGTTGTCCGGCTGTGAGAGATGGGATTGTTGGCTATAGCAAATGCACTGGAGAAGTCGCAAAACAAAGGGATGTCCTTAACCTTCAAGTTGTAGTATTCATGTTGGTTCTTTATCCAAAGCAGTTGTGCACAACAACCACCGATAGAAATGTATTCTTACTCGGTCGTTGAGATAGTGATACAATTTTGTTTTTTGCTGCTCAATGAAATGAGCCTCCTTCAATGGAATTGGCAAGTCCCGAAAGTGCTCTTTCTATCATCTTTACTTCCTGCAAAATTTGCGTCTGAAAAACCAATTAGTTCACTGTCATTACTTCTTGGGTACCATAAGCCAAGATTTATTGTACCTTTAAGGTATCTCAAAATCTGCTTTGCAGCAGCGTAGTGAGATTCTTTAAAGTTCACTTGAAATCTAACACACACGCATGTTGAGAACATTATATCCGGTCTACTAGCAGTAAGATAGAGCTAGGATCCAATTATGCTTCTGTACTTGGTTTCATCAAAAGGTTTTCCTTTCTCATCCTTGTTCGGAGACATAGTTGAACCCATTGGAGTCCTCATAGAGGTTGCATTCTCCATTCCGAATTTCTTAATTAACTCCTTGGTGAACTTCGTTTGAGAGATGAAAATTGCATCTTCAAATTGTTTCACCTGAAGTCCTAAGAAATACTTCAGGTCTCCCATACTGCTCATTTCGAACTTCCCTTGCATAAGTTTGGAAAACTTCTTGCAGAGGTTGTCATCAGTAGAGCCAAATATAATGTCATTGACATAGATTTGCACTAGCAAAATCTTGCATTTTATTTCCCTAAGAAATAATGTCTTATCTATCTTTCCTCTTGTGATCTTGTTCTCAAGAAGAAAGTTAGACAGTGTCTCGTACCAAACTCGAGGAGCTTGTTTCAAACCATATAAAGCTTTAAATAACAGATAGACATGATCAGGAAAGTTAGAATCAATGAAACTTGGAGGTTGTTCAACATACACCTTTTCCTTTATGTCACCATTAAGGAATGCTGACTTCATGTCCATCTGATAGACAGTGAAGCCCTTAATTGAAGCATATGCTAGCAACAACCTGATTGCCTCCGGCCTTGCCACTGGTGCATAAGTCTGATCGAAGTCGATTCCTTTTTCTTGTCTGTATCCTTTGGCAACGAGTCTGGCCTTGTTCTTTATGATAGTACTATCCTCGTCCATCTTGTTTCTGTAGACCCACTTGTTCTGATGACGTTCTTGCATTTGGGACTTCGAACAAGCTTCCAAACTTTGTAATGCTTGAATTGATTCAGCTCTTCTTCCATTGTCATTACCCATGATGTGTCTGAGTTTGCTTCCTCAAAATTCTTCGGTCCAACTTGTGAGAGGAAACTCAAATATAAATTTTCATTAGCTGTACCTCTACGAGTTCTGACACCATCCCGAGGATTTCCAATGATTTGGTCCATTGGGTGATCCTTCAAATGTCTGAGCTCTAGAGTCCTTGCATCTGGAACCTCTTCAACCACAGGAGTGACTTCATCAACTTGAATGATTTCTTCATCATGGTCATCAACCTATCCAATAGTGGTTAGAGTGGTGATCTTGATGAACTTTTCATCTTTTTCTTCAGTGGGCTCATCCAAGTTCAATTCTTTTATCTTTGAACCTTCATCTTCAATGAACACACTAGAAGAGCTGCCTTGCAGCAAGCTCGTCTCATCAAATACAACATGAATGGATTCTTCTACAACCAGAGTTTTCTTATTAAAAATCCTATATGCCTTACTATGGATACTATACCCTACAAAAATACCTTCAAAGCTCTTTTTGCTAAATTTAGTAGTGTGATACTTGCCATTGTTAAGGACGAAGCATTTACAACCAAAGATTCTGAAGTATAAAATAGTCAGCTTCCTGCCATTTAGTAGTTCGTAAGGTGTCTTATTATGGTTTTAGTTTAGGAGTGCTCAATTTTGCACGTGGCATGCAGTGTTGACGGCTTAAGCCAAGAAATATTTCGGTAGTGGGACATCACTCAACATGGTCATGCAAGCCTCTATGAGTGTTCTATTCCATCTGTCAGCTACCACGTTTTACTGAGAAGTACGAGGAGAGGAAAACTCATGAAAGATACCTAGGCTTTCACAAAATTCTGTCATGGACCCAGACTTGAACTCTATTCCATTGTCACTTCTGATTTTGACTACGTAATAGTTGTATTCATTCTGGACCTGTCTGACAAAATTAGTAAAGATATCAAAAGTACCTGACTTGTGTTTTAGAAAGAACACCCACGTAAACCGCGAGTAATCATCAACAATAACCAATGTATAATCCTTAACTCCCAAACTTCTAACTTGCAGTGGACCGAACAAGTCCATATAAAGTAGATGTAAACATCTATTAGAGTCTTTGCCAATAATGCTTTTAAAGGTAACCCTTATTTGCTTGCCTTTTGCACATGCGTGACAAGGTCTATCTTTATTGTACTTGACATTTGGGGCATCAGTACTAAATTAAGAGAAAATAATTTAATTATGGTTTTGAAAGTAATATGTGTTAGTCTCTTGTGCCATTGGTCACCAAGAGACGAACTATCTTTAGCCAAAAAGCACACTGGTGTAGAAGAGTCTATACAAATAAAATTCAAACAAAATATATTTCTACTACAAGTGCCTGATAAAATTGTTTCCAAATTATCTACCGATTTTATCAAGCACTTATCTGCATGAAATTATACTATGTATCCTTTATCACATAGCTGGCTTATGCTTATAAGATTGTCTTCCAATCCTTCAACTTAAGACACATCTGAGAAGGATACAGTACCATTCGTAATAATATCGCAGCCTTTAGTAATTCCTCTGTCAGACCCTCCAAAGATGACTTTTGGACCGTTCATGACTGGAGAATAATTCTAGAGTAGGCTTCTAGTCCCGGTCATGTGCCGAGAGCATCCACTGTCCAAGTACCAGATAGGAGTTTTGATGGCCTTTGGACATACCTGCAATCGCAAATCAGTTTACCTTAGGAACCCAAACTCGTTTGGGTCCTTGGTCTCTAGTTAGCATGCTCACCCTACATGTATTAACATTATGAGTGGTCTTTCTCACATTGTTAACTTGAGGAGTAACATAATTTCTGTGATTAAACCAACAATCAATGGCGAATTGACCAACTTTGCCACAACACCAATAGTCAAATCTGTTATATCTTTGCCTGAATTTCTCCTTATTGACCTTTTGAGAGTGTGGTCTAACAGGGGCAGCAGTCTTGGAGGTAGAAGCTTCATGGTGATGGCATTCACATGCCATCTTCCCCATAAGAGGCTTTTCCAAAACGTGTTTTTCTTTTGGTGCTTTCTTGATGTTATGACCATGATTATAAGGGCTATAACTTTGAAAAGTGATCTCCTCATTAGGTTCCTTGAAGACACTTTCGCCAAAGTTTCGGGGACGGGTCCATCCTTGGTACCGAGACTTGGGCTCTACATAAGTAGGACTAGCAAAGTGACCGTAGGATGAATCAAGATCAAACTCGTTCGTTGGAACGATGACCTTTTTGAATGAGGTCTGATCTTGAGGAGCTTTCCCTTTCTCCTTGGCCAAAGCCTTCTTGGCCTCCTTATTCTTCCTTTGAGCCTTATTTATCCTAGAGGATTTACTAGGAGCAACAACATGGCCTAAGCTAGCACCTTTGGCCTGAGCTGAGAATTCAGCAATAAAAGGAAGGACAGTCTTTGGTTTGGAGAAGCTTTCAACATGTTTCTTCTCTGCAGCAAGTTGTTCTTCCAATTCTTTGATGATCTTCTCCTTCAGATCTAGGTGCTCAAGATCCTTATTGTACTCTTCCATAGCAGCATTGAAGTTCTCTCTGAGTGAGTTAGTCTTGGCGACTTCCTCTCTCAAAGTGCTCTCTTCAGCCTTGAGAGATTTAATCTACTTGGCCTGAGTTTTCAAAACTTTTCGACATTTGTCGTAAGCGATGATTAACTCCTTATATTGAGCCATGAGTTCAGACTCATCATCAGAATAGCAGTCCTCATGATCATGATTAGAAATATCAGATTCAGAAAGAGGAGTATGAGAGTTTACCTTCCCAGTGTACTGGGGTTCTTCATCATAATCTATTTAAGCCATTAGCCCAAAGTAAGCTTCCTCTTCTTCACTTGATTCAGATGAGTGAGAGTCGTTGAGAGTCTTTCCCTTCTTGGCTACTAGGCTTCTTTCAGTTCTCTTCTTATTATATGAAGATTTCTTCTCCTCTCTATTTCCACCCTCCTTTTTCTTGTGAGGGTAATTAGCGATGACGTGACCTGGCTTATTACAACAATAGCAAACAATTTCAGAAGAAATATATTTGTTCTGTTTAGTATGATACCTGTCTTGGCTACTTGAGCCTTTCTTGTGTCGACCACCAGCATGACGTGATCTTCTATGCGAGGCATCTTTTCCTCTCCATTGTTTCTTCTTGTTCAATAATTTCTTGAACTACCTTGAAAGAAAAGAAAACTCTTCTTCAGATAACTCTGAGCCTGAGGTGTTCTCTCTGAAGTTTCTTCTTCACTATCTTCCTGTGCAGGAGCAGGTGATGCAACTTTAAGTCTGTTTGGGACAGCTCTGGCGGCTCGAGAAGCTCTTTTCCAGCCGCCAGAGCTGGTAATGGATCTGTTTGGGACAGCTTTTTAATGAAATCGCTTTTTGAAGAGTAGCTCCCAGAGCTATTTTCTGGAAGCCCCTCCCCCCTGCGTTCAGCGCTGCTAAAATCGCGGATTTATATTTTCTTCCCTTCCCGATCCCGATCCCACGTCTCCTCTTTCTCCCCGATCCTGCCCCTATTTCCCGATCGAAGAACGACGATCGACGTTTCTCCTTCCGCTTTTTCCCGATCGCAGACGCCGCCGCTCTTCTTCCTGTTCGCAGAACACGCCGCCCCTCTTATTCCACATCGCAGAACATGCCGCCGCTAGTTCCCGATTACAGGAACCCTAGCAGTGGTAATACGCCGTTGCTCTTCTTCCGGGTCATATAACACGCCGCCGCCGCTCTATTTCCAGATCGCAGAACACGCCGCCGCTCTATTTCCCTCCCCACCCCTGCGTTCATCGGTCGTCTGCTCCAGCGGTAACTTCCGTCAGCCGGGATTCGCGTGAGCTGCTACGAAATACAGCTAGAGGAGTCCTCCAGTGGGTTGGATTCCAGCTCTCTCTTCGTCGTCCGTCTTCTATCAGTGGTAACTTCTCCCCTTGTGGCCTTATACCTAAATCATGAATTGTTTGTAGAATGTGAGTTAAATCATGAATTGTTGTGGGTTTGGATTTATATGTGTTTGTGTAGGGATGTGTGTGTGTGTGTGTTTGTGTGTGTAGATGGATTTGTGAGTGTGTGTGTGTGTGTGTGTTTGTTTGTTTGTTGGGAGTTTGTTTGTGTTTAGGGATTGTGTATGTGTTTCTTTGTGGATGAGAATGAGTAAGGATATGTGTGTGTGTGTGTGTGTGTGTGTATGTTGGTTATTTTTTTTATATGTGTATGGTTGTATGTGTGTGTGTTTTTGTATTTTTGGTTGGGTATATATATGAATGTGTGTGTGTGTGTGTGTGTGTTTAGGGTGTGTGTGTGTGTGTGTGTGTGTGAATGTGAGTTTGTTTGTGTTTAGGGATTGTGTATGTGTGTGTGTGTGTGTATTGTGTGTGTTTCTTTGTGGATGAGAATGAGTAAGGATATGTGTGTGTGTATGTTGGTTATTTTTTTTATATGTGTATGGTTGTATGTGTATGTGTTTTTTGTATTTTTGGTTGGGTATGTATATGAATGTGTGTGTGTGTGTGTGTATGAATGCGTGCTTAGGGTGTGTGTGTGTGTGTGTGTGTGTGTGTGTGTGTGTGAATGTGAGTTTGTTTGTGTTTAGTGATTGTGTATGTGTATGTGTGTGTGTGTGTGTATTGTGTGTGTTTGTTTGTGGATGAGAATGAGTAAGGATATGTGTGTGTGTATGTTGGTTATTTTTTTTATATGTGTATGGTTGTATGTGTGTGTGTTTTTTTGTATTTTTGGTTGGGTATGTACATGAATGTGTGTGTGTGTGTGTGTATGAATGTGTTTTTAGGGTGTTTGTGTGTGTATGAATGTGTGCTTAGGGTGTGTGTGTGAATGTGAGTTTGTTTGTGTTTAGGGATTGTGTATGTGTATGAGTGTGTGTGTATTGTGTGTGTTTGTTTGTGGATGAGAATGAGTAAGGATATGTCTGTGTGTGTATGTCAGTTAATTTTTTATATGTGTACGGTTGTATGTGTGTGTGTTTATTTTTTTATATGTGTATGTTGGTTGTATGTGTATGTATATGTGTATGGTAGTATGAATGTGTGTATGTGTATGTGTATGTGTGTGTGTGTATGTGTGTGTGTGTGTGTGTGTGTGTTTGAATGTGTGTTTTTTTGTGATTTTTTTGATTACTAATTGTTATTGTAATGTTATTAGTTTATAGCAAAATGGTAAAATCAAAGGAAGGAGGAATCATAGCGAGTTGGGAGTCAGGAGAAGTGATGTTATTTTGTGATCTCTACATAAAAGAGATTGGTTTGGGGAATCGGCCCACCACCCACTTTAGCAAAGAAGGGTGAAAAAATTTGATTGCGGGGTTTAAAGAACGAACCGGGAAAAGCTACGATCGATTGAAAATGAAAAATAAATGGGATCATTTGAAGAAGGATTGGAAGTTATGGAAGGAGCTGAGACATGACGAGACTGGTTTAGGTTGGGATCCAGAGAAGAGGACTATTGCTGCATCTGAAGAATGGTGGGCAGAGAAGATTAAGGTCAGTACTAATTAATGTGTGATTTCATAAAATTAGTTTTATTTTACCACACTTTAATATTGTTATATTGATTATAACAGGTTATTCCAGCGGCGAAAAAATTTCGATACGGCGGTATTACACCTGAGTTGGAGGAGAAACTCAACACTATGTTCAGTCAGGTTGTCGCAACTGGAGAAGACTCATGGGATCCTTCAATTGGGAGTTTGCCTCCAGATGTGGGGAGGATCCAGTTGGAGGATGATGATGTAGCAGATAACATGGAAAACAATCACGGTGGTCCTGAAGATATAGGAGGTGCTTCAACACCTCCTGGGAATGCGTCCTCGTCGGCAAGTAAAAGAAGGAAGATCGGGAAGAACAAAGGAATGGTATTTTCTTTGATGTCAGATTTACATCAATCCACCCAAGCTGTGAAGCCTCCACCAGTTATCACAGTCAAAGAGGTGGTGGAGTTGATTTCCAGTAGCCCAGAGCTAAGGGCAAATCTGGATTTATATTACTTTTCTCTCGAGCACATCAGGGACAAGACCACTAGGGAGATCTTCATGAGTATCCCAGAAGATATGCGGGTTTGGTGGATTAAGAAGGCGTACGAGAAGAGGGCTCAGTGATACGGGCATACCTCGATCTATAATTCCTTTTGTGTTTTGCATGGAGAACATTATGATGTTTTTGTTTACTATTTTGATGTTGTACCTCATGATGATTAATATTTTGTGATAAATTATGAGAGTAGTTTTGTTACTATCTTTATATAGATTATGATAAATGTTTTGTGATGATTTAAATTCAGGTACGATAATGGAAGAGCATGACTCCTCCCCTGAAGATTCTGGAGATTCAACATGTCTTTCGCCGGAGCGTACTCAATATATAGAGTATTGTCGTGTAGTTATGTCATTGATCGAGAGGATGAATTACCATGCTCGAGACACACGACCATGCATGACATCTACCCAAACAGTTGCGAAATGGATCAAAGAGTTACTAGAAGGACATCCAGATAGGATTCATGATGCATTTAGGACGTCGAAACGCATTTTCATAGATTTACTTCATAAATTGGAAGCAGATCATGAACTTCAAGTATCACAGCGGACGTCCTCAAGAGAAGTCCTAGGTATTACATTGTATATCTTAGCACAATGAGGTTCCGTTAGATTAACGAAAGATCGGTTCCAACACTCGACCGAAATAATTAGTAGATATTTTGCAAAAGGGCTTAAATCTCTTTTGTTACTCTCAATTGATACTATAAAGCCTATTGACCGTCAGTTCAGAGATATTCCGGCTGAGATAAGGTATGATCCTCATTACATGCCATTCTTCAAGGATTGCATTGGTGCCATTGACGGTATACACGTTGATGCGAGGATACCCGTAGAAGATCAAGTACGATACATAGGACGTCATGGCACGACGACGCAAAATGTAATGGCAGTATGTGATTTTAACATGTGTTTTACATTTGCCCTGGCTGGATGGGAGGGATCTGCTCATGATAGTCGCATCTTTGCGCGCGCATTGGCAGATGATAGATTGCATTTTCCGCATCCCCCACAAGATATACTAATTAATATGTTTACATTCATTAAATTTTTTTGTATTTCATAATGTTTACCTGTTTAACAAATCAAGTAATTGCAGGTAAATATTACTTAGTGGATGCTGGATACCCGTTAAAGATGGGTTACTTGAAGCCGTACCCAGAAACAAGATATCACTTGACAGACTTTGCCCGTAGGAGTCGGCCTGTACAAGGAAGGCAAGAACATTTCAATAAAGCACATTCATCTCTTCGCAGTGTGATCGAGCGAACGTTTGAAGTGTGGAAAAAAGTGGCACATTTTGAGCAAAATGCCTCAGTACAACTTCAAGAAACAGCGTTCCATAGTGTTAGCAACAATCACCTTACATAACTTCATTAGGAGACATCCGTCTCGCTGGGACCCTGAGTTTAATGCTTGTGATGCTGATGAGTCTTCTTTCGTTACCTCGGAGGATGAAGACCCTGCAACAGTGGATGATATTGAAGGCGATATGTGTGATGCTGCTGGAGCAGAACAAATGTCTACAGTACGAGATAACATTGCCGAATACATATACAGTGCGCGGAGGTAAAAATTCGATCAATTTTTTACTAAAAAAATAAAGGATTTAAAATCTTAAAAGTTTGATTAATATCAATTTATTTTCGAACAGGTGATCAGAAGGATTGGAAAAAGCAATCGTCGGATGTTGGAAGACCGTTTTACCTATATTCTAGAACTATGTAAAAGACTCCTGTTATCAGTTACTTTTATATATTTATATATTTTAGTTTTTTAAAAAACAGCTTCCAAAAGTTGTTTCTCCAAACAGCTAAAAAATAGAAAATCGCCCTTCAAAGTGCACTTCTGTACAGAACACCCAAACACTCTGCAGCTTTTCAAAACTGCTCCCCAGAGATCTATTTTAAAACAGCTCTATCCGGACAGCAGCTTTTCAATCCTCCAGAGCTGTCCCAAACAGACCCTTTGACTTTCCTTAAGCTGTCTGCCTTCAGTGCGACAGACTTCTCCTTGGATGAAAACCGGCTCTTCTCTTCTTCAACATTTCTGGAATTGATTTGCAACTTATATCACATAATCTTTCCGAAGATATTCTGAGGGTCAGTCTCTGCCAACTTACCAAACTCCTGAATAGCACAGACTTTGTTGTCCCATTCCTTGGTCAGGGACCTCAAAAACCTATCATTCAACTCTCCATTAGTGAAGACCCGACCATATACTCTTAAGTCATTAACAATCTTGAATAAACTTTCAAAGGTATATGCAATTGAATCTTTTGGTCCTTGTCAGAATGCTTCATATTTCTGATTTAGAAGGTATTTTATGTCATCCCTAACTTTTTCAGTGCCTTCCATCAAGATGGTAAGAGACAGACACATTTCCTTAGCGGATTGGCAGTGAATCAGATTTTGCAGCATAGAAACATCGACTACACTTGCGATGATATTTTTAGCTTTCTTGTCTAATGAGACAAGTGTAATATCATCTTTATTAAGATCCATCAACTTCTTAGGAACCTTCTTTGTAGGATCAATATTGGAGACGGTCATGGGAACATAAGGACCTTCTTCAACAATCATGAATATCCTTGGATCCACAGCTTTCATGAAAAACTTAATCCTTTCTTTCCACATGGGAAAGTTTGTCTTTGTGCATAGAGGAAGCTTTGAAAAATCCTTGGCTTTGTCCATGCTTGGATTCCTCAAAAGACAACTTGGGCAGATCTGTTCAAGGTGTTAACCTTTTTATGAACAACCTCGCTCTGATATAAATTGAAAATATTTTAGTTGTCTTACCTAAATTACATAGAGCGGTGGTGAATAGCTGAGTTGTGCGACTTTTTGCCGAATAAAAATTTAACGAGCCATGCACATAAAATTAACCAAGCATTCACAGACGACACCAAGAGTTATAGTGGTTCGCCAACCATGGGTACAGCCACTTTCCACTCCCCGATCTAGCAAAGCACTAGACTGGGCTACTCCATAAATCTAGGATTGAAAATAATCCTACACCTCGGAACAAAGGTTTCTACAACTCAAAAACAGGATCTACACTTGGAAGAGAAAACTTTCTACAAATGACTCGTGGAGTAAAACTCCTACACTCGGAGAATATTCTCCTATAAGAATAAAATGAAATATACATAAATACAAATAGTATTTTATCTCTCAGATCTGACAGCTTCTACCTTTCTTCTTCCTTAAACTTTGTGCCTCTATCAATAATGTTTGAAAAAGACTAGGCAAGATCTCAGGATCTGAAATTCTGGACTTAACAAGATCAAGTATTGGATCTGCAGATTGTAGAATATCTTGATCTTTGAATCACTTGATCTGGATCGATCTAGATTGAAAGCGCTTTTGCGATGAAGGCGATGAGCGGCGACGTTTCCGATTTTGGAAAGAAAATTAGGGATTTAGAATTCTTAGAATATCTTACTAGGGTTGGTCGAAAATGTCAAGATCTTTTATAGGACTTGCCTAATGATCATAATCATAATTACTGATAGCCATGTGGACTAATCACGTGCTAATGACATTTGAAATTACGTATGTCTGGACATCGAAGAAAATTTCAGAAAACAGTACAACAGTTCTCGAGAAGAAGAATTGTACTCAAGAAAAAGCTTACTGGTTCTCGAGAACAACAATGAAGATATCGAGAAAAAGACTTAAAGAAAATGGTGGGGGAATACAACATTCTCGGGAATGATGGAAAGTACTCGAGAAAAATAAGTTATTGTTCTAGAGAAGAAGTACTTTGTACTCGAGAAAAAATTACTATCTCGAGAAAATTTCCAGATGGTGCTGAGTCAAGTCTCGCTCTCAACGCATTTTGATTTAGGCTACCCGAGAACATTTCCAGATGGCGTTGAGTCAAGTCTTGCTCTCAACGCTCAAAGACAGAATGTATTCGAGAACAAAAGATGACTTCTACTCGAGTACAGCAAGACTTACTCGAGAATTGAACTTAACTTCTCAGTGCTTTCAACGCCTTAAGACTAGCTACTCGAGAATTAAACATATCCTTCCCGAGAACTAAATATGATCTTCTCGAGAAAAAGACTTAGAAAAATTTCAGTCTGGAAAAGAGAGTAACCCGAGAAGAGGTGTCATGAAGTACTCGAGTACATAAGGCCTTCTCGAGAACAATATTATGCTTTCTCGAGAACTACTTTTGCAACTCGAAATTATGACACATTTAACTCGAGAATTAACTTAGTCCTTCTCGAGTACAAAACATAGTACTCGAGAAAAAAGACTTAGACAGTTTCTCTGAAAATATGAAATCATAAATTGTTCAATAAAATCAGCAACCAACTTTTCTCCCTTATCCTTGGTGCTTGAAAAAGAAGTGTGTCCCAATAAAGAGACTACACATGAGTCAACACCATGGATCACACAATGAGAGATTACATTGTATGGTCCTGTGTTTGGAGACTCATTGTAGACTGACATTGGTCTACACCTAGCAATTATGTACTACAAACACTCAACTAAATAGAGCATCAAATACAAACAAAATTCATCTTAGTTCAAGGGTGACTTCATACAAATCTGGACTATTGTGGATGCAATACACAACATCTATAGCTTATTGAACTTAGAGAATCTCAGCCCAATTTTGTTCTCAAGAACAAGGATGAAGATCTTCAAGAATCTACTACTTGTGCTAGAAGTAAACTCAGAACCTTGATTTTGATTCTGCTGATGAAGGAGAGAGAGGAGATATCTTCTATCAGCTAACCTGTTTTGTAGAACATAGATTACTAGGCCTCTTATTCACAGATCCAGAGATTGATCTTCAATTTTGGCTCGGCTTGGATCTTGAAGCAACTTCAGTTAGGGCTGGCCTTGGCTGATTTTTCTTCCTCAATGAACTCCTCTAATTCTGTTGTAGCTGATCTTGATTGTTGCGGCTAACTCAGAGACCCTTTATATTCATCGAATTGATGTTCTTGTCTCTGTAATAATGGAGGGAGAAGAAGCTGAAGTCCCGCTCCTCTATTTCGAAATGAAGTTTTCTTAGAAAACTTGTCTCGATCCAAATATCCTTCTCTATTTATAATCCCATCATCCAGTGAGATGTTTGACACATGTCATTACTTTAACGGCTAATTATATCCTTAGTTTTACAGAATGAGACTGACGGCGACGTTAGTGATGAGTTACAACTCTTTCATGGTCATTTTGAACTTTGTTGTCTTTTTTTTTGGCTTTGCTGACGTCAGCCATTCTGGACTTAGAAAATTTCAGACAAGTACCCAAACGTTGAGTGCATTGAGTGAACAAGCTTTACTCAACGAATATGTACTTTTAAAATTTCCTATTCTACTAGGCATTAAGTGTGTAAGCTCCACTCAATGCTTTTTAACTTTGTCAACTTCTCAGCTTGTCTAGGGGTTGAGTGCGTTGAGTGTATAAGCTTCTCTTAATACTTTTATACTTAGCCAAATCTCCTTCTGTTTGAAGGCGTTGAGTGAGCTGGCCTCACTCAACGCTTTTTTCCTTTGACTCTGAAATCTATCGTTGAGTGCATTTAGTGTATAAGCTTCACTCAATGATTCTGGACTTAGAATAATTCTGCTCTGCATGAAGGCGTTTAGTGTGTTGACTACACTCAACGATTCTGGATTTAGAAGAATTCTGCTCTGCATGAAGGAGTTGAGTGTGTTGATTAAAATCAATGATTTCGGAGTTAGAAGAATTCTGCTCTTCATGAAGGCATTGAGTGTGTTGACGACACTCAACGATTTTGGACTTAGAAGAATTCTGCTCTGCATGAAGGGTTGAGTGTGTTGACTACATTCAATGCTTTCTCCCTTTGGCGTTGACAACAACAACATGGCTCATTGCTTTTCTCCTTTTGGCATTGCGTGAGCTGACTTCACTAGACGCTCTTGTACTTAGATAGAATTTTCTATCTTTCTTCCAAGGCTTTGACTAAATTAGCATGACGTTGAGTGAACTGACTTCACTCAAATCTTTTGGACCTAGTCGAATTTCTTTGACAGATTTGCTTTGGGTTTGACAGAACTAGCATGACTCAATGGCGTTGAGTGAGTTGATTTCACTCAACGACTATATATTTAGCCACTTTTCTGCCTTACCAACTGATGAATCCGATATTTATAGGGTTTTCGGACTCATTTGAGCTTGTTTTCTCACTAGTGCACTGCATTTCAGCCTAAATTCAGTTATATTTGCTTCGTTCGGTCATGGACCATTTTGTGCACTGTTTTGGCCCAAGGGTATGCAATTGCGCATTCTGTTTTTGGGGGTAAGCACATGGTGCTCCCCATGGCTCTTTCTACTTGATTTTGTTGCATTTTGGTGCTGGGAGCTTTTGCTCCAGCTTGGTTTCATTGCTGTACTGGTAGTGCGTTTTCCCCAAGACAGGAATTCTATTTTGTGGCAAATGCACGGTCGTGCGTTTCTTTCACGCACAGTTTGTGCCAGATTGTGCTTTTTGTTGAGCAGGAGAATCGTCGGGCTAAGCTCGATGAATTTCATTGAGCTGAGCCCGACAATCTTCATGCATGGTTAACGCACGGTTTCTTCAGAACCGTGCGCAAAGGAAACGCACGGTTTTCCTGTAGCTTTCTTGTTTGTGTGTTTGTTTGTTCCATTCTGTGGTTATTCGTGCGCTTTGATCACGCACGGGCGAAAGCGCCCGTGCGTGTTTAAAACACACAGTTCCCCTGTGTTTTCCTGATTTCCTGCTTTCTGTTGATACCCGTGGGATTTCCTTCACGCACGGACGGGTGTGAGTAAAACGCACAGGTCAACACATCTTCTTCCGCAAACTTGGCCTGGAAGTTAATAACGCACGGTTAGCGAACGGTCGTGTGCCAAACCGTGCGTGCCTATTTTTTTGACCTACTTCTATTTAAAGCGCAGATTTCTTCTTCCTGAAAATAGACCGGACTTCAGCCATTCCATCCGCCTTTTTAGGGCAAAGTTCCGTCATTTCCCTTCGTTCTCCACCATGGAGAGGGTTCCCGGAAGCTTTCAATGCCAAATTAAAGCCGAAGCTTCCTCTCGGCCTCCTCCTTCATCCTTGAGCTTCAAGAAGAGTTTGATCTACCTTTCTCCATCAAGCTAGGAGAAGTTTGTGCCATCCTCCACCGAATCGTGACATGAAGAAGATGTGTCCATTGGGAGTGAGTGACAGCATTCTCTACCCCGGACGCAGTTGAGGACCGAGCAAGGACACAGATTGATAACCCGGCAATTCCTTCCATGAATTCTCAGTAAGACTTCAGATTCGGTCGATTTCGCACACTCTCTTTTTGTTTTGTTGTTGATAGGTAGTTGATCTCTTTGTATGTGATGAAGTATGTTTAATTTGATATGAGTTTGTATACAATCATGTCTATGTGATTTTGTATTTATGTTATTTGCTTGAGGTGTGCCTTTTTTCTTCCGCCACCACATCCAGTTTTGCCGATGTAGCTATTGCTAGAGGTGTGCGTAGCAACGAGGTGCTCTCGACCCTCATTCCGCTGTTCTTACCACCTCATCCTCAAGCCTACTCGTACATCTGACCAGTAATTCAGTGCATAGAGGCCCGTGTAGTTTTCCATCCCGCCTGGCAAAGCATCGCATAGCGGCGTTGCATAGGAGTAGTTCATTAGCATTTTACTTTCTTTTTCCGCAACAATCGAAACCCCCTTCGTTAACTCCAACCTAAGGACTTCAATCTCAAGTCCTCCTCAAAATTAACTCCACCTTACTGTATTTCTTGAGAGATCGATACTTGGGGACATTTGCCCATTTTATATTACTTGTGCGACTAGTACACTTGTCGTCCAACGCATCACCAACACTTAAAACTTTGACTGCCAGCCTTCTATCAGTGTTATTAGCTGTATGGCATTGAGTGAACTTACATCACTCAACGCCTATGGACTTAGTCATTTTTCTTCACTGTCACTATTCATCTGGAGTTGAGTGAGCTTGCTTCACTCAATGTCTGTGGACTTGGGCAATTTCCTGCCTTTCCAGTCAACTTCTTTGAGTCCACCTGTCAATGTCACTTGGACCACCTGTCCAATCAATATGACATAAACAAACCTGCATGCATGAACTTAAATATACATCAAATACAACTATGTGTATATCATTGACTTGTTTGACTTCTTACAAATCTGGGACATTGGGATCAATGGACCCAACAATCTCCCCCTATTTGAAGAAGTCAAAACACAACTTCAAAAACCTTTGTCAATGATATACACTAACATATACAACAACAATAGACAACAATATATTAACACAAGATAGTTAAGGGTTACCACATTTCCCATTTTTCTGCTAGTATGGTGATCATCACCTACTCCCCCTTTGTTGCTGCAAGGTTCACCTTTTCCCTATGTAGGAGAACACCACTTACTCCACCTATTTTGCTGAATTGACAGCTAGTCACCTTAGTCACCTTGTCCCACTTTTTAACTTCTTCATACAAAGGGAGAAGCTGGCCATTTGTGATTATCTTCTCCTTTTTCTGATTACAGATAATCAACTGGTGATGAACTTTCTCAACCTAAACAAGAGCATATTCTACCAAGACTTTGGACATTCCAGCCTTGATACCATTTTCTGGTCTGCACAACCTGCAAGATGATGTAGTTCCTGCAACAAAACAATATGAAGAGCAATTGAAGCTACACCAAGTTAAATATACCCAACTCAAAATTGAAGGTGTTGAACTTTGCTTCATCTGGTGGCTTGGAGAAGATATCAGTCACTTGCTTGTCTGTTGGTACAAACTCAAGACTAATTTCTTCACATTCTACATGCTCTCTTATAAAGTGATATCTAATATCTATGTGCTTGGTCCTGCTTGTTGAAATTCAACAACCTGGCACTATTACCACGTTGAATTTTATCTAGGTTGTCAACAAGATAGCCTGACGCCAAATTAATATTCTCAGAATTATCAAGATCACACCTTGATCACGCGGAAATTTCCCTGGAACTTGGAGTGAGCAGGGGTTATATCAACTAAAGCCAGTCAACTAGAGAACACATGCAGCACAAGAGTCTTTATTGAATCACAACAATCTTCTCTACATAGAGAGACATACATGGCGAGACATGCTTCACCAAACAACCACGAAAGGGAAAGCAGATACTAAAAATACAAGATAAGAGAAACAAGCCGCGCGGACTTAAACACAAGCCGTCGGTCTACTGCTGTGGAGTCCGCTCAAACTGCTAGGTCGCCAGACCGCAACCCAAGCCACGTGGACTACCCCTAATTCCAATGCTTGCTCTAGCCGCCGGTCTGCAAGCCGCCTGACCATGTGGTCGCCTAGACTCCAGACCGCACAAGCAGGCGACTTATTGAACCCCGAACCAAGTTGCCAAAGAGAAGACCGTCTGGTCGCTGTCCGCGACCTGCTATTTACCGCATGTTGCTTAACCGTAGAGTCCGCACTATCCCTCATGGCAATAAGAGACAAGTCCTGGATTTCCAGCGCTATCCGCACAACCTACACTGTACAATACTATTAACTCAATCAAACCGCACGGCCATAAAAAAGCAGTCCGTAGCAACAGTTTCAAGCTAAAGGTACTGTTCACTTATGCATGGAGGTTACTATTCCTGCAGTGACAAGGGTCCTATTTATAGGCTCGATGATGAGTGTGGTCACCGCCGTAGCCGATAGGATTACCGCCACATCCCGCAGCAAGACATCTCCGTAGTCCGCGGATAAATTCCAGTCCGACGCGCCTGTGCAAGATAGCCAGCGCGCATAGCTTCTCCAAGGCCGGACACAATCGCCAGTCCACCATGTCGCCAAAGACCAAGCCAGGACCACCACAACCAGACTCCGCAGCAACACTATCTGCCAATCCGTGGACACAGCTTAAGCCCACTTATCCTGAGCTAACAGCCCCGCCATCAAGGCACCTGCCAGACTCAGTGGACACACAGCTCTAGTCCGCTGATCCCGAGCCCATGGCTTCGCCACCATGGCACCTGCCGGTCTCAGCGGACACACTATTCCAGTCGGCCCATACTACGGACAGCACTAGTCTGCAAATACCTGCAGACACACCAGTCCGCATACCTTGAGTCCAAAGCCTTGTCACCAAGACACTTACCAGACTCAGCGGACTCCAGCTCGAGCCCCCACGCAGTTGCGAACCCAATCTTCAGTCTGCTTATCCCCAAACTCGCAAAAAAGGCAAATGCACTTCTGCCGAGCTTGGCGGACTAAGAAGCAGTACGCGCTCCACTACGCGATCTCCCCGGACTGAGCCAAACATGGACTTGGTTCAGAAGCAACCAAGTCCACACCACTGGCCACAAGTGCCAGTCCGCACTTACTGGCAGACACTGGATTCAGTTCACCTCTCCTGGCGAGCTCTAGCATCAGTCCGCACTGACTGGCGGTCTCCACGGATTCCACTTGTCGTTGCACTAGAGCAAGACCAAGACAACTGCCAAACCGGTCTGCAGTGCTCCAGTTCTTCAGTCCGCTTCATGCCGGCTCCGCGGATAGAGTTTCTATCCGCCCGGTTACTTCTGGGATCCAGCTACTTGTCGAGGATACGTCGGCCTTGTAGACCGCCACTGCTGTCCACGTAGTCCGCACGAACAGACTGCCCGGGCAGCTACAGAACAAACCGTCTGCAACATCCCTACCAACCTGGCAGTCCGCCAACCCTGTCAGCGTAGTCCGCGTGGACAGGTCCAAGTGCTCCATTCACACACTTTCACTTCAAAAATTTCAACACTCCCCCTTGAAGTGAGAAGTGGTGAATATCTCCAGCAACTCCCGTAACCTTGCACCTGGTCCCTCTGATAGCATCTACGAAGAAATGTAAAAGACATAGTCCTCGCCTCGCATATCATGGAACATGAGGGAGCCCTCCAGCATCTCTAAAAAGGAGCCATGCTTCCCTCTGCCTTCTTCATCAGCTTCAACCTCCACTCATGCATCAAAGGAGTATCACAAACAACCTCGGGCGTAAGAGCCCAAGCCTCGTTACCACTGAGAGTAGTCACCTCTTCAGCCTTGGTGTCAACCACCTCCATGATTCTAGTAGGTTCATCACAGCCAGAAGCTACTCGCTCGACCTGAGGGCTAGTAAGAAATCATGGGACCAAGCCCGCCATGTTCCCTTCACAATATCGAGCTGGTGGCTTACTGATCCTCTTTGATCTCCGAAGAACCTGATCATGGCTGACCACCTCTGCTGCTCCTGAACCAGCTCCGTTCCTGGGCAAACCCGGAATAATGCTCACCTTGCTTTCTGAACAAGACGCCTCCTCACTGGAACCAGGAGCACCTCGAGCAATGCTCCCCCTGCTTCCTGAACTAGAAGACTCCCCTCTTGAACAAGAATAACCTGGAACATCACACCTCTTGCTCCCTAAACCTGAAGTCTCCGCCTTCGATCCAGAAGTACCTGGAGCATCGCATACCCCTACTTCCTAACCCTGACGCCTTTGCCTACGAGCTAGAATAACCTGGGGCTCCTGGTGACTCAGGCAGCTCCCCCTGAACCCTAGCAGTAACCTCCTTCAGCCCAACATCTGACCTGCTTATCTGTAGCTCCACTTAAGAGCTATCCCAATACGGCATCAACTTATCGAAGACAATGTCTCTCGACATGATGAGCCACTTCATCGCAGGATCCATACACCTCCATATTCTCCTTTGCTCATCATACCCAACAAAGGATAACTTTGTCTTGAGAGCATCCAGAGTGGGAACGTAGCAGGTAGATCCAAACACCCTTAGGTGCTTCACACTAGGCTTCACCCAGAACATCAGCTCATAATGAGTCTTCATATAGATCAGACTAAGAGGCATCTGGTTGATGACATGAGCAGCACAGACCATCCCTACCGCCCAAAGAGCCTTAGGAATGCCTTTACTTTGAAGCCAACTCTTGCAGGTCTCCGTTAACCAACGGATCATCCAAGCTGCAATACTTCCTTGCTGTGAAGTATGTCCACAAGAAAGCTCCTTCCGGATCCCTTGCTTCCTGCAAAAGTTTGAGAACTCGGTTGAGCCAAACTCACCAGCAATGCTTGTCCTCAACCTCTTGATCCGCAGTGCAAGCTGGCCTTTCACAAGCTTCTTGAACTCCACAAATAAGCTCATAATGTGGGACTTCTTCTATATGAAGTGTTGGAACACCCTATTACTAATTTGGGTCAGGATCACTATGTCTTTAAGAAACCTGTTTTTGACCTCTTTGTATAGATCTAAAGGTCAATTAGAATTGAGTCTAAGGGTTAGTAGTTAGGTTTGGAAGCTGCCCTCAAGACCAAGGTTTTTCAGTTTGGAGACTAAGTCATTTTGTCGATCTCAGTACGACGAATCGTCGAACTCCAATCGACGATCGTTGAGCTCACATCGACGGATCGTCGATCTCCATTCGACGATCGCTGAGCTCAACTTCAACAAATCGTCGAACTCCATTCGACGATCTTCGAGCTCAGTTCGACGATCTTGACTCTAGTATTGATTCTCTATCTCTGAGCTCAGTTCGACGATAGTTGATCACAGATCGACGATCTCTGTTGTTGTTTAAGTCCAAATCGCTGAGCTCAGTTCGACGATAGTGGAGCTCAGTTCGACGTTTTTCTGAAGAGTTAAATGATTTTCAAGATTCAAAATACAGACAGTTAAGGAGTTATTCTCAGCAATTAATTCAGAAGATCTTATAGCCGTTTTCATTTATTCTAGAGCAAGTTTCAAGGGATTATCAAGGAATGTTTCATTGGACTTTCTCCCAGAAGACAAAAGCAATTAAGGAAGTCATTTAAGACAGGCCAACGGCTATTCTGGACAGAGGATCATTTCTATTCAGAACAAAGGAATAAAAAACAAGTTTTATTTTTGAATCCCTGACAAGAAGAGAGTGCACAAGAAGAAGAACAAAAAAAAATATTCTCTGCAACAACTATTCTCTGGAACAACATCTTTCTCAACAACAATCACTCAAGAGAAAAAGAAAGAGAGCTGTAGACATTCTCTGTCCCAAAGAATTCACACAGAACACCATCAACAAAAGGAGATCAACAAATCTGAAATCTTCAGATCTCTTTTGAGTCAAGTGTTCAAGGCCATCATCATTCAAGACTCCAGACACCTCACATTTCAGCTGTTACTGAAATCATCAATTGCTGGAGATCAATTTTTCTGAAGGCCTATCACCCTACTACAAAGCTTCATTTCCTGAACAACTACAGATCTCAGGGGGAGCTTTGACAACATCACTAAATCCACATAGTTTTCTCAGCTGCCTTGAGATAGAGAAGACTTCCATCACTCTCTCATCCCCACCTCTGTATAGGGTTTTTCAAACTCCCTTCAAAAGTTTGTGTTTGGTTTTTGAGCACCTTATCAAAAGCTCATTGGTGGCAATACACCTGATCAAAAAATCTGGTTTGGTTTTTGAGCACCTTATCAAAAGCTCATTGGTGCCCAGGACACCTGATCAACTCATCCTGCAGTGGATTCCTACCTAGGGTGGTAGAAGAGTGGATGTACTCAGGTTGATTGGGGAACCACTATAGCTCCTTGTGTCTTCTGGTTGCTTGTCTTTATTTTTGTTTCTGGCTGTGATTAGTTTGTGACTAGATTGTTTTGTGACTAGGTTGTTTTGTGATTAGATAGTTTCTGTGATTAGATTTACTATTTGCTTCCATGTTCACTCAGATTACAACAACTGTTGTAAAAGTTTTTAAGCACCATACTCTATTCACCCCCCCTCTAGAGTATATCAGATCTAACTCACACTTTCAATTGGTATCAGAGCGAGGTTGGTTAAAAATACCACATCTCAGTGGTTGCACAGACTAACACTTGAACCCAAAGATTCCTAGTTAGATCTGCTTGTTGTAGATTTTGTTATTAGAATTATTTCTTCACAAATCATGGCCCAAAACAAAGATTATGCTAGCACCAGACCTCTAGTGTGCAATTTGTCTAAGTTTGCACTTTGGAAAGCAAGGATTAGACTCTACATGAATTCTATTGATGAGGACATTTTTAATTCTGTTTTGACAATTTGTCCAAGACCTCCAGAGAACACAAGCACAAATGCTGTTCCACCTCCATCAGGAACAGATGCTGATATCAAGAAGTGGAAAGTAGCAGATGCAAAGGTTATGAATATCTTAGCCCAGATTATGTCTGATGACATTTTCCAAAAGGTGGCTGAATGTAATTCAGCAAAGGAAATCTGGGATAAACACTCTGAAATAGTCTCAGGATCAGCTAATGAAAGAAAGGACAGGAGATCCCACCTCATATCCCAATATGAGAATTTCAAGAAAGGAGAAGCTGAGTCAGTAGCTGAAATGTACAACAGACTCAGTCTGATAGTCAATGAACTCAAGACTTTGGATAAAGAAATCTCACTGACTGAACTAAATGATAAAATCCTAATGTGCTTCCCAAGAACTTAGGACTCAAGGATCTGGCCAATTAAGGATGCCAGAAGACTGAATGAGATTACAATAGAAGCTCTTTTGGGCAAGCTCAAGTCTTATGAGCTGCTCATTAAATATAGAGAAGAAGAGCAGAAGGCTACCTCACCAGCCACAAGAAAAGAGAAGTCTATAGCTTTCAAAGCAACTGAAGATCAGTCTGAAGACAAGGTCACAGGCAATGATGAGCTGCTTAGCCTATTGGCCAAAAGATTTTACAAGATGGCCAGAAAGGACTTCAGAAAAAGATCATACAAAGAGCATGATAAGCCAAGGTATGATAAGTCAAATAATTTAGAAATTGTTTGCTTTGGTTGCAGGAAACCAGGCCATATTGTGCCTGACTATCCAGAAAACAAAAACAAGGACAGAAGGGACAAGAAAGAAAGAAGAAAGGACAAAGACTTCAAGAAAAATGGCAATGACAAACCCTCCTCAAGCAAGAACACACACACAAGGAAGGGATTTGTTGCTGAATCTTGGAGTGAGACTGAAGAAGAATCAGAAGCTTCATCCAGCTCAAGTGATGATGAAGATGATGCTGAAGAGAAGGAGTTCTGCATGATGGCAATCAATGCCTCTCAACACAATTCAGATGCAGAAGAGTCAGAGTCAGACTCAGAGACTTAACTTGAAGACGACTAGGTAATTAGTTCTTTTGATTTCAATTCTGAGGACTTTAAGTCTGAGTTTAAAGCATTATGTTTATACTTACTAAAATCTGAGAAGGAAATTATTTCTCTCAGAAATCAATTATCTGAACATAGTATCTTAAAGTCAGAAAACCTCAACTCTCTGAGGAGTTGTAGTGTTGTAGGGAGCAGATAGCTTCACTGAAAGGTGAGCTATTAGAGGACAAGAAGCTTAAAGAATCCCTTAATGGGAGAAGTATCAAGCTGATGGACATCACAAGCACAGTGAACTCCAGATTCAATAGTACACTGGGCTTGGGTGCTTCATCCAGCCAACCTATAGTTCTAACAACCCCAATTAAGTTTATTTCTGATAAAGGGAAGGGAGTTGTAGAGGTAGCTAGGAAAAATTCTGATCAGCCTAAGAAAACCAAGTTCCAACAGAAATCGTCGAACGGAGCTCGACGATCGCCGAACGCAGATCAACGATCTCAGGCAAAATCATCGAACTCAGGTCGACGATCTCTAATTCCTGAACTTTGCCACAGTCGAACGTTGAACGGAGCTCGATGATCTGACCCAAGATCGTCGAACGCAGATCAACGATCGTCGAATAGAGATCAGAGCTTTGGAAATTCTTTCAAGGGTAAATCAAAATCCAATCCTAGGGGTCCTTCATCCCAAAGCTTTAACCCTTATACTGAATGGATAATACCTCCAAGGAGATATCATCCTGAAGGCTATAAGAGTCAACCTGGGATGTCTTTTATTTCTGAATTTAAAGGTTATCAATCTAGGCCCAAGGTAAACTGGGTCAAAAACAAGTGAATTATTTTATGTGCAGGTGAATACCTATCCAACATCAAACCAACAATGGTATTTGGATAGTGGGTGTTCAAAGCACATGACAGGAAATAGGGACAACCTCACATCCTTTAAAGCCAAGCTTGGACCCAAAGTCATATTTGGTGATTAAAACTTTGGACAAACTAAAGGATATGGTGCAGTCCAGATTGGGACAGTGACATTCAAGAAGGTAGCCTATGTGGAAGGACTGAAGCACAATTTGATCAGCATCAGTCAGCTATGTGATGAAGGCTACCAGGTGACTTTCAGCAAAACCTTATGCAAGATCAAGTTAGAGGACAACACAACTGTGTTGACATGTAAAAGGAAAGGTAACATCTACTTAGTAGATTTTCTTTCAACAGAAGTAGATATTTGCCTGTTTAATTCTGTTAGTAGACCTAATGTATTATGGCATAAGAGACTAGGACATTTAAACCTTAGAACCATTGCTAGGCTATCCAAGGACAACCTTGTTAGAGGACTACCTTCTGGCCCTTACAAGAAGGAAGGACTCTGCAGGGCTTGTCAATTAGGAAAGCAAATTAAAAACAGTTTCAAGTCACTTAATAAGAGTGATTCACCTAGGATTTTGTACCTGTTACACATGGATATTTTTGGACCCAATACAGTACAAAGCTTAGGAGGGAAATCTTACACTTTAGTAGTTGTAGATGACTTCTCTAGATTCACATGGGTGTTCTTTCTGAGGAAGAAGTCTGATAACTTTAAATGTTTGACAGAGTTTCTCAAATGTATACAGATTGAGTTTAATACTCACATTACCCTGATCAGAAGTGATCATTGGACAGAGTTTGATTCTCTTCTTATGCAAGAGTTCTGTCAGAGTGAAGGGATCAGGCATACTTTCTCAGCTCCTAGAACTCCTCAACAAAATGGGGTAGCTGAAAGAAAAAATAGAACCCTTATTGAATCTGCCACTACATTATTGTCAGATGCTCACCGTCCTCTATCTTTTTGGGCAGAGGCAATGAACACCTCCAACTATGTGCTGAATAGAAGTTTAATATATAAACTAAAGGGCAAGACTCCTTATGAATTACTCAAAGGGAAGAAACCTAAAGTTGATTATTTTAGAATTTTTGGTTGTATTTGTTATATTCATAATAATGACATGAGATATTTAGCAAAATTTCAAGCTAAAGCTGATGAAGGAGTGTTTCTGGGATACTCCATGATCAGTAAGGCTTATAGGGTATATAATAAATCATCTCTTAAAATTGAAGAATCTGTTCACATATCTTTTGATGAATCTAACATGTCTTTTAAGGAGAAGAACACTTATACCATAGAACCTGTGCAGGTACATTCTCTTGCTGAAGATTTGAACAGGTTACAGATTATTCAAAAAGAGGAAAGCAGTAAAGATGAAGAAGACATTCAACATCATGTAGAGAAACTTCTTGAAGAGCCAATTGTTGTACCACAAGAGGAAACAACAACACAGGTTGGTGAACAATCAACACCCCCTGTTGATTTAGTAACATGAAGAGACCATCCAATTTCCCAAGTAATTGGAGACATCTCAGCTGGTGTGCAAACCAGAAATCAGGTCAATCAAAACCTGTTGCACACTTGCTTCCTATCTCAAATTGAACCTCAATCCATTCAAGATGCAGAGCAAGATCCACACTGGATCATTGCAATGCAAGAAGAGTTGCATCAATTTGAAAGGAACAAAGTTTGGGAACTATTACCAAGGCCTAAGGATCACTCCATTGTTGGAACAAAGTGGGTGTTCAGAAACAAATTGGATGATCAAGGAGTAATTGTAAGGAACAAGGCAAGGCTTGTTGCTCAAGGATACTCTCAAGAAGAAGGCATAGACTATGACCAGACTTTCGCACCAGTTGCAAGATTGGAAGCCATCAGAATCTTCTTAGATTATGCAGCACACAAAGGTTTCAAAGTATACCAGATGGATGTAAAGAGTGCATTTCTCAGTGGAGACATCAAAGAAGAAGTCTATGTCAGACAACCTCCAGGTTTTATCTCTCCAACCCATCCTGATTATGTTTTTAAATTGAACAAAGCATTATATGGTCTCAAGCAAGCTCCTAGAGCATGGTATGAGACCCTAGCATGATTCATTTTGGAAAATGAATTTATAAGGGGTAGAGTAGACCAAACTCTTTTTATTAGAACCCATAAGTCTCATACCCTACTAGTACAGATCTATGTAGATGATATTATTTTTGGCTCTACTGATTCAAATTTGTGCAGAAGGTTCTCCAACCTAATGCATTCTAAATTTGAAATGAGTAGCATGGGTGTGCTATCCTTCTTTCTAGGATTGCAAGTCAAACAACATGCTGAAGGCATCTTTATTTCTCAAACCAAGTATGCAAATGAATTGGTTAAGAAATTTGGTATGTCTGAAGCATCTTGTATGAAAACACCTATGCCTACCAATGTTGTATTGGATGCTGATGAACATGGGAAACCTGTTGATCAAATAACATATAGAGCAATGATTGGCTCCTTACTGTACCTTACAGCTAGTAAACCTGACATAATGTTTGCTACATGCATATGTGCTAGATTCCAAGTGAGCCCTAGTGAGTCACACCTAACATTAGTAAAAAGGATTCTTAGGTATGTTAAAAGTTGTCCAAATCTAGGTCTCTGGTATCAAAAAGATACAGCATTTGACTTAACTGGATTTTCTGATGCTGATTAAGCTGGATGCAGAATTGACAGGAAAAGCACCAGTGGAACTTGTCAGTTTCTTGGTGACAGACTTGTCTCTTGGTTTTGCAAGAAACAAACATCTGTGTCAACTTCAACTGCTGAAGCTGAATATATGGATGCAGGTAGTTGTTGTTCACAAATATTGTGGATTCAAAACCAACTCCTAGACTATGGCTACAACTTAGAGAAGTCAAAAATATTTTGTGATAACACCAGTGCTATTTCTATAGCTCAAAATCCAGTCCTCCATAGTAGGACAAAACACATAGAAATTAGGCATCACTTCTTAAGGGATAATGTTGAGAAGAATAAAATTGAACTTCAATATATCCCAACTGATTTGCAAAGGGGAGATATTTTCACCAAACCCTTGGATGAAAAGAAACACACCTTCTTACTAAATCAGTTAGGAATGTTAGATGAAGGAAGTCTAAAATAATATCCAAGATTTTAAAACTTTAAAAAATTGACCAAGACTAGGCAAACTTCTTGATTTTTCTAGTGTCTAGAGTGTATTTCTGGTCTCTGAACTGCGCTCGACGATTTTCCCCCAGATCGGCGAACGGAGATCGACGCTTTCTAAAATCGTCGACCTGAGTTCAGCGCTTCTCAGATAGTGCCCAACTATCTCTCCAGGTCAATGATCGTCGAACGGCGCTCGACGATTTTGTTTTCTGAACTATCGTCGAGCGGATTTCGACGCTCTCCGATATCGTCGAACGGAGATCGAAGATATTGAAGACCTTTCAGATTCCTTTAGAAGCCCCGATCGTCGAACTGAGTTCAACGATCTTTCCTTTTCTGCGTCGAACCCTAATATAAAATTCATTTTTCGGCCGTCGTTCTCTATTTGCACCTTCGTTCTCTCTGCAAAAAATTCTCTTTCCCTCCAAACATCTCTACACTTGGTCGTTTGTTTGTTGATTTTTGCAGGTAACAATGGCCGTCTCAGTTGCCGTTCTAGCCGCAATGAAGTTTGATGCAGGATTTGATATAGACATGGAGTCCTTCAGCACCAGTGATCAAATTTTCCAAGACATTCTGGAACTGTTCAAGGAACAAAAGCTTGTTACCATCATGTCTACAAGAATCAAATTGGCTGCTGATGAGATCAAGGAGTGGGTCTATACTGCCCACAACCAGGACCAAAATACAGTGGTTAGTTCAATATCTAGAACCCAGGTCCCTCTGACTTCTACTATTCTGACAGAGATTTTTGGATTGAATTCTGGAGAGGATTCTGCTTAGTTGTCAGGAGAAGATTTTTATGATTTACTTGCTACAATGGGTCATTCTGATGCTAACCCTAGCAAGCTGCTGAAAAAGAACTTAACTGTGGAATAGAGGTTCTTAGCTGATGTTGTGGGAAAGGTTCTGTTGGCCAAGCATTCAGCACATGATACCATCTCCAGGTATCAGCTGTGCTTGATGGGTGCATTAGTGGACAATAAACAGTTAAACTGGGGAGAGATCTTGTTTGATCTGATTAAGAAGAAGATCAATAAGAATTTTGTTAATTATGGAAGGATTCTAGGGCTGTTTCTCCAAAACAGATGCCCTGCACTGCTAGTCTCATCTGGGATGCACATCAATGCCTCTAAGAGGCTGTTCTGTGCCATGTTTGGCAAATGGGACAGACAGATAGTGAAGCCCAACAGGCCCTCTACAAGCACCACTTCAGGCACAAGGACTCTTGCAGTCTCTTCCCCTCAAGTCTCTGCCCCTGCAGAAGACTTGCCTGCTGCCTCTCCTCCTCCAACTCTTATTTCATCTCCACCAGTCACCTCCACCATTCAAACTTCATCCACCATCATTATTTCCAGCCCCTCTCCTACATCAATTCCATCTCCAACTCCTACACTCACAGAAGAACCATTTCACCTATTACATCACTACCCTCACCCAGACATTGACACATTATCCCACATTCCATCTTTCACACTTCTAGATGATTCCTTTATGGATGATTAACCTTCATCCCCTCCTGATCCACCCTCTTCATCCACATCATACCAACAACTTCTGCAAGATATCATTGATCAACCCTACTTCACACCTTCCATTTCTATTCCACTATCTTCAATTTCAACAATCCCCATATCTCAACCTTCCTTTCCCCCATCCACCAGCTCTCCACCACCATCACCTGTTGCTCCACCTACAGTCTCTACCTCTGCTCACATCCCTGTTGAGCATGTAGATCTTCCAGCCTTAGCTGATAGACTTTATGAGCTGAAAGCTCCCAGGCTATCAATTCTGTTGGAGACCTCCATGGCTCCACTCGTAAAGTCAGTTGCAGATCTTTCTGCCAGGCTATCTTCTCTCATTCCTCAGGCAATCCCTTCATCTGGGTGCCTTGATCCAGTCTTGACTGAATCTAGGCACGGGGAGATGCCTTATGAAGTGGTACGATTGCCTGCTGCTGCTGCTGCTGTCTTTTCAACTCAAGCTCCAGTTTCAACAACACCACAGGTTGCTATTTTCTCAGTGGACCTCAGGTCCCTGCTTTCAGTTTTTGATTCAGTTTATTTCAGCTTTCTTCCAGTAAACACTGCAGTCCAACCATATGAGGATCTCTCCAAGGCCATTGTGCCCCTCTCAAGCTGTATTAACAGCTTAATTAGCTCCTATATAAATTCCCTATATACTGCTGAATCTTCTGTTTCCATTGCTCTTACTACTACTACTCCTGCTGACAATAATGTTGCTGTTTCTATTGATGCAGCTAATATTTTTGATAGTGCTAACAATTCTGTTGATTCAATCTCTAAGGATGTACATATGACAGAGGCACATGACTTTGAGCCTGCTGTCACTACTGATGTTTTTGTATCTGAAAGTTCTATTTCTACTTCTTCTGCTGCTTCTACCATTGCTGTCTCCACTGTTACCTCTGCTCCAACCCAACAACAGACAGATTATCTGAAAAAGATTGATGCTTTATATGATGAGCAAAGCTCTGAAAGTGATCAGTTCAGGACTGATTCTGATGATTCTTCTGCTACTATTGCCAGGAAAAGAAAGGCAAGAATCAAGGCAATGAAAAGAGTTCCTCCTGCTAAAGTCAAAGATACAAATGACATAGCTTATTACATTCTTCATGACTGCCATATAACTGAACATTGGATGCAATATTCCAAGATTCAACTAAAGGCTATGAAGAAGAAGAGGAAATATGAAAAAGGATCTTCTCAGTTCCATCATCCTCCTCCACCTCATCCTCCTGATGCAGGTGCAGGTGGTAGCTCTGCTGTTCATCCTTCTGCTAGAAGTCAAACCCCCTATCAGGCTCAAGGAAGATCTCAATATAGGGGGAGCCAATCCAGAGGATATCAATCTAGGAGAGGATATTATAGAGGAAACCAAAGGGAATTCCAAGTTTACTCCAAAGGCTATTCTAGACAGCATCCATACTCAAGGGAAGGACAAGCTTCATCTGATACAACTTCAGGCCCTTTTCCCTATAAGTTGAAAGAATTATTCTCATCCAGAGCCCCTCCAGATAATCCTTCCAACAGATATGAGCCTCCAGTGCCTTTTGAGGATCCAGAGAATAATCCTACTACATGGACTGCTAGAATGAAGGAATTAGCTGCCTTGGATCAAATTAAGAAAGCCAGAGAGCAAGGCAAGGACACCTCCAACTTTACTACCTTGTCAGAACAAAGAAAGAAGGAACTTGAAAGATATGCTTCCAGCAAGTTTTTTGATTCTGAAAGATACATGGAGCTGCACCCTGAAGCTGTAGTACCAAGGCCTAAACAACAAACTTCTTTAGGTGCAGCTGATGACAGAAGATCAAAGAAGGAAGCTCTTGATCCAAATAGAGAAATAAAACTTATAAGAGCAAGGAGAAAGAGTAATTCTGTAAGGTGACAATTATTCTGATTTCTGATCTGTCTGAGATATATCTGTGATTCTGCAATGTTGTTGTTTGTTATATTCTTGCTTTGTATATTGTTTTTAAATTTCTCCAATTTCTGTAAATAGTAATCCTAACCCAAATAGGGGGAGATTGTTGGAACACCCTATTACTAAATTGGGTCAGGATCAATATGTCTTTAGGAAACCTGTTTTTGAACTCTTTGTATAGATCTAAAGGTCAATTAGAATTGAGTCTAAGAGTTAGTAGTTAGGTTTGGAAGCTGCCCTCAAGACCAAGGTTTTTCAGTTTGGAGAATAAGTCATTTCGTCGAGCTCAGTACGACGAATCGTCGAACTCCAATCGACAATCGTTGAGCTCATTTCGACGGATCGTCGAACTCCATTCGACGATCGCTGAGCTCAACTTCAACAAATCGTCGAACTCCATTCGACGATCTTCGAGCTCAGTTCGACGATCTTGACTCCAGTATTGATTCTCTATCTCTGAGCTCAGTTCGACGATAGTTGAGCTCAGATCGACGATCTATGTTGCTGTCTAAGTCCAAATCACCGAGCTCAGTTCGACGATAGTAGAGCTCAGTTCGACGTTTTTCTGAAGAGTTAAATGATTTTCAAGATTCAAAATTCAGACAGTTAAGGAGTTATTCTCAGCAATTAATTCAGAAGATCTTATAGCCGTTTTCATTTATTCTGGAGCAAGTTTCAAGGGATTATCAAGGAATGTTTCATTGGACTTTCCCCCAAAAGACAAAAGCAATTAAGGAAGTCATTTAAGACAGGCCAACGGCTATTCTGGACAGAGGATCATTTCTATTCAGAACAAAGGAATAAAAGACAAGTTTTATTTTTGAATCCCTGACAAGAAGAGAGTGCACAAGAAGAAGAACAAAAAAAATATTCTCTGCAACAACTCTTCTCTGGAACAACATCTTTCTCAACAACAATCACTCAAGAGAAAAAGAAAGAGAGCTGTAGACATTCTCTGTCTCAAAGAATTCACACAGAACACCATCACCAAAAGGAGATCAACAAATCTGAAATCTTCAGATCTCTTTTGAGTCAAGTGTTCAAGGCCATTATCATTCAAGACTCCAGACACCTCACATTTCAGCTGTTGCTGAAATCATCAATTGCTGGAGATCAATTTTTCTGAAGGCCTATCACCCTACTGAAAAGCTTCATTTCCTGAACAACTACAGATCTCAGGGGGAGCTTTGACAACATCACTGAATCCATATAGTTTTCTCAACTGCCTTGAGAAAGAGAAGACTTCAGTCACTCTCTCATCCCCACCTCTGTACAGGATTTTTCAAACTCCCTTCAAAAGTTTGTGTTTGGTTTTTGAGCACCTTATCAAAAGCTCATTGGTGGAAAGACACCTGATCAAAAAATCTGGTTTGGTTTTTGAGCACCTTATCAAAAGCTCATTGGTGCCCAGGACACCTGATCAACTCATCCTGCAGTGGATTCCTACCTAGGGTGGTAGAAGAGTGGATGTACCCAGGTTGATTGGGGAACCACTATAGCTCCTTGTGTCTTTTGGTTGCTTGTCTTTATTTTTATTTCTGGCTGTGATTGGTTTGTGACTAGATTGTTTTGTGACTTGGTTGTTTTGTGATTAGATAGTTTCTGTGATTAGATTTACTATTTGCTTCCCTGTTCACTCAGATTACAACAACTGTTGTAAAAGTTTTTAAGCACCATACTCTATTCACCCCCTCTAGAGTATATCAGATCTAACTCACACTTTCCTGAAGTATACCCAAGTATACCTTGAATAGTCATCAACTAATATCAGCATGAACCTGCTGCCTCCAAGACTGGCGGTGACGGTCGGTCCAACAAGGGCACAGTGGACAACCTCCAAAGGTGCTTTACATCTGGATTGTGACTTATCAACCATAAAGCGATAAGCTTCACTTTGCTGACAGCCCGCACACCCCTGACCATTGTCATATGATGACAATCTAGGCAAGCGTCTTACGAGTCTTCTTTCCTCCATTGCTTTCAGCTTGTCCATCCCTACATGCCCCAGTCTTTCATGCCAGATAGCTGCACTATCATTGTCCTTCATCCGATCAACACCAGAACTTGTTGAATACCCAACGAAGTTATTCTCCTTGCTCCCAACATGACCTACATTCGCCGAGAGCAAGACAACCATGCACTCTTTCCTGAGATGACCATGCTGCTTGCATCTATAGCACCTTGGTCCCTCCTTCCTCTTCCCGTCACGCATAGGAGAACCACTCCTCTCTTGCTGATATGAAGTAGAAGGACCATCCTCTGCAGCAACGTTCACCTCCTTCCTGAACAACCCAACAAGGGAAGTCCAAACCTCCGCAGCTCACCGACATCCACTGATGTGGTCCAAGAGATCCGATGAGATCACCTGCTTGAGAATAGACTCCGTTTCGCATTTGTCTCCTTCCAAGCTCTCATCTCTTCAGTATTGGAAGCAGTAGCCTCTTGTCTTTCTGCTCCGTATACTACCTCCCAAAGGTCCTCGCAAAGAAGAAAGCTCTCCATACAAGACTTCCACCTATCAAAGTTCGTCTCTGTAAGGAGATCAATTCCAAGACATCTTGCATCTTCCACTGCCATGGTTCTACCACTGGTTCCCTCTTCACAAGAGTAACAACCACTTCAGTTGATCACTGCTTATAAACTTCAGTGCAGCTCTGATACCATGTTGAAATTCAACAACCTGGCACTACTACCACGTTGAATTTTCTCCAGGTGGTCAACAAGATAGCCTGACGCCAAATTAATTTTCTCAGGACTATCAAGATCACACCTTGATCATGCGGAAATTTCCCTGAAACTTGGAGTGAGCAGGGGTTATCTCAACTAAAGCCAGTCAACCAGAGAACACATGCAGCACAAGAGTCTTTATTGAGTCACAACAATCTTCTCTACACAGCGAGACATATCTGGTGAGACATGCTTCACCAAACAACCACCAAAGGGAAAGTAGAGACTACAAATACAAGACAAGAGAAACAAGCCGCGCGGACTCAAACACAAGCCGTCGGTCTACTACTGTGGAGTCCGCTCAAACTGGCAGGTTGCCAGACCGCAATCCAAGCCGCGCGAACTACCCCTAATTCCAATGCTTGCTCTAGCTGCCAGTCTGCAAGCCGCCTAACCGTGCGGTCACCTAGCCGCAAGATCGCACAAGCTGCGATGCCGACTAGAATAGTCCGCCTGAAGCAGGGGACTTATTGAACCCCAAACTAAGTTTCCAAAGAGAAGACCGTCTGGTCGCTGTACGCGACCTGATGTTTACCGCCTGTTGCTTAATCGCAGAGCCCGTAGTGTCCCTGACGGCAATCAGAGCCAAGTCCTGGCAATCCAGTGCTATCCGCACAACCTGCACAACCTGCACAACACAACCCGATCAACTCAATCAAACCGCGCGGCCACCAATAAGTAGTCCGCAGCAACAGTTGTGAGCTCAAGATACTGTTCACTTACGCATGGATGTTACTATTCCTGATGTGACAAGGATCCTATTTATAGGCACTATGATGAGTGTGGTCACCGCCCTAGCCGATAGGATTACCGCCACATCCCGGAGCAAGACATCTCCACAGTCCGCGGATATATTCCAGTCCGCCGCGCTTGTGCAAGATAGCCAGCCCGCCTAGCTTCTCCAAGACCGGACACAATCGCTAGTCTGCCATGTCGCCAAAGGCCAAGCCAGGACCACCACAGCCGGACTCCACAGCAACACTGTCCGCCAATCCCCGGACACAGCTCCAGCCCGCTTATCCTGAGCCAATAGCCTCGCCATCAAGGCACCTGCCGGACTCAGCAGACACAAAACTCCAGTCCGCTCATCCCGAGCCCATGGCTTCGCGACCATGGCACCTGCCGGACTTAGCAGACACACTGTTCCAATCTGCCCGTACTGCAAACAAGACTAGTCTTCAAATACCTGCAGACACAGCAGTCCGCAAACCTTGAGTCTAAAGCCCTGTCACCAAGACACTTACCGGACTCAGCGGACTCCAGTTCCAGCCCGCATGCAGTTGCGGACATAATCTTCAGTCCGCTTATCCCCAAACTCACAATAAAGGCAAATGCACTTCTGCCGAGCTTGGAGGAATAAGAAGCAGTCCGCGCTCCACTACGCGATCTCCCCGGACTGAACCAAACATGGACTTGGTTCAGAACCAACCAAGTCCACACCACTGGCCATAAGGGCCAGTCCGCACTTACTGGCGGATACTGGATTCAGTCCGCCTCTCCCGGCAAGCTCCAGCATCAGTCCGCACTGACTGGCGGTCTTCGCGGCTTCCACTTTCCGCTGCACCAGAGCAAGACCAAGGCAACTTCCAAGCCGGTCTGCAGTGCTCTAGTTCTTCAGTCCGCTTCATGACAGACTCCGCGAATAGAGTTTCTATCCGCCCAGTTACTTCCTCGGATCCAGTTTCTTGTCGAGGATACGCCGGCCTGGCATACCTCCAATGTTGTCCACGTAGTCCGCGCGAACAGACCGCCCAGGCTGCTACAAAACAAACCGTCTGCAACATCCCTGCCGACCTGGTAGTCCGCCAACCCTGTACGCATAGTCCGCGCGAATAGGTCCAAGTGCTCCATTCACTCACTTTCACTTCACAAATTTCAACACTGCTATATGAGATAGGATTCCTAGCTATAAAGATTGCACTAGTAGATTCACAGAATAAAGAACTTCTACTTAATTGAATGTTATAATCCTGAAGTTGATGTTGCATCCACAACAACTATGCACAGTAGCTCCCTTCCACTATATATTCTGATTCTGCAGTAGAAATAAAAACACTTGTTTGCTACTTGCTACTCCACAACACTAGTCTTTTTACCAGAAACTGACAGGAGCCTGATGTGATTTTCTTGTCTTCTCTGCTGCCTGCAAAGTCTGTATCTGAAAAGCCTATTAGTTCAAAATCCTTATTCTTATGGTACCAAAGGCCAAGATATGGTGTGGCCTTCAGATATCTCAAAACCTTTTTAGCTGCTGAGTAATGAGATTCTTTAGGGCATGCCTGATATCTAGCACAGACACATATATCATACATAATGTCTGGGCTACTAGCAATCATGTATAGAAGGGAGCCAATTATCCCTCTATACAAAGTTTGATCAACAGCTTTACCTGCCTCATCATTGTATAAAGACATGTTTGACCCCATGGGAGTTTTCATGGTGGAGGCATTCTCCATCCCAAATTTCTTAATCAATTCCTTGGTAAACTTATACTGAGATATGGATTGTAACATCCCATTTCCAACTAGACCCCTAAGAATGGTTTTGGCCATGACTAGGTCATGACAAACCCTAGGAAGCCAGTAATGGGTCAAGAGATAGGGGACAGGAAGGTGGGGGATCACCATGGTCTGCAAATAGTGGAACTCTGAACCATGGTGTAGGATGACCATGGGCTACACCTTGACCCCAAAACCCAACCACAACACCCCTAATGCCTTGGGAGGCCCATTAGAGCCATAAGGACCCTTTGGGGTCAAACAAAGAGGCTCAATTGACCAAGGTCAACCCTAGCCCTAAATGGGTCAAACTAGCCTACATAGGGCCAATTGACCTACTCCTAACCTAGAGGACCCCACCTATGCCCTCCTAACCCTAAAGTGAGGTCAATGGGTCTCTAAGGACACATTGGGGTCAGCCCTAGAGGCCAGGTTGACCCAAGTCAACTCAAGCTCCTAATCTGGTCAAAGTACCCTTACCAAGGGTATGTGACCTCCAAAGTGCAGGGTAACCCTACATAACCCTTCCTAGACCTTAGGGGAGGCCAATGGGTCACCAAGGACCCAATAGGGTCAACCCAAATGGTTTTGTTGACCCAAGTCAACTCTGGCCCTAAAATGATCAAAGTGCCCTTACCAAGGGGCATGTGACCCCCAAGATGCCCAACCAACCTTACCCAAGTCTTCCTAGACCTTAAGGGAGTCCAATAGGTCACCAAGGACCCATTGGGGTCAACTCAAATGGTCATGTTGACCAAGGTCAACTCTATGCTAGAGTTAGGTCAAATTAGCCTAAATGAGTCAACCCAAGCTCAACCCCTTTTCCTTTTGAGTTAACCACAACATAATGAAATATTATGGGTGGAAAGGGCTGCCAATAGGCTGGGGAGTCAGCATGGTCAGTTTTGGTGACTAGGAAAGAGAGAGAAAGCTTCATCCCACACTAATGGAGGAGAGAGAAAAAGGGGAAGAGAGTTGAAGGAGGAGATTGGCCAAGGAAAGGCCAATGGTCCCCATTGATGGCAGCATTCATCTCCTCCAGTGAAGGGGAGGAGTTTCCAGCCGTTTTCCTGGCTGTCAAGGGGCGGTTACAGCCTCCACCATCATGGCCGAGACAAGCCTTTAATGGCCATGATGGCCATGGCAGTTTCTCCCATTCTTCTCCCCCTCTGATGATTTAAACACCACCAGTGAGCTTGGGGGAGGATTTCCCAATCCTTAACTGAAGAAATCCGGCGAGTTTACTGGGAGGTTGCAGAAATCCGATCGGCGGCGCCACCACCATGTCAACCCGCAGATCCGCTCGTCTCCAGGCCGCCAACAAGGTCCTCCTCCTCCTCTTTTCTCATGGGTAGATCTTAGGTTCCATTAGGGCTGAGGTTCGGGCTCAATTGAGCCCGATCCAATTCAGAAAATTCATGGCTTTCGGCCGAGAAAATTCTTGGTTGGATCGCCGGAATCCGCCCCTCCGGCGGCTGTACCGCCGTCTGGCGATAGCCACCACCTCAACGGAGGTGATGGTGGCGGTGGCCGGCCGGGGAAGGGACTGGGTGGCCGGCGGCAGACGTTTGAAGTCGGCGCAGGAAGGAGCAATCCTGGCCGTTGGCTCATCGGGGACGATGACCAGATGCCGTCGATCTGCGCCAAGATTCGTGCGGCATCAGATTAGATACTATAGGAATTAAATAAGAAACATTTCATTTCTGTCACACTGATTGTATTTAATGTATTTAATTTTTAAAAATACTTAGGGACCCTGAATGGAAATCTGCCCAACATGAAAATTGTAGCTTAGGGTGTCTAGTTTGTAGCAAAAATTGTTTGGACCCTTTTTGGCCATGGTTAGACCAGGGTACCCTTTTTGGTAGGACCTATACCTAGACCTAAACAGAAATTAATTTTGGTGCCCACACTTCATTCCTTGTCCAAACAAGTTGAAATTTGGGAAGTGAGAAGGTCTTAGGCATATCTAGAACCTGTCCAAAATTTAGAATTTTTGGAGAAAATTTTTCTATAGTTTTTAGAAAAATTTAATAAATAATGATTAATTTAATTATGTGACCTAATTAATTTAAAACTCCCCCAAATTTTGGTGGGTGGCCTTAGATGTCATGATAGGTATAGGGTTAAAACATTAGCTCATTTGGAGATGTTTAGGATAGGTAATTTACCCACCCTATATATGACCCTATAAGGGTATTTTGGTCAAAAACCACTATTTGATGGTTGAGTGGCCAAATTCCCTCATCAGAGGCTGAAATTTTGGCCACTGATATACTTTGACTTGTTACACTCACTTATGAAGTTTGGAGTGGTTTGGACTAGGGTAGCCCTAGAATTTTAGGGTAGGCCCTTTAGGGTAAATTTCTAGGGTTTGAGGAATTTGGGGTCAAAATACCTTGGATGGGCTTGAAACTTGGGACAGATGTCCATAGGGTTACTATGGTCCTGTGGTTAAAATTTTAGGGCATTTGGAAGAATTTAAACCCCTTAAATCTATAACCCTAGTTTAGGGCACTAGCTTTGAAATCATAAGTTCTAATACCAAAACCTTCTGAAAAGGGCTGAGTTTTTGAATGGGTAGTTGTTTAGGGTATTTACATCTCTGAAAATTTTATAATAAATTTTGGATGAATAGGTTTGGTACTTTATTCACAAAGTCATGTTTTACAATTTCCACTTAGGAATTTTTGGAGATAAATATACTTGATTAAATCTGATGAAACTTAGCAAAGGGGCTTGTAATAATGGTACCCATCTCTGTAAATCCTTATGAAATTTTTGAAGAATTATATTTAGTAGTTGCTTCTTTAATTATTTAATTCTATGGAACTTTGGTAAATTTAATAATGACATTTAGATGGTCTGAAAAATTTTAATTTCTTCATCATGATGTTTCTAGTTCCTTATGAAGCCCTAGTAATTTTTACATAATTATTGGAGACATATTTGTGGCACTTCCTTCATTATATTTGATCTTGGGAATTATTTTCAATAAATCTTTTAGAGGTCAAGAACTATATGGAAAATTATGAACATTGGCAACCAATAATATTTCTCTGTTATTTAGTGGATAAAAATTTTAGGAGGCCATTACCTTAGCAAATCATATGGTTCATGTTCAAATTGACTGTGGCCTAGCTGTTGAGGAAAATTCAATAAATAGTAGATTAATTAGGAAAAATATAATTTTCTGAAATTAGACTATATTTATCATAATAGACCTCTGGTAAAATTTGTAGAGTTATTGGAGGAGAATTTAGAGTATCACCTATTGAGTACATCATGTAGCTTAAGTGGTCTGCATATAGCAAAACTGCAGGATTTCATTTGGATGTGAATTAGGGCACGTATGATGGGTCTTGATGGTTTGCTGCAAGAACAAGTGGAATGGGCTGCATCTTTGGAAGATGAGTGAGTAGGGAGTGGTTTGTCTAGTGTTTAAAGGCGTTCGGGTCCGACGAAAGATCGTCCTACCCAAGGAGAGTTGGAGTCAAATCACCCTAGGATTAGCATATCGAAACATGAGAAAATAATGGGTAAGGGAATCAACCAATAATAAAATAAGTACCTTGCGAAAGGGAACGCTGGGCGTAATCCCAACACAGTTCCTAGTGCCCCTTGAGAGCCCTTCACAGGGAATACCGGGGGCAGTCCTGGGTTAACGTAAATTGTTTAACAAGCTGAAAAGAGTAACTTAGTAATTAGGGTTGCACATTTCACAGACACTGATGGCACGGGATGTTGGTCCGGGGAGCTTCGGCTCGATTGTTTGTGACGGACGTGTTGGTCCGGGGAGATTCGGCTCGGGTTTTGATTACGCTAAACTTGCATGTGCATAAAAGGAATGATATTAAGGTGGTGGGTCTCCGGTATTGGAGGATCTTAGCACAGACACCAATCCGTTGACTCGGCAAGTGTTGTGATAGCACTTCGCCAACAGAAGTCCGGTGCGCCAGCCGGCAAGAGTACGCAGGAGTCCGCTTGTGCACCAGCGTTGAGGCGTACGATAGGTCTGACCAGTAGTGCTATACTGGTTTAGAGGTGGGCGAGGCCCAACCCACCGCTTCCGTCTGCCACTACGGAGGTATCCTGGGAGGTGAGGCTCCAGAAAGGGGGAACTAAAGGTCTGTGTGCACAGAGTCGGGTGTGTGTGTTGCACTTGCTTGATCCATCATACCCACTTGCATGTCATAGCATAAGCGATTCATTTAACCTTCGACACCTAAAATATAAGTGGTATGGGACACTTATACATTAGGCCCTGCAAAACGACCCCTTGGTCTATAAGCTTGTGTGGGCAAGTTTATAAATTAAGGTTAATTTTCTTTACATATAAATATAGTGCTGTTAATAACCGACACCCCAACGTATAAATTGGTATGAGACTCTTTATACGATGGGAGCCTTGCAAAAGACCCCTTGCTTATATGTACCCATATAAGTTAAGGTCACTTTACTTTACTTGTTTACATATATGATTAGTTACTATATAAATTGCTAGATTTAAGTCCACCGTCACCTGCATTTGATATACTCTCCACTTTCAAGTCCTCCCTTTCTTCCTCTCCGCTCGGTGCCTAGGAGCCACGGGGGAAGGGGTGGGGGATGATAGGACTTAGTCTTTTAGACTAACGGTTTTCGAACCACATCATTTAGGGGATCGCGGAGCCCAGACTGGAGGAGCAGCCCCAGAGGTTGACACGCTTGGAGATAGGGCAGTCTAGCACAGGAGTTCAGACAGCTGGGACCGTGAGGCCCTTACTCTAGTAGTTTTTATTTTATTTCCTCATGAGAGATCTTGTAGTGAGGAATTGATGTATCGGGCATAAGCCCTTATTTACAGTGCTTGGTTTTGTGGACTCTCCCATCGTGGAGATATTTTTACTTGATGTGATATTTCTGTGGACTTTTACTTAGAGTTGTGCTGCGCATGATGTTACTCTAATTTTGTTACTATGCTGCGATCGAATTGGCCGGCAGAAACGGCGTTTTGTGGTGATGTCGCTTCAAGGCGTGAAGGGTCACCGCAAAGCGGCGGTTCTGGGCATAAGACCCCGGTGGCGAGAAAGAAAAAAAAATGGGGTCTTACAAGTGGTATCAGAGCAAACCTCGATCGACAAGTAACAGTCCACAACCCCTGGTCCACCCCCGCGCGAGCTTAGTTTGCGGACAAACTAGCAGCGGAAGCAGTGGTGAGACCCTAAGGAGGAATCACTTGTAAAATAGTCCACTTTGCATATAATTGAGCTGATTACCCACTAATATAGTTTGTTTCGCAGCCTCCAGCTCAGCCCACACCACAAGGCGGGGCCCAGCGGACTCCGGACGTTGCACCACCTCCCCCGGTCCCTACTCCTTTCCTACAGTCGGAGGTGGGACAGACGTTGACAGCCATTTTGGATGCTTTCAGGGCTCAACAGGTTCTGGCTCCGCAGCCAAACCCGAGTGTCAACTGGCTGAGTATCTTTCGAGGACTCGCTCCCCCATCCTACTGTGGGACTGAGTCTGCCGTCCGGACAGAGGAGTGGCTAGATATCATGTACGAGATGTTGACTGGAATCAAGTGCCCGTGGGAGGAAAGGGTGCCCTTGGTCGTGTCTTGCTTGGAATCTCATGCTAAGAGGTGGTGGAAGACTTCCCTAGATACGATTTTTGCTGACAGGACGGCTGCGGAGATAGCTTGGGAGGAATTCAAGGGCGCTCTATTGGAGCACTTTGTTCCGCAATCAGCCAGAGATGAGCTGGAGGACAGGTTTTTGCAGTTGAGGCAAGGGAGCAAGACGGTGGTGGAGTACCACCGAGAGTTTGATCATTTAGCCCGGTTTGCAGACTCATATCAGTTGGACGAAGCTGGGTATACGAAGAGGTTCTACAAGGGCCTGCGGGAGGAGCTGAGGGAGTCCTTACTATTTGTATCTGACGGGCCCATCTCCCGGATTTTGGAGATGGCAAAAAGAATCGAGGCGGATTGGCTTACTACTCGGGGCCGGAAGCGGCCAAATGAAGACCAGAGCCGGGGAGCCCGAAATGATCAGCGGCGGGGCCGCATCACAGATGGAAGAAGGGTAGAAGACCAGCCTCATCAGGAGGCGAGACAGGAGATAGGAAGACCAGTGTTGATGGCTCCACCACCAGTTCAGAGGCGGGACGAACAGAGACCCGGGGGAATGGCGTATCAACCGCCAGTGTGCTTCGATTGTCACCAGGTGGGGCACATTAGGAGGAACTGTCCCATGGGGAGGGCACCCCCACCAGCACCACAGGCTGCCCCACCAGCGCCATACTTCGGAGGCCGGGGTCGTGGCCGAGGACGTGGATACCCAGGTGGCGATCGTAGACCGGAAAGGGAGCAGGCGTATGCCTTGGATCTGGCACAGCCTCGAAACCCGGAGCAAGTCATAACAGGTATGACAAGAGTTTTTTTTTTAAAAATCATTTAAATAAAAAAAAAAATTCCATTATCTCTGCTGTAATTTCTAGAACTTTTCAAAAAAAAAATGATTAAATAGGAAGAAACTAGTTACAGAATCCTAAGACGTTTAACCGATCCAGGTATAGTCTTCGTCAGCGGCAAACCCGCCTACACATTGTTCGACACGGGTGCTTCGCACTCGTTCGTATCAGAGGCTTTCGTGGAAGGGCTAGAAGGCGTAGAACGGTTCACAGGCCTGACGAGGAGGGTGCGCTTACCTGATGGATCGGAACTATTCACCTCTGCCCACTGCAACATGGAGGCGGAGATTGGCGGGAAGCCATTCGAAGTGGCGGCAACGATTCTTAGAATGCCAATCTTCGAGTTGATCCTGGGCATGACATGGTTGCACTGGAACCATGCCCAGATTGATTGCCAAGCGAAGAAGATCACAGTGAGGCATGGAGACTCGTTTATTGTCATCGAAGGTATAAGATCCACCTCTTGTGTGCTTTTATCTTCAGTACAGGCCGTTAAGGCCCACCTACAGGGGGAGGAGGTTTACCAGATTCTGTTTGAGATAGAGGAGGCCAAGGGGGCCATGACAGACATCCCAGTGGTGCGGGACTTCGTCGACGTCTTCCCAGAGAAATTGCCAGGACTACCTCCGTGTCGAGAGCAGGATTTTCAGATAGAGTTAGTGCCCGGAGCCAGGCCGGCGTCTAGGGCCCCTTACCGGATGGCCCCGAGGGAGTTGGCGGAGTTCCGGAGTCAGCTGCAGGAACTTGTAGAGGCAGGGTTCGTCCGGCCAAGTTCTTCACCGTGGGGAGCCCCGGTTCTGTTTGTCAAGAAGAAGGACGGAAGTCTCCGCCTATGCATAGACTATCGAGCGCTGAATAGACTCACGGTTCGGAATACCTACCCACTCCCACGAATCGATGAGTTGTTCGATCAGCTGGAGGGAGCACATTTCTTCTCGAAACTTGACTTAAGGTCAGGCTATTATCAGCTGCGGATCCGAGAAGAGGACATTCCGAAGACCGCTTTCAGTAGCCGATACGGACTGTTCGAGTTCACAGTGATGCCGTTCGGGCTCACGAATGCACCATCAGCATTTACGAGCCTTATGAACAGGGTGTTCAAGGAATATTTGGACGTATTCCTCATCATCTTTATTGACGACATCCTTGTCTACTCAAAGACGGAAGGGGAGCACGCACGACACCTAACCTTGACATTGGAGAGGTTACGGGAGCATCAGCTGTACGCAAAATTCAGCAAATGCCAGTTTTGGCTAAAGGAGGTGGCCTTCTTGGGCCATATCGTCAGTGGGGCTGGGTTGGCGGTAGACCCGGCCAAGATTCGGGCCGTTCAGGATTGGCCACCATTGAAGACGGCGACAGATGTACGGAGCTTCTTGGGACTTGCCGGGTACTACCGGAAGTTTGTAGAGGGATTCTCCCGGATCGCGCTCCCTCTTACGACTCTGACGAAGAAGGAATCCCCTTTTGTTTGGACACCACAGTGCGAGGCAGCCTTCGTGGAGCTGAAGAGTCGGCTCACTTCGGCTCCCATCCTCGCTATTCCGTCAGGAAGGGAGGGATTCCAGGTGTATACCGACGCCTCCTACCAAGGGATGGGTGCCGTTCTGATGCAGAACGGGCATGTGATAGCTTATGCCTCTCGACAGTTGAAGATCCACGAGAAAAATTACCCGGTCCACGATCTGGAGATGGGCGCAGTAATCTTCGCCTTGAAGATTTGGCGGCACTATCTGTACGGGGTTCATTGCGACATCTTCTCCGACCACCAGAACCTGAGATACGTGGACACGCAAAAGGACCTCAACATCAGACAAAGGCGTTGGGTGGTGTTCCTGACAGATTATGAGTATACTATGCACTACCACCCCGGGAAGGCGAACGTGGTGGCAGATGCGTTGAGCCGAAGAGGAAATGCTTCAGGGAAGGGACCTCAGCTTATGTCTATGGAGCTGGTCCGGTCTTTCAGGGACATGCAGATATCCCTAGTATCCGAGGACGATCCAGAATTATACATGGAGTATCTGGCGTCGATGATCGCTATTGATGATATCCGGGACCGCATCAGGGAAGGGCAGAAGACAGACCCACGGACGGAACCGATATTTCGAACCTTGGAGGAGGGTTCGACAGGGGATTATACTCTGAAGGATGGGCTATTGTACTTCAGAGGAAGGATTTATATACCCGCAGGAGGTCAGATCCGGGAGGATATCATGGCGGAAGCACATTGCAGTAGGTATTCGATACACCCGGGAATCACCAAGATGATGGCCGATCTGAAGAGGATGATGTTCTGGCCAGGAATGAAGAGGGATATTACGCACTTCGTGACCCATTGCGAAGCCTGCCAGTTGGTGAAGGCGGAATGCAGAAACCCCGCGGGATTGTTGCAACCTCTTCCAGTGCCAGAATGGAAGCTTGAGGATATTGCGATGGATTTTATTCATGGTCTCCCCCGATCACGAGCGGGAAATGATTCGATATGGGTCATCGTAGATCGATTGACGAAGGTGGCTAGATTTATACCAGTCAGGAAGGACGATTCAGTGGGGGTTCTGGTTCGGAAGTTTGTGGAGCAGTACATCCGCTATCATGGAGTACCCAGGACGATCGTGTCAGATCGGGACGGTCAGTTTACATCCAGGGAATGGCGGTCGGTTCAGGCATACTTGGGCACTCGACTGACTTTTAGCACCGCCTTCCACCCTCAGACGGATGGGCAGACAGAGCGCACAAACCGGACACTGGAAGACCTGCTACGTCTATGCATCCTAGACCGAGGAGAGCCTTGGGAAAAGATGTTACCGATGGTGGAATTCTCGTACAACAACAGTCATCAGGCCAGCATAGGCATGGCCCCCTACGAGGCTCTATATGGACGGAAATGTAGAACCCCACTCTCTTGGGTTCAGGACGAGGACCCGAAGGCTTTGGGATCGGATTTTGTTGAAGACACCGAGGCTCAGGTGAGGTTGATCAGGGACAGGATGTTAGAGGCACAGAGCAGGTAGGCCAAGTATTATGACGCCCGCCATCGTCAGGTGGAATTTCAGGTCGGGGACCGAGTGTTTTTGAAGATCCGGCCTATGCATGGAGTTTCTCGGATGCGTGGCCGAAGGAAGAAGCTCAGCCCCAGGTACATGGGCCCTTACAGGATCCTGGAGCGGGTAGGGGTCCTGGCTTACAGGCTGGAGTTGCCACCAGAGCTGGCAGCTCTGCATGATGTTTTCCACATATCCTCGCTGAGAAGGGCTCTACTACGCCCGGAGCAGCGGATTACGACCACCGAAGGGCCGGTAGCTTCGGACCGATCTGTTCACTTGGAGCCGGTGCGGATCGATGATAAAGGGGTACAGATCCTGCGACGCAAAAAGATTCCCTTAGTCAAGGTTCTGTGGAGGAACCATGGCCAAGAGGAGCATACTTGGGAGCCGCAGGATCTGATGCAACAGAAATATCCAGAGCTATTCAGTCAGGTATACCTCTCAGACCCCTCAAGATGTTAATTTATTCTCCTGCTTTAATTTACTAAGGGCTGCTCTAGGCAGATAGAGGCTTATCTTTTGTTTATTGGGGGCTTATCCTTGTTTATTGGGATCTTGGTCTGCCGACTGGGCGAAATGGACATAGATCTAGGTTTCCCTTTAAACCAATTTTAGCAAACAAGCCGCCATGCTGGGATGTTACAAGGTTCTTTTCTTCGGTAGTAAGTCCCGTAGACTCAACTTTGATTTCGGGGACGAAATCTTTGTTTTGTTTATTGGGATTTGTAACATCCCATTTCCAACTAGACCCCTAAGAATGGTTTTGGCCATGACTAGGTCATGACAAACCCTAGGAAGCCAGTAATGGGTCAAGAGATAGGGGACAGGAAGGTGGGGGATCACCATGGTCTGCAAATAGTGGAACTCTGAACCATGGTGTAGGATGACCATGGGCTACACCTTGACCCCAAAACCCAACCACAACACCCCTAATGCCTTGGGAGGCCCATTAGAGCCATAAGGACCCTTTGGGGTCAAACAAAGAGGCTCAATTGACCAAGGTCAACCCTAGCCCTAAATGGGTCAAACTAGCCTACATAGGGCCAATTGACCTACTCCTAACCTAGAGGACCCCACCTATGCCCTCCTAACCCTAAAGTGAGGTCAATGGGTCTCTAAGGACACATTGGGGTCAGCCCTAGAGGCCAGGTTGACCCAAGTCAACTCAAGCTCCTAATCTGGTCAAAGTACCCTTACCAAGGGTATGTGACCTCCAAAGTGCAGGGTAACCCTACATAACCCTTCCTAGACCTTAGGGGAGGCCAATGGGTCACCAAGGACCCAATAGGGTCAACCCAAATGGTTTTGTTGACCCAAGTCAACTCTGGCCCTAAAATGATCAAAGTGCCCTTACCAAGGGGCATGTGACCCCCAAGATGCCCAACCAACCTTACCCAAGTCTTCCTAGACCTTAAGGGAGTCCAATAGGTCACCAAGGACCCATTGGGGTCAACTCAAATGGTCATGTTGACCAAGGTCAACTCTATGCTAGAGTTAGGTCAAATTAGCCTAAATGAGTCAACCCAAGCTCAACCCCTTTTCCTTTTGAGTTAACCACAACATAATGAAATATTATGGGTGGAAAGGGCTGCCAATAGGCTGGGGAGTCAGCATGGTCAGTTTTGGTGACTAGGAAAGAGAGAGAAAGCTTCATCCCACACTAATGGAGGAGAGAGAAAAAGGGGAAGAGAGTTGAAGGAGGAGATTGGCCAAGGAAAGGCCAATGGTCCCCATTGATGGCAGCATTCATCTCCTCCAGTGAAGGGGAGGAGTTTCCAGCCGTTTTCCTGGCTGTCAAGGGGCGGTTACAGCCTCCACCATCATGGCCGAGACAAGCCTTTAATGGCCATGATGGCCATGGCAGTTTCTCCCATTCTTCTCCCCCTCTGATGATTTAAACACCACCAGTGAGCTTGGGGGAGGATTTCCCAATCCTTAACTGAAGAAATCCGGCGAGTTTACTGGGAGGTTGCAGAAATCCGATCGGCGGCGCCACCACCATGTCAACCCGCAGATCCGCTCGTCTCCAGGCCGCCAACAAGGTCCTCCTCCTCCTCTTTTCTCATGGGTAGATCTTAGGTTCCATTAGGGCTGAGGTTCGGGCTCAATTGAGCCCGATCCAATTCAGAAAATTCATGGCTTTCGGCCGAGAAAATTCTTGGTTGGATCGCCGGAATCCGCCCCTCCGGCGGCTGTACCGCCGTCTGGCGATAGCCACCACCTCAACGGAGGTGATGGTGGCGGTGGCCGGCCGGGGAAGGGACTGGGTGGCCGGCGGCAGACGTTTGAAGTCGGCGCAGGAAGGAGCAATCCTGGCCGTTGGCTCATCGGGGACGATGACCAGATGCCGTCGATCTGCGCCAAGATTCGTGCGGCATCAGATTAGATACTATAGGAATTAAATAAGAAACATTTCATTTCTGTCACACTGATTGTATTTAATGTATTTAATTTTTAAAAATACTTAGGGACCCTGAATGGAAATCTGCCCAACATGAAAATTGTAGCTTAGGGTGTCTAGTTTGTAGCAAAAATTGTTTGGACCCTTTTTGGCCACTGGTTAGACCAGGGTACCCTTTTTGGTAGGACCTATACCTAGACCTAAACAGAAATTAATTTTGGTGCCCACACTTCATTCCTTGTCCAAACAAGTTGAAATTTGGGCAGTGAGAAGGTCTTAGGCATATCTAGAACCTGTCCAAAATTTAGAATTTTTGGAGAACATTTTTCTATAGTTTTTAGAAAAATTTAATAAATCATGATTAATTTAATTATGTGACCTAATTAATTTAAAACTCCCCCAAATTTTGGTGGGTGGCCTTAGATGTCATGATAGGTATAGGGTTAAAACTTTAGCTCATTTGGAGATGTTTAGGATAGGTAATTTACCCACCCTATATATGACCCTATAAGGGTATTTTGGTCAAAAACCACTATTTGATGGTTGAGTGGCCAAATTCCCTCATCAGAGGCTGAAATTTTGGCCACTGATATACTTTGACTTGTTACACTCACTTATGAAGTTTGGAGTGGTTTGGACTAGGGTAGCCCTAGAATTTTAGGGTAGGCCCTTTAGGGTAAATTTCTAGGGTTTGAGGAATTTGGGGTCAAAAGACCTTGGATGGGCTTGAAACTTGGGACAGATGTCCATAGGTTACTATGGTCCTGTGGTTAAAATTTTAGGGATTTGGAAGAATTTAAACCCCTTAAATCTATAACCCTAGTTTAGGGCACTAGCTTTGAAATCATAAGTTCTAATACCAAAACCTTCTGAAAAGGGCTGAGTTTTTGAATGGGTAGTTGTTTAGGGTATTTACATCTCTGAAAATTTTATAATAAATTTTGGATGAATAGGTTTGGTACTTTATTCACAAAGTCATGTTTTACAATTTCCACTTAGGAATTTTTGGAGATAAATATACTTGATTAAATCTGATGAAACTTAGCAAAGGGGCTTGTAATAATGGTACCCATCTCTGTAAATCCTTATGAAATTTGTGAAGAATTATATTTAGTAGTTGCTTCTTTAATTATTTAATTCTATGGAACTTTGGTAAATTTAATAATGACATTTAGATGGTCTGAAAAATTTTAATTTCTTCATCATGATGTTTCTAGTTCCTTATGAAGCCCTAGTAATTTTTACATAATTATTGGAGACATATTTGTGGCACTTCCTTCATTATATTTGATCTTGGGAATTATTTTCAATAAATCTTTTAGAGGTCAAGAACTATATGGAAAATTATGAACATTGGCAACCAATAATATTTCTCTGTTATTTAGTGGATAAAAATTTTAGGAGGCCATTACCTTAGCAAATCATATGGTTCATGTTCAAATTGACTGTGGCCTAGCTGTTGAGGAAAATTCAATAAATAGTAGATTAATTAGGAAAAATATAATTTTCTGAAATTAGACTATATTTATCATAATAGACCTCTGGTAAAATTTGTAGAGTTATTGGAGGAGAATTTAGAGTATCACCTATTGAGTACATCATGTAGCTTAAGTGGTCTGCATATAGCAAAACTGCAGGATTTCATTTGGATGTGAATTAGGGCACGTATGATGGGTCTTGATGGTTTGCTGCAAGAACAAGTGGAATGGGCTGCATCTTTGGAAGATGAGTGAGTAGGGAGTGGTTTGTCTAGGGTTTAAAGGCGTTCGGGTCCGACGAAAGATCGTCCTACCCAAGGAGAGTTGGAGTCAAATCACCCTAGGATTAGCATATCGAAACATGAGAAAATAATGGGTAAGGGAATCAACCAATAATAAAATAAGTACCTTGTGAAAGGGAACGCTGGGCGTAATCCCAACACAGTTCCTAGTGCCCCTTGAGAGCCCTTCACAGGGAATACTGGGGGCAGTCCTGGGTTAACGTAAATTGTTTAACAAGCTGAAAAGAGTAACTTAGTAATTAGGGTTGCACATTTCACAGACACTGATGGCACGGGATGTTGGTCCGGGGAGCTTCGGCTCGATTGTTTGTGACGGACGTGTTGGTCCGGGGAGATTCGGCTCGGGTTTTGATTACGCTAAACTTGCATGTGCATAAAAGGAATGATATTAAGGTGGTGGGTCTCCGGTATTGGAGGATCTTAGCACAGACACCAATCCGTTGACTCGGCAAGTGTTGTGATAGCACTTCGCCAACAGAAGTCCGGTGCGCCAGCCGGCAAGAGTACGCAGGAGTCCGCTTGTGCACCAGCGTTGAGGCGTACGATAGGTCTGACCAGTAGTGCTATACTGGTTTAGAGGTGGGCGAGGCCCAACCCACCGCTTCCGTCTGCCACTACGGAGGTATCCTGGGAGGTGAGGCTCCAGAAAGGGGGAACTAAAGGTCTGTGTGCACAGAGTCGGGTGTGTGTGTTGCACTTGCTTGATCCATCATACCCACTTGCATGTCATAGCATAAGCGATTCATTTAACCTTCGACACCTAAAATATAAGTGGTATGGGACACTTATACATTAGGCCCTGCAAAACGACCCCTTGGTCTATAAGCTTGTGTGGGCAAGTTTATAAATTAAGGTTAATTTTCTTTACATATAAATATAGTGCTGTTAATAACCGACACCCCAACGTATAAATTGGTATGGGACTCTTTATACGATGGGAGCCTTGCAAAAGACCCCTTGCTTATATGTACCCATATAAGTTAAGGTCACTTTACTTTACTTGTTTACATATATGATTAGTTACTATATAAATTGCTAGATTTAAGTCCACCGTCACCTGCATTTGATATACTCTCCACTTTCAAGTCCTCCCTTTCTTCCTCTCCGCTCGGTGCCTAGGAGCCACGGGGGAAGGGGTGGGGGATGATAGGACTTAGTCTTTTAGACTAACGGTTTTCGAACCACATCATTTAGGGGATCGCGGAGCCCAGACTGGAGGAGCAGCCCCAGAGGTTGACACGCTTGGAGATAGGGCAGTCTAGCACAGGAGTTCAGACAGCTGGGACCGTGAGGCCCTTACTCTAGTAGTTTTTATTTTATTTCCTCATGAGAGATCTTGTAGTGAGGAATTGATGTATCGGGCATAAGCCCTTATTTACAGTGCTTGGTTTTGTGGACTCTCCCATCGTGGAGATATTTTTACTTGATGTGATATTTCTGTGGACTTTTACTTAGAGTTGTGCTGCGCATGATGTTACTCTAATTTTGTTACTATGCTGCGATCGAATTGGCCGGCAGAAACGGCGTTTTGTGGTGATGTCGCTTCAAGGCGTGAAGGGTCACCGCAAAGCGGCGGTTCTGGGCATAAGACCCCGGTGGCGAGAAAGAAAAAAAATGGGGTCTTACATGGATAATCCATTGTGAGTCTGTCTAACTTGGAGACCTAAGAAGAGCTTAAGTTCACCGAAACTGCCCATCTCAAACTTCCCTTGCATAAGTTTGGCAAATTTTTTGCAAAGGTTTTCATCAGTAGATCCAAAGATAATGTCATCAACATATATCTGGACTAAGATGATCTTGCCTTTGGATTCCCTGAGAAATATGGTCTTGTCTATTTTCCCCCTTGAGAATTTGTTCTCAATGAGGAAGCTAGACAGGATTTCATACCATGCTCTAGGAGCTTGTTTCAACCCATATAAAGCTTTCCTAAGTCTATAAACAAAATTAGAATGGTTAGGAATAACAAAACATAGAGGTTGTTCAACATAGACTTCTTCCTTCAAGTATCCATTCAGGAAAGCTGACTTGGCATCCATCTGATAGAATCTGAATCCTTGATATGCAGCATATGCATGGAATAATCTGATGGCTTCTAATATTGCTACAGGGGCAAAGGTTTGATCAAAGTCAATACCTTCTTCCTGTCTATACCCCTGATCTATCAATCTAGCTTTGATCTTGGTTATAATGCCATTTTCATCAATTTTATTCCTATTGATCCACTTGGTTCCTATGACATTATGTCCTTGTGGTCTGGGAACCAGCTTCCAGACCTTACACATCTTAAATTGGTTCAGTTCTTCTTGCATAGCTACAATCCAAAACTGATCCATGTTTGTCTCTTCAAACTTTTTGTGCTCTACTTGTGACAAGAAACTGGAGTACATTACTGTGTTGAGATAACTGCTCCTTGTCACTACATATTGACTTGCATCACCAATGATCTGGTAGCCTGGATGATGCTTCAAATGCCTGACTGCTGGAGGTAGTCTTCCTTCAGCATTCTGTGCTTCAAAGTCTCCATCTTGGTGTACATCATCCACTTCTTGTGTGCCTCGTGCTTCCTCTAGAATGCACACACTTGCATCTTTATCTTGAACTACAGGTTCAGCTTCCTTAACAGTCACCTTGTCCATGACCACTTTTGTACATGTACGACTAGAAAAGGAGCTTGACAGCTCATTATTAATTTATTTGATTCATCAAATGCTATATTAACTGACTCCTCTACAACTCGACTTGTTAAGTTGTAGATCCTATAGGCCTTACTATGATTGTTGTTCCCAACAAAGATCCCTTCATAGGACTTGGCAGCAAACTTAGTTATATAGGATTTCCCATTATTAAGCACATAACATTTGCTCCCAAAAATTCTGAGATATGCAAGGTTTGGTTTCCTTCCCTTCAATATCTCATAAGGAGTCCTTATATGGCTCTTGTTGATAGAAGCCCTATTGAGGACATGGCAAGAAGTTTTTACTACCTCAGCCCAGAAATATTCTGGGAGAGATGTGTTATTCAGTAATATCCTTGAAGCTTCTCTGAGTGTCCTATTCTTCCTCTCAACAATCTCATTTTGTTGGGGTGTTCTTGGAGAGGAAAACCCATGATGAATCCTGATGGCCCGACCAACACTTACGAAAAGCGAGCAGCCGAACTAGCAATCCGACTAGGCAAGTATACCTATCTAACTGTAGTAAGGGGACACAAGTGTCGTATTAAAATTCGGAAACAGTTGAGTAAGCTTACTCACACGAAATTTATTATTCTATCGACGGAATATCTAGGGTTTAAAGAAAGCTAAGCGTACTAAAGGAAGAGATATTTCATAAGGAAGAGAGCTACTTGCATAAAGAGATAAAAAGAGCTATTTGCATGAAGAGATAAAGAGAGCTAAAAGAGCGATTACACTAAAGCTTAGAAACGATGAGAAGAAAATGCACTCGATCAAGAATCACCTCGACAACAGTCGATTAGAAAAATAAGATAAATAAACCTAAGCTAATTAGGGTAAAGGTCCTTGACCGTGGAGGTTCCAAAAATATTGACACGCTTCTCTCGAAGGCCATGCCCAACTGAGTTTAGGAAGATCCGACCGACTTTCGCCTAAATTGGAGGCCTAAAACTCGCTTTACGCGGTGAACCCCACTATTGGATTTTACTCCAATCCGGGAGATTTGGACGTCTGCCTCTCTCGAGGGGTGTGAACAACTCCCTTTACTCTTGAGTGCTCACTTCAAACCATCAACCTCTCAGCTAGCCAGGAATGAAAGCAAAGGTGGAGAGTATATATCGATGATATACATCCAACCCGTGATAAATCAAGAGTAATTCAAGGCTAAAACCTAAAAAGAAAAGGTAAGGTTCAAAGCATCATAACCTAATCACTCGAACCTCGGATCATCATGATCGAGTACAAGGAGGATTAGTTAATCATGGTGAGGTGGAGGAGGGGGGATGAGTAGTAAAGCATAAAGACACAAAGTAGTAAAGAGAAGTAAACAAGAGCACTTATATTAAAATTAAAGCGAGCTTAAAACATGAAAATGAACGAGATTACAAGTGCATGGAATTGAAAATCCTATTCTGGCCCTATCATTAGCAACTAAAGCATAATAAAATCCTATTCTAGCCCTACAATAGTAACTAAAGCATAATAAAAGTTATTACAAAAGCTTAACTAAACTAGGATTAAGAAAAATACAAAGTAAGAGAGAGAGAAAGAGGGGAAAAACATAAAAAGGAACACTAAACAAAGGTGCAGAACCTCCCCCTCTCAGCCAAAAGATGATCCTGAACCCTTGGAGAAGGGCTCAATTTATAGAGATTTTTTTTGGGATGGGTCACGCCCCCTGACACGCCCTGGTCGGGCGTGTACCTGGGGCGTGACACAGTCGGTGCGACTTTTCGGGCTGAAATTAACTGCTGGAGTTGACGGGTGTGGTTGTTGAAGTACACGCCCATATGTCACGCCCGGGTCGGGCGTATACCTAGGGCGTGACACATTTGGTGCGACGGTGGAGCGGTAAAAAGAGCGCGTTGCGGCGATTCCTCGGAACTTGGGGACACACCTCTTGCACACGCCCATATGTCACGCCCGGGTCGGGCGTGTACCGGAGGCGTGACACATTCGGTGCGACGGTGGAGCGGGAAAAAGAGCGCGTCGTGGCGATTCCTCGGAACTTGGGGACACGCCTCTTGCACACGCCCGTGTCGGATGTGACACGGGCGTGACAGAGGGAGTGTACACTAAGTTTCCACAAAATGCACTTTCGGACTGGTTGCTTCATTCCTCTGGGTTACACGCCCTAGGTACACGCCCGGGTAGGGCGTGACCGTGGGGCGTGTCACAGCAAAATTCGGCTGAAAGCCGTGAAAACCTGCAAAAAGCAGAAAAACGCATTGGCGACAAAAATATATACAAAAGGGAATCAAAATAAGCACTTTACAAGACATGATTTGTGCTATAAAACCCTGAACATACCCTAATAAAAATGACTGCAAACCGTACTATCAAATTCCCCCAAGCTTAAGTTTTGCTTGTCCCCAAGCAAAGATATAAAAACTAGCTGATCATAAAAAGTGACTAATTCAAAAAGTTTTAATCATGCTTACACAAGTACTATGCGAAATTCCAGGTAGGGAGAATGTAAAACGTAAATCTAAAACAATTATTTTGGTATGGTTTAACTTTTATAAACTTTACTTAACGAAAATAAATCATCCAGAATTTTGACGAAATTCTTTAAATAGATTAAGCAAGGCAACGAAAATGAAAAGAACGCATTGAGTTGTTATTAGATCCAAGCAACGCATTATAATATATCAATTAAATAACACAAATCTAAGTTTAAATCCAAAACTAAAATTGATTTACTTTTCTTATTTTCTTAGTTGTTAAATATGATTTAAAAATGCGTGAATCAAAAGGACTTAATAGGACCAGAACGTTTGGTTTAGGATCATGAATAGGAGTGAAATTCAAATATAAACATGGAGGCTTAAAATCACACTAAACCAAAACAGAGTTTCACAAATTTTCATCTTAAACAAAAAAAATATATATATTTTTCTTTCTTTCTTTTTCTTCTTTATTATTATTTATTTTTTTATTCATTTTTTTCTTTTCTTTTTACAAAACAAAGGCCATAAATATTTTTATTTTTTTCATTTTGAATTGGCCAAATAAAATTAAACATTTCTTTTGAGTACACTTTTTTCAACAATTTCTCCAAAGATAACACAAAATTTCCTATCATGAATATGAAAATATTTGAATAAAACTCAAAAAAAAACGTTAGTGTGATTAGATAGGTTGGAATTTTGGCTTTGGTGAAAATGAAATGCTATGTGGAGTTATCAAATGAAATTGGGAAAAAAGGCTCAAAAGCGGCTAACTAGTGGTAAAAGATTTTAGGTTAGCAGGAAAGCTCAAACGTAAACAAAAACACCCTAAATCATTTTCACGCTTTTTAAATTTATTTAAAACATAGATTTGAAAAATTTCAAAAAACAAGTCCTAGATAATAAAAGAAGATTGATGAAATTATCTTGAAAATAGAAATAATAGGTGACTTGGATTGTTCATATCTACTACGCTATTCAAAAGTTGACCTTACAAAAATTATCTAAAAACGAAAAGGAAAATAGTGGATGATGAATTTTAGAGAAAGTAAAGAAAATAAAGAACAAAAAACCATAACAGAAATGCGCATTTTAGAAAAATATTTCACCTTAACATGCTACTGTGAATTAGAAACACATCATGACCAACATTTTACTTGTGAAATATAATTAAAAAAAACGATTTGAAAAATTATAATTAACTACGTTGTTTATAAAGAATTTTGAGAAAAACAAAACACAAACATGGGGTACTATTGAAATACCAAAATGCATATAGATACATATATATTTGATATTTTGAAATATTATATATATATATATATATATATATATATATATATATATATATATATATATATATGATTTTGAAGAATATTCACAAAAAGTAAAAGATATTTACAAAAAGTAAAAAGAAGGAGGAAGTCCTCCCCCAAGCTTAAAATCTACATTGTCCTCAATGGAGAAGGAGGTTAGAGATCGAGAGAAAATTAAAGTACAGAAATGAAAGGCAGAATTGAAAAACAGGTACTTCCCTGATTTTATTTTGCAGCGAAAGCTGAGTGATGCCGCTCCCCCATGCTTGTGCTTTGGATCTTCATGAAACGTCTTCTGTTGGACTTTGTCATGGAATCAGAACCGTTGGAGCAGGCGATCGAAGAAGTTTCAGCTTGTCGGAGCCGTCCGGGCCAAAAATTGTGAAGTAAAGAAAACATAAAAAGATAACTTGGGTTGCCTCCCAAGAGCGCCCTTTGTTTAAAGCGACGTTTGAGCTCGACACATCAAAATAATATTGTCCAAAATATTGTTTAAAAATAAAGTTCAAAGTTTTTAAGAAAAATAAAGTTCAAATTAATCAAATGTTAGATCAGGAAAGATAGAGTTAACAGAGTTAGGATTGACATCATCACAGAAATACAGTTTAAGACGCTGAACATTCACTTTGAAATTACCCTTATCAGGGTGGGAAATTAAAACAGTACCATAAGAAAAGACTTCTAAAACAGTAAAAGGCCCAGACCAACGTGATTTTAATTTACCCGGAAATAAACGTAAACGAGAATTATAAAGAAGAACTTGGTCGCCCGACTTAAAGGTTTTTGGGTGCCTAAGATGTTTATCGTGCAAACACTTCGTCCGCTCTTTATAAAGTCTGTTATTTTCATGTGTAAGAGCGCCACTCGTCGAGTTCGTTAAGTTGAAATTTTCTAAAATCGCCGACAGAGTGGGGATCGAAGTTTAAAAATCTTAAGGCCCAAAAAGCGCGGTGTTCTAACTCTACGGGTAAATGGCACAATTTTCCATAAACCAACCGATATGGCGTACATCCGAGGGCGGTTTTGTACGCTGTTCGGTAGTCCTATAGAGCATCGTCTAATTTGGCTTACCAGTCTTTTATAGATGTGGAAACAGTCTTTTCTAAAATTCTTTTTATTTCTCTATTCACTACTTCGACTTGTCCGTTAGTTTGGGGGTGGTAGGCAGTGGAAAGCTTATGTGTAACGCCATATTTAGAAAGGATTTTAGAAAACGACACGTTATAGAAATGGGAACCCCGATCACTAACGATGGTGCGCAGCGTACCGAATCAAGAAAATAATTTTTTAAAAAACGTAACTATGACTGGGGCGTCATTCATAGGAAGAGCTTGGGTGTCGGCCCATCGCGAAACATAATCAACTACAACTAAAATATACTTATTTCCGAAGCTAGAAGGAAGAGGGCCAACAAAATCAATTCCCCTGAGGTCGAAAACTTCGCACTCTAGGAAATAATTCTGCGTCATTTCATTTTTATTAGATATATTACCCGACCGTTGGCAACTATCACACCTACTCACTAAGGCTTGCGTGTATTTAAACAGTCTAGGCCAGTAAAAACCCGCGCTTATCACTTTATAAGCGGTGCAAGCATCTTGATAGTGCCCACCTGTCGGTCTTTCATGCAAATGTTTAATAATGTCTAAATCTTCATCAAAAGAAACACACCTCCGGATCACTTGGTCTGCACAGGCTTTAAAAAGATGTGGGTCCTCCCAAAAGTAGTTCTTCAACTCAGAAAAGAATTTCTTCTTTTGCTGAGACGAGAACTCCTTTGGGAGCACCCGAGCCACTAGATAGTTGGTGATGTGTGCAAACTAAGGAGAAGTAGATGTGTTAATTGAAAATAGCTTCTCATCGGGAAAATAATCGTTAAAACAATTTTCATCTAATTTTTCTATAAAAGGATTATCTAGGCGCGAAAGGTGGTCAGCGACCAAGTTCTCGGCTCCTCACTTATCACGGATCTCTAAGTCAAACTCCTGGATGAGTAAGACCCAACGAATCAAGCGAGGCTTGGCATCCGTTTTAGAAAGAAGATATTTGAGGGCCGAGTGGTCCGTAAAAACAATAATTTTCGAAAGAGTAATATAAGGGAGGAATTTTTCAAAAGCGAATACTACAGCTAAGAGCTCCTTCTCAGTTGTGGTGTAATTTTCCTGTGCAGATGTGAGTGTTTTACTCACGTAATAAATGGGGTGGAAGTTTTTAGATATACGTTGACCTAATACGGCTCCCACCGCATAACTACTCGCATCACACATTATCTCAAATGGAAGATCACACACCGGAGCTATCATGATTTGGGTATCAATTAATTTTTCTTTTATTAAATTAAAGGCAGCTAGGCAGAGGTCATCAAAGATGAATGTGGCGTCTTTTTCTAAGAGATGGGTAAGGGGCTTGGTAATCTTGGAAAAGTCCTTTATGAAGCAGCGGTAGAAACCCTGCGTGACCAAGAAACTTCTTATAGCCTTTATGTTCGTAGGCGGCGGAAGTTTCTCGATAACTTCTATCTTAGCAACGTCTACTCCAATACCTCTTGCAGAAATCTTATGGCCCAAAGCTAACCCTTCCCTCATCATAAAATGGCATTTTTCCTAATTTAGGGCTAGGTTAGTCTCTTCGCATCGTTCTAAGACTTTCTCGAGGTTTTCTATACAACTATCGAAGGAATTCCCGAACATGGAGAAATCATCCATGAAAACTTCCATAATGCTTTCCACGTACTTGTCAAAGATAGCGAGCATACATCATTGGAATGTAGCTGGCGCATTGCACAATCCAAACAGCATTCTTCTGTAGGCGAAGGTGCCGAAGGGACAAGTAAACGTAGTTTTCTCCTAGTCCTCGGGGGAGATGGGGAATTGAAAATACCCCGAGAGGCCATCGAGAAAACAATAAAAGCTATGTCCGAAAAGTCATTCTAAAATCTGTTCGATGAACGGCAAGGTAAAATGATCCTTGTGGGTGGCGTCATTTAACTTACGGTAATCTATACACATTTGCCAACCGGTCACCGTCCGAGTCGGGATTAATTCATTATTCTCATTACTTACTATCGTTATCCATCCCTTCTTTGGTACTACCTGGACTGGGCTAACCCACTTACTGTCTGAGATAGGATAGATAATTCCTATGTCTAACAATTTCATAACCTCGCCCTTAACTACTTATTTCATGTTTGGGTTTATACGGCGCTGAGGTTGTATAGAGTTACATGAATTATCTTCCATTAAGATTTTATGAGTGCAGAAAGATGGGCTTATGCCCTTGATATCAGATATCTTCCAAGCAATAGCTCGGCGATGCTTTAGTAAAATTGAAAGAAGTTTATCATTTTGTGCATCCGTGAGGTAGGCCGAAACTATGACAGGTTGCTTGGAGTACTTTTCTAAGAAAGCGTATCTAAGGTGCTCAGGTAGTTCTTTCAGTTCCAGGGTAGGAGGGTCATCATACGAGGTTTTAGAAATCCATTCTTTTTCTAAAATTATGTCCTCGTAGACTTTTTTATATGTAAAATTAAAAGGGGTTAGGCTAGCGGCCATGGCAGCTTCTTGCAGCGATTTAGTTGGAAGAGTAGAAGAGGAACAAAAATCAAAAAATTCTTTTTCAAAATCAGAAAGGCAGGTGGAGGATTCTTCACTTAGGTGTAGAGATTCAGTTGGAGGAGTAGGAGAGGAACAAAAATCAGAAAATTCTTTTTCAAAATCAGAGGTGTGAGAGGAGGATTCTTCACTTACGGTATCTATGAAAAAGCAGGAGTCATCATTGGCTAGTGTGTTCTTCATCGAGGGGGTGATAGAGAAAGTTACTTCATCACCGCCTACTCGAAGGAAGAGCTTACCATTGCTTACGTCAATGATAGCTCGGGAGGTGGCAAGGAAGGGTCGGCCAAGGATCAGGGGAACCTCGACGTCTTCTTCGATGTCCAAAATGACAAAGTCCACCGGGAAGATGAACTTGTCGACTTTGACTAGGACGTCCTCCACTATACCTAACGGGTATTTGACTGATCTGTCGGCGAGGTGGATACTCATGCGTGTGGGGTTGAGACTACCAATTCATAACTTTTTAAACAATGAGAGGGGCATAAGATTTATACTCGCACCTAGATCGGCCAAAGCGTGCTTGATAAAGAGAGCACCAAAGACACACGGGATAGAGAAACTATCCGGGTCACTGATTTTCTTCGGTAATACATTTGTCAAAACCGCAGAGCACTCGACATTTAACGTGACATGCGAAAGGTTCTCTAACTTCTTCTTGTTGGTCAGGAGGTCCTTAAGGTACTTAGCGTACTTCGACATCTGAGATATGGCTTCGTGGAAAGGCAGATTTATGTGGATTTGTTTAAACATCTCTAAAAAATGGGTGTATTGATCATCCTGACGTTGTTTATTAAGTTCGGAAGGGTATGGAGGGGATGAATTATTTTTAATGGTGGGTGGTGGAGTGAGTTCTTTTTCCAAAACAGGGGTAAAAACTTGCTTCGGCAGAGGGTGGAATTTTTAAAACGAGAGCGGAGCTTTGATTTTTTAAAGCGGGAGCGGAGCTGTCCTCGGGCTCTTCACTTTCCATACTAGGAACTTTCTTCCCACTCCGAAGAGTTATAGCTTTCGCTTGATCTCTCGGGTAGGGCTCGATATTGGAAGGAAGAGACCCTACGGGTCGCTCAGAAATTATTTTAGCGAGCTGTCCTACCTGATTTTCTAAATTTTTAACGCTTCTAGTTAAGGTTCTAATCGTAGTGTCATTAGCATGCATGTATTTTGAAAATATTTCCTCCAAAATTGGAGGTTTTGGAAAACTTTGAGGAGGTGGTGGTGGTGCAGAAAAATCAATTTGTGGTGGCGGACGCACAACATTCGATGGATTACTCCACGAAAAATTCGAATGATTTCTTAACGCAGGATTATAACTATTCGGAAAATTATTACCAGGATGATGAAAATTTGCAGCAGAAAAATTATTAAAAGCAGTTCTAGGCATATTATTTACAAAATCCAAATGTTCGGGGGGAGGAGTTCCAGATTCCCATACCTGAGGGGCGGAGGCAGCAGTGATCTTCGTAATTTTTTTGCTTAATATTTCAACTTGCAGCGCGAGCTGGGAGACGTTGTCCACTTCAAAGATACCTGCAGGATTGCTCGGGCGGGACCTAGGCACATTCCACTGGTATGTGTTCATGGCCATGTCCTCAAACAGCTCAAGAGTTGCTTATGGGGTCTTATGATTTAAAGTACCGCCAGAAGCTGCATCTATCATTTGCTTCGTGCTTTGATTTAGCCCGTTATAAAACGTCTGCACCTGCAACCATACAGGCAGAGCGTGATGTTGGCATCGTCTTAATAATTCTTTAAATCTTTCCCAGGTTTCGTAAAGGGTCTCGGAGTCTATTTGTCCAAAGGTAGAAATGTCATTCCTAAGTTTTGCAGTTTTAACAGGCGGAAAATACTTCGCCAAAAAATTTTTAGTTAATTGCATCCAAGTAGTTATGCTATTTTTAGGAAGGGTGTTCAGCCACTGCTTAGCCTTAGTTCTAAGAGAGAAAGGAAATAATCTTATCCTAATCGCATCATTTGTGACACCATTAATCTTAAACTTGTCACAAATCTCAAGAAAGCTTGCAATATGTACGTTCGGATCTTCATCTTGAAGTCCGTCAAATTGCACATATTGCTGCACCATTTGAATAATGCTAGGTTTCAGTTCGAAGTTGTTATTTGCTATCGCAGGGCGAACTATACTAGATTCAGTACCCTCGAGATTCGTCCGTGCATAATAAGACATAGGCCTTTGCACGGCTTCCTCCACATTGGGTTCTTCTATTCTTAAAGTGGAAAATGTCTCGGAATCCTCAACCGATATTTGGAGAGTAGGGCCTTGAAATCGCGATCTTCCCCGAAGAGTACGCTCAATTTCGTGATCCAGGTCCAAAATAACCGACAGACTCCCGCAGGTCATGCACTAAAAGAAGAGAAGAGAAGAAAGCGAAATAAAATAAACTAGAAAAAGAGAGTTACTAATTTTTTTTGAAACAATTTTTTTTAAAAAAAATTTAACTCTCGAACTTCCCAAGGGATACCCGGTGAAGGGTTCGCAAGGTACTAGACAAGATAGCGGCGTTTAAAACCGCTTTGCTCTTTTCAAGAGATTTAGGTGGCGTAGAAAAATTATGGAGTGGGTTTCTATTAATAGCGGTAATAATTTTTTTAAAAAAATTTTAAAGAAGGAGGATGATAAAGAGAAATGATAAAACTAAAACGAGGGTTGCTCTCCGGCAACGGCGCCAAAAACTTGATGGCCCGGCCAACGCTTATGAAAAGCGAGTAGCCGAACTAGCAATCCGGCTAGGTAAGTATACCTATCGAACTGTAGTAATGGGACACAAGTGTCGTATTAAAATCCGGGAACGGTTGAGTAAGCTAACTCACACGAAATCTATTATTCTATCGACAGAATATCTAGGGTTTAAAGAAAGCTAAGCGTACTAAAGGAAGAGATATTTCATAAGGAAGAGAGCTACTTGCATAAAGAGATAAAAAGAGTTATTTAAATGAAGAGATAAAGAGAGCTGAAAGAGCGATTACACTAAAGCTTAGAAACGATGAGAAGAAAATGCACTCGATCAAGAATCACCTCGACAATAGTCGATTAGAAAAATACGATAAATAAACCTAAGCTAATTAGGGTAAAGGTCCTTGACTGTGGAGGTTCCATAAATATTGACACGCTTCTCTCGAAGGTCATGCCCAACTGAGTTTAGGAAGATCCGACCGACTTTCGCCTAAATCGGAAGCCTAAAACTCGCTTTACGCGGTGAACCCCACTATTGGATTTTACTCCAATCCGGGAGATTTGGACGTCTGCCTCTCTCGAGCGGTGCAAACAACTCCCTTTACTCTTGAGTGCTCACTTCAAACCATCGGCCTCTCAGCTAGCCAGGAATGAAAGTAAAGGTGGAGAGTATATATCAATGATATACCTCCAACCCGTGATAAATCAAGAGTAATTCAAGGCTAAAACCTAAAAGGAAAAGGTAAGATTCAAAGCATCATAACCTAATCACTCGAACCTCGGATCATCATGATCGAGTACAAGGAGGATTAGCTAATCATGGTGAGGTGGAGGAGGGGGGATTAGTAGTAAAGCATAAAGACACAAAGTAGTAAAGAGAATAAAACAAGAACACTTCTATTAAAATTAAAGTAAGCTTACAACATGAAAATGAACGATATTACAAGTGCATGGAATTGAAAATCTTATTCTGGCCCTATCATTAGCAACTAAAGCATAATAAAATCCTATTCTAGCCCTACAATAGCAACTAAAGCATAATAAAAGCTATTACAAAAGCTTAACTAAACTAGGATTAAGAAAAATACAAAGTAAGAGAGAGAGAGAGAGGGGAAAAACATAAAAAGGAACACTAAACAAAGGGGTAGAACCTCCCCCTCTCAGCCAAAAGATGATCCTGAACCCTAGGAGAAGGGCTAAATTTATAGAGATTTTTTTTCGGGATGAGTCTCGCCCCCTGACACGCCCTGGTCAGGCGTGTACCTGGGGCGTGACACAGTCGGTGCGACTTTTCGGGCTGAAATTAACTGCTGGAGTTGACGAGCGTGGTTGTTGAAGTACACGCCCATATGTCACGCCCGGGTCGGACTTGTACCTGGGGCTTCACACATTCGGTGCGACGGTGGAGCAGGAAAAAGAGCACGTTGTGGCGATTCCTCGGAACTTGGGGACACGCCTCTTGCACACGCCCATATGTCACGCCCGGGTCGGGCGTGTACCTGGGGCGTGACACATTCGGTGCGACGGTGGAGCGGGAAAAAGAGCACGTTGCGACGATTTCTCAGAACTTGGGGACACGCCTCTTGCACACGCCCGTATCGGATGTGACACGGGCGTGACAGAGGGCGTGTACACTAAGTTTCCACAGAATGCAGTTTCAGACCGGTTGCTTCATTCCTCTGGGTTACACGCCCTAGGTACATGCCCGGGTAGGGCTTGACCGTGGGGCGTGTCACAGCAAAATTCGGCTGAAAGCCATGAAAACCTGCAAAAAGCAGAAAAACGCATTAGCGATAAAAATATATACAAAAGGGAATCAAAATAAGCACTTTACAAGACATGATTTGTGCTTTAAAACCCTGAAAATACCCTAATAAAATTGACTGCAAATAGTACTATGAAATCCCAAGTTCTTCACAAAACTTTGTCATGCATTCAGATTAAAACTCAGTTCCATGATCACTTTTGATTCTGACCGCAGAACTGTTCAATTCATTCTGTCTTTGTTTGACAAATGTCTTGAAGACATCAGGGGTTTCAGACTTTTTCTTTAAAACGAAAACCCAAGTAAATCTGGAAACGTCATCAACAACCACAAAGGTGTAGACTTTCCTACCAAGACTATGAACTTGCATAGGACCAAACAAGTCCATATGCAGGAGGTATAAATGCCTCACAGAGTCTTTAGTCCCAATGCTTTTAAAAGAAGCTTTGGTCAGCTTGCCCTTTTGGCATACAGAGCAAATACCTTCTTTAATGCATACCATTTTAGATAATTTTTAACTAGCTCTTTACTGAAGAGCTTGCTTATGGTCTTATAGTTTAAATGAGCTAGCCTCTTGTGCCATTTAACACAGTGTGAAGCTTTCTCATTTGCAACTAGGCATATGAGAGTGTCTAAATTTTGACAAAAAAATTTAAACAATACACATTCCCACTCCTAGTTAATGTCAAGATGACCTCTTGTTCACTTGACATCTTTTTGTGATACTCATCCTTGTGGAATGAATGTCATAGCCAAGATCGCAAAGTTGGCTTATGCTTATAAGGTTGTGGTGCAATATTTCCACAGAAGCTACTTTTGTGATAGTGACTAAGTCATTTGAGATCTTACCTCTGGTAATCCCTTTTTGTGATCCACCGAAGATCACCTTTGGTCCATCCTTCACTGGAATGAATTTCCACAAATTGCTCTTTATTCCAGTCATGTGGCTGGAACAACCACTATCCAAGTACCATATAGGGGTATGGAAACTTGGACTAATTTGCAAAACATATTTATTTTTCTTTAGGACCACAATATTTATTGGTTCCTAGGTGCATGTTAGTCTCAAAATAAACATATCTACCAGCAATTTTTTCTGAATGAAAGACTGACTTTAGCTCCAGACACACTAGGCTTATGCCAACAGTCAATGGCATAATGGCCGATATTACCACAGGGCTAGCATTCATGAAGGTTATACCTTCTTTTTTGAGCTGTCCTAATGACTGTGTTAACAACAACAACCTTTCCAGAAGGAACAACAGTAGCTTTCTTCAGATTTGTTTCAGCAACTATTTGACTAAAGGAGAGTCTTTCAAAAGCTTTAATTGGCTTTTTTTGAGTGCCATTAGCATCAATTTGCTTTGCAGAAATCATTCTTCTGATGGCATCAGAAACAGCCAAATAAGGCTTGCTATAAGACTGACCTTTAGTCCGAGTTTTTGTTGATTGAGTCTAAAGTTTGGCCACTATCCCATTCTTAAGATTTGGAGCTGGAACATCAAAGAAAAATGTTCCAGGGTGGGCCATTTGTACTTCTTCATGAGCAGCCTTGAAGGCACTTATCCCCATTCCTCTTCTCCTTATATTGGAAGATACATTAGTATCCTTCTAGGAAAAATCCCATCCTCCCAATTACCATAAATGGAGTCCTGGTCATACCTGCTAGTAGGGAGTATTACCTTTTTAAAAGGAATGAGTGGCTTAGCTGGACCTTTTGTAACAACCCCCATCCATCACCAGGAATATAACAGAAGGTCCGGTCGGGCCCCACGTTATATTCCACGGAAAGTCAGTGGGGTTATATATTAATACCAAATTACTATGATACAATATCAAATCCTAACACAGAGCATTCTAGCGGAAGCTTTTAAATAAGTTGTAAGAACCCATCATAAAACATGAATGTCCACTAGAGATCAAAACAGGAATAAAGGTACAAAAACACAAAGAAGGTCTTGGTCTTAAGGCCTTATAATTATTTACTTAACAATAAGTGTTTTACAGACTTCGGCACGTAGGAAGGCCACACAAGAAAATAGTAAATGAAAACACTTCGCTTTGACCTTAAAGGGCCAGCACAGCATCAAGGGATTTAGCCCGCTACTTGCCACTTAGCTCACCGGTTCCTGCAAAAGAACAATCCACCGAACGGTGGAAAAACAAGGCAACGATCATCTAAAGATGACCAAATTATAATGACCCCACCCCTTACTCATGGCAGCGATGCTCCTTCGCTGCAATATATTAGCAAAACCAAACATAACTATGAAAGTGCAATCTAAGCACACTTCACCACAGGTGTAGCCACGAACGGGCACACAACCCGTGCTCTCAGGGCACATTCTCGGTGTCTGGACAAAATGCAGGGACTCGCCACCATTCACAAGACGACAACATACATGAGCATTTTGGTAGTCTTTACAGCCCGTGCAAGGCCTAAGACCCGTAACTATGGCCATGACAGGTAACACTACCCATGGACTCTCAGTATAGCTACTGGGTAGGTTCGGCCTTTTCCAGTTGCTCACATCGCCAGGAACAAAAAGCCACGATGTATGTCAACCACCCCCTTCCCATTTATCCAGACAATACATAACCATGTTATGATATAAGGATGACTCTTAGGCCACCATGCTGGGCTCTCAAAGCCTCAGCCCCACAACACAGGCCCAGGTCTCCACGACACATGCCTCAAAAAAAGCTCTATAGGAGCTACCGCCGGCTATAGCACTGTCGTCGTGCGGTACCTAGTAGAAATGCGATTCTACCCAGTTTTCTGGGTGCCCTTTCGAGTTAATCCCCCAAGTTCCCTACTGCAATCTACTGCGTAGAAACCTAAAAAAACAAACATCACGGAGTCTTCTCTGGCCATAACAATTATAATGAAAAACATCACCAATCTAGACTAACTCGTCCTGATAGAATTCACACACCATGCCTACGTTCACACTTTGATTCCAAACACTAAATGCAAAACCATGAGGATACCCTGTATCTACCCGAAGGAAGACCTCACGCACACCGCACACTTACGAGAGACGGTTACTTATGCAAAAGGAAGAGAACTTTACATGTCCAAGTAGAGAATCGTTACCGTAGAATTATGCTTTGGCGCCATGGAAGAAATCTAGACGGTTGAAGATGACCTCTCTGGCTTTGCCTCCATACATCTGAACTTGCCTTGTGAATCCGAGCTCTGAATCCTAAATGGCAGTGAAGGCTCTCTTTTGGCGCTGCTGCTCCTCCAAGAAACCCAGACCAAGTCCTCTCTCCAAAAGAAATGAAGTGAAAATGGCTGAACCAGACTTTTATACAAAGCTACCGCCACGCGGTAACAAGCTACTATCGCACGGTACCTTAATTCAACGCCTTGTTTCGAGTGCAACCGCACAAAACTTTCAATCACAGGCTGATGTGTGGCAATCCCATTACGGATTCACTATCGCAGCACAATAGGATTCTAACGCCACACGGTAGCCGACATCGGTTATGAAAGGACACCTACCTCTATCGCTCCACGCTAACTGCTACCGTCACATGGTAGAATCCCGAGACCTCCAGTAATTAAGCTGACCCTGCTATCGCCAGCGGTAACGCTATCATCGGGCGATAGTTTCCCGAGAACTCTACCAACCTAATTCCCTAGATACCTCCGCACGGTAAGATCTTTTTGCCTAGTATTAAGCCAACCATTGAGTCGACTCAACGCTCTCAACGGTGACTACTCTAACCCTGGAGCTACCTCCACACAGTAACTAGCTACCACCGAGTGATAACCCCAAGAGAAGCATTTCCCGCCTTAAGATATTTGGGGTTTTACAAATCTCTCCCACATAAAGAATTTCATCCCGAAATTAAGTGATGCTGGAAACTAAGGAATTAAATTAACTTTAAACTCTGTACCTCAATGGAATAACTTGGGGAATTCTGACATCATGATTTTCTCCCGCTCCCACAAAATCTCCTCTAGGCCACAATTGTCCCAAAGGACCTTGACCATTTTAATGGATTTGTTCTGTAGCTGCTTGACCTCTATGTCCTCGATCCAAATGGTCTTGACCTTCATCGTTAATGCACTGTCGACCAACACTTGATTCACAACAACCACTTGAGTAGGCTCTTGAATAGCCTTCCATGGCACTGAGATGTGAAATACATCATGCAAACTGCTCAACTCCACCGAAAGGGACAAACGATTGGCGGCTTCACCATCCCGCTCCAAGATCTCAAAATGCCCAACATACCTCGGACAAAGCTTCTTTAAGCGTTGAATCCTTGATACGCCCTTAAACAGATTTATCTTGAGGTATACCCAATCGCCCATCGCAAACTCCACGTTCTGATGCTTGGCGTTGTGGTAATTGGCCTGCCTATCTTTATCAATAAGTAGTCATTCTTGAATCAACCATATCATTGATGAAGCATCTTCAACATCCCTTCACTTGTACAGCTTCGACTCTCCCATTTCTACCCAATCAAATGACCTGAGACACCTCCTTCCGTACAGAGACTCAAAAGGTGCCATCTGAATACTATCTTCATAGTTGTTATTATACGCGAACTCAATCATAAAAAGATGGTCCTCCCACCTTTTCCCAAAATCCAAAGCACAAATATGAAGCATATCTTCCATCATCCTGTTCACCCTTTTAGTCTGACAATCTGTCTGTGGGTGAAACGTTGTGCTGAAGTTCAACTTGGTACCCAACAACTGTTGAATGAGCCTCCAATCATTAGATGTGAACCTACCATCTCGTTCACTAACAATGCTCTGGGGTACGCCGTACAAACGGACTATGATATCTACATAAAGCTTTGCCAGCTTCTCCACTGAATCAACCTTCCTATTGTGTATGTAATGTGATACCTTCATTAAACGATCAACAACCACCCAGATGGCGTCGTTCCCCTTGTGGATCTCAACAAACCGTGCACGAAATTCATGGAGATGTCTTCAAATTTCCACTCCGGTATAGGCAAGCACTTTAGGAATCTGCCAGGCTTCTAGAATTCAACCTTACCAAGGCACAATTCTGACATTTTTCCACATATAATGCTATGTCTTTCTTCAGTCCTGGCAACCAGAATTGTTTCTTCATGTCCTTGAACATCTTGGTGCTCCTGGGGTGAATCGAGTACTTTTTGAAGTGCGGCTTATACATCAATTCTTCTCACAACTTCCCCACATTGTGGACACACAATCGTCTGCCTTTCCATAAAAGACCATCGTCGATAGAGAACTGGTCATTAGACCCAACAATGGCTTTCGCACAGTGACGTTTCAAGCTCACGTCTAACTCCAAGGCATACCGAACACTGTTTGCGAGGTCACATTGTACCTCCATCCAACTCAAACATCCGTTTGCACTAACTACCTTGTCAACACGAGATTTCCAAGGCCTCCAAATCCCGAATAAGATGCTCGTCATGCATCTATAACCAATTGGCCCGTGCAGGAGTCCTACGGTTCTGAGCATCTGCCACAACATACCCCTTCCAAGGAATATAATGAATCTTATAGGTGTACTCCCCAAGGAACTCCATCCACCTACGCTGACTCATGTCCAGATCCTTCTGATTTATCAGATACTTCAAGATCTTGTGATCTCAATAAATATCGACCTTTACCCCATACAGATAATGCCTCCAAAGTTTTTGGGCGAATACCACAACCTTCAACTCCAAATCTTCGACCATGTAATTCCTCTGATGCACCTTCAGCTGGCATGATCCATAGGCTATCACCCTCCCGTGCTGAAGCAGAACACAGCCAAAACCACTCCCAGAGGCATCACTATAAATCTCAAAGCCCTCTGACACACATGTCAAACATAATGCAGGCACCGTGGTCAGATGACACTTTAGTTCTTCGAAAGCTTGTGCGCACTCTAGTGACCAAACAAACTTCTGTTCCTTCCTTGTCAGGCTGGTTAGGTGCAATGCTATCCGGGAGAAGTTCTCCACGAAGTGCCTGTAATAGCCGTCAAGCACTAGAAAACTCCGGACTTCCGCCATAGTAGACAACACGGGCCACTACGGCATCGCAACTATCTTCATAGGATCTACCGTAATTCCCTCTCCACTGACCACGTGACGAAGGACTGCTACTGAGGACATCTAAAACTCCTATTTAGAGAATTTTGCATAAAGTTGGTTCCTCCTTAGGGTCTCCAATACCATACGTAGATGCTTGAAATGGTCATCCTCGCACAATGACTACACCAGTATATCGTCGATGAAGACTATCACAAACTAGTCCAAGTACTGTCTGAACGTCCGGTTCATCAGATCCATAAACACAGATGCCTCATTCGTCAGCCCAAATGGCATGACGGTGAACTCATAATGCCCATATCATGTGTTGAAAGCCGTCTTGGGAAAGTCAATTTTTGTTATTCTCAGTTGATAGTACCCGGATTTGAAATCTAGCTTCGAGTACACAGTCGACCTGACCATCTGATCGAACAGATCATCAATCCTCGGGATTGGATATCTATTCTTCTCTGTCAACTTATTCAACTCTCGATAATAAATGCACAGTCATAAACATCCATCCTTCTTAACAAAAAGGGCTGGTGCACTCCAAGACGACGAACTTGGATGCACATAACCTTGCTCTAATAGCTCTTGAAGATGTACCTTCAATTCCGCCATCTCCTTATGTGCTAAGAGGTACAGGGAGCGTGACACATGCTTATCACCTAGCACTAGCTCGATGGTGAAGTTGACCTCTCGCTGAGGTGGGGCTCTCTGGAGATTTTCAGGAAAAAGGTCAGGAAACTTTTATATAATTGGGATACTGTCCAGACCTGGCTTGGGCTTCGAAGACTCCACTAAAGTGATAAATAGCTCTGTACCACTACGAACTGCCTTAACCACCTGGAGAGCAGACATCAAATCTTACTAGATCCCTTCATACCAGAGACTGCCACCTCACGCTCTGTATCCACTCCCAGTCTAACTATCTTGTGGTTACAATCAATGTATGCACGCCGCTCCGAGATCTAATCCATGCCAAAGATCACATCAAACTCCACTACTGATAGTAGTGATGCTTGCAAGTCAAACTTTTGTCTCCCAATTCGTACCTTCACGTAGTTAACTCTTTTCGCGTGCATTGAACACCCGTTAGGCAACAACACATCCAATTTATCCCTTGACATCGAAGAAGGCGCTCCGATGTGTGATACAAATTCCTCGGACAAAAAAGAGTGTGAAGCTCCCGTATTGAACAGTGCTCTCTCCGGGCAATTAAAGATCAAAACAAAGCCTAGCACAACAAGTCATATTCTAACGCTCATAAGGCACCATGTATGTAAATCTAAACGTGCTATTAATTAAATCATACATGTCACCACATCAGCCTGCTTTATGGCCTCCTTCTGGCCAAGGTTGTAAACTCTAGGATGGGATGGAGCGTAATGGGATGCGGTTAACTCCACCACTTTTACCTTCTCCGCATAAGGTGCTCCACGATTCTTCTCTGACTTCGGGTTCCCACTCCCACGGTATCAGGTGATATGTCCCTGCTTGCCATATTTATAGCAAGTAATCGGGCCTCGAACTGTAGTAACTCCAGACGCAACCGATGGTACGACTGGACCCGAAATGCTCGCAATCTTGTTCCACTTACGGAACCCAAACTTCAACGAGCTCGGCACCTTGAACTCCCACTTCTTCAAGCTTGAGTCCTTTTTCTCTTGAATTCTCTTCATATCTTTCTCCAGAGATCATGCGGTATTAACCAGGGTTAGGAAACCCTGCATCATAGGCCTAGAGAGCAGTAGCCTTAGGTCATCATGCAGACCCTCGTAAAAACGGTTGGTCTTATGCTCTTCGTCAGCAAACGTAAAGCCAGCATAACGTCCCAACCTCGTGAACTCGTGGAGATACTCATCCACGTTACTATCTCCATGCATCAGTCTTTGGAACTGATTCTCCATGTCAGTCCTCTATGTCGAGGGGAGGTATCTAGCCAGGAATAACCTTGAGAACTTCTCCATCGAAACATCGGTGAGTTGTCTTCCAACCAAGAGATGCAGCTCTAACTCTTCCCACCATAGTCTCGCCTCTCCATCCAACAGGAAAGCTGCAATGGTGGTTTTCTGCCATTCCTCCATTTCGGTTGCCATCAAGACTCTCTTAACAAGAGAGAGCCAATCCTCAGCCTGAGTTGGGGTTTCAGTCCCCGTAAACACAGGAGGATTGAAGCTCATCACATGTTTGATCTACGTTTTTGTCACTCTTCTTGGCACCAAAGGTTCTACACCCACTCGTTCCACCACTCCAGGCTCTGCCGGACGAAGCGGCACATGCTCCACAATAGAGGTGGGAGGTTGTGCTTGCCTCCCTGGCTGGGCATTTATCATTGCAAACACCGCCTCAGCAAAGAGTCTTATCGTCTCTACCGAAGGAGGGGTTGCAGGTGCATCATTAGGTGCACTGCTTTCCCCAGATTGCGGACATTCCAACTGTCCTACCCCACTCCTGGTCACCTTTCATTATAAGACACACCATTAAGTGACCAAACAAAATTGCAAAACGCAATCATAGGAACACGCAGATTCATCAAACATGTGTATTTTCATTCCTAAGTGGACATTCATGGGTTTTTTCATGTTATAACGAAGACGCACATAAATGTGCTAACCAACCCTTAAAAGAATTTACCCATGATTTCATATAAGAAAGACCGGGACCGTAGTCTGATACCAAATTATAAAACCACCCATCAGTCGCTAGGAATATAACAGAAGGTCCGGTCGGGGCCACATGACATATTCCACGGACATTCAGTGGTGTTACATATTAAGACCAAATTACTATGATACAATATCGAATCTTAACACAGAGCATTGTAACGAAAGCTTTTAAATAAGTTGGAAGAACCCATCACAAAACATGAATGTCCACTAGAGATCAAAATAGGAATGAAGGTACAAAAAAACAAAGAATTTCTTGGACTTAAGGCCTTACAATTGTTTACTTAACAATAAGTATTTTACAGACTTCGTCACGCAGGCCGACCACATATGAAAATAGTAAAGGAATACACTTCGGTTTAGCCTTCTAGGGCCAGCACAACATCAAGGGCTTTATCCCGCTACCTGCCACTTGGCTCACCAGTTCCTGCATAAGAACAATCCACCGAACGGGGGCAAAACATGGCAACGGTCAACTAAAACTGACCAAATTACAACGTCCCCACCCCTTACTCGGGGCGGCGGTGCTCCTTCCCTACAATATACTAGCAAAACCAAACATAGCAATGAAAATACAATCAAAGCACACTTCACCACAGGCGTAGGCACTAATGGTAACACACCCCGTGCACTTAAGGTACATTCTCGGTGTCTGGACAAAAAGCTAGGGACTCACCACCGTTCACAAGATGGCAACATACATGAGTATTTTGGTAGTCTTTACGACTTGCGCAAGGCCTAAGACCCGTAACTATGGCAGCGACAGGTAACACTACCCACGGACACTCAGTATAGATACTGGGTAAGTTCGGCCTTTTCCCGTTGCTCACATCGCCGGGCACAAAAATCCATGATGTGGGTCGGCCACCCCCTTCCCATTTCTCCAGACAATACATAACAATGTTATGATATACGGATGGCTCTCAGGCCACCAAGCTGGGCTCTCAAAGACTTAGCCCCACAACACAGGCTTCAAATAAAGCTCTCAGGGAGCTACCGCCGGCAGTAGCACTGCTGCCGCGTGGTACCTGATAGAAATGCGATTCTACCCAGTTTTTTGGGTGCCATTTGGAGTTAGTACCCATAGTTCCCTACTGTAATCTACTGCGTAGAAACACAAAAAATAAACATAACGGAGTCTTCTCTGACCATAACAAGCATAATGAGAAACATCAACAATCCAGACCAACCCGTCCGGATGGGCTTCATACAACATGCCTACGTTCGTACTTCGATTTCAAACTCTAAATGTAAAACTACGGGGATACCCTGTATCTACCCGAAGGAATACCTCACGCTCATCGCATACTTGCGGGAGAGGGTTTCTTATGCAAAAGGAAGAGGATTTCACATGTCCAAGTAGAGAATCATTACCCTAGAAGTACGCTTTAGCATTGTGGAAGAAATCTAGACTGTTGAAGATTACTGCTGCGGCTTTGCATCCGTAGATCCGAACTCGGCTTGTGAATCTGAGCTCCGAATCCTAAACTACGGCGAAGGCTCTCTTCCAACACTGTTGCTCCTCCTCCAATAAACCCAGACCAAGTCCTCTCTCGAAAAGAAATGAAGTGAAAACATCTGAACTAGACTTTTATATAAAGCTACTACAGCGTGGTAACTAGCTAATGTCGCGTGGTACCTTAATTCAAAGTCTTATATAGAGTGCAACAACCCAAACCTTCCAATCACAGGTCGACACATGGCCATGCCGTTATGGATTCACTATCTCCGCGCGATAGGATGCTAACGCCGCGCGTTAGCCGACGTCGCTTACGACACGACACCTACCTCTATCGCTGCGCGCAAACAGCTACCCCCGCGCGGTAGAATCCCGAGACCTCCATTAATTAAACTGACCCGCTATCGCCAGTGGTAAAACTATCATCGGGCGATATCTTCCCGAGAACTCTGCCAGCTTAATTCCCCATCTACCGCCGTGATTTAACATCTTTCTGCCTCGCAGTAAGTCTAGTGTTGAGTCAACTCAACGCTCTCAATGCTGATGATGCTAACCCTGGATATACCGCCGTGTGGTAACTAGCTACCGCCGAGCGATAACCCCCAGAGAAGCATTTCTTGCCTTAAGAAATTTGGTCCATTACACATTTTCCCTTTCCTTTGAAAGAGACAGCTTTGTTGTTTCCCTTGAATCCAACTCCTCTCTTGTTTCTCTGAGAGGTGAAGGAGTTAATAATGGGAAACACTGAATTGGGCTTAGAGAAACTTGTCACAATTCTCTTCTCCCTTTGTATCTTTTCTTTTAGATCCCTAATAATATCATTCTTATACTTTATGTTGTCTATCTGTATAATAGTAATATTCTTCAATTGAATGACTTCCCTAAATTTCTGTTCCAGCATGACTGCTATCTCAGAATGCTGGGAAGTAGCAAGCTGTAGAGATGCAATCTCTTGAGCCTGCTTTTTAGACAGTCGCTTACTCCTCTTGAATGCTTTCAGAAGTTCACCATACTTATCAATCACTTTATTGATATCATTCTCAAACTCAGAATCACCTACATCCTTAGATGAAGATGCTTCTGAACCTGGACCAGTCTTATAACTTTTCTTAGATGAAGTGTTGAATGGAGAGTGTACCTTAGATGGACCAAGTTGATCCTGGCAAGATTTTTCATCAGATCTTGCCATCAGCCCAATGTAGGATTCCTCATCTTCATCTGACTCAGAAGAGGATGAATTAGTCCAGCTTTTCTCCTTCTTAGCAATGAAGGTTTTGTCCCTCTTGCCCTTCTTATGGTGATGATTTTTCTCATCAGCCTCCTTATTCTTCACATGGTATTCAACCACAACATTACCCGGCTTACTGCAACAAAAACATATAATCTTATTAGAAACATGTTTACTAGGTTTTGTGTCATACCTGCCTTCCTTGGAAGCTTTCTTCTTGGTTCTATAGTAGTCCTCCTTATGTTGAAAGGAAGAGGAAGGTCTGCTCCTCCACCCCTTCTTCTTCATCAGCTTCTTGAACTGCCATGAGAAAGCAACAAATTCCTCATCAGACATATTGCATTCTAATGTCTCTTGATCTGAATTATCAGACTCAGCTGGCCTTCTTGGGAGAGAATGATTCTTCTTTTTAAGCCTCTTGGAACTATCTTCCTTGAAGGCCACTGTTGATTCTTTGGACTGAGCTTTGCTAGTCTTCTCTTCCACCTTCCTTGCAGTCTGCTACATTTCATATGACAGCAGCTTCCCAAACAATGTGGATGGTGGAGTCTCTTCCAGCTTTGATACTTCTATAATAGCACGTATCTTAGTGTCCTAGTCTCAAGTAAATGACCTAAGAATCTTATCATTTAGCTCATATTTACTAAAGACCGACCATAGGTCCTTAGCTTATTTACAGTTCGGAAAAACATTTCATAGCAGCTAGCTATTTTCGCCTCCTTGATCTTCTTGAAAGCCTCATACTCTTGATTGAGCATAGATTTCTTGTCATCTCTAACTTCCTCAGTACCTTTCATATATTTCACAGAGTGCCCCACATTTTCTTTGAGGTTTTGCAGTGCACCAAGTTTTGAAAAGTAGAGTCATCTAGGGCACTGACTATAATATTATGTGCCCTCTTATCCATTGCAGCCAAGATGATTTCATCTTTAGTCATTTCTGCATAACTCTTAAGAGTCTTGATAGTTGCATCAAGAACTGATACCTTCAGGGGAATGAATGTTACTTCTAGTACTGTAACATAAATACTAGGGTCTGATACTTTCATAAACAATCTAACCCTTTCTTTCCAGATTCCAAAAATTTTTTTCCTGTATAGAGGAAGCTTTATAGTGTAACACCTCCCCTGTAATGATCGTATAATATGGGTCCGGCCGGGGCCCCACAACATACGAACGCCACAGCTTTAGTATTATAAGTTGATATAGCTACCCAAACTCAAAACACTTGCACAACACAGCGGAAACAAAGCACGACTAGAAGTTATCCACTAACCAAAATAGTTACAACTAAGGCCTTAAGGCCTACCACAAAAGTCCATACTCAAGTAAAATTACAATCATGAATGTGCATAGTACTCCTAGTCTACCTCGGCATGCAAGCCGGACCAAAGAGTCTCAAAAAAACATCATCATAAATGTAGTGCTACAAAAGAGGGAAAAACACTTCATGGGGCTTAGGCCTTTCTGGCCGGCGTGCTAGCTCCTGCATGCGATCCTTGCCCTGTAAAAATTATTAGTAACGTGGGTCAGCAAAGGCTGACCTCAAACTGTGTAACAACACATCTCCTCCCGGCCGCCCCTAACGGACCCCGGGGAACCCTCCAACCTGCAAGTCAGCACTTCGTATGCAATGTAAACATCTATAAATAGAAAAGCATTAAAACAGGCTTGGATGTCTCAATCATCAAACACGTTCTCTACTGGTTGAGCATGTAATAAAAGGGCCTACTATGCAACATGTATGCAACACTCGGGCTTCGCCCAAGGCACCCTACTGCGTATGCATCTATCACAACATCACAACATTTGGGTACTCAGATTTCCCCATTGGCATAAAGCCGCAAACACTAAGGGAGACACAACTCCCTCAAACGGCAAACAGGCCGCCACATGGAATTATTGCCAAGGCCCCACCCGCTCGAGGGCTTAGCCCCGGGCTTGCCTGCAAGCTCTGACGTCTCATGTCAGGATTCCAACAAACACAGACTGGCCGATTCTAAGAAGCCTTGCTGGACCCCACCCGCTCATGGCCTCATTGCCCGGGCTTGCCCCAAGCTTGGCATTCTCGTCAGTCTCACAGAAGGGGACTAGTCCCGCCGGGACACTCTCCACACATGACGCACATGTCACGGGATAGCCAGCCGACCACGGAGACATAGCCACGCCTTGGCACATCACAATCCAAGACTAAAATCACCATAATCCCTTATTTGTACTGCAGCGTTCCCGCGCACCAAGGAAACCATCTCCAACTCGTGCGGAGCTAACCTTGCCCACCAAGGAAACCATCTCCAACTCATACGGAGCTAACCTTGTCCCTCAAGGAAACCATCTACTGCCACGAGGAGCTAACCTTGTCCGGTTCCGACTACACGTACTCTTTCAAACAAAAGGGAAATCACCACCGCATCACAAACGGCTTCTTGCCGCAACGGAATCTCTACGAATCCCTAAGTTCGTATGCAACATCACCGATTCGGACTAACGGTCGCGACTACGGCTTCACCCACCATGCCTAATCCACTAGCGAAGCGGATCTCTAATGCAAAATATGCCGGGGACGGACTCAATCAACCCGGAGGTTCCTCTTGAACCTTGGCAAACCAAAACCCCTCTCTTTTGAGAGTTTGGTGCCCAAAAACTAGAAAGAAAGAAAATAAATGATGCTAAGACATGCATCCTAAGACCGAGAGGAGAGGTGTCGTTACCTTCCGACTCCTCTTCCTTGCCATGGCAAAAATAGCCGGATGGAAATCTTCGCAACGATCTAAGCTTCACGGATCCGGACTCGGCTCGCGATTTGGAGCACCGAAACTCTTCCTACAGCCCAAGACTTTCTTCTCCTTCCTCCTTGCTCTAGCTTCTCCCTAGAACTTAGTAAGAGAAGACTTGGAAGACAATGAGGGTTTCCAACCCTAAAATCGGACTTATCTTCCCAAGAGATGGCCTGAACCGTTAGATCCCAAAACTAGAAAAAGAAAGGCCACGATTCACTTGAAAAATAAAAGACCTGGGCCGAACACGGCCTGGCACATGCCCGTGTCCAGGGCCGTGTGCCTCATTCGCCGTCTCAAATCGACGCACCTGGAACAGCACACGGGCATCCGACACGCCCGTGTTCAATCCGACATGCCCGTGTCCCCAGTGACACGGCCGTGTGGCCAGCCGTGTGCCTCCATCGACACGGCCCTGAAACCAACCCGAGAGGTGACACGGCCTGGGACACGCCCGTGTCCCAAGCCGTGTGCCAAGTATCGACACCCGTCGACAGGCTTTGTGTCGACACCGCGGAAAAACGTCGAGCGAAGATCGTCGACCACGCGGGACACGCCCTGTGACACGCCCGTGTCACAGGCCGTGTACCCCAGTCTCGACACTCATCGAGCGAAAGTGTCGACACTTGGGCCGAGTGTCGACACGGCCTCGACACGCCCTGCGACACGCCCGTGTCATAGGCCATGTGCTCTACTCTCGACACACTGTCAAGCGAAAGTGTCGACACTTGGGCCGAGTGTCGACACGGCCCCGACACGCCCTGCGACACGCCCGTGTCGCAGGCCGTGTGCCCTACTCTCGACACATTGTCGAGCGAAAGTGTCGACACTTGGGCCGAGTGTCGACACGGCTCCGACACGCCCTGCGACACGCCCTGCGACACGCCTGTGTTGCAGGCCATGTGCCTCCTGCCAGAAACCCAAAAATTTCCAGAACTGCAGACTGACCCTCTTGCAAAACTGGGGTGTTACAACTCTCCCCCACTTAACAGAATTTCGTCCCGAAATTTCAAATCAAAAGGGTACAAAACTTAAATTGTACCTGACAAGAAGAGTTCCGGATAATCTTCTAGCATGGCCTGTTCTCGCTCCCAAGAGAACTCCTCACGACCGCAGTTGTCCCAACGAACCTTCACAAGTTTAACTTCTTTATTCCGCAACTGCCGAGTCTCCGAATCCTCTATAGCAATTGGAAGGACTCGCATCCTCAAGTCTTCCTCAATCGGCACCGATGCCGGCTCAATCACTATGCTAGCCTCCACCAAGGCTTTCCTCAACACGGAGACGTGGAAGACATCATGCAATCCACTCAAATCTGCGGACAACGCCAACTGATAAGCTGCTTCTCCTACCCGCTCAACAACTTCAAAAGGCCCCAAAAACCTTGGACTCAACTACTTGAGCCGGCGAATACGTGAGACGCCTTTGAACGGCTTGATCTTCAAATAGACCCAATCGCCTACCGCGAACTCCACCTTCCGGTGACGAGCATTAAAGTATTTAGCTTGACGGTCATGCGCCACCTTCATACATTCTTGGATGGTCCGTACCAACTCACAAGCGTCAACCACCACATCCTTTCCCAAAAGTTTGGTGTCTCCCGTCTCTGCCCAAGACATTGGTGTTCGACACCGCCTCCCATACAAAGCTTCGTATGGCGCCATCTTTATACTAGCTTGAAAACTGTTATTGTACGCGAATTCTACCATGAAGAGGTGATCCTCCCACTTCTTGCCGAAATCAAGAACGCACATTCTCAACATATCCTCCATAGTACGGTTCGTTCTCTCCGTTTGCCCATCACTTTGAGGATGGAACGCCGTACTGAACTTTAGCTTCGTGCCCAAGCTCTTCTGAACCAATCTCCAGTCCTTAGACGTAAACCGTCCATCTCAATCACTGACTATGCTCTTAGGAATTCCGTGCAGTCGCACAATGTTGCGAACATACAACTCCACCAGCTTCTCCACACTGTCCTCTTTCCGATTTGGGATGAAGTGAGCCACCTTGGTTAGGCGATCCACGATCACCCAAATAGCATCGTTACCCTGCTGCGATCTAGGCAGACCATGCACAAAATCCATGGAGATGTCATCAAATTTCCATTCAGGGATCGAAAGGGGCTTCAGGAACCCGCCCGGCTTCTGACATTCGGCCTTCACCAAGGCACAAGTCTGGCAATGATTCACATACAAAGCTACGTCCCGCTTCAACCCCAGCCACCAAAAGGATTTCTTCATATCCAAGTACATCTTTGTACTGCCCGGGTGAATGGAGTACTTTGAGAAGTGAGCCTCAAACATCAACTCCTCACGGAGTTTGCCGAACTGCGGTATACATACCCTTCCGTCCTTTCTCAAGATTCCATCAATCATCTCCCAGGCGCTGCCCTCGCCCTTTTGAGCCTCCAGCACAAAAGGTTGAAACTCCACATCCACCCGAGTCGCTTCCTGAATACGATCGGACAAGTCATTTTGCACCTCAATCCAATTCAACCGAGCCACGCTGGACTCGCCTTTCGCAACACATTCCAAACCAAGGGACTCCCATTCCCGTACCAACCGCTCATCATGGGCTTGGATCCAATTCCCTTGCCCCGAGTACTTCCTACTCAAGGCATCCGCCACCACATTGGCTTTACCTGGCGTATACTGAATCGCCACCTCGTAGTCTCCAAGAAACTCAACCCACCTGCGTTGCCGCATGTTCAAGTCCTTTTGATCCAAGAGATACTTCAAGCTTTTGTGATCCGTGAAGATCTCCACTTTTGCACCATAAACATAATGCCGCCATATTTTCAACGCAAAGATTACCGCCGCCAACTCCAAGTCGTGGACGGGGTAATTCCTCTCATGAGGCTTCAACTGTCTAGACCCAAAAGCTATCACCTTCCCATGTTGCACCAAAACGCAACCCAAGCCGCATCCCGATGCGTCACTGAAGATCTGAAATCCCTCGGTCCCTTGCGGTAGACTTAGGATTGGAGCCGCCATTAGTCTCTCCTTCAGTGCCTTAAATGCTTGGCTACACTCTTGAGTCTACACAAACTTATGATCTTTACGTGTGAGTGAGGTGAGGGGTAGGGCTATCCGCGAAAAATTCTCCACGAACCTTCTGTAATACCCGACTAGTCCAAGAAAACTTCGGACCTCCGCCACGGTCCTCAAAACCGGCCAATCTCTAACGGCTTCAACTTTTGTTGGGTCCACTGCCACCCCTTCCCCACTAATCACGTGACCCAAAAATGCCACCTTCTCCAACCAGAACTCGCATTTGGAGAATTTTGCATACAACTCATTCTCCCTGAACACTTGCAGAACCATTCTCAAGTGGGTCTCATGCTCCACTTGCGATTTGGAATACACCAAAATGTCATCAATGAAGACAACCACAAAAGAATCCAAGTATTCCCGAAATACCCGATTCATAAGGTCCATGAACACAGATGGTGCGTTCGTCAGCCCGAACGGCATCACCGTAAACTCAAAGTGCCCATACCTTGTACCAAAGGCAGTCTTGGGTATGTCCTCATCCCGAATTCGCAACTGATAATAGCCTGACTTCAAGTCCAATTTTAAATACACCACTGACCCTACCAATTGGTCGAACAAGTCATCTATCCGAGGAATCGGATACTTATTCTTGACAGTCAATTTATTCAGCTCTCGGTAGTCAATGCATAGCCGCATGCTACCGTCTTTCTTCTTTACAAACAACACCGGCGCACTGCACGGTGAAGAACTGGGTCTGATATACCCTTGCTCCAGCAATTCCTGCAACTGTACTTTAAGTTCAGCCAACTCTTTTGGTGCCATCCTAAACGGAGGACGTGACACCGGCCTAGCCTCCGACACTAACTCGATCGAGAAATCGATCTCCCTCCGAGGAGGCGCTCCAGGAAGTTCTTCTGGAAACACATCCTTGAACTCTGCCACTACGGGCAATTAATCAATAGACAGTTGAGAGAGACGAACCTCCAATAACGCTACAAGCGCTACACCACCCTGGTTAACCGCCCGCACCAACTGCATGGCCGAAATCAGGGAACAGGCCACTCCACCAAGGCCCTCAAATTTGACTTCTGTTTGCCCTTTCCTCCTTAAGGTCACCACCTTAGAAAGGCAATCAATACTGGCACGCTGCTTTGCGAGCCAGTCCATGCCCAAGATGACATCGAACTCCACCAATGGCAAAATCGCCACTACCAAAACAAAGCCAACTCCGTCTAGCTCCCAACAGATGCGCCCTTTGACCCCGGTGGTCATGGATGACCCATTGGGCATGCACACTCTCAACTCCGCATCCGCTGAGAAAGACTCAACTCTTATTCTCCGGATGAAGCTCTCCGCAAGAAAGGAGTGCGATGCTCCCGTATCAAACAATACCCTAGCGGGGTATCCGGAAACTAACACGAAGCCTACAACATAGACATCACACAAAAGTCTAAAAGGATGAAGCACAAAATTTAAACTTAAATTTTCTTCATACCTGTCACCACATCAGTTTGACGGATCGCTTCTTGCTGTCCAAGGTTGTAAGCCCTTGGTTGCACCGGTTGGAACCGAGAAGCGCTCGACTCCGCCATTTTTCCTTTCTCTGCAGCACTGGGGCCCGAGCGCACAGACTGCTCCTGCTTTGTATCTTGCCCCACTCCCCCTTGCTCACAAGCACGGGCTATGTGCCCAACCTTCCCGCAGTTGTAGCACGTCGGCGGTCCCCTAGAGTGGGAACCCCCAGGCGTCCAGTTGCTCCTCTCACCAGATCTGGAAGTGTGAGGCTTCTTCCTCCACCTACTCCCTTCAGACTTTCCATGAGATTGGGAAGGCTTCCCTTCCCCTTGCTTGGGAGTAAGACCCTTACGGCGTTGGGTTCGCTACAAATCACTTTCCAAAATCCTGGCAGCCTCAACTAGTTCATTGAATCCGGCTCCCTTCATGGAGATGAGAGGTTGTCTCAAATTCTCCCTCAGCCCCTGGTAGAAGAGGTTATCCCTGTCTACATCATCCGCCATTGTCGTTCCCGCATAATGTCCCAAACGGGTGAACTCTTGCACGTACTCATCCACTGTCTTGTCTCGCTGCATTAGATGCAGAAACTGCCTCTGCAGGGCCAACCGTGTTGAAACTGGAATATACCTCTTAAGAAAAGCATCCCCAAACTCTTCCGCTGACGGGGTGCGTCCCGGGAACTGGCGGCCGCTATGGCTCACCCACCACAACTTGGCGTCTCCTTCCAACATGAACGACGCATACTCAGCTTTCTTTTCCTCTGGCGTCTCTGCCGCCCTTAGCAGTTCTTGAATGCGAACCCACCAGTCCTCCGCATCCGTTGGAGTACCAACTCCTTTGAATGACAGGGGGTGGAAGCTCAGGAAATACTTCAGGTGCCGATCTCCATGTTCGACAACTACCCTCTCCGCCAAAGGCTCCACTCGCCTGGCTTCTCCTCCTGGCACGGTCGTTGCCGTATCTGGTGTGGCAGGGGTTGCCACCTGAGCCGCTGTTGCAGCTTGAGCTGCCACCATCGCTTCTGCAAGCATACGGCAGAAGTCGGCTGGGTTTACACCCGTGCCCAAAAGACCCGGAGCAGTGGCACTGCTCGCCGAGAGATCATCCCTTGCTCTTGAAGTGCCCGCCTCGTTGCTTGCACTCTTCAGGAAGACAAGAAATAAGGGATTAGTCTCCAATCTTAAGACTAAAACATAAGGACACTCACGGTCCCGCGTTACTCTTATGTGGATAACTTCTCTACAAACCGACCTCGAATCTAACCTGGCTCTGATACCAAATTGTAACACCTCCCTTGTAATGACCGTATAATATGGGTCCGGCCGGGGCCCCACAACATACGAATGCCACAGCTTTAGTATTATAAGTTGATATAGCTACCCAAACTCAAAACACTTGCACAATACAGCGGAAACAAAGCACGACTAGAAGTTATCCACTAACCAAAAGAGTTACAACTAAGGCCTTAAGGCCTACCACAAAAGTCCATACTCAAGTAAAATTACAATCATGAATGTGCATAGCACTCCTAGTCTACCTCGGCATGCAAGCCGGACCAAAGAGTCTCAAACAAACATCATCATAAATGTAGTGCTACAAAAGAGGGAAAAACACTTCATGGGGCTTAGGCCTTTCTGGCCGGCGTGCTAGCTCCTGCATGCGATCCTTGCCCTGTAAAAATTATTAGTAATGTGGGTCAGCAAAGGCTGACCTCAAACTGTGTAACAACACATCTCCTCCCGGCCGCCCCTAACGGACCCCGGGGAACCCTCCAACCTGCAAGTCAGCACTTCATATGCAATATAAACATCTATAAATAGAAAAACATTAAAATAGGCTTGGATGTCTCAATCATCAAACACGTTCTCTACTGGTTGAGCATGTAATAAAAGGGCCTACTATGCAACATGTATGCAACACTCGGGCTTCGCCCAAGGCACCCTACTGCGTATGCATCTAGCACAACATCACAACATTTGGGTACTCAGATTTCCCCATTGGCATAAAGCCGCAAACACTAAGGGAGACACAACTCCCTCAAACGGCACACAGGCCGCCACATGGAATTCTTGCCAAGGCCCCACCCGCTCGAGGGCTTATCCCCGGGCTTGCCTGCAAGCTCTGACGTCTCATGTCAGGATTCCAACAAACACAGACTGACCGATTCTAAGAAGCCTTGCTGGACCCCACCCGCTCATGGCCTCATTGCCCGGGCTTGCCCCAAGCTTGGCATTCTCGTCAGTCTCACAGAAGGGGACTAGTCCCGCCGGGACACTCTCCACACATGACGCACATGTCACGGGATAGCCAGCCGACCACGGAGACATAGCCACGCCTTGGCACATCACAATCCAAGACTAAAATCACCATAATCCCTTATTTGTACTACAGCGTTCCCGCGCACCAAGGAAACCATCTCCAACTCGTGCGGAGCTAACCTTGCCCACCAAGGAAACCATCTCTAACTCATACGGAGCTAACCTTGTCCCTCAAGGAAACCATCTACCGCCACGAGGAGCTAACCTTGTCCGGTTCCGACTACACGTACTCTTTCAAACAAAAGGGAAATCACCACCGCATCACAAACGGCTTCTTGCCGCAACGGAATCTCTACGAATCCCTAAGTTCGTATGCAACATCACCGAGTCGGACTAACGGTCGCGACTACGGCTTCACCCACCATGCCTAATCCACTAGCGAAGCGGATCTCTAATGCAAAATATGCCGTGGATGGACTCAATCAACCCGGAGGTTCCTCTTGAACCTTGGCAAACCAAAACCCCTCGCTTTTGAGAGTTTGGTGCCCAAAAACTAGAAAGAAAGAAAATAAATGATGCTAAGACATGCATCCTAAGACCGAGAGGAGAGGTGTCGTTACCTTTTGACTCCTCTTTCTTGCCATGGCAAAAATAGCCGGATGGAAATCTTCACAACGATCTAAGTTTCACGGATCCGGACTCGGCTCGCGATTTGGAGCACGAAACTCTTCCTACAGCCCAAGACTTTCTTCTCCTTCCTCCTTGCTCTAGCTTCTCTCTAGAACTTAGTAAGAGAAGACTTGGAAGACAATGAGGTTTTCCAACCCTAAAATCGGAGTTATCTTCCCAAGAGATGGCCTGAACCGTTAGATCCCAAAACCAGAAAAAGAAAGGCCACGATTCGCCTGGAAAATAAAAGACCTGGGCCGAACACGGCCTGGCACACGCCCGTGTCCAGGGCCGTGTGCCTCATTCGCCATCTCAAATCGACGCGCCTGGAACAGCACACCGGCATCCGACACGCCCGTGTTCAATCCGACACGCCCGTGTCCCCAGTGACACGGCCGTGTGGCCAGCCGTGTGCCTCCATCGACACGGCCCCGAAACCAACCCGAGAGGTGACACGGCCTGGGACACGCCCGTGTCCCAATCCGTGTGCCAAGTCTCGACACCCGTCGACAGGCTTTGTGTCGACACCGCGGAAAAAGGTCAAGCGAAGATCGTCGACCACGCGGGACACGCCCTGTGACACGCCCGTGTCACAGGCCGTGTACCCCAGTCTCGACACTCGTCGAGCGAAAGTGTCGACACTTGGGCCGAGTGTCGACACGGCCTCGACACGCCCTGCGGCATGCCCATGTCGCAGGCCGTGTGCTCTACTCTCGACACACTGTCGAGCGAAAGTGTCGAAACTTGGGCCGAGTGTCGACACGGCCCCGACACGCCCTGCGACACGCCCGTGTCGCAGGCCTTGTGCCCTACTCTTGACACATTGTCGAGCGAAAGTGTCGACACTTGGGCCGAGTGTCGATATGGCTCCGACACGCCCTGCGACACGCCCGTGTCGCGGGCCGTGTGCCTCCTGCCAGAAACCCAAAAATTTCCAGAACTGCAGACTGACCCTCTTGCAAAACTGGGGTGTTACATATAGAACCTAGTTCCTTATGGATCTCTCATGAACCCATACATATCTTTTCTCAGCTATCCTTTGAGATCTACTCAGACTGTTAATACATTCTCGAGAAACCTCCCTATAATACCACTTGAAAGTCTTTGAATACAAGGGTAGTTAATCACCTAGAGGGGGGTGAGTAGGGTGTTAATCTCGTTTCATATTCTTTTGACATTTAACTGATTATGTTGTGTGTTATGATATGATTGATGATTCTTTCAAGAATATCACCAAGACGACACAGTAGCTTTATAGTGATTCCGTAGTATATGGGTACATCCACTATCCCTCCTTCCTTTCAAATAAAATGTTAGACAAGGTACTTCTCCAATAACTTGGCTCCTCAGAGATTATAACACGATCTCACTGGATCACAGTCTCTAGACAGACCTATAATACAGGCACTCAGCCCACCCACTTAGTAATCACCTCATCACCATACGCAGGAACAAATGCCCCATAAGATATGCTGGAATCACAGCCCTATCACACAGATCCAAGACTGGATCCTACTACTCAGATCTTCTCCCAGATCCTGCACTCTGCCTTTATAACTTAGGCTTACAATACAGATCTTACTAAATCTAACTCTCAGCCTTTATAAACTAGGCTTACAACACAGATCGTAACCATATCATACAGAGATTGAATTTGATACTGAAAATGATTAGACTGCAGAGATTGATTCTCTGAGTCTACAGCTTCTTGAACTGAGAGAATATCAGCCCAATTTTCTTCTCTACAGAAAGATAATACTATGGGTAGATAATCACCTAGAGGGGAGGGGGTGAATAGGTGTCTTTTAAAATACTTTATCAATTCTGTGTCACTTAACTGTTCTGTAGATATTATGTTCAACAAATGATATGCTTGTGTAAATTGCTTCACAACACTCAGCACTATTGAACAATAGAACATAACACATGCAAATCTCAGGACACATCACAAGCACAAACAAATCACAGCACACAAATAATTTATAATGGTTCCCCTATCTAGGGTACATCCACTTTCCCCCTTCTTCCTCACTAGCAATGTGCTAGATATGGTTATAGCTCCTCCTCTATAACTCAGATCCAAAGATCTTACAGGCTCAGTTTCTGTTAAGAAACCTACACTCAGACCAACAGGTCCTACCTTAGGGATTCTTCCAATCTCCTACCACAGGTCCCTCAAGAACCCTACGTCAGCCTTTATAATGCCGGCTTACACCTCAGTGATCCACTCAAATCACCTTCCTCAGGTCCCACAATAACCCTACCTTAGACTTTATAAATTAGTCTTACAACTCAAAGGTCAGATCTCCTACCCAATCAGATCTCAAGGAGATCTTACAAAATTAATAGGTAAAAATAAAATTGTATCCTCAGAAAATAGTAAAAGTGTAATCTGACTTATCCGAAAGAATTTTGAGTCTTCAATTCAGTAGTACTTGATAGATTCTTGAAAAGCAGCCTAGCTGAAAAGATACTTCTCTGGATCTGCAATCTTCTTGATGTTGATTAGCTTGATTTCCTTGAAGAAATTATAGATCAGATCCATCTTAATCTTCAGGTCAACTTGAAGAAAGGATCTGGAGATTTTCTTGAAGACCTTCATCTTCCTTCTTCTCGGAATTGACACCCTCCTCTGACTTAGAAAAATCAAGAATGAAACAATAGAATGATTTGTCTGATTCTTATTTTCTCTGTAGACAACCCCTCTATTTATAGCCTTCGTGGATTGCTGGTTTCTGATTGATGACATCAGCATGTACATCATACTTCAAATTTTCCCTTAAATTGTTTATGTTGAGATATAACATTACTGTAACTGATGTAACAGTTCTGACTTGTCTTGACACTTTTGTGTTGACTCTGCACATCTTTAGAAACTTAAATGTCGAGATGTCCAAAGTGTCTTGACACTTGTTCTTAGAAGGTGTCGAGACATCTTAGCAGTCTCGACACAATTTTACTTAGAAAAATTTTCATTTGAACTTGAAAGTGTCGAGACAGTTGACTTGTCTCGACATAACTGTCATTTGTGTCGACATCTTTAATTCTACACTGTGTCGAGACAGATGAATTATCTCGACACAACTGTCTGTCGGGTGTTTACACTTCTATGCTTTCTTAATTTCTTCACTATTTCGAGACAGTTGAATTGTCTCGACACTCCAGTCTATCGGTGTCGACACGTCTATGCTTGCTTTATTTCTTCAGTGTGTCAAGACAGTTGAATTGTCTCTACACTCCAGTATACTGGTGTCAACACTTCTATACTAGATTTAATCCTTCATGTTGTCTAGACAGTTTATTTGTCTCGACACTATTTTACTTAGAATAATTTTCAGTCTCCAGATGTCGACACTCGTATAAGTCTACACTTCAGTATTAATTGTGTCGAGACAGTTGTATTGTCTCGACACTACAGTCGAGTTAGCTGACTTGTCTCGACACTGCTGACTTATCTCGACACTGCTGACTTACCTTGATACTGTTGACTTAGTCTTCAAATTGTCGAGTTAACATACTTGTCTCGACACTGCCCTTGCAAAGGTGTTGACACAGTTGAAGTGTGTCGACACTTTTATACTTAGCCATTTTTCTGCACTGCAAGTTGCTAGATGTAGACTGTGCTGTCATCACTCAGCACTATGCTGACTTCACTCGACGCTTTTGTATATAGATAATTTTCCTCACTTTTTAGTCAACTTCTTTGAGTCCACCTGTTAATATAACTTGAACCACCTGTCCAATCATTATAAAATAGGCAACTTGCATACATGAACTGAAACATACATCAAATACATACTTGTGTATTGTTGAAAATTGTGAAGTGAAAGTAAGTGAATGGAAGACTTGGGCAAGCTATCTCTGCGGACTATGCAGACAGGATTGGAGGACAACCAGGTCGGCGGGGCTGGTGTAGACGGCTTGTTCTGTGGCAGTCTGGGCAGTCTGTTTCCGCAGACTATGCAGACAACAATGGCGGTTAGCCAGGCCGACTTATGCTCTGCAAGCAGCTGGATCCCAGAAGGTAACTAGGCGGATAGCAACTCTATCCGCGGAGTCCAGCACGAAGTGGACTTAAGACCTTGAGCTCGGCAGACCGGCTTGGCAGAAGCCTTGGTCTTGCTCTGGTGAAGCAGCAAGTGGAAGCCGCGGAGATCGCCTGTCAGTGCGTACAGGTGCTGGAGGTCGCTGGGTTTAGCTCACTGGATCCAGCGTCTGCCAGTAAGTGCGGACTGGCCCTTGTGGCCAGTGGTGTGGACTTGGTTTGTTTTGAACCAGGTCCATGTTTGGCTCAGTCCAGGGAGATCGCGCAGTGGAGCGCTGACTGCTTCTCAGTCCGCTAAGCTAGGCAGAAGAGCTGTGTGCCTTGGTTGCGAGTTGGGGAGAAGAGGACATGAGATTATGTCCGCAAATGCGTGCGTGCTGGAGCTGGGTCTGCTGAGTCCGACAGCTGACTTGCTGGCATGGTCGTGGACTCAAGATATGCAGACTAGAGGTGTCTGTTGTGTAAGCAGACTGAAGCAGTGTCTACTGAGTTCGATCGGTACCTTGGTGACAAGGCTATGGACTCAGGGTATGCAGACTGGAGTTGTCTATAGTGATATGCATACTAGAGTTGTCTGCATTCTGAGCGGACTGAAGCGGTGTGTCCGCTGAGTCCGTCAGTCGCCTTGTTGGCAAAGCCGTGGGATCGGGATGAGCGGACCAAAGCGGTGTTTCTGCTAAGTCTGACATTTTCCTTGTGACGAGGATGTGGGCTCGGGATAAGCGGGTTGGAGTTGTGTCCGCGGATTGGCGGACAATGTTGTTGCGGAGTCCGACTATGGTGGTCTTAGCTTGGCCTTTGGCGACAAGGCAGACTGTCGTTGTGTCTGGCCTTAGAGAAGCATAGGCAGACTAGCTATCTTGCACAGGCAGCGGTAGACTGGTGTGTGTATCTGCAAGCTTGCGGATACACTTGTTCTTGCTACGGGATGTGGTAGTAATCATGTCGGCTAGGGTGGTGACCACACTCATCATCATGGCTATAAATAGGACCCATGACACATCAGGAAAAGAGAGAACCAAAGTATGTGAACAGTAATTTGAGCCCGCAACAGTTGCTGCGGACTGACTTTTGGTGTCCGCGCGGTTTGATAGAGTTGACCGGTTTGTGCTGTGCAGGTTGTGCGGATAGCGCTGGAAAGCCAGTACTTGGCTCTGATTGCAGTCAGGGATAATGCGGACTTTGTGGTTAAGCAACAGGAAAAAAACAGCAGGTCGCGGACAGCGATCATACGGTCTTCTCTTTTGCAACTTGGTTTGGGGTTCAATAAGTCGCGTGCTTCAGGCGGAATATTCTATTCGGCATCGTAGCTTGTGCTGTTTGGCGGCTAGGCGACCTCACAGTTAGGCGGCTTGCAGATTGGCAGCTAGAACTAGCATTGGAATAAGGGGTAGTTCGCGTGGCTTGGGTTGCGGTCTGGCGACCTGGCGGACTGTGCGGACTCCACAACAGTAGACCGGCCGCTTGGTGTTTGAGTCAGTGCGGCTTGTTTGTCTCATCTTGTATTTGTAATTATTTGCATTCCCTTTGGTGGTTTTGGTGAAGCATGTCTCACCATGTATGTCTCGCGTTGTAAAGAAGATTGATGTTAATCAATAAAGACTCTTGTGCTGCATGTGTTTCTGGTTGTGACTATCTTTGGTTGAGATAACCCCTGCTAACTCCAAGGTCCGGGAAATTTCAACATGGTATCAGAGTTGGATTGGAGTGGATAAGCTGTGATCAAATAAAGTGGTTGTTGCTCTTGTGAAGAGGGAACCAGTGGTTGAACCATGGTAGTGGAAGATGCAAGTTGTCTTGGAATTGAAATCCTTACAGAGACGAACTTTGATAGGTGGAAGTCTTGTATGAAGAGCTTTCTTCTTGGCGAGGATCTTTGGGAGGTAGTATGCGGAGCAGAAAGACAAGAGGCTACTGCTGGAAATGCTGAAGAGATGAGAGTTTGGAAGGAGACAAATGCGAAAGCGGAGTCTATTCTAAAACACGTGATCTCATTGGAGCTCTTGGACCACATCAGTGGATGTCGGTCAGCTGCGGAGGTTTGGACTTCCCTTGATGGGTTGTTCTGGAAGGAGGTGAAGGTTGCTGCAGAGGATGGTCCTTCTACTTCATATCAGCAAGAGAGGAGTGTTTATCCTAAGCGTGATTGGAAGAGGAAGGAAGGACCAGGTGCTATAAATGCAAGCAGCATGGTCATCTCAGGAAAGAGTGCAAGGTTGTCTTGCTCTCGGCAAACGTAGCTCATGTTGGGAGTAAGGAGAAGAACTTAGTTGGAACTTCAACAAGTTCAGGTGCTGATCGGATGAAGGCCAGTGATAGTACAACTATCTGGCATGAAAGATTGGGGCATGTAGGGATGGACAAGCTGAAAGCAATGACGGTAAAAAGACTCGTAAGAGGATTGCCTAGATTGTCTTCTTATGACGATGGTCAGGGGTGTGCGGGATGTCAGCATAGTGAAGCTTATTGCTTTATGGTTGATAAGGCACAATCCAGATGTAAAGCACCTTTGGAGGTTGTCCATTATGCTCTGGTTGGACCAACCGTCACCGCCAGTCTTGGAGGCAGCAAGTACATGTTGATATTGGTTGATGATTATTCAAGGTATACTTGGGTACACTTCATGAAGGCGAAATCAAACATGATGTGCTTGTTTGTGAAGTTCAAGAAGCTTGTGGAAGGCCAGCTTGGCCTGCGGATCAAGAAGTTGAGGACAAGCATCGGTGGTGAATTTGGCTCAACAAAGTTCTCGAACTTTTGCAGAAAGCATGGGATCCGGAAGGAGATTTCTTGTGGACATACTTCACAGCAACGTGGTGTTGCAGCTCGGATGGTCTGTTAGTTAACGGAGACCTGCAAGTGTTGGCTTCATAGCAAAGGTGTTACTAAGGCTTTTTGGGCGGAAGGAATGGCCTGTGCTGCTCATGTCATCAATCGGATGCCTTTTAGTCCGATCTTTGTGAAGACTCCTTATGTGCTGATGTTCGGGGTGAAGCCCAGTGTAAAGCACCTACGGGTGTTTGGATCTACCTGCTACGTACACACTCCAGATGCTCTCAAGACGGAGCTATTCTTTGTTGGGTATGATGAGCAGAGGAGAAGATGGAGGTGTATGGATCCTGCGACGAAGAGGCTAATCGTATCAAGAGACATTGTCTTCGATTATTTGACTCCTTATTGGGATAGCTCTTATGTGGAGCTAGAGATGAGCAGGTCAGATGGTGGGCTGAAGGAGGCTGATGCTAAGGTCCAGGTGGAGCTGCCTGAGTCACCAGGAGCTCCAGGTTGTTCTAGCTCTAGGGCAAAGGCGTCACAGTTAGCAAGCAGGGGGGTCGATGCTCCAAGGACTTTTGGCTCGAAGGAGGAGGCTTTCGGTTCAGGAAGCATGGAGAGCGATGTTCCAGGTAGTTATTGTTCGAGAGCGGAGACTTCTGTTCAGGTAGCAGGGGGAGCGTTGATCCGGGTGCTCCTAGTTCCAGTGAGGTGGCGTCTTGTTCAGGAACCAAGGGGAGCATTGTTCCGGGTTTGCCCAGGAACGGAGCTGGTTCAGGAGGAGCAGCGGAGGTGGTTAGCCATTATCAGGTTCTTCAGAGATCGAAGAGGATCAGTAACCCACCATCTCGATATAGCGAAGGGAACACGGCGAGCTTGGTCCCATATTTCTTTGCAAGCCCTCAGGTTGAGCGAGTACCTTCTAGCTGTGATGACCCCACTAGAATCAAGGAGGTGACTTCTCTCATAGGTGACGAGGCTTGGGCCCCTGTGCTTATGGTTGTTGGCGATACTCCTGTGATGCATAAGTGGAGGTTGAAGCTGAATAAGAAGGCAGAGGGATGCATGGCTCCTTTCTGGATATGCTGGAGGGCTCCCTCGTGGTTCGTGATATGCGGGGCGAGGACAATGTCTTGGACATCTCTTTGTAGATGCTATCGGAGGGACCAGGTGCAAGGTTATGGGAGATTCTGGAGTTATTCACCACTTCTCACTTCAAGGGAGAGTGTTGAAAATTGTGAAGTGAAAGTGGGTGAATGGAATACTTGGGCAACCTATCGGCATGAACTATGCGGACAGGTTTGGAGGACAGCCAGGTCGGCGGAGCCTATGCATACGGCTTGTTCTGTGGCGGCCTGGGAGGTCTTCTTGTGCGGACTACGCAAACAGTAGCGGCGGTTAGCCAGGCCGGCTTATGCTCTACAAGCAGTTGGATCCCATAAGGTAACCGAGCGGATAGCAACTTTATCCGCGTAGTCCGACATGAAGTGGACTGGATAACTGGAGCTCAGCAGACCGGCTTGGCAGAAGCCTTGGTCTTGCTCTGGTGAAGTGATAAGTGGAAGCCGAGGAGATTGACAGTCAGTGCGGACAGGTGCTGGAGGTCGCCGTGTTTGGCTGACTGGATCCAGCGTCCGCTAGTAAGTGTGGACTGGCCCTTCTGTCCAGTGGTGTGGACTTGGTTGGTTCTGAACCAGGTCCATGTTTGGCTCAGCCCGGGGAGATCGCGTAGTGGAGTGCGACTGCTTCTCAGTCCGCTGAGCTTGGCAGAAGAGCTGTGTGCCTTGGTTACAAGTTTGGGAGAAGCGGACTGGAGATTGTGTCTGAAACTGCGTGTGGGCTGGAGCTGGGTCCGCTGAGTACGACAGCTGCCTTGCGGGCATGGTTGTGGACTTGGGATATGTGGACTAGAGGTGTCTGCAGTTTAAGCAGACTGAAGCAGTGTCCGCTAAGTCCGGTAGGTGTCTTGGTGACAAGGCTATGGACTCAGGGTATGCAGACTGGAGTTGTCTTCGAGATATGCAGACTAGAGTTGTCCACAGTCTGAGCGAACTGAAGCGGTGTGTCCGCTAAGTCCGACAGTTGCCTTGGAGGCAAAGCCGTGGGCTCGGGATGAGCGGACTGAAGCGGTGTGTCCGCTGAGCCCGGCATTTGCCTTGTGACGAGGTTGTGGGCTCGGGATAAGCGTGTTGGAGCTGTGTCCGCAGATTTGCAGACAATGTTGCTGCGGAGTCTGGCTGTGGTGGTCTTTGCTTGGCCTTTGGCGATAAGGTGGACTGTCATTATGTCTGGCATTGGAGAAGCATAGGCAGACTGGTTATCTTGCACAGGCAGTGGCGGACTGGTGTTTGTATCTACGGGCTTGCGGATACACTTATTCTTGCTGCGGGATGTGGCAGTAATCCTATCGGCTAGGGCGGTGACCACACTCATCATCGTGCCTATAAATAGGACCTATGTCACACCAGGAAAAGAGAGAACCGAAGTAAGTTAACAGTAATTTGAGCCCGCAATAGTTGCTGTGGACTGACTTTTGGTGTCCACGCAGTTTGATAGAGTTGACCGGTTTGTGCTGTGCAGGTTGTGTGGATAGCGCTAGAAAGACAGGACTTGGCTCTGATTGCAGTCAGGGATAGTACGGATCCTGCGGTTCAGCAACATTCGGAAAACAGCAGGTTGCGGACAATGACCAGATGGTCTTCTCTTTGGCAACTTGGTTTGTGGTTCAATAAGTCGCCTGCTTCAGGCGGACTGTTCTATTCGTCATCGCAGCTTATGCGGTCTGGCGGCTAGGCAACCTCGCGGTTAGGCGGCTCGCAGATCGACGGCTAGAGCTAGCATTGGAATAAGGGGTAGTCTGCGCGGCTAGGGTTGCAGTCTGGCGACCTGGCGGATTGTGCGGACTCCATAGTTGTAGACCGACTGCTTGATGTTTGAGTCCGCGCGACTTGTTTGTCTTGTCTTGTATTTGTAGTTCTCTGTTTTCCCTTTGGTGGTTTTGGTGAAGCATGTCTCTCCATTTATGTCTCGTGTTGTAAAGAAGATTGTTATTAATTAATAAAGACTCTTGTGCTGCATGTGTTTCCGGTTGTGACTATCTTTGGTTGAGATAATCCCTACTAACTCCAAGGTCCGAGAAATTTCAACATGTATATCATTGAGTTGAAAGGGCTTCTTCAAATCAAGTACAGTGTCTCCAATGTACCCAAAAGTCTCCCCTATTTTGAGAAGTCAAAAACCCAATTTAATGATACACACCACAATACAAAAATATAATAATTATGATCTATATTCGAAAGTGCTGAACAAAATATAAAGGAACACAACAATAATAACACAGATATCACAAAGTGCAACCAAAATTTTCATTTAAATTTGTTCAAAGATTACATTTTTTTAATTTTTTACACTATTCTTAATGCAAAATTACATAATGCCTAGAAAATATATTCTAAGAATCCTTTGGCTCTATGATGACAATGCCTTATCTAGATTGAATTTTAGCTTTGACTTCTGGCATCTTGTCATCAACCACCTTCTCCTTTCCCTTGGCATTCTTGGTTTTAGTAATTTCGTCTTGCTTGATTCTTTGTCTTTCATGATAATGATAGGGCTTGGGGAAATACTTACTGGGCTCTAATGAGTCAGCTGGAATCTTCCCAGCCTTGAGATCTTTTCTGAATTTCTGGATGATCTCTTTCTGCTTGGTGTGCTTGGCCCATTCTTGCTCTAAATAACATTTCCCCCTATCAGATGCATTATTATTTACTGCTTTCCATACAATAAGTAAAATTGATCTAGATTTTGGACTCCACTTCTCAAAATCAGGCTTAGCTTTAGCTTGATCCCTAAATCTTTTCTTTGATAGTTGAGCTTCTTTTTCCTTTAATAATATAGAAGCAATCATCTCCACCTCCACACATACTATATTCTGAATTTGAAGTTGAGTACTGTACATGAACTGGACAGCAATTTGAATAGCTTCAAAAGGAGCTGGTTGACAACCAGACTCAGCAGTTTGGTTCCATCATACCATATGGGAGGATGTCATAGAGTTTCTCTGATGCTATTTGAGATCCAAGTAGCATGCTCAAAGCATGCCTTTATCATCACTCTCTCCCCCTTTATGACTTATCTTTCAACATGATCTTTCAGGTCATTATTGTGAAATCTTACTTGACCATCCAGAAAATTGATTCCTGAGGATAAAGAATTCTTTGCTTTGAGCGGATGTTCATCCAATTTTTTGTGAGATGCTTTCACTTCCTCAACCAAAGAGTTTTTGTGAGTAGATAGTTGTGTTTCAATCTCCTTGTAAGTAGAAGTTATCTTGGTTTCTAAAGCAATAGTCTGCTCAGCCAGCTTGACCAGTGAACCATTATTCAATTCAATCATGTTTTCATTCATTCTTTTTTGATTCTCAAGGACATAGCCTTATTTGACAACTATTTCATCTTCAGTTTTCTTGGATGCCTCTTGTTGTTTAGCAATGTATACCATAACATTTGCTTATTTTTCAAAGAAATCTGTCATATCCTTCTTTAGCAAGTGTACTTAGAATCTAATAGATTTATGTCTTGAGCTAGTTAAAACTGCAGCTCCTTATTGTTCTCATCTACATACTTCTCAAGTTGATTCCTTTGTTGATCTAGCATAATCTGCATTTTAACTAGAAGTGAACTTAAATCCACAGCAGGAGTGGGAGTTGTGCTAGACTGAATAGTTTTCTTATAACTTCTACTTTTTTTAAGTTCAGATAATTTTCTTTTCTTTAACTGAGAGGCTTCTTCCTCCTCAGATTCTGATGAACTAACCACCTTTACAGATGTAGGCTCTTTAGTTGTTTCAGTAGTTGGGGCCTGATCTGTTAACTCCCCCTCAACCCTTACACCTTCTTTATCAATATTGATGGTTCCCAAGTTAGTCTCATCTTGTTGTTCTACTGCATCAGGAATTGTTTCTTCTAGAATAATAGTTATTTCCCTCTGTATATTTATATCTTTAATACGAAGGATTTCTTCTTCAGTATCCTTAGGAACTTCATCCTCAATCTCTCTATCAGTCATGTCTTTCTCAGGAACCTCTACATGTTCTAGAACATTGTCTAGCTCTTGTACTACTTCCATTACTATTGTATTGACAGTATCCATATCCATATCTGGCAGAGCATTGAGGTTCTCCATGTAAATTTGATCCATCTCTTGTATTGTCTCCCACTCCACTTGATCACGACATTCAGGTGAGGGACTTGGAGATTTCTCAGCTATTTTATCATCCTATTTTTCAGAGGTAGAACATTCTTGTTCTTCAGATTCACAGGAAGAATGTTCTTCCATAACTACAACTTTCTTCTTTTTCTCTTTCTCCTTCTCAACTACAAGTGTTTCTTTTGATAGGACTCTATCCGACCTAGCCATTTTCCGCATGTCCATTCTCCTCATATGATTGATTTTAGATCCAAGCTTTAGATTGAGGCTATCAAGAATGGCATGAACCAAGTATAGACTTAGAATTCTGCCCATATTAAGCTTCTTGATACTTTTTGTAATTTTGTCAAAGACCATTCTACTCCAGTTAGTCTTGATTTTGAAAATAATTCTGGTCATCAACTCAAACATAAATGTTGAGATCCTGTCATGTTCCCCTGTCTTGCACATCAGCACCTTTCCAACAATCTCAGACAAGAATTTGCCCGGAGAATTAATACCATTCCTGTTCATGGTACTTCCAATTCTTGTGGTTGGGGTCAATCCACACCACACCAATGCATCTGCAGTCTTGTCAGCGTCCATGTCATCTTCTTGATCAATTTTTTGTAATTAAATGATCTTGGCCAGCCTTTTGGAAGTGTGGTTAACCTTATCTCCATTCACTTTTGACTTAATCTTTGCTGATTTTGAATCCATTTTAGCATTAGAGAAGAACTCTGAAACTTCACGTTTCTAGATTTTTGATGGTTCTGATAGTAGATATTCCAACCCAGCTTCAGTGATTAGGTTAATTACACTTCTAATTTCTTCTTGAGCCGAGACAAATCCATTGCGCACAAGCTCATACCCCTCAAAGATGTTATCGTCATTCTTGGGAGCCATTAGAGATGGGAGAAAGTATAGATGAGTGTCGACTTAACTGGTTTTAGTTGTCGACATGCAGGAATCAAAAGCTCAAAAAATCAAGAAAGCGTAGTCGATTCCTACTCTCACACCCTTTTTATAGTCTAATCTTTCCTGAAAACAAAATGGCGTGCTACATTTAGACTATTCTAAATTTTTAGGTAAACACCTAGTGTCGACACATGGAAAAGTTGTCTATCGAGATGTGTCAACACAAGTATTATGTCTCTCGACACATACCTTAAGGTCTCGACACCCTTGATGTCTCGACGCATTACTATCTATAGTGTCGACACACTTTTTGGTGTCTCGACATTTTCTAAGATGTCTCGAAAAATTCTCTAGTGTCTCGGCATAAGTTTTGACTTAGTCAAAATTTTGTTTTCTAAAATGTAGATTCTTGAAATTTAAGAGGTTTATCCTTGATATCTAAATGAGTAAACTTAATTACTAACTAATTATTTTATTCTTATTTTATATCAGTTTTTATATGTGCATCAATTACTATAGATTCAACATTTCAAGTTCAAACTTAAAGAAATTAAATTTTTCTTCTTTTAGGGGCTTAGTAATAATATCAGCAATTTGTTTATTTGTTGGAACAAATTCTAAACTAATATCTTAATTTTCTACATGCTCCCTAATGAAGTGGTATCTAATTTCAATATGTTTTGTTTTACTATGTGAAACAGGATTGTTTGCAATTGATATAACACTAGTAGAATCACAAAATAATGGAATTTTACCTAGCTGTAAGTTGTAATCTTGTAATTGATGTTGAATCCAAAGCAATTGTGCACAACAACTTCAAGCTGAAATGTATTCGGATTCAGCTCTGGATATTGCTACACTTGTTTGTTTTTTGCTGCTCCATGACACCATCCTTCTTCCAAGGAATTGACAGGAACCTGAAGTGTTTTTCCTGTCTTCTTTACAACCTGCATAATCTGCATCTGAAAAGTCTATTAGTTCAAAATCACTATTCCTAGGTTACCATAGACCAAGATTATGTGTGCCCTTTAGATATCTCAATATTCTTTTGACTGTTGTATAATGAGATTCCTTAGAGCATGCTTGATACCTGATTGTCTCTGAGATATCTGCAAAGAGAAAATACCAAACTAACAATTCATCAAGGCAAGTATACCTATCGAAATGCAGCTAGGGGACACAAGTGTCGTATTGAAATCCGGGAACAGTTGAGTAAGCTTACTCACACGAAATCTATTATTTTATCGACGGCAAAATAAGGTTTGGCTAAATGTACTAAAAGAAGAGAACTACTTGAATGAAAAGATAAAGAGAGCTAAAAGAGCGATTAACTTAAGCTTAGTAACGATGAAGGGAAAATGCACTCGATCAGAAATCACCTCGGCAAGAGTGGTTAGAAAAATACGATAAATAAACCTAAGCTAATTAGGGTAAAGGTCCTTGACCGTGGAGGTTCCATGAATATTGACACGCTTCTCTCGAAGGCCGTGCCTAACTGAGTTTAGGAAGGTCCGACCGACTTTCGCCTAAATCGGAGGCCTAAAACTCGCTTTACGCGGTGAACCCCTCTAATGGATTTTACTCCAATCCGGGAGATTTGAACGTCTGCCTCTCTCGAGGGGTGCGAACAACTCCCTTTACTCTTGAGTGCTCATTTCAAACTTTCGGCCTCTCGGCTAGCCCAGAATGAAAGCAAAGGTGGAGAGTATATATCGATAATATACCTCCAACCCGTGATAAATCAAGAGTAATTCAAAGCTAAACCCTAAAAAGAAAAGGTAAGATTCAAAGCATCATAACCTAATCACTCGAACCTCGGATCATTAAGATCGAGTACATGGAGGATTAGTTAATCATGGTGAGGTGGAAGAGGGGGGATGAGTAGAAGAAAAATACTGAAAATGGAGCAGAAACGTAAAAGAAAACAGCAATTTTTATTAAAAGAAACAGTGATCTTACAGCTTGAAAACCAGAGATTACAAGAACATTAGAAGAAAACTACACTATCATTAGCATCATACTACAGAAATAAGCTAGGAGCTAATACAGGAAAAGCATAAAGCTAGAGCTACGAACTAAAAATGGAAAGACATGCTTAAAAGTTCAGAAATACAAAGGACAGAACCTCCCCTCTCAAAGCGAAAAGTTGTCCTAAAACCCCTGGAGTTGGGTTCTATTTATAGAATTTTTCGGGTCGGGTCACGCCCCCCTGTCACGCCCTGGTCGGGCGTGACCCTGGGGCGTGACACATTCGGCGCGACTTTTTCGGGCAGGAATTGAATTCTGACGGAGTTGTTGCGGTACACGCCCACCAGTCACGCCCTGGTAGGGCGTGACCCTGGGGCGTGTTCTTTGCGGCGTGACTTTGGGAGCTGAAATTGAATGCTGGAGGTGACGGGCGGAATTGCTGAAGTACACGCCCATATGTCACGCCCGGGTCAGGCGTGACCCTGGGGCGTGACACTTTCGGTGCGGCGGTGGAGCGGGAAAGACGAGCGCGCTGCAGCGATTCCTCGGAACCTGGGGACACGCCTATAGTACACGCCCGTGTCGGGTGTGTCACGGGCGTGACCGAGGGCGTGTACACTAAGTTTCCACAGAATGCAGTTTCGGACCAATTGCTTCATTCCTCTGGTTTACACGCCCTAGGTACACGCCCTGGTAGGGCGTGACCTTGGGGCGTGTCACAGCAAAATTCGGCTGAAAGCCGTGAAAACCTGCAAAAAGCAGAAAAAAATGCATTAGCGACAAAAATATATACAAAGGGGAATCAAAACAAGTACTTTACAAGACATGATTGGCTTTAAAACCCCGAAAATATCCTAATAAAATTGACTGCAAACGTATTATCAAATTCCCCCAAGCTTAAGTTTTGCTTGTCCCCAAGCAAAGATATAAAGACAAGCTAATCATAAAAAGTGACTAATTCAAAAGGTTTTAATCATACTCACACAAGTACTATGCGAAATTCTAGGTAGGGAGAATGTAAAACGTAAATCTAAAACAATTATTTAGGTATGGTTTAACTTTTATAAACTTTACTTAATAAAAATAAATCATCCAGAATTTTGACGAAATTCTTTAAATAGATTTAAGTAAGGCATTGAAAATGAAAAGAACGTATTGAGTTATTACTAGATCCAAGCAACGCATTATAATTATATCAATTAAATAACAAAAATCTAAGTTTAAATCCAAAACTAAAACTGATTTACTTTTCTTCTTTTCTTAGTTGTTAAATAAAATTAAAAAAAGGGGCGTGAATCAAAAGGACTTAATAGGACCGAAACGTTTGGTTTAGGAATATGAATAGGAGTGGAATTCAAATATAAACATGGAGGCTTAAAAATCACACTAAACCAAAACAACGAGTTTCAAAAAAAAATAAATTTATTTTAAACAAAATATGTATAAATAAATTTATTTTTTTCTCTTTATGATTATTTATCTCTCTCTTTTTTTTATTATTATTTTCATTCATTTTTGTTTTTTTTTTCAATAAAATTGCTTTTGAGTACACCTTTTTCAACAATATTTCCACAGATAAGACAAAATTTCCTATCAAACAAAATTAGCGTGATTAGATAGGTAGGAATTTGGGCTTTGGTGAAAATGAAATGGTGTGTGGAGTTTATCAAATGAATTTGGAAAAAAGGCTCAAAAGCGGCTAACTAGTGGTAAAAGAGTTTAGGTTGGCAAGAAAGCTCAAACGTAAACAAAAATGGCCTAAATCATTTTCATGCGTTTTTTTTTTAAATTTATTTAAAACATAGAGTCGATAAATTTCAAAAAGCAAGTTCGAGATAATAAAAGAAGATTGATGAAATTATCTTGAAAATAAAAATAATATGTCACTTGGATCGTTCATATCTACTACGTTATTCAAAATATGTTCTTACAAAAATCATTTAAAGACGAAAAGGAAAATAGTGGATGATAAATTTTTAGAGAAAGTAAAGAAAATAAAGAACGGAAAACCATAATAGAAATGCACGGTTTAGAGAAATATTTTACCTTAACATGCTACCGTGAATTAGAAACACAGCATGGCCAACATTTTACTTGTGAAATATGATTAAAAAGAATGATTAGAAAAATTATAATTAACTACGTTGTTTATAAAGAAGTTTGAGAAAAACAAAACATAAACATGGGGTACTTATTGAAATACCAAAATGCAGCTATATATATATAATAATTTTTTTTGAAATTTTTTTGAAATTTTGGATTTTTTTGGGATATTTACAAAACAAAAAGAAAACAAAAAGAAGGAGGAAGTCCTCCCCCAAGCTTAAAATCTACATTGTCCGCAATGGAGAAGGAGGTCAGAGAACGAGAGAAAAGTAAAGTACAGAAATAAAAGACAGAATTGAAAAGCAGGTACTTCCCCGGTTTTATTTTGCAGGGCAAGTTGAGTGATGCCGCTCCTCCATGCCTGTGCTGTGGATCTTCATGAAACGTCGTCCGGCGGACTTTGGCATGGAAGTAGAACCGTTGGAGCAGGCGATCGCAGAAGTTTCAGCTTGCCGGAGCCAGTCGAGGCAAAAAGTGTAAAAGAAAGAAAACATAAAAAGATAACTTGGGTTGCCTCCCAAGAGCGCCCTTTGTTTAAAGCGTCGTTTGAGCTCGACGCATCAAAATAAGATTGTCCCAAATATTGTTTTAAAAATAAGTTCGAATAAATGTCAAAGTTTGTGAGTAAAATAATGTTCAGATTAATCAAATGTCAGGACCGGAAAGATAGAGTTAACAGGGTTGAGACTGACATCATCACAGAAATACAGTTTAAGACGCTGACCATTCACTTTGAAAGTACCCTTATCAGGGTGAGAAATTAAAACAGTAGCATAAGAAAAGACTTCTAAAACAGTAAAAGGCCCAGACCAACGTGATTTTAATTTACCCGGGAATAAACGTAAACGAGAGTTATAAAGAAGCACTTGGTCGCCTGGCTTAAAGATTTTTGGGTGTCTAAGATGTCGATCGTGTAAACGCTTCATCCGCTCTTTATAAAGTCTGTTATTTTCATACGCGTAAGAGCGCCACTCGTCGAGTTCGTTAAGTTGAAATTTTCGAAAATCGCCGACAGAGTGGGGATCGAAGTTTAAAAATCGCAAGGCCCAAAAGGCGCGGTGTTCTAACTCTACGAGTAAATGACACGATTTTCCATAAACCAACCGATATGGCGTACAGCCGAGGGCGGTTTTGTACGCTGTTCGGTAGGCCCATAGAGCATCGTCTAATTTGGCGGACCAGTCTTTTCTAGATGTTGAAACAGTCTTTTCTAAAATTCTTTTTATTTCTCTATTCACTACTTCGACTTGTCCGTTAGTTTGGGGGTGGTAGGCAGTGGAAAGCTTATGAGTAACGCCATATTTAGTTAGGATTTTTGAAAATTGTGCGTTACAGAAATGGGAACCCCTATCACTAACGATAGCGCGCGGCGTACCGAATCGAGAAAATAATTTTTTGAGGAAATTAACTACGACTCGGGCGTCATTCGTAGGAAGAGCTTGGGCTTCGGCCCAACGTGAAACATAATCAACGGCAACTAAAATATACTTATTCCCGAAGCTAGAAGGAAAAGGACCAACAAAATCAATCCCCCAAACGTCGAAAACTTCACACTCTAGAAAATAATTTTGTGGCATTTCATTTTTATTCGAAATATTCCTCAACCGTTGGCAACTATCACACCTACTCACAAAGGCATGCGCGTCTTTAAACAGGCTGGGCCAGTAAAAACCCGCGCTTAACACTTTGTGAGCGGTGCGAGCAGCTTGATAGTGCCCACCTGTCGGTCCTTCATGCAAATGTTTAATAATATCTAATCCTTCATCCAAGGAAACACACCTCCTAATCACTTGGTCTGCACAGACTTTAAAAAGATGCGGGTCCTCCCAAAAGTAGTTCTTCAGCTCAGAAAAGAATTTCTTCTTTTGCTGAGATGAAAACTCTTTTGGGAGCACACGGGCCACTAGATAGTTGGCGATGCGGGCAAACCAAGGAGAAGTAGATGTGTTAATTATGAAAAGCTTCTCATCAGGGAAATAGTAATGAAAAGAATTTTCATCTAATTGTTCTATAAACGGGTTGTCTAGGCGCGAAAGGTGGTCGGCGGCCAAGTTCTCGGCACCTCGCTTATCACGGATCTCTAAGTCAAACTCCTGGAGAAGTAAGACCCAGCGAATCAAGCGAGGCTTGGCATCCGTTTTAGAGAGAAGATATTTGAGGGCCGAGTGGTCCGTAAAAACAATAATTTTCGAAAGAGTAATATAAGGGCGAAATTTGTCAAATGCGAATACTACAGCTAAGAGCTCCTTCTCGGTTGTGGTGTAATTTTCCTGTGCAGATGTGAGAGTTTTACTAGCGTAATAAATGGGGTGGAAGTTTTTGGAAATACGTTGACCTAGTACGGCTCCCACCGCATAACTACTCGCATCACACATTATTTCAAATGGAAGATCCCACACCGGAGCTATCATGATTGACGCATTAACTAATTTTTCTTTTATTAAATTGAAGGCAGCTAGACAGAGGTCATCAAAGATGAATGGGGCGTCTTTTTCTAAGAGATGGGTAAGGGGCTTGGTGATTTTGGAAAAGTCCTTTATGAAGCGGCGGTAGAAACCCGCATGACCCAGGAAACTTCTTATGGCTTTTATGTTCGTAGGTGGCGGCAGTTTCTCGATAACTTCTATTTTCGCAACGTCTACTTCAATACCCCTTTCAGAAATTTTATGTCCCAAAACTAACCCTTCCCTTACCATAAAATGACATTTTTCCCAATTTAAGGCGAGGTTAGTTTCTTCGCATCGCTCTAAGACTTTTTCAAGGTTCTCTAAGCAACTATCGAAGGAATTCCCGAAGACGGAGAAATCATCCATGAAGACTTCCATAATGCTTTCTACGTACTTGTCAAAGATGGCGAGCATACATCGTTGGAATGTAGCCGGCGCATTGCACAATCCAAACGGCATTCTTCGGTAGGCGAAGGTGCCGAAGGGACAAGTAAACGTAGTTTTCTCCTGGTCCTCGGGGGAGATGGGGATTTGAAGATACCCCGAGAGGCCATCGAGAAAACAATAAAAGCTATGTCCGGAAAGTCGTTCTAAAATTTGATCAATGAACGGCAAGGGGAAGTGATCCTTGCGGGTGGCGTCATTCAACTTACAGTAATCTATACACATTCGCCATCCGGTCACCGTCCGAGTCGGGATTAATTCATTATTTTCATTACTTACGACCGTTATCCCTCCCTTCTTTGGTACTACCTGTACTGGGCTAACCCACTTACTGTCGGATATAGGATAGATAATTCCTGCGTCTAACAATTTCATAACCTCGCCCTTAACTACGTCTTTCATGTTTGGGTTTATACGGCGCTGAGGTTGTATAGAGTTACGAGAATTATCTTCCATTAAGATTTTATGAGTGCAGAAAGATGGGCTTATGCCCTTGATATCAGATATCTGCCAAGCAATAGCTTGGCGATGCTTTTGTAAAATTGAAAGAAGTTTATTCTTTTGTGCATCCGTGAGGTAGGCCGAAATTATGACAGGCAGCTTAGAGTCCTTTTCTAAGAAAGCGTATTGAAGGTGCTCTGGTAGTTCTTTCAGTTCCAAGGTAGGGGGGTCATCATACGAGGTCTTGGAAATTTGTTCTTTTTCAAAAACTATGTCCTCGTACACTTTTTTATATGTAAAATTAAAAGGGGTGTTGCTAGCGGCCATGGAGGCTTCGTGCAGCGATTCAGTTGGAAAAGTAGAAGAGGAACAGAAATCATTAAATTCTTTTTCAAAATCAGAGGGGCGAGTGGAGGATTCTTCACTTATGTGTAGAGATTCAGTTGGAAGAGTAGGAGAGGAACAAAAATTGGAAAATTCTTTGTCAAAATCAGAGGTGGGAGAGAAGAATTCTTCACTTATGGTATCCATGAAAAAACAGGAGTCATCATTAGCTAGTGTGTTCTTCATCGAGGGGGTGATAGAGAAAGTTACCTCATCGTCGCCCACTCGAAGGAAGAGCTTACCATTGCTTACATCAATGATAGCTCGGGAGGTGGCAAGGAAGGGTCGGCCAAGGATCAGGGGAACCTCGACGTCTTCTTCAATGTCTAAAATGACAAAGTCCACCGGGAAGATGAACTTGTCAACTTTGACTAGGACGTCCTCCACTATTCCTAACGGGTATTTGACTGACCTGTCGGCTAGCTGGATACTCATGCGTGTGGGGTTGAGACTACCAATTCCTAACTTTTTAAACAACGAGAGGGGCATAAGATTAATACTCGCACCTAAGTCGGCTAAAGCGTGTTTGACAAAGAGATCACCGAAGACACACGGGATAGATAAACTACCCGGGTCACTGATTTTTTTCGGTAATCCGTTTGTCAAAACCTCCGAGCACGCGGCATTTAACGTGACATGAGAAAGGTTCTCTAACTTCTTCTTGTTAGTTAGGAGGTCCTTAAGGTATTTTGCGTACTTCGGCATCTGGGATATGGCTTCGTGGAAAGGCAGATTTACGTGGATTTGCTTAAACATTTCCAAAAAACGGGTGTATTGATCATCCTGTCGTTGTTTATTAAGTTCGGAAGGGTGTGGCGGGGATGGATTATTTTTAAAGGTGGGTGGTGGAGTGAATTCTTTTTCTACGATAGGGGTGATAATTTCTTCGGCATAGGATGGAATTTTTAAAAGGGGAACGGAGCTTTGATTTTCAAAAATGGGAGCGGAGCTTTGATTTTTAAAAACGGGAGCGGAGCTTGCCTCGGGTTCTTCACTTACCATACCAGGAACTTTCTTCCCACTCCGAAGAGTTATAGCTTTCGCTTGCTCTCTCGGGTTAGGCTCGGTATTGGAAGGAAGAGACCCTACGGGTCGCTCAGAAATCATTTTAGCGAGCTGTCCTACCTGATTTTCTAAGTTTTTAACACTTCCGGTTAAGGTCCTAATCGTAGCGTCATTAGCATTCATGTATTTTGAAAACACTTCCTCCAAATTTGGAGGTTTTGGAAAACTTTGAGGAGGAGGTGGTGGTGGAGCAGAAAAATCACCTTGCGGTGGCGGGCGCACAACATTCGATGGATTGCTCCACGAAAAATTCGGATGATTTCTTAACGCAGGATTATAACTATTCGGAAAATTAAAACCAGGAGGATGATAATTCGCAGCAGAAAAATTATTAAAAGCAGTTCTAGGCATATTATTTACATAATCCAAATGTTCAGCGGGAGGAGTTGCAGATTCCCATACCTGAGGGGCGGAGGCAGCAGTCATCTCCGTAATTTTTTTGCTTAATATTTCAACTTGCAGTGCGAGTTGTGAGACGTTGTCCACTTCAAAGAGACCTGCAGGTTTGTTTGGGCGGGACCTAGGCACATTCCACTGGTAAGTGTTCATGGCCATGTCTTCAAACAGCTCAAGAGCTGCTTCCGGGGTCTTATGGTTTAAAGTACCGCCAGAAGCTACGTCTATCATTTGCTTCGTGCTTTGATTTAGCCCATTATAAAACGTCTGCACCTGCAACCATACAGGCAGAGCGTGATGTGGGCATCATCTTAATAATTCTTTAAATCTTTCCCAGGTTTCATAAAGGGTCTCTGAGTCTATTTGTCCAAAGGCAGAAATGTCATTCCTAAGTTTAGCAGTTTTAGCAGGCGGAAAATACTTGGCCAAAAATTTTTCAGTTAATTGCGTCCAAGTAGTTATGCTATTTTTAGGAAGGGTGTTCAGCCACTGCTTAGCCTTAATTCTAAGAGAGAAAGGAAATAATCTTAGCCTAATAGCATCATTTGTGACACCATTTATATTGAAGGTGTCACAAATCTCAAGAAAGCTGGCTATGTGTGCGTTCGGGTCTTCATCTTGAAGCCCGTCAAATTGCACATACTGCTGCACCATTTGAATTATGCTAGGCTTTAGTTCAAAATTATTATTATTTATTGCAGGGCGAACTATACTAGTTTCTGTACCCTCGAGATTTGGTCGTGCATAATAGGACATAGGCCTTTGCACGACTTCCTCCACGTTGGGTTCTGCCATTCTTAAGGTAGAAAATGACTCGGAATCCTCAACCGGCACTTGGGTAGTAGGGCCTTGAAATCGTGATCTTCTCCGAAGAGTACGCTCAATTTCGTGGTCCAGGTCCAAAGTAACCGACGGACTTCCGCGGGTCATACACTAGAAGAAGAGAGGAGAAGCAAGACTAAAAAGTAAAAGAGCTAATGAAGTTGGAAAATGTTTTTGAAATAGATTTTTTTATGTTTTAACTCCCGAACTTCCCAAGGGCTACCCGGTGAAGGGTTCGCAAGGTACTAGACAAGATAGTGGCATTTAGAGCCACTTTGCCCTTTTCGAGAGAGTTAGGTGGTGTAGAAAATTTTGTGATGTGGGTTTCTATTACGAATGCGGTAATTAAAATCCAGCCATTTATCTCTGTGCGAGTAGGCGGAAATTAAAAGCTATACTCATGCACTCGACAGAAAATTAAAACACACCCACTCGACAGAAAGTAAACACACTCTACTGAAATAAAGCCTGCCAATTAACTCAAGTGAGTAGGCGGAAAAATAAAATACGCACACTTGCTTGAAATAAATCCAGCAAATTAACTCAAGTGAGTAGGCGGAAAAATAAAATACGCACACTTGCTTGAAATAAATCCAGCCAATTAACTCAAGTGAGTAGGCGGAAAAATAAAATACGCACACTTAACAAAATCCAGCCAATTAACTCAAGTGAGTAGGCGGAAAAAATTTAAGAAGGAGGCTGAGAAAGAGAAGTGATAAAATTAATATATTCGCGTTTTCAATTTATCAACAAGCGTTGCTTCCCCGGCAACGGCGCCAAAAACTTGATTGTCTCTGAGATATCTGCAAAGAGAAAATACCAAACTAACAATTCATCAAGGCAAGTATACCTATCGAAATGCAGCTAGGGGACACAAGTGTCGTATTGAAATCCGGGAACAGTTGAGTAAGCTTACTCACACGAAATCTATTATTTTATCGACGGCAAAATAAGGTTTGGCTAAATGTACTAAAAGAAGAGAACTACTTGAATGAAAAGATAAAGAGAGCTAAAAGAGCGATTAACTTAAGCTTAGTAACGATGAAGGGAAAATGCACTCGATCAGAAATCACCTCGGCAAGAGTGGTTAGAAAAATACGATAAATAAACCTAAGCTAATTAGGGTAAAGGTCCTTGACCGTGGAGGTTCCATGAATATTGACACGCTTCTCTCGAAGGCCGTGCCTAACTGAGTTTAGGAAGGTCCGACCGACTTTCGCCTAAATCGGAGGCCTAAAACTCGCTTTACGCGGTGAACCCCTCTAATGGATTTTACTCCAATCCGGGAGATTTGAACGTCTGCCTCTCTCGAGGGGTGCGAACAACTCCCTTTACTCTTGAGTGCTCATTTCAAACTTTCGGCCTCTCGGCTAGCCCAGAATGAAAGCAAAGGTGGAGAGTATATATCGATAATATACCTCCAACCCGTGATAAATCAAGAGTAATTCAAAGCTAAACCCTAAAAAGAAAAGGTAAGATTCAAAGCATCATAACCTAATCACTCGAACCTCGGATCATTAAGATCGAGTACATGGAGGATTAGTTAATCATGGTGAGGTGGAAGAGGGGGGATGAGTAGAAGAAAAATACTGAAAATGGAGCAGAAACGTAAAAGAAAACAACAATTTTTATTAAAAGAAACAGTGATCTTACAGCTTGAAAACCAGAGATTACAAGAACATGAGAAGGAAACTACACTATCATTAGCATCATACTACAGAAATAAGCTAGGAGCTAATACAGGAAAAGCATAAAGCTAGAGCTACGAACTAAAAATGGAAAGACATGCTTAAAAGTTCAGAAATACAAAGGACAGAACCTCCCCTCTCAAAGCGAAAAGTTGTCCTAAAACCCCTGGAGTTGGGCTCTATTTATAGAATTTTTCGGGTCGGGTCACGCCCCCCTGTCACGCCCTGGTCGGGCGTGACCCTGGGGCGTGACACATTCGGCGCGACTTTTTCGGGCAGGAATTGAATTCTGATGGAGTTGTTGCGGTACACGCCCACCGTTCACGCCCTGGTAGGGCGTGACCCTGGGGCGTGTTCTTTGCGGCGTGACTTTGGGAGCTGAAATTGAATGCTGGAGGTGACGGACGGAATTGCTGAAGTACACGCCCATATGTCACGCCCGGGTCAGGCGTGACCCTGGGGCGTGACACTTTCGGTGCGGCGGTGGAGCGGGAAAGACGAGCGCGCTGCGGCGATTCCTCGGAACCTGGGGACACGCCTATAGTACACGCCCGTGTCGGGTGTGTCACGGGCGTGACCGAGGGCGTGTACACTAAGTTTCCACGGAATGCAGTTTCGGACCAATTGCTTCATTCCTCTGGTTTACACGCCCTAGGTACACGCCCTGGTAGGGCGTGACCTTGGGGCGTGTCACAGCAAAATTCGGCTGAAAGCCGTGAAAACCTGCAAAAAGCAGAAAAAAATGCATTAGCGACAAAAATATATACAAAGGGGAATCAAAACAAGTACTTTACAAGACATGATTGGCTTTAAAACCCCGAAAATATCCTAATAAAATTGACTGCAAACGTATTATCAATACCTAGCACAGACATAAGTATCATACATTATGTTTTGTCTACTGGCTGTAAGATAGAGCAGTGATCCAACTATGCCCCTATACAAGGTGATATCAACTGTCTTGCCAACATCATCATTGTCTAAAGAAATACTTGACCCCATAGGAGTTTTCATGGAAGTTGTTGTATCCATGCCATTCTTCTTAATTAACTCATTGGTGAACTTAGACTGACTAATAAAAAGTCCATCTATAGTATGCTTAACTTGGAGAACCAAGAAAAACTTGATTTCACCCATGCTACTCATCTCAAACTTACCTTGCATAAGTTTGGCGAACCTAGTGCAAAAGTGACTCATCAGTAGAACCAAATATAATATCATCAACATATATTTGTACTAAGAAGTTCTTGCCTTTGACTTACCTTAGGAATAGTCTTTTGTCTATTTTCCCTCTTGAGAATTTATTCTCCAGAAGGAACTTAGACAAAGTCTCATACCAAGCCCTTGAGGCTTGTTTTAATCTATAGAGAGCTCTTAATAATAAATAAACATTAGTAGTTGTTGGATCCCTAGTTTGATTTGGGCTAGGTTCACTAATTAGGATGTTTGACCCACCTTGTATTGCCAGGGTCATGTCTTTGTGTCTTAGAGTTTAGTCTAAGTCCTTAGAAACAACCATGCATGGAACAGCCAATAGAAGACAACAGAAGACTCAAGACTTACAAGAAAATCAAGTTCAAACAAGTGAGTTCGACGTTCGTAAAACTCAGCTCGATGAAAGTCGTGCTCCGCTCGACGAACTAAGAGAAAATTCTCTGAGTTGAGCTCCACGTTACTCGAGCTCAGGTCGACGATTTCTAGAAGCTCAACTTTAATACATTAAGTCCGGAATCCTTTCTCTAAACTCAGGTCGACGAAATTGCATTATCAGCTCGACGAACTTAGAACACAGAATTGGCAAGTTTTATCAGAAAGTAGTTAGCTGTTCTCAGGTTGACGAACTTGAATCTCAGCTCAACGAATAATAATTATCAGGTCGACGAACATGATTTCTTAGCTCGATGAACTTTGGACTCAGGTCGATGAAATATGTTCTTTGCTCGATGAATTCTGTGCAGATCCAGACTTCGATTTTTTTCCTTCTTTTGTCCTTATTCTATTGCGATAATTCTTGAATAATCAATGCTTAATATTCTCTGAATATAACCGTTAGACGCAGCATTGATTATGGTATTCATCAGGATTATTTCTTGCCACTTTTCAATAGGACAGTTGAGGAAATCCATTAATGCAGATATTCTATCCTGCCGTATTACATTCTCCAAGCTATCAGCAATCAATGCAGACAATTCAAAAATTCAAAGGAGAAATCCGACTGATCATATAAAAGATATTTTCTCTCTTTTCAACAGACAGAGAATCCAGAACAGAAAGAAAAGACTAGGCACACAGAGAAGATCAACAACAACAACATTCCAATCCTTCTATGTGCAGAAAATAATCTAGTTTTCACCTTGACATTGCTGAAGAAGAAGAAGAACATTCATTCCAAATCAAGAGTCTTCTTCAACCTTCACTGTAGGATTCTTCAAGGACAACAAACCACCCTCAGTCAAGAAGTTCCTGGATCTGTTCAAATCAAGGCTGAAGATAGAAGACATATACCCTAAAGCAAACTCCAATCTTCCTGAATAACTCAATATCTCAGGGGGAGCTTTGACAACATCAAGATCCACTTGTCTTCTCAGTTATTTTGAGAAAGAGAAGACTCCATAAATCTATTCACCCACTCTAGGTATATCAGGTCTAACCCTCACTTTCAATTGGTATCAAAGTAGGTTCCTTTGGCTGTACAAGCTAACCCTTGAGCCAAAAGATCCAGTGTTAGATCTAATCTTTTATTTTCCTTATATTTATTTTCACAGCATGACACATAATAAGGATTATACAAGCACCAGACCTCTAGTGTGCAACTTGAATAAGTTTGCCATCTGGAAGATAAGAATTAAGCTTTATATGAATTCCATTGATGAGGACATATATACTCCCATTTTGATAGGTCCTCCTCAACTAACTGCATCTACCTCAACATCAAGCACACATGCTGTTCCACTACCTAAGTGGACAGATGCTCAGAAGAAGGCCAAGATTGCTGATGAAAAGGCCATGAATATTCTGGCTCGGACTATGTCTGATGACATCTTCTAGAAGGTGGCTGAATGCACATCAGCCAAGGCCATTTGAGACTCTCTAAACCAAATGGTGGTTGGATCTACTGATGAGAGGAAAGACAGAAGATTAACTCTCATATCCCAGTATGAGAACTTCAAGAAGGATGAGTCAGAGTCTATTGCTGACATGTACAACAGATTGAGCTTGATAATCAATGAGCTGAAGACCTTAGACAAGGACATCACCCTAACTGAAGTGAATGATAAAATCCTCATGTGCTTCCCAAGCTCATGGGATTCCAGGATCTGGCCAATCAAGGAGGCTAGAAGTTTAAATGAGATTTCCATAGAATCTCTATTGGGAAAGCTCAAGTCTTATGAGCAGCTGATAAAGTCTAGAGAAGCTACAGAACAAAGAACTCCTCCACCAGCAAGAAAGGAGCGAAATATAGCATTCAAGGCTATTGAAGAGACTGAAGCTTCAACAGTTAATGAAGAACTAATGAGTCTATTTGCCAAGAGATTCTACAAAATGGTAAGAAAAGACTTTAGGAGAAAAGCATCCAGGCAGGATGATAAGCCTAGGAATGATAAAACTCCTACTAAAGAAGTAGTATGTTTTGGGTGCAGGAAACCTGGACACTTCATCTCAGAGTGTCCAGAGAATCAGAAGAAATAAAGAAGAAGAGAGAAGGACTCCAGAAGACAACCATACAGCAGGCCTTCCTCCAGCAAATAGAAAAGGAAGGAGAAGGGCTTTGTTGCTGATACCTGGAGTGACACAGAAGATGAATCCACATCTTCCAGTTCTAGTGAAGTGGAAGAAGAGGCAAAGGCCAAGGAAGTCTGCCTCATGGCCATCAATGCCTCTAGCAGCCCATCAGATGATGAAAAAGAATCTGATAATGAAGAAGCTTCAGAATTAGAAGCTGATCAGGTACTATTATCATTTGATTATAATTCTGATAGTTTTAAAATTGAATTTAAAACCATGTGTATATATTTAATTAACTCTAAAAAAGAAATCAAAATGATTAGGGAGAGACTGACTAATCAATAAAATTTAATTTCAGAAAATACTAAATTAAAAGATGAGCTAACCTTAGCAAGTGAACAAATTATATCTTTAAAATCTGAAATGTGTGAGGCAAGGAAACTTGAAGAATCCCTGAATAGGAGAAGCATCAAGTTGATGGACATCACTAGCACAGTAAATGCCAAACTTAATGGCAAGCTGGGCTTAGGTGCTTCATCAAGCCTACCCCCACTCATTCAGAAAAACATATTAACAACCCCAATAAAATGTTGGATCCCTAGTTGATTTGGGCTAGGTTCACTAACTTAGGATGTGACCAACATGTATAGCCAGGGTCAAATTTGTGTCCTAGAGTCTAGGCCAAGTCCTTAGAGTTAATATCAGATGGACCAGCTATCAACAAGACCATCAGAGACTCGAGACTTAGAAGATTTCAAGACTAAGTAAAATGAGTTCGACGTTCGTCGAACTCAGTTCGACGAAAGGCGTTCTCAGCTCGACGATCTTGAGATTTTTCTCTGAGCTGAGCTTGACGATCTTCATTCTCTAGTCGACGAAAGCTGGGATATTTCAAGAGACTAAAGTCAGGATAAACTCAAGATTATTCTAAGTCCAACTTCAGTTTTTGGTCGACGAACAAGATTCTGAGCTCGATGAACTTGGATCTCAGGTTCACAACTTCTCAGGTCGACGAAGTCAACTTCTCAGGTCGACGAACTCAATACTCTACTTGATGAATTCTGGAACCAGAAGATTTGTGTCGACACTTAGGGCATGTGTCGACACCAACTTATGTCGACACCAGAAAGCTTATGTCGACACTAGAAGATTTATGTCGACACTAAGATTATTAGTCGACACCAACTGTGTCGACACCAGAAGACTTTTGTCGACACACAGAATATAAGTCAACACAAACTATTTGACTAAGTCCAGAACTATTGCTGATCTCCAGTCGACGAATGCAACTGTCAGCTCGACGAACTTCGGACAGAAAAGGCAAAGTTCTGAAACATGCAAGTTCTGTTATCAGCTCGACAAACTTAGAACTCAGCTCGACGAACTAGGAACTCAGCTCGACGAACTAGTAACTCAGCTCGACGAAATCTGTTATTCGTTTGACGATTCCAGACTTAGCCATTTCTGGCATTCAATCCTCACTCAAATGCAATAATTTCTGACAGATTAATGACTCAAACATTCTCTGAATGTAGCCGTTAGTGGTAGCATTAATTACAGTATTCTTCAGGAATATTACTTGTAGATTTTCCACGGGATAGTAGGGGAAATACATTGATGCCGATTATTCATAGGCCGTCAGCATTAATTACAGAGGATTCAAATGTTTGAAAAGAAATAGAAGAAAAGAAGATCGACTATCAGTAAGAAAAGAAGAAGAGAACAAGAAAATACTCAGTCAGAAAAATAGAGACACATACAGACTGACAGGAAGAATTCATACAGCACTAGAAAAGCTTCTCACAAAACTCATATACTGAAGCTTACAGTGATAAGCAGTGATATTCATTCATTAAGAAGAAAAACAACTATACTATATCAAGAGTCTTCTTCTTCAACATTCTCTCGAGGACTTCCACAAGGACAACAGATATCAAATCAGTCAAGAAGATCCTACATCACTGCTTGTCCAGAACTTTGATTGAAGACCTATCACCCTACAGCAAAGCTCCAGATCTTCCCTGAACCATTATATATCTCAGGGGGAGCTGTTTGTTAACATAATTCCACATAAGTCTTCTCTCTGATTGTTAACATAGAAGACAAAAGCACTCTCTCACCCCTCCTGTATAAATGGTTATCATCTCCCTTCAAAAGTGATTCCTGGTTGCAAGTCTCCTTACCAAAAGACTTGAGTTGGTTTTTGGGGACCTGATCAAAACCCATTGGTGTCAGGCACCTGATCAAAAATCTGATTGGATTCCTACCAAGGGTGGTAGAAGAGTGGATGTACCCAGTTGAAGGGGAACCACTATAAACTTCTTCTGTTGTCTGGTTGCTTATCTTTTCTTTTTGTTCTTGCTTTGTGGCTGTGAGTAGGATTAATAGTATCTGTTTTTCTATTCTCTATTTATTTACCGCACCTTACAATTTACAGCAAAAGCTGTAACAGCACTTTTTTTTGGGACCTAACAAATTTTTAATATACTCTATTCACCCCCCTCTAGAGTATTGTAGATCTAACCCTCACTTTCAATTGGTATCAGAGCAAGGTTCCTCTGGTTGCACAAGTTAATCCTTGAACCAAAGATCCTGTGTTAGATCTACATATCACTTTGTTCACATTTTAAAGTAGAACCACAGCCATGGCACAGAACAAAGATTATGCAAGCAACAGACCTCCAGTTTGCAACTTGCAAAAGTTTGGAATCTAGAAGGCAAGAATTAAGTTGCATATGAATTCTATTGATGAAGATATCTTTGCTTTCATCTTAACAGGAATACCTATAGCACCTGCAGCTCCTCCAAGCACTTCCACAAATATGACTGCAGTACCTCCTCCAGACTATAATGATGCTTACAGGAAAGCCAAGATGCACTACTAGAAAATAAACTTTTGGCCAGGGCAAATTTCCATGGCAAAAAGTCCAAAACCGTGGCTAAAACGTTTTAGCCACGGGAAAATTCTGTGGCTAAAGTCGGCGTGGCTAAAACTTTTAAGCCACGAATTAGCCGTAGCAAATAGTATTAGTCATGATAAAAAAATGTCGTGGCAAATAAGCCAACTATTAGCCATGGTATGAAACCCTGGCTAAAAGTAAACTCATAATTTTTTAAAAAAAGTATTTGCCACAGTTACAAGCCGTGGCAAATACTAATTTATGTTTTTTTTAAAAACCCAACACTAATCAGGGGAATTATTACCCCCACTTCGAAGCTGAATCTCTACATATGCTGTAGCCAACAAGCACGAGAGACGTGTGGAAGGCATGCGCGCAAAATGGACAGTTTTAAAGATCGTCTTTGCACACATCTATGACTTTGCACACATCTATGATTGGTTTGAAATCCGCCACGCTGCGTTCTATTTGGCCTTAAGCAACTACTACTAAGTTAGCAACTACTACTAAGTTAGCATAAGAATCGCGAACTATATGCAACTTACCATGGGGCGCATAAAAAGAAGATAAAATGGCAAATCTCTCACCCACATAATTCATATTCCATACAAACTATCACCAACAGAACTGATGATTCTCTAACACATCATCTTAAAAAGCTAAATAACTGGCAAGCTCAGAAGATTAAGAACAATTTCTACAATAAGTAAGATGGTAGCAAGATATCTGAATTAGTACAGCGATTAAGAACAATGTTCTATGCTCCATAGCAAGTGACCATTTATAAGATTCACTACAACGATTTGATCAAAAAAATAAACAAATGTATAACCATAGAAGATGGTCTCACTACCATGAATACGTTTGCAGCTCCAACACATCCATGAGCTATGGTTGAATAGCGTTCACTGGATCATTCTAGAATAACAAAATCTGGAGGCTTTTGCTGACTAGAAATGGATAAAAATATGTTTGAATCTTTATCGACAACAAAAGAACGAGAAATAGAATAACAGGAAAAAACTATAATGATGACTGCAATGGCCTGGGCATGTTAACAAAAAGGAGGAACTCCATCTTGATAAAACACACACACATACACGTACACACACAGATACACATACACAATCAAAAAACACACAATAAAAAAGCACACACTTACACACATACAAAATAGAAACACACACATACACAAATACACAATCAAAAAAACACACACAAACATACACATACACAAACAAAAAAAACACAAGCATACGCACATACAAAATCAAAAAAACACACACACACACATACACAGATACACAATCAAAACGCACACATACACATACACATACACAAACAAAAACACACACACACATACACATATAAACAATCAAACACACACACGCACACACACACACACACACACACACACACATAGTCTTTGCTGGCTCAACCATGCTCCGAAGGTCACGGATCACCTGCAAGGCGCCTATTTTCAACATATTAGTATTATCATAAAACTTCTCATCTGCTCATTAGAAATACATTTACTTTCAACATGACATCCTGCTCAGAATTTTTGCGGGATAGTCGATCTTTGGAAGTCCAAATTTTATCTCCTGCAACTCATGAACCGGGTACATATGGTTAAACAATTGGGCCTAAGTAGCAAAATTTCTTCAACGCTATTGTTTTTGAGAGAAAAAATTAAGTTGGAATTATTAAAGTCTAAAGGAATACAAATCAAAGAAAAATATTCATTGTCGTTATCTCCAATATTTTTAGTCAAAGATCTTGAGTATATAATTTGTTGTTCAAGTTCTGCAATCCTTCTTCTAAGAGAGTTCACCTGGTAAATACTAAATTTTGTTTACAATTAATACTTCAAAAAATCAGGAAAGGTTGAGGAAGCATAATGAGTAATGACCAAAAAATAAGATAAAATGTAAAAAAATTTCAAAATAGAGACCGTTTTTCCAGAAAAATATGCGATCTTTACATAAATTAAACAAAATTGCAATGTGTCAGTGCAAACAACCTACACATGGTATCACACTTAAGCAAATAATTACCTCTTCCTTTAACAAGATGATCTTATTGTCCTTTCCAGTAGCATCACCAACAAACAAATCGTCATCTTTAGCCTCATTTACTACAGAATTTTCCTCAACATCAAAATTTGCAAACTTATAGTAGAGGTCCCGGTAAACAACCCTATATATAGACACACACACACATATACATGTGTATGTGGTCCCATTATTTCAGCAGCTATGTTGAGCAGCAAGCAGTGCTCTTTGCAGTAACTTACACAAATTTAAAAAAATATGGATTCATAAGGCATTATGCAAATTAGGGATTCATGAATAAAGCCTTACTCCGCATGCTTTCATCCAACTCTTTGGACAGTGTAGCTGTTTGTTGAGAACAATTAGTATGAGGATTTACCAATATATAACTGGTCATGTAATCGATGATAAATGAAAAAATGACCAGCACTACCAGGAAGACCCACAACCATTCATTCATTTTACTAAAGAAAAAATATTGCAGTGCCTAAAATTGGATTTACTAGCTAAATTATAACAATCTCCAAAAATTTAAAGCATATAACAAGTCCTATTTTTTATTGATTGTTCGTAAGTTCAAAAAAGGCTGGACAATCAAACTAACATGAAGTACAATGCATTGCAGTACATTATTTATCAACTCCAAGAATAATAGTTCAATATTTTACAAGATAGGTTGAGCACATCTACAAAAAAGCAAAGTCCTTAGAATTGCTTAACAATCACAGAATCTGATATAGAAAAGAGATTAGGAAAAAAAATGAAATCAAAATGATCACCCTAATACTGAAATCTGGAGGAGAACTGGAGAAGTGGAGATCTCAGATCTGGATCTGGAAAACAGGAAAAGCCAAAAAGGGAAGAGCTTCCCTGCGTCCAGAAGTGGAGAATCGGGGGCGCTCACTCTCTGAATCTAGAGGATAAGTGGAGAACAAGTCCTGCCATCGGACTATGAGGAAGCGAAGAAGCCATTGCGGCTCAATTACTGCCGTGGATGAAGATGAGGTTGGAGAAAGATGCAGTGGGCGATGACGGGCTTGTGTAGAGGCAGCGATGGCGACGAGCTTGTGTAGAGGCGGACTGAGCAGCAGAGTAGGGCACAGAGAGAACCGTAGGGGGGGTAGCTGAGCGAGGGGAGGAGGCTGGCGATGGCTACGGGCTTGTGTAGAGGCGAAAAAGGCGACAAGAGCAGCTAGGTATTTAATATTTTTAGAGTGAGGAGTCGGGCAGGGAATATATATAATTTTTATATTATTTATTTAGCCATGATTTCGTCAAGGCCGTGGCTAATGGTTTAATTTTTTGCTACGAATTTGTTATCCGTGGATAATACTTAATTATTAGCCACGAAATATGATTCGTGGATAATACTTAACTATTAGCCACGAATTTTTTACCCTGGTAAAAAAAAGTGTAGCTAATACTCATTTTTCTAGTAGTAATGGCTGATGCAAAGGCCATGAACATATTGGCACATACAATGTCTGATGATATTTTCCAGAAGGTTGCTGAGTGCACATCAGCAAAGGCCATTTGGGATTCCCTAAAACAAATGGTTGATGGATCAGCTAATGAAAGGAAGGACGGGAGATCAAATCTCATATCCCAATATGAGAATTTCAAGAAGCAGGAAGCTAAAATAGTCTCAGAGATGAATAATAGACTAAGCTCAATCATTAATGAGCTAAAAACTCTGGACAAGGTCATCACTCTCACTGAAGTGAATGACAAAATTCTGATGTGCTTCCCAAGCTCATGGGACACAAGAATTTGGCCTATTAAGGAGGCTAGATTCCTGAATGAGATGTCAACTGAATCTCTACTGGGCAAACTGAAATCTTATGAGCAGCTAATAAAGACAAGGGAGGCTGCTGAACAAAGGACACCTCCTGCAGCTAGAAGAGATCAGAACATAGCATTCAAAGCCTCAGAAGAATCAGAAGCCACTGCATCAAATGAAGAGCTTATGAGTCTCTTTGCTAAGAGATTTTTAAAGATGGCTAGAAAATACTTCAGGAGGAAGTCAGCAAGAAAGGATGATAGGCCAAAGTATGATAAGACACCAATAAAGGAAGTGGTTGGTTATGGATGCAGAAAGCCTGGGCATTTCCTCTCTGAATGCCCAGAGAATCAGAAGAAAGAGAAGAGAAAAGGAAAAGGACTCCAGAAAGCAGCTCACGAGCAAACCCTCTTCCAGCAAACACAAGAGGAAGGAAAAGGGGTTTGTAGCTGAGACTTGGAGTGAGATTGAAGAGGAGTCAACATCTTCAAGCTCCAGTGAAGATGAAGAAGAAGAAAGAGCAAAAAAGGTTTGCCTCATGGCAATTGATGGCTCAAGAAGCAATTCAGAAGAAGAAGAGTCAGACAATGAGGAAGCTTCTGAATTAGAAGCTAATCAGGTATTATCATTGTTTGATTATAATTCAGAATCTTTCATATCAGATTTTAAAATCATGTGTTTAGACTTAATCAACTCTGAGAAGGAAATCAAACTTCTCAGAGATAAGCAAGTTAACTATGATAGCTTAGTATTAGAAAACACCAAATTGAAAAATGAAATAGATATGTTTAGTGAACAAATCACCCTTCTAAAAGATGAATTAAATAAGGCAAAACAGCTAGAAGAATCACTAAATGGAAGAAGTAAACAACTAGCAGAAATCACTAACACATCTAATGCTAGGTTTAATGGAAGTAGGTTAGGATTAGGTGCATCATCTAGTGAACCACCTATTCTTCAGAAAAACCATCTATCACAACCAATAAACTTTATTTCTGAGAAAGGAAAGAATAACACAGATCAAGTAAATAAGGTAAATAAGATTCTAGAACAAATTAAAACTAAGGATAAAATTGAAAGACAGAAAATATCAACTAAAAACAAAGTTCAGCAATTTTCGTCGACCTCAGATCGACGAAAAGGGGCCAATTCGTCGAACCCAGGTCAACGAACTCTGAACGCCAACTATAGTCATAATTATTCGTCTAACTGCGATCGACGAACTTTGTATAGTTCGTTGAGCAGAGATCGACGAACGTGGGGTGCAGAGAATGAACATGTTTATTCTCTGGGCAGAGATCGACGATCTCAACCCAATTCGTCGAACTCTGGTCGATGAACTTACATAAATTCGTCGAACCTAGGAAAATTTAACCAAAACTTTAATTATAACAGAAACTTAAATACTTCTAGGAAATCATTTAATCCCCTAGCTGACTGGACCATTTCACCTAGGAGATACCACCCCCTAGGATATAAATCCCAGCCAGAATTTTCTGTTATCTCTAATTTTTTTTATCAGCCATACAAAAGGCCCAAGGTGACCTGGGTCAAAATCACTAACTATTTATATTGCAGGTGAAAAAGTGTCCAGGGGTAAATGAAATTTGGTACTTGGACAGTGGCTGCTCCAAGCATATGACTGGCAGCAAGGACATTCTACTCAACTACAAGTCCAAATTGGGGCCAAAGGTTATCTTTGGTGACTCAAAATGTGGTCAGTCAGAAGGAGTTGGAGAAGTAAAAATAGGAGCTGTCACATTCAGAAAAGTGACATATGTAAGTGGACTAAAACATAACCTCATCTCCATAAGTCAATTATGTGATGATGGTTATCAGGTATACTTTAACCCTTCTACTTGCTCTATTATTGATAAAAATAACGAAACTGTTTTACTGGCAGTAGACAAGGCAATATTTATCTAGTGAATTTTACTTCTGCCACAACTGATATCTGCTTACTGAATTTAACTAGTAATCAGAATGATTTATGGCACAAAAGACTAGGACATGTAAATCTGAAAAATATAGCTATGTTATCTAAGCACAACCTTGTTAGAGATCTACCTTCTGCTCCCTATAAGAAGGAAGGTTTCTGCAGGGCTTGTCAATTAGGCAAGCAAACTAAAACTAGCTTCAAATCAATTAATAAGAGTGATTCACCTAGGATCTTGTACTTGCTATACTTGGATCTTTTTGGACCCATTGCAGTACAAAGCCTAGGAGGGAAATCCTACACCTTGGTTATTGTGGATGACTTCTCTAGGTTCAGTTGGGTATTCTTTCTGAGAACAAAGTCAGATACATTCAAGGTTCTTACAGATTTTCTCAGGACCATACAGATTGAGTTCTCTACTCATGTTGCATTGATCAGAAGTGATCATGGCACAGAGTTTGAGTCTCTTCTTATGCATGAGTTCTGTGAGAAGGAAGGTATTAGGCATTGCTTCTCAGCTCTTAGAACTCCACAACAAAATGGGGTAGCTGAAAGGAAAAATAGAACACTCATTGAAGCTGCAGGTACATTACTTGCTGATGCATACATGCCACTAACCTTTTGGGCAGAGGCTGTAAGCACAACAAACTATGTCCTGAATAAGAGTTTAATTCACAAACTAAAGAATAGGACTCCCTATGAATTTCTCAAAGGGAAGAAACCTAAAAATAACTATTTTAAAGTATTTGGTTGTACATGCTATATATACAACAACAATAATAAATACATTAGAATGTTTGAAGCTAAGGCTAAAGTGGGAGTTTTTCTAGGATACTCCCAAGTAAGCAAGGCTTATTGGGTATTCAATAAATCAACCTTAAAAGTTGAAGAGTCTATTCATGTTTCATTTGATGAGAATAACATGTACTACAAGGAGAAAGAAGTTTCTACCATTAGCAACTTGCAGGTACCCCACTTGTGTGAGACATTAGATGGACTAAACCTCACTCAAGAGGTTTCCATTCATCCCTCTCCATAGGTCATTGAAGATAGTGAAGAAGATGAAGGTGAAGAACATGTGCCTCAACCAATAGCAAATATAATTCCACAAGAGGAATTTATTCAAAATGCTATTGCACAACCAACTCCACCCACTGATTTTGTCACACTTAGGGATCACCCCAGATCTCAAGTAATTGGAGACATTTCAGCAGGTGTACAGACAAGGCATCACCTCAACCAAGACTTGATGCTTGCCAGTTTTCTCTCTTAGGTTGAACCTCTAACCATTCATGATGCTGAGCAAGATCACCACTGGATCCTTACAATGCAAGAGGAATTAAACCAATTTGAGAGATATAGAGTTTGGGATTTGGTTCCAAGACCCCAAAACTATCCAGTTATTGGAACCAAATGGGTTTTCAGGAATAAGCTTGATGCCCAAGGAGTTATTGTGAGGAATAAGTCTAGGCTTGTTGCTCAAGGATATAGGCAAGATGAAGGAATTGACTATGATCAGACCTTTGCACCAGTTGTAAGGTTGGAAGCTATAAGGATTTTCCATGCCTATGCAGCATTCAAAAGGTTCAAAGTTTTTCAAATGGATGTGAAGAGTGCCTTCTTAAATGGAGTGCTACAAGAAGAGGTTTATGTGGAACAACCTCCAGGTTTTGTTTCTCCAACTTATCCCTCTTATGTTTTTAGATTAAATAAGGCTCTTTATGGTCTAAAGCAAGCTCCAAGAGCTTGCTAAGAGACCTTGGAAAGTTTTTTATTATAGCATAAATTTACAAGAGTAACTGTAGATAAAACTCTTTTCACTGGACATCATAAGGACCAAAATTGTTAGTACAAATCAATATAGATGACATTATATTTGGCTATACAGATTCAAAATTGTGCAAGAGGTTTTCTGACCTCATGCATTCTAAATTTGAAATGAGTAGCATGGGAGAGCTTTCATATTTCCTTGGTCTCCAAGTGAAACAACTCCCTGATGGCATCTTCATCTCACAAGCAAAATATGCTAAAGAACTTCTGAAGAAGTTTGGGATGGCTGATGCCTCAGCAAAGAAAACTCCCATGGCCACAAATGTTGTTGTGGACTCAGATATACCAGGAAAACCTGTAGATCAGAAACTTTATAGGGGCATTATTGGGTCCCTATTATACCTCACAACAAGTAGGCCAGATATTTTGTTTGCTACATGCCTTTGTGCTACATTCCAAGTGAACCCTAAAGAATCTCTTCTAATTTTCTTAAAAAGGATTTTAAGATATATAAAGAGTTGTCCTGATCTAGGCCTATGGTATCCTGCTGCATTAGAATTTGAGTTAACTGGATACTCTGATGCTGATTTTGCTGGATGCAGGGTTGATAGAAAAAGTACTTCAGGAACATGTCAATTCTTGGGTATGAGATTAGTATCATAGTTTTGTAAAAAGAAAACATATGTGTCAACATCAACTGCTGAAGCAGAATACATTGCAACGGGAAGCTGTTGTTCACAGATGCTCTAGATACAGAACCAGCTACTAGATTATGGGTTCAACTTAAATAATTCAACCCTATTCTCTGATAATACTAGTGTTATAGCCATAGCACGAAATCCAGTTCACCATAGTAGGACAAAGCATATTAATATAAGACATCATTTCATTAGGGTGTGTGTAGACAAAAATAAGATTAAGCTTGTCTATATCTACACTGATTTACAGAAAGCTGACATATTCACCAAACCTTTGGATGAGAAAAATTATGCTTTCTTTCTAAATCAGCTGGGAATGATAAATGGAGAAGAATTAGCTTAAGTTCTGTCTGCAATCGATGAATTTTCCAAAGTTCGTTGAACGAAGTTCGACGAACCAGGGAAGGTTTGAGAGATATTCGTCGAACGGAGTTCGCCGAATTCTCTAGGTGAAACAATTTTCGTCGACCGGAGCTCAACGAACTTTGCTTCAAAAGTTATTCGTCGACCGGAGTTCGACGAATTGCCTTCAAGTCTTCTGAATGAGATCGACGAATGAATTATTATTAACTCATTTCGTCGACCTCAGTTCGAAGAATTAATTTTATTTTCGTGGAATGGAGATTGTCGATTCATATTCTGGAAAACCTTATATCTAGGTTTTCTTCGACCTCCATCCCGCGCTTTCTGTTCCCTTGCACTTGATCGTCATTTTCTCTGTCTTTCTTGCACGTGATCTCAATGGCGATTCCAGCAGGTGCTCTATCCGCTATGAAGTTTGACACTGGCTTTGATGTCGACTTTGAATCATTCCAGCACTCAGACCCAATCTTTTTATATATTCTGGAACTTCTGGCAGAACAGAATCTGAAGAATCTGATGACAACCAGGATAAAGTTGGCAGGAACAGAAATCAGAGAATGGGTCTATACCTCAACCACTTCTGAAGACAATACTATAATAGGATCAATCGTCGGTAACACTGTCTCCTTAACCCCTGCGTTTTTAACTAAAATGTTTGGTTTGAAAAATGGAGAGGAGGAATTAGAAATTGATTATGAAGAGTTTACTATGATGTTAAATCTGATGGGTTATGCTGGTGACAACCCACACAAACTGTTGAAGAAACATCTGCCTGCGCCATATAAATTCTTAATAGACTTGGTTGGAAAAGTGCTACTCGGAAAACACACAGCACACGACTACATCACCAGACAACAATTTCTAGTCATGTGCGCCATTGTCAACAAGAAGCAAATAGACTGGGCACAACTACTGTTTGACTTGATAAAGAAGAACAATACCAAGAAGGAAGTATGTTTTGGAAGGATACTAGGGATCTTCCTCAAGGAAAAGGCTGTTGAATCCCTGGTCTCCCAGACCATATTCATTAATGCCAGTAAAAGGCTCACCTGTACCTTATTTGGCAGGTGGGAGAGGACAACCACCAAGCCCATTAAGGCTTCTACCTCTTCCACCCCAGCTTCTGAAGGCACCAGGGCTGTTAAAGCCACTCCCACACCTGCTGAGGAGATTCATCCCACTCCACCATCTCTTCCAGCACCCCTTCCAGCAAAACAACTCACTTCCTCTCCCATTCTTTCTTCAACACCCCAATCACCACAGCATACTCATGTTCCTACTCCACCTCCATCTCCACCACTTAACATCACTGACATTCCATCTACCCCTCTTCAAGAAAATCCACAACCAACACCTCCTGAATCACCTCAAGACACCTACATTCCTACACCACCACAGTCTCCACTTCCCCCACACTTATCTTCCATACCATCTTACATCCTACCCATAGACACTATGATGCAAGATGCCATCCCTCCATCCTCATCACCATCAAATCTCAACATACCTGATGTTCCACCCTCCACTCCCTCACTGGTTGCCACCTCTTCCACACCCACTGCCACACCATCTACCACTTTCTCTCTGGACCCCTCTACCATATCCTCCATCATCACCATCATCACTCCAGTTCTTCAATCCCTTATAGCAGAGGCTATTACACCTCTTGTTACTACCATTACCTCCTTATCTGCTCAAATATCTGCTCTTACTGATGCCCATCCTTATTCAGGGGCCTGGCTTCAGTCCCCACTGAAACCAGGCAGGGGGAGATGCTTGACGATGAAACAGCAGCAACAGCTTCAGATACTTCAGCATAAGCACCAGCAGAGACTTCAACCCTAGCAACAGCAGAGACTTCAGACCCAGCAGCATATACATATTATATAGATACAGATTTAATTGATTTAATTGATTTTATTGATACTGATATGGACATTGATGAAACTGTTGGTGATTTTATCCTCAATCCCACAGTTAATTTACAAGAATTGTTGAAAGGTTTTGACACTGTACATATGCAATATCTTCCAGGAGAATTTACTAAGCCACAGTTGGCTATTGTACCATATACTTCTCCTGTTAGTCCAGCAGTTGCTCAGCAACTATGTGATAGTTTTGATATTCTAGTTTCTGCACCAACCTCAGCAGTCATTCCATTCTCTCCAGAAGCTATCTCAGCACCAATCTTTGTGATGGATGACTCCCCTATGCCAGATTTAGATGAGTTGATTTTGGCTGATATTGAAGAAGAAAATAAGGCAGCAGCTGAAAGCCCTATCCCGATTACTTCTGATTCCTGTATAGTCTCCTCTTCAACTACTGTTGAAGCTCCAGCTTTTGAAACTTCTGCTCCTATTCCAGAAAAGACTGCCATTTAGGATAAAGCCTTAAAAGCATTGGATGCTCTATATGATAACCCTCAGGGTTCTGGCACTGAAGATGATGGAGATGATGATGAAGATGATTTAGATGAAGAAGCTGCCAAGAAAAAGAAGAAAATACTGTCAAAGAAAAGGAAAGCTCCTCCTCCTCCTGCTCCTAAACCAAGCTCAAAGAATGACATCCCATTCTACATCCTTCAAAATATTACTCCTTATAAAGGAATGCCAGCATGGATGTGGTTGTCTAAGAATCAGCAAACGGAGAGGAAAAGAAGTAGGAAATATTCTCCACCACCAGTTCAGAGATACAGAAGAGATCCACCTCCTCCAGCAGCTGGTGTCACTGGCTCTAGCTCTCAGAGATCTGCCCCTATGCAAACTTATCAGAGACATCAAGGGAGATCCTCTGGAAGCAGTCAGCAAGGGCATCATTCTTCAGGAAAGCAACATCAACAACATCAACATCAGCAGCAGCAACAAGCAACTATCTCTACAGAATAGAAAACTGACAGTCCCAATAAGCCAGATTCACCTCCTATTCCTTTTGAGGATCCTGAGACAGCAAAAACTGCCAGAATGGCTAGATTTCAGGAAATTGTTGGTTTGTCCTTGATTAATAAAGCAAAAGCTAAAGGCAAAGACATATCAGAATATACAACTATGTCAAAATATAGGAAGGAAGAACTAAAGAGATTTGATAAAGCAAACAAACTGTTTAATGTTAATAATTACATGAAACTCCATCCTGAAGTAGTTGTCCCTAGAACTACATCTCTGAAGATTATTGGGGCAGCTGATATGACAATGACAAAGGCACAGGCTTTGGACCCAAAGAGAGAAATTATCTTTACCAAGCCAGGAGAAAAGCCTAAAGAGGACAAGACCATAGATAAGAAGCAGAAGAATTAATCCTTACTTTGTTTTAATTTCTTTGCTCTTCTTCCTGCACTTACTTTCAAACTATGTTGTTCTTTTAAACAAAGCCTATGTACATATATATCTACTGCATATGTTAGTAATTCTCTGCCAGATATATCTTTTTCTTGCTTTGTTTATCTTTATGTTTATGTTTTGAGTCTATTAGTGACCTCACTCAAATAGGGGGAGATTGTTAGATCCCTAGTTGATTTGGGCTAAGTTCACTAACTTAGGAAGTGACCCAACATGTATAGCCAGGGTCAAATTTGTGTCCTAGAGTCTAGGCCAAGTCCTTAGAGACAATATCAGATGGACCAGCTATCAACAAGACCATCAGAGACTCAAGACTTAGAAGATTTCAAGACTAAGTAAAATGAGTTCGACGTTCGTCGAACTCAGGTCGACGAAAGGCGTTCTCAGCTCAACGATCTTGAGATTTTTCTCTGAGCTGAGCTCGATGATCTTCATTCTCTAGTCGACGAAAGCTGAGATACTTCAAGAGACTAAAGTCAGGATAAACTCAAGATTATTCTAAGTCCAACATCAAGCTTTGGTCGACGAACAAGATTCTGAGCTCGACGAACTTGGATCTCAAGTTCACAACTTCTCAGGTCGACGAAGTCAACTTCTCAGGTCGACGAACTCAGTACTCTACTCGACGAATTCTGGAACCAAAAGATTTGTGTCGACACTTAGGGCATGTGTCGACACCAACTTATGTCGACACCAAAAAGCTTATGTCGACACCAGAAGATTTATGTCGACACCAAGATTATTAGTCGAAACCAACTATGTCGACACCATAAGACTTTTGTCGACACACAGAATATCAGTCAACACAAACTATTTAACGAAGTCCAGAACTGTTTCTGATCTCCAGTCAACGAATGCAACTTTCAGCTCGACGAACTTCAGACAGAAAAGGCAAAGTTATGAAACATGCAAGTTCTGTTATCAGCTCGACGAACTTAGAACTCAGCTCGACGAACTAGGAACTCAGCTCGATGAACTAGGAACTCAGCTCGACGAACTAGTAACTCAGCTCGACGAATTCTGTTATTCGTTCGACGATTCCAGACTTAGCCATTTCCGACATTCAATCCTCACTCAAATGCAATAATTCCTGACAGATTAATGACTCAAACATTCTCTGAATGTAGCCGTTAGAGGAAGCATTAATAACAGTCTTCTTCAGGAATATTACTTGTAGATTTTCCACGGGACAGTTGGGGAAATACATTAATGCCGATTATTCTTAGGCCGTCAGCATTAATTACAGCGGATTCAAATGTTTGAAAAGAAATAGAAGAAAAGAAGATCGACTATCAGTAAGAAAAGAAGAAGTGAACAAGAAAATACTCAGTCAGAAAAACAGAGACACATACAGACTGACAGGAAGAATTCATACAGCACCAGAAAAGCTTCTCACAAAACTCATATACTGAAGCTTACAGTGATAAGCAGTGATATTCATTCAGAAGAAGAAGAACAACTATACTATATCAAGAGTATTCTTCTTCAACATTCTCTCCAGGACTTCCCCAAGGACAACAGATATCAAATCAATCAAGAAGATCCTGCATCACTGCTTGTCCAGAACTCTGATTGAAGACCTATCACCATAGAGCAAAGCTCCAGATCTTCCCTGAAACATTCTATATCTCAGGGAGAGATGTTTGCTAACATCATTCCACATAAGTCTTCTCTCTGATTGTTGACAGAGAAGACAAAATCACTCTCTCACCCCCTCCTATATAAAGGGTTGTCATCTCCCCTTAAAAATGATTCCTGGTTGTAAGTCTCCTTACCAAAGGACTTGAGTTGGTTTTTGGGGACCTGATCAAAACCCATTGGTGTCAGGCACCTGATCAAAAATCTGAGTGGATTCCTACCAAGGGTGGTAGAAGAGTGGATGTACCCAGTTGAAGGGGAACCACTATAAACTTCTTGTGTTGTCTGGTTGCTAATCTTTTCTTTTTGTTCTTGCTGTGTGGCTGTGAGTAGGATTAATAGTATCTGTTTTTCTATTCTCTATTTATTTACTGCACCTTACAGTTTACAGCAAAAGCTGTAACAGCACTTTTTGTTTTGGGACCTAACAAATTTTTAATATACTCTATTCACCCCCCCCCCCCTCTAGAGTATTATAGATCTAACCCTCACTTTGATAAAATTTATTTCTGAAAAAGGTAAGGAGAAAGTAGAAGATAACAATCTTAATCAAACAGAAATTACACACAAGAATAAGAAAAGAAGAAAGAATAAGAAAAATAATAATCAGAACAATGTTCAGCATTTTTCGTCGAACACCAATCGACGAAACATGTACAGCTCGTAGAACTCAAGTCGACGATCTCCGAACGTAGATCTATATTATAATAATTTGTTGAACTACGATCGACGAAACCACTATGGTTCGTCGATCAGAGATCGATGATTTTGGGGCTCAGAAAATGACTTCTTTCATTCTCTAAATGGAGTTCGACGAACTCATCCCAATTCGTCGAACACAGGTCGACGAACATACCAGAGTTCGTCGATCTCAGGTCATTATTTCAGAAACTCTAACTCTAATAGAAACTTTAATAAAGATCTTAACCAACTTATGGAGAATATCAAACCATTCACCCATTGGATTATTCCACCTACAAGATTTCACCCTTTAGGATATAAAATCCAACCTGAATGTTCATACATTTCCAGCTTTTCTTATGAAAAGAGACAAGGACCCAAGGTGACATGGGTCAAGAACCTCTAAGTTATTTCATTGCAGGTGAAGAACTATCCTATCACTCAAAATAAGTGGTATCTGGATAGTGGGTGCTCAAAACACATGACTGGATGCAAGGACAGCCTAATCAACTTCAAGGCAAAGCTGGGTCCAAAAGTGATCTTTGGGGATTCCAGCTTTGGACAAACTGAAGGCTATGGAGACTTCAACACTGGAGTTGTCACATTCAGAAAAGTGGCATATGTGAATGGTCTCAAACATAACCTGATATCCATAAGTCAGTTATGTGATGCAGGTTATCAGGTTTGCTTTACTAATTCCAAATGTGTTATTTCTTCAAATAATCAAACTGTTTTAACAGGCTGTAGACAAGGGAACATATAAATTGTAAACTTTAACTCTGCTAACTCAGAACTATGCTTATTCAATCAAGTCAGTAATAACAATATTCTCTGGCATAATATACTAGGTCATGTAAACCTTTAGAATATATCTAAGCTATCAAGGGACAACCTTGTCAGAGGATTGCCTTTTGGTCCCTACAAGAAGGAAAGTATATGCAAGGCTTGTCAAGAAGGCAAGCAAATTTAAAACAGTTTTAAGTCAATTAATAAGAGTGATTCACCTAAGATTCTGTACTTGCTACATATGGATCTCTTCGGACCCATTGATGTACAAAGCTTAGGAGGGAAGTCTTACACTCTAGTCATTTTAGATGACTTCTCTAGATTCTCTTGGGTGTTCTTCTTGAGACACAAGTCAGATAACTTCAAAGTCCTTACAGATTTTCTTAAGGGCATAAGGATTGAGTATTCTACTCCAGTTGCATTGATCAGAAGTGATCATGGTACTGAGTTTGAATCTCTTCCCATGCAAAGATTCTGTGAAGAGGAAGGTATCAGGCATTGTTTCTCTACTTCTAGAACTCCTCAACAAAATGGGGTAGCAGAAAGGAAAAATAGAACCCTCATTGAATCTACAGGAACATTGCTTGCAGATGCACACATGTCCCTATCCTTTTGGGCAGAGGCTATGAGCACAGCAAACAATATGCTGAATAGAAGTTTGATACACAAACTTAAGGGTAAGACTCCCTATGAATTACTCAAAGGGAACAAACCTAAAATTGATTACTTTAGAATATTTGGGTGTAGATGTTTCATTCACAACAATAATAAGAAATAAAATTGACTACCCAATCATTGGAACTAAATGGGTATATAGAAACAAGCTAGTTGCCCAAGGTGTTATAGTCAGAAATAAAGCAACGCTGGTTGCTCAAGGTTATAGGCAAGAGGAAGGAATAGACTATTACCAAACTTTTGCACCAATTGCAAGACTGGAAGCTATCAGGATTTTCCTTGCTTATGTTGCATGCAAGAAGTTTAAAGTCTATCAAATGGATATCAAGAGTGCCTTTCTGAATGAAGTACTTAAAGAGGAGGTTTATGTTGAACAACCTCCAGGTTTTATCTCTCCAACTTATCCTTCATATTTCTTTAGATTTCATAAAACTCTTTATGTTTTAAAGCAAACTCCAAGAGCTTGGTATGAGACCTTAGCTAGCTTCCTGATAGAGCATAAATTTACTAGAGGCATTGTAGATAGAACATTATTCACTAGGCACCATAAGGATCAAATTTTATCTGTATAAATTTATGTAGATGACATCATATTTGGGTCTACAGATTCCAAACTATGCAAGTGGTTTTCTGACCTCATGCATTCAAAGTTTGAAATGAGTAGTATGGGTGAGCTCTCCTACTTCCTTGGTCTCTACGTGAAGCAGCAACCTGATGGCATCTTCATATCCCAGGCTACGTATGCTAAGGAGCTTCTCAAAAAGTTTGGGATGGCTGTTGCCTCAGCAAAGAAAACAACCATGGATACTAATGCTGTAATAGACTCTGATGAACATGGGAAACCTGTTGATCAGAAATTATATAGGGGTATTGTTGGGTCCCTACTATACCTTACAACAAGCAGACCTGACATAATGTTTTCTACATGTCTTTGTGCTAGGTTCCAAGTGAACCCTAAAGAATCTCATCTAGTTTTCTTAAAAAGAATTTTGAGGTATATAAAGAGTTGTCCTAGTGTAGGACTCTGGTATCCTACTGAGTTAGAGTTTGAGTTAACTGGATACTCAGATGCTGACTTTGCTGGATGCAGAGTAGACAGAAAAAGTACCTCAGGAACATGCCAGTTCCTTGGTGTGAGATTAGTCTCAAGGTTTAGCAAGAAACAATCATCTGTGTCTACATCAACTTCTGAAGTAGAATATATAGTTGCTGGCAGTTACTGTTCCCAGATGCTGTGGATTGAAAACCAACTCCTGGACTATGAGTTCAACTTAAATAATTCTACTCTATTATGTGACAACACAAGTGCTATATCCGTAGCACAAAATCCAATCCATCATAGTAGGACCAAGCATATAGACATTAGGCATCATTTCACAAGAGACTGTGTAGACAAAAATAAAAAAAATCTTGTCTATATATACATTGATTTACAAAGGGAAGATATCTTCACCAAACCTTTGGATGAGAGGAATCATCAATTTTTGATAAATCAGCTTGGTATGATAAATGGAGAAGACTTAGTTTGATTTCTATCTATGGTCGACGAATTTTTCAAAGTTAGTCGAATGGAGATTGACGAACTGTGAAAGGTTCTAGAGATATTCGTCGAACGGAGTTCAGCGAACTCTCTGTGAGTAAAGTTATTTTCGTCGAATGGAGATCGATGAATCTGCTTCAGAAAAGTTTCGTCGAATGGAGCTCGACGAAATGTTTTCGAATCTTCTGACTAAGATCGACGAATTTTTTAACTATAGAATATTTCGTCGACCTCAGATCGAATAATTTTTTAATTTTTCGCTGAACGGAGTTTGTCGATTCATATTCTGAAAAATCTTATATCTAGGTTTTTTTTCGACCTCCGTCCCGCGCTTTCAGTTCTCTTGCACTTGATCTCCCTTGTGTTTGTTGCAGGAGAAATCATGACGATTCCAGCAGGCAGTCTTGGAGCAATGAAATTTGATACAGGCTTTGACATCGACTTTGAGTCATTTCAACACTCAGATCTTATCTTCCTGGAAATTCTAAAACTTGTTGAAGATCATCATTTAAAGTATCTGATGACCACAAGAATCAAGATAGCTGGAACAGAAAAAACAGAATGGGTTTACACCTCCTCCTCCCAAGATGATGACACCATGACAGGAACCATATTGGGTAATGCAATATCTCTTACCCCCGCCATCTTGACCGATATTTTGGGATTAGCTAATGGTGAAGAAGAACTGGAGATCGACAGTGATGAATTTGATGAAATGTTAAATAAGATGGGCTACTTTGGAGACACTTCCAATAAACTGCTAAAGAAATATTTGTCTTCTGAATACAAGTTTCTAGCAGATGTCGTTGGCAAGGTACTGCTGGGAAAACACACAACCCATGACTACATTACTAGGCATCAATTCTTGTTGATGTGTGTTGTTGTGAATAAAAAGCCTGTGAATTGGGCTAGGATTCTGTTTGAGATGATCAGGAAGCAAAACACCAAGAAAGAGGTGTGTTTTGGAAGGATTCTGGGCATCTTCCTTCAAGCCAAGGCTGTTGAATCCCTGGTCACACTGACCATATTCATCAATGCCTCTAAGAGGATTACTTGTGCCCTCTTTGGCAGGTGGGAGAGGAACATCACCAAGCCATCCAAGGCTCCCTCCTCTTACTCCAAACCTTCTGAGAGTACAAGGGCTGCTCCAGCTACTCCCCACCCTGCTGAAGATGCTCCACCTCCACCTCATCCAGCCTCCCCAATTCATCTCCATTCACCAGTTCACACCACAGTCCCAACTCCTCCACCTCCATCATCTCCAGTACATCATCCACAAACTCATATTCTCTCTCATACACCAACTCCATCACACCATGGTACACCAACTCCATCACACCCTGGTACCCCACCCTCATATCCTCTACCAACACATCTAGCCAACATACCCCTTTCCGACCTCCTCTCACTCCCTTCGTTTTACCTATTGTCATCCCCTCTTCATACTCCATCACCTGCAGATGAGCCAATGCAAGACTCTCTACCTTCTCCTCCACCATCATCTTCCATCCATACTTCTGTATCCACTCAGACAACTTCTGAGTTCATGCCATTGGACTCTCCTTTCATTCCATCTCTTCTGGCAATGCTTACTCCCCTCATCAAAAACCTCATAGCAGAGGTTATTTCACCTCCTGCTTCTTCAATATCCTCCCTTGCTTCTCAAATCTCTGCCCTCTCTTTCCCTCCTTCTTCAGTCAGGGGCGTGGCTCCAGTGACTACGGAAACCAGGCAGGGGGGATACTCCATGAAGAAGTAGCTCTAGTCACAATAAAATAAGAAGCAGAAGCAGCAGCAGTAGAAGCAGCAGCAGTAGCAGAAGCAACAACAGAAGCAGAAGCAGTAGATGATTTGATTGATTTGATTAATTTTATTGAATCTGATATGGATTTGGATGAGACAATCATAGATGAAGTAAACACTGTTGGTGATTACATTATAAATCCCACAGTAAACATTTTGAATTTGTTAAATACCTTTAATACAGTTCATTTGAACACTCTTCTAGAATACATCATAAAGTCATCCCTGGCTATAGTTCCCTACACCTCTCCAATAAGCCCCAAAGTTATCATGCAACTCAAGGCTAGTTTTACTAATACAGAGGCTACTGTTATTCCATGTCCACCAAGAGCTGATTCCTTCATTGCTTCATCCCCTCCCAGAGCCGTCTCTCCTCCAACATTCATTACGGATGAAAGTCCCATTCCTGATCTAGATGAGTTGATCATGGTAGATATTGAAGAAGAAAGTAAATCAGTTATTGAAAGCACTGATGTATATAGTTCTCCAACTCCAGCTCCAGCTCTTCCTCCTACTCCCTCCTCAGGCTGAAAAATTGTTGATATCTGCAGAAGCCTTAAAAGAAATTAATGCCTTATATGATAATCCTCAGGGATCTTCTGATGATGAAGATGAGGAAGATGATTCTTCTGATGATGAGCCAAAGTCCAAAAAGAAAATCTCTAAGAAAAGGAAAGCCCCTCCAGTAGCTGCTCCAAAACCAAACCCAACTCATGATACTCCATACTATATTCTTCAGAATATCACTCCCTACAAGGGCATGCCAGCTTGGATGTGGCTGTCCAAGAATCAGCAGAATGACAGGAAGAAAAGCAGAAAGTATTCTCCTCCCCCACAGAGATACAGGAAAGATCCGCCTCCTCCTCCACCTACTGCTGGTGATTCAGTCACTTCCTCTTAGAGACCTACCCAATATCAAACTTATCAAAGACAGCAGGGTAGATAATCGTCATATTCTGGAAGCAGCCAGCATAGGTACTCCTCAGGCAGGCAACATCAATAGCAGCAACATCAACATCAACAACAGTAACATCAACATTAACAGCAACAGCAACAACAAGCTCCTGAATCTCAGAAAGCTGACAGTCCAAAAAGACCTGAATCTTCTCCTGTTCCTTTTGAGGATCCTGAGACAACAAACACTGCTAGAATGGCCAGATTTCAAGAACTTGTTGGACTATCTATGATAAACAAGGCAAAAGCTGAAGGAAAGGATGCCTCATAATACTCAACAATGTCCATGTATAGGAAAGAGGAAATAAACAGGTTTGCAAAAGATAATAAATTCTTTAGTGTAGATGATTATATGAAATTACATCCAAAAGCTGTTGTGTCAAGGGCTATATCTCTAAATATTATTGGAGCTACTAATATGACCATGACAAAGATTCAAGCAGCTGATCCAAACTGGGAAATCAAGTTCACTCAGCCTGGTGATAGAGCTAAGGAGGATAAGCAAAAGTAGTCAAATAAGAAGAAATGAGTTTAAACTGTTTAGACTTTCTGTATGTCTTAAAAACTGTTTATTTGCATTCTATCACAAAGCTACATTGTATAAGTATCTGCTGCATGTTTTGAATTTTCCTATCAGATATATTTTACTGCTTTGTGATTGTTTTTATTTGTGTTTGTATTAGTGACCTCACCCAAATATGGGGAGATTGTTGGATCCTTAGTTTGATTTGGGCTAGGTTCACTAATTAGGATGTTTGACCCACCTTGTATAGCCAGGGTCATGTCTTTGTGTCTTAGAGTTTAGGCTAAGTCCTTAGAAACAACCACACATGGACCAGCCAATAGAAGATAGCAGAAGACTCAAGACTTAGAAGAAAATCAAGTTCAGACAAGTGAGTTCGACGTTCGTCGAATTCAGCTCGACGAAAGTCATGCTCCGCTCGACGAACTCAGAGTAAATTCTCTGAGTTGAGCTCGATGATATTCGAGCTCAAGTCGACGATTTCTGGAAGGTCAACTTCAACACATTAAGTCCAGAATCCTTTCTCTGAACTCAGGTCAACAAATTTACATTATCAGCTCGACGAACTTAGAGCACAGAATTGGCAAGTTTTATTAGAAAGCAATTATCCGTTCTCAATTCGACGAACTTGGATCTCAGCTTGATGAACAACATTTATCAGGTCGACGAACATGATTTCTCAGCTCGGCAAACTTTGGACTCACGTCGACGAAATCTGTTCTTTGCTCGACGAATTCTGTGTAGATCCAGACTTGGATTTTTTCCTTCTTTTGTCCTTATTCTATTGCAGTAATTTCTGAATAATTAATGCTTAATATTCTCTGAATATAACCATCAGACGTAGGATTGATTATGGTATTCATCAGGATTATTGCTTGCCACTTTTCAATAGGACAGTTGAGGAAATGCATTAATGCAGATATTTTATCCAGCCATATTACATTCTCCAGGCCGTCAGCAATCAATGCAGACAATTCAAAAATTTAATGGAGAAATTTGACTGATCATATAAAAGAGATTTTCTCTCTTTTCAACAGACAGAGAATCCAGACCAGAAAGAAAAGACTAGGCACACAGAGAAGATCAGCATCAACAACATTCCAATCCTTCTCTGTGCAGAAAATAATCTGGTTTTCACCTTGACATTGTTGAAGAAGAAGAAGAACATTCATTCCAAATCAAGAGTCTTCTTCAACCTTCACTCTAGAATTCTTCAAGGACAACAAACCACTATAAGTCAAGAAGTTCCTGGATCTGTTCAAATCAAGGCTGAAGATAGAAGAACTATACCCTGAAGCAAAGCTCCAATCTTCCTGAACAACTCAATATCTCAGGGGGAGCTTTGACAACCTCAAGATCCACTTGTCTTCTCAGTTATTTTGAGAAAGAGAAGACTCCATAAATCTCTCACCCCCTCACTATACAAAGGTTACTTTAACTCCCTTCAAAAGTTATTTCATTGGTTGCAAGTCACCTGATCAAAAGACTTGAGGTGGTTTTTGAGCACCTGATCAAAAACTCATTGGTGGCAGTCACCTGATCAAAACCTGTAGTGGATTCCTACCAGGGTGGTAGAAGAGTGGATGTACCAAGGTTAGGGAACCACTATAAAGTTCTTGTGTCGTCTGGTTGCCCTTTTTCTTTTACTCTTGTTGTGCCTGTGATAGATTAGTTTAGTTCTGATGTGGCTGTGTTAGGTTAAGATATATTATGTTGCTCCTTTGCTTACTGTGTATATTAGTTGCATTACTCTGATAATTTTATAAACAACAAATAGTTTTCAAATACTCTATTACCCCCCCCCCCCCCCCCCCCCCGCTAGAGTATATCAGGTCTAACCCTCACTTTCAATAGGTTTAGTAGAATCAATAAAACCTAAGGGTTGCTCAACATAGACCCTTTATTTGAGGTTACCATTAAGGAAGGCTGACTTCACATCCATTTGGTAAACCTCGAATCCTATGTAGGCTGCATATTCCAGGAAGAGTCTTATAGCTTCCAATCTTGCCACTGGTGCAAAGGTTTGATCAAAGTCAATACTTCTTCTTGTGTGTATCCCTTTGCAACTAGTCTAGCTTTATTTCTGACTATAACATTATTCTCACCCAATTTGCTCATGTATATCCATTTAGTTCCTATGATATTACAGTCATCTAGTATGGGAACCAGCTTCCAGACATTGCATCTCTTGAACTTGTTCAATTCTTCCTACATTGAACCTATCCAAAATGGATCTACATTGGCTTCTTCAAACTTCTTTGGTTCTATTTGAGACAGAAAACTTGAGTACATTACAGTGTTGTGATGTTTGCTTCTTGTGGTCATACCCTGAGCTGCATCTCCAATGATCAACTCCCTTGGATGATCCCTTAGATGTCTCACAGCTACTAGTAATGTGACTTCTTCTCCTGGACCAGCTACAACTTGTTGTTGAGTTTCATCTTCTGGATATTCCTATACAAGCACTTTCTCAACAATGTTGACTCCATCTTGTATATTCTAGCTTGCTGGAACTGAATCTTCTGTAGACAGCTCCTTTAGCTTCAAGTCTACTCCTGTTGTACTTGATGTACTGGGCTTATCATTTTAAAATATAGAACATTCATCAAATACAACATGAATAGACACCTCTACAACTTGATCCTTCAAGTTGTAGACCCTATAGGCCTTACCGTGGTTACAATAACCAACAAATATACCTTTATAGGATTTCTCAGCAAATTTAGTTATGTACGTTTTCCCATTATTTTTGGACAAAACATCTACACCCAAAGATTATAAAATAGGCCAAGTTTGGTTTTCTGCCCTTCATTAGTTCATAAGGAGTCTTATTCAACCTTTTGTTGATTGAAGCTCTATTAAGAACATGACTTAATGTGTTAATAACTTCAGCCCAAAAATATTCTGGGAGAGAAGAATCACTCGGCATGGTTCTTCTAGTTTCAATGAGAGTCATGTTCTTTCTCTCAGCAATTCCATTTTGCTGGGGTGTTCTTGGAGAGGAAAACTCCTGCTGAATCCCATGTTCTTCACAAAACTTTGTCATATATTCAGATTGAAATTCAGTTCCATGGTCACTTCTGATTCTGACCACAGAACTGTTCAATTCATTCTGTATTTGTTTGACAAATGTCTTGAAGACATCAGGAGTTTCTGAATTTATTCATAAGAAGAAAATCCAAGTAAATCCGGAATAGTCATCAACAATCACATAGGTGTAGACTTTCCCTCCTAGACTATAAACTAGCATAGGACTAAACAAGTCCATATGCAAGAGGTATAAACACCTCATAGAGTCTTTGGATTCTATTCTTTTGAATGAAGCTTTGGTCTGCTTGCCTTTTTGGCATGCAGAGCAAATGCTCTCCTTAGATCATTTAATATTAGGACCATTCCTAACAAGCACTTTGCTGAAAAGGTTGCCAATTGTCTTATAGTTTAAATGAGTTAGCCTCTTATGACATTTGACATAATGTGAATCTTTCTCATTGCAACTAGGCATAAGGGTGAATCTGACTTTAAATAAAGAAAATTCAAGCAGTATACATTCCCACACCTAGTGTCAGTCAAGATAACCTCTTGGAAACTTGACTTATTTATTAGGCACTCATCCTTGAATAATGAAATGTCATAGCCAAGATCACAAAGTTGGCTTATGCTTATAATGTTGTGTTGCAACCCTTCCACATAAGCTACATTGGTGAAAATGACTAAGCCATTTGAGATCTTACGATAACCTTTAGTTATTCCTTTGTCAGCTCCACCAAAGATCACCTTTGGTCCATTCTTTTTTGTAATATACTCCCTCAAATTTCTCCTTGTTCCAGTCATGTGTCGAGAACATCAACTATCCAAGTATCAGATTGGTCTATCTTTGGTGCTTGGACATTACTGCAAAATAAGAATTTATTTTTTCGTGGAATCCAAATTGTCTTGGGTCCTAGGTTCTTGTTAGCTATGGCTCCATTGAGACCACCTGTAAACTTCTTAACTGGGTACATGTTCTAAGCATGAGACACAGTGTAATTGAACCAACAGTCCAAGGAAATGTGTCCTATTTTACCATAACACCAACATTCATATCTGTTTTACCTCCTCTTTGGAGGAACAAAAGGAATTTTGTGCTGACATTCCTTAGAACAAGAATGAGCAAACTTGACAGTTGTATTTTGAATGGGAGCAAAAAGATTGTTTTGTCTCCCAGTTACAATAGTTCTCCTTGGAGCAGGTACATTAGGAATAGCTTTCCTATTCACATATGAACTTGGTCCACCTGGTCGAGACTTCTGGATTTCTTTTCCCTTTGTTTGAAACACAGGTTATGGAATGACTGGACCCCTTTGTCCCGTCAGCATTTTGCCTTTTTTTTCTATTGGGTTTTACATACCTAAGACCACTTCTAGTGTCCCTGAGAAGGTATCTATAATAGGCAACACAGTTTTGGATTTAGAAAATTGCTGTACTAATATTTTCTCAATCAGGAGTTTGAATTGTAACTCCTTTATAGTTGCATGCTTTTGTTTTAGTAATATGATTTATTCATCAATGATCTTAGGCAGCTTTGCCAACTTAGAACTTTGAAGACCAATCTTCTGAGTATCCATCTTATGATGATACTCAAGACCTTTTAGTGATGCAATTTCTATTGCTTGTTCTTTTACAAGCTTCTTTCTCTTTACAAGTGCTTCCAGCAATTTACCAAATTTGACTGTGAGCTGCTACAGTTCAATCTCAAGGTTAGACTTATGTGAATCAACTTTTGAGTCACATGAGTCTATCTCATCCACAGTCTCATGAAAAGAATTTGTACAACAAAAGAAATTGTAATAGATTACCTAAGTATCCTGACATTCTGTAATTTCTGTATCTGGATTATCAGACAGTGTCATCAAATTATCCTCCATATCTTTTTTAGAATCACCATAGTGTGATGAAGTTGTGGAGTTTTTTTCCATTGTATATGACCTCTCTGATAAATTTCGCTTCATAGGAGAATAGTCCAATGTGTGCATGTTCTTATTCTTATTCAGTTGAATCAGTATCACTATCATATAAGGTCTTAGACTTCTTTGCCATTAGACCCTTTTTTGATTTCTTGTCTTTATAGAACTTCTTTTATTTAGACTTTCTATTCTCCTTTCTTTTTACTCGACAGTCAGCTATGACATGTCCAGGCCTATTACAACAACAACAGATTATGTCAGTCCGAAATTGTTTATTCTGATGAGAACCATACTTGACCACAGAATTGACTCTGTGTTTGTCTTTGCTTTTACTGAAACTTGATCCATTTGATTTATACTTATTCCACTGCTTCCTTCTTCTCTTCATTTTCATGAATTGCCTGGTAAACAGTGCCAATTCATCATCTGATAATTCTTTTGATGACAACAAGTTCCAGTGCTATCTGTATCTTCATCCCTTTTTGGTGATGATGGTATGTTCCTGCATGCATAAACTCAAACATACATCAAATACAACATTGTGTATATCATTGACTTGTTTGACTTCTGACAAATCTGGATCATTGGGATCAAAGGACCCAATATACCTGACTTTCATATTTACAGGAGGTCTCAAAATATAGAAAAGGCTGGTTGTTTGAAGATAAGTAAGAACTGTAAGATCACTAAGTCTTCTACAGCAAGAAAAAATAACTCATTTCTGTATAAAGAAGAAGAATCATAGCAAACTCTAGTAGTTGTTAATCTTAAAGGACAACACACTCAACTCTACAATATCAAAGGCTTAGAGAGAAAAACCTCTGCAGTTGTCTTCTCAGCGTAAGTAGAAACATCTTGAAGATCATCTATCTTAGTTATATGAATAAATTAGACTGAGTTTACTCAGTTCAGAAAGAAGGCTCAAAGAATCATTTCTCTGGAGTCAATCATCATCAAACATTCACTCCTTCTATAGGATGATCAGTGATCTGAGTGATAAGCCTAAACTATAAAGGCTGAGTTATAGGATATTGTTGAAAATCTGAGGTAGGGCTTGTGTGCCTGAGGTATGATATTTGTTAATATTTGAGGTAGGATATTTATTATCTCTAAGTGTAGGGCTATCCTCCTAGCCTGAGTTGTAGGACTTATTGATAATGCTGAGGTAGGTGATCTAGAGGGTCAGTAAGCTGTAGGAGTAAAGATTACTCTGAGTGTGTAGGGTTGTAGCCTGAAGTTAGGCAAGGACGAAGCCAGAGACATCCTGATGGATCTGTGTTGTAAGCTCTTTGAGCCAAGTTTGGAGAAGATTGCTTTGTATAACACATATTAGAAAGGTTGGAGGGAGAGTTAATGCACCCATACCTTGGGGAACCACTATAAAACATAGTGTGCTTTTTTTATTGTGTAGTTAAACCTAAAATAACTAAGATAAATTACTAGAGATCTAGCACCAAGGGAGAGGGTAGGAAGCACACCTCATTTCTGGCCATGGATCTTGTTATCCTCCTTGGCGGCATGATGGCGTCGATCTCGACTTCCGTTCTTCTTCTCCAAAGAAAGCACTCTTCATTCCTTGTCATTCCAAGGAAAAGCTCCGCCGTCTCGTTCTTCAGAAAATTCGGAAAGGCAACTGGCGGACAGGAATTGGGAAGCATATAAATAGGGAATGGCCAAATGGTGTTAGAGTTTTCCTGATCAAGGAGTTACTGTGGTACGGTGGCATGCTATCGTCGGGCGGTATCCCCAAAAATGACTTCTTCCGCAAGCCACCGCCTGAACCGCCCACTAAGGTGTGGCCACCTGTACCACTATTGCTGGGAGGTAACCTTCTACCATCGTGTGATATCTTCTCGAGCGCCTTGTTAAAATAAATCAGCGGCCTATCACCCGCGACAACACTAACACCAGACGATAGCTTCTAGAGCCATATGTTGATAATTCAGATGGCTACCGTCATGCAGTATCTCACTATCGCTGAGCGATAGCACTCAATGCCTCTTGTCCACTCAACTCTCTCAATGCATGCCTGTCCACTCAAAACTCTAAACATCTCAGCCGCTACCACCACGTGGTATCTTGCTACCACCACGTGGTAGTGTCTAGAGACTTAATGTTGAGTCAGCATTTCCCCCGGCTCAGGTGCAAGCCTTTCCACCAGTGCACCCTGAGCCCAAGTCAGCTCACCTGATTGAAAATGTGCACAAGGGGCCTTGCGCGAATCAGGATGTTACAAATCCTATAAAAAAATTAAAGATTTCCTCCCCAAAATGGCAATGGGGAAGATAAAGAATCAAAATATAATGTGCTTTTTAAATGTACCTTAGGGGAACAAATCCAGGTAGCGCTTCCGCATCAAGTCCACTAGCTCCCAAGTAAATTCTTCTTTTCCATGGTTAGACAAAAGGACCTTCACCAATGGAACACTTTTCCGATGCAAGTTCCTTGTCTCAGTGTCCACTATCCGCACCAGCTATAGTCGAATGGATCTATCACTTGCTATTGCTCCATCTGTGGTGTAAACATGTTGATCCGGCCGTAATAGTGCCTTTTGAAGCAATGACACATGGAAGACGTCGTCCAAATTTTACAGTTCTGGTGGTAGCTCCAGCCTATAGGCCACATGGACAATTCTTTCCAATATAGAATAGAGCCCCACATATCTCGGGCTGAGCTTCTTCATACCACTCACTCGTGACACTCCATGTATTGGCCTGATCTTCAAGAATACTTTGTCAGCAACTTGAAATTCCACCATCCGGTGTTTCTTATTATGGTATTTTACCTGCCAACTTTGAGCCTCAAGCATGCGGTCCCGTATCAATCTAACCACAACATCGGTATCATCAATATACTCTATCCCCAAAATCTTTGGATCTTCATCTTGCACCCACGACAATGGGGTTCGACACCTCGTCCCATAAGCGCTTCGTGGGGTGCCATCCCGATGCTAGCCTGTTGACTATTATTGAATGAAAATCCTACCAGTGGCAAGAGCCTTTCCCACGACTCCCCTCTATCTAATACACACAATCTTAACAAATCTTCCATTGTGTTTATGGTACTCTCAGACTGACCGTCCATCTGAGGATGAAAGGTCGTGCTAAAGGTAAGGCGAGAACCCATGTTCGATTGAACTTCCCTCCACTCCTTGGAGGTAAAGAGACCATCACGGTCAAAGTCTATCGTCTTAGGCATGCCATGGTATCATACAAATTACTCCACAAAGAGATGTACCAATACATCTACATGCTCCTCCTTCCTCATTGGTATGAATTTGGCAGCCTTCGTCAAGCGATCCACAATTACCAAAACTGAGTCATTCCCTGATCGTGATCGAGGAAGACCATGAACAAAATAGATGGAAATATCTTCAATCTTCCACTCTAGAATAGGTAACGATTGTAACAATCCTCCAGGTCTCTTGCACTCCACCTTCATCTTATGGCACGCCTCATAATGTGTAACATAGTACTTAACATCACTCTTCATTCCTGGCCAGAACATGGTCTTCTGTAAATCACTATACATCATGTAAATCCCGAGATGCACCGAATACTTGGAACAATGTGCTTCTCTCAAGATATCTTCACGAATTTCACCACCCTTGGGGATGTAGTGTCTGCCACGGAAATGAATGAGACCATCCTTCAGAGTATACTCTTTACTAGATCCATCCTCAATTGACTTAATCACAAGGGCCAGATCAGCATCGTTTCCTTGGTCCGCCCGAATTCGATCCCGAATATCACATAGTATAATCATAGAGGTTAGATATTTAGTATACTTCTCAAAATGATCCTTGCATACCAATGTGATCTCCATTTCCTCACGTACTCGCACCAATTCCGTACTGATAATTCGAGACTCAGGGCTCGACTCGGGTACTTTTCTGCTTAATGCATCAGCTACAGAGTTTGCTTTCCCGGGGTGGTAGTGCAATATAAACTCATAATCACACAAAAACTCCAACCACCGCTGTTGTCTCAAGTTTAGCTCCTTCTTAGTGTGGACATACTTCAAATTTTTATGATCTGAAAAGATCTTGTAGTGAACTCCATATAAATAATGTCTCCAAACCTTTAATTCGAACACCACTGCTCCCAACTTTAAATCATGCACTGGAAAATTAGCCTCATGCTTCTTGAACTACATTTAAGCATAAGCGATCACATGCCCATGTTGCATCAACACTTCCCCCATCCCTTGATAGGATGTATATATGAAAACATGAAATCCCTCTTTCCCTGATGGAAGAGCTAGGATGGGTGCGGTGGTAAGTCTATATTTCCTCTCTTGAAATACAGCCTCACACAAGGGTGTCGACTCATACGGCACACCATTCTTCGTCAAAGTAGTGAGGGGAAGCGATAACTTCGAGAATCCTTTCATGAACTTGCGATATTACCCAACAAGTTCAAGAAAACTCCGTACATCGCCCACTGACTTCAAAGGAGACCATTCCTTCACATCACGCACTTTGGCCGGGTCCACGGCTAGTCCAGCTCCACTAATCACATGGCCTAAGAAGGCAACCTCTTGGAGCCAAAATTCGCACTTGTTGAACTTAGCAAACAACGCAGGTTCTTTTAACTTCTTCAAAAACAAGGGCAAGTGCTTTGCATGATCCTCCTCTATCTTCGAATTGACCAAAATATCATCGATGAAGAAGATGATGAAGACATCTAAGTATGGCTCGAACACCCGGTTCCTGAATGATGAAGAGGCGTTCGTGAGCCCAAATGGCATCACAGTGAACTCATATAGACCGTACCTTGATGTAAATGTTGTATTCTTTATATCCTCCTCTTGTATCCTCAAATGGTAATACCCAGAGCGCAAATCCAACTTGGAAAACCAATGCGCTCCTACAAACTGGTAGAATAACTCATTGATCTGGGGTAAGGGATAGGTGTTCTGCACCGTCAGCTGGTTGAGTTCCTGATAGTCTATGCACAATCCTAAGTTTTTGTCCTTCTTCTTAACAAATAGAACATGAGCTCCCCAAGGTGATGAACTAGGGCAAATGAATCCAGATTCTACGGATTCTTGCAACTAAACTCTAAACTCGACGAGTTCCTTTGGATCCATTCCGTAAGGGGTCCAAGAGATTAGGTTAGCACCGGGTACTAACTTAATCTGGAAGTATACCTCTCTATATGGGGTAATCCTGGCAATTTCTCATGAAACACCTCAGGGAAGTCCCGCACCACCTGCGCATCTTTTATACCATTTGTCATTTTTTTAGCTTGAAGCATATCATATATACCTCATCCCCTTTCATTTGGGCTTTTAAGGCCTAAATTGAAGACAATAACATATGGGGTATGAATTTGATACCTTGGAAAATGACTTCGGAGTCTTTATGTCTCAAGGCGATTTGCTTCTCCGCACAGTCAATCCTGGCATGATACTAATCTAACCATGACATGCACAGAATGAGGTCAAATTCTGGCATTCCCAACACTATCGTAGGGGTTTCAAAAAGTATTCTTTCAATGTATACTTCCAAGTGGCAGTTGTCGGACGATGTCATCTCGGAGCCATATGGGAGGCGTACTCTCCGTGTGACGCCAATGAAGAGTATTGTACCCCAAGTCTTTAACAAAGTCCGTCGAAACAAACAAGTGAGTTGCCCCAGTATCAAATAATGTATGCGATGGTTTCCCACTAACCATCACGGTGCCTAAGTATCAATTTTTAAAGACTCGAGCTGGATTCCTATCACACCTTAGTTAATTGAAGAGAAATGCTTATGACATATTAAACAAATCATGACATACCTGCAATCACCTCCTGAGGATTCCAATCATGTGGCAAATCCAGTACAAACATCTGTTCTTGAGCAAGTCTTGGATTCCTTCCTCGTGGTCCTCGTCCTTGACCACGCACATGTCCCCGTCCTCGTGGAGCTGTCGGAGGTAGAGCAGGGGGTACATCCCAACCTAGTTGCGGGCAATAGCGTTGGATGGGTCCCGACTGATTGCACTGGAAGCAAACTCGCTCGTGATGTTCCCTAAGCTGCAGGTACAGTTGTTGCGGTGGAGGTAGTCCTGGCTGCGGTGCCGGACGCTCCATTCTAAAATTATTGTGGAAGCGACCTCCGCCTCTATTGTTTCCTCTTCCTCTGTTGTCCTGCCTTCTTTTAAAACTGGGGCCCGATTCCATTACGCCCTTGGCTAGTCTATTACCACTTCCCAAGTGATCTGCCTCCAGCCTTTTCGCCATATAGATGATCTCAGTCATACTCGATTCCGATATAAACAAAAGGGTTTGCCTCAGGGCATCTCGCAAGCCTTCGTAGAATCATTTTGTATATCCTCGGTCTTCCAACTCGTAGGAGTCAGCAAATCTAGCGAGATGCTAAAACTCCCGCTGGTATTATGTAACTGACTTGGATCCCTACTTAAGCCGCAGTAATCTTTCTTCAAGTTCGTATCAAGCGGGCGAGGGAATGAAGTGCTCCAATAAAGCTCTAAAAAATTCATCCCGACTAATCTCTGTGTATACTCGTTCTTGGAAGGTGGAACCAATGAGGGACTTCAACCACCTCTTCACATGCAGTTCCAATAGTGACAATACTAAGGTCACGACCATATTGGCTGGACATATAATTCCAGTCATTAATTCTTTCACAGTGTCGATCCACTCTTCTATACGAACAGCCGAATCTGTCCTAAGATAAGCAGGCTGTGAGAGGGCTCGAAAGGTGCTCAACCGGTTAGAGCCTGGGGCTTATTACTGCACAGGGGCCTGTTGAGACTTGAAGGCGCCTAAGATCACCATATGTGTCTGTCCCAACTCAGACTGCTAGAACTGGGTAGGGACAGAAGGGGAAGGAGTGTCAACCATTGGCTTTACACATGCCAAAATCTACATATAAAGGTACAAACCTAAGGTCATGTTGGCTCAATGTAGGGTAACGACTGGACATAATTAGTGTGAGTTACACATGGACACACCACTGCATCTGCTTTGCCAGTTTTTCCACAAAATGACCAATTGAACGAGGGTGACAATATTGTTCCATGACTTATTTAGTTGAGGATCATTGCAAGCTGATACCATTTATAAGACCCACCTCCCGGAACATAAGATATGACCGATGGGAGTCTTATGCCTAAAACAGCAACCTTGCGGTAGCGCCAACACATGGGTCAACCTGTACTACAAGACACATATCCTGTCGGCTAAGATTAATATCATCAATGTCAACCCAACAAAAATAATATAAACAGAAGTCAAAATCTACACAAGCATATAAGTCCATTTAGTACGTCAAATAAAATAAGCAACAACATGGATTTAATAATATCAGAGTACATAAAATTTGCCCAAAGGGCTACAACTAGAATCTCTCAACTCACATAAGTAACTGATGACAATGATGGTATCATCACTTCAGGCCCTGTCACCCCGGCCTGTATGCCCTACTGCACAACCTGGTGCTCCTCTATCTGTAGGATTTCCTCCTAAAAATGAAGATGTTGCAACCGTTAGTCATAAAGACTAAGTGACCATGACATCTGCTCCCCTGACGACTCTTAGGCACCGGGCAGAGAAAAGAAAAAAGGGGTACAATATTTATATATAAGCAGTAGTACAAGCTGGTGGAGAATATATATAATACATGAGTAGTAAGAGCAGTGATGTATATCAATTTTATCAACATTCTAGTCTAGCAGTTCTACTCAAATCATAACAATCTGATAAGCATATAAATCTACAACAGGATATAACTTAACTTATATGAATACCCATACAAAAATATAAGTTATTGGTCGGCTTAACAGAAATGTAACTCGCCATATAAGAGTGCCCATACAAACTTATATGATAAGAAACTTGTGTATGTAATGCAATGCAATGTGGTGACTTACCCATGCACACATATGCACATAGCTATCTCGACACAAACTTATAGTTCCTACTTTTCAAGCAGGTAGCTAACCTCTAAGGAATCATTTGTCATGGTCAGACCATGATAGTGGAGCGGGCTTCTCCACAACTAGGCGGGCATCCACACTAACAAGCCTAGACATCTGTGAGCCTCAACGCTAAGAACAAAATACCGGAGCCCATGCGTACTAAGACTCAGAGAATTCTCAGGTAGATGTGCACAAAGAACATAACCCAAACTTGCCTATCTTTGTGGAATAAAAGGAGCCTATAGGAGCGTATCACCATAGGACCAAGCCCAACCATCCACTTGGCACGGAAGGAGCCCCGGAAATGAGCACCGAATACCAAGCCCAACTGCTCGCAGTCTATCTGCCAACTCCCGTCGGTGTGATGACAAGTGAGCCCATAGACCTGTCATACTATCCTTAACCCAGGACAACTAAATACCCTGAGTCCATAGCCTTGTCACTAAGACACCTACCAGACTCAGCGGACACTGTTTCAGTCTTCTTACACAGCAGATACCTCCAGTCTGCATTTCCCGAGTCCACGACCATGCCATCAAGGCAGCTGTCGGACTCAGCAGACCCAGCTCCAGCCCTCATGCAGTTGCAGACACAATCTTTAGTCCGCTTATCCCCAAACTCGGAACCAAGGCAAATGCACTTCTACCAAGCTTGACGGACTGAGAAGTAGTCCGCGCTCCTCTGCGTGATCTCCCCGGACTGAGCCAAACATGGACCTGGTTAAGAACTAACCAAGTCCACACCACTGGCCACAAGGGCCAGTCCGCACTTACTGTTGGACGGTGGTTCCAGTCATCCAAACCCGGCGACCTTCAGCACCTATCCGCACTGACTGGCGATCTATGTGGCTTCCAGTTGCCGCTTGACCAGAGCAAGACCAAGGCTTCTGCCAAGCCGATTTGCCGAGCTCCAGTTCTTCAGTCCGCTTCTTGCCAGACTCCGCAAATAGAGTTTATATCCGACCGGTTACCTTCTGGGATTCAGATGCTTGCAGAGCATAAGCCGGCCTGGCTAACTGCCACTGCTGACCGCATAGTCCACGCGAACAGACTGCCCAGGCTGTCATAGAACAAGCTGTCTGCCCCATCCCCGTCGACCTGGCTGTCTGCCAACCCTGTCCGCATAGTCCGTGCGGATAGGTTGCCCAAGTCTTCCATTCACCAACTTTCACTTCACAATTTTCAACAGGCCGAGTGGAAGAAAGGAAGGAGGAGGGTGGAGGTGTGGTTGGCGGCTAGGAAGGAGGAGGCTAGGGTTGGCCGAAATTTAGAAGAGAGATGGAGGAGGAGAAAATTCTTTAGGAGGAGTTAGTTTTTTCAAATTCTCATTCAACTTGTACAAATGAAAACATTACATACATATATATAGGCTTACGTCATACTTTGGCTACATGCAGCCCAACATTAAAATATAAACTCTAATGTTTTTAAAACATAATAAAATAATCAAATGCTCCAAACAAAAAGCACAATAAATTCAAATAATATTAAAATTATTCAACTAAATACTATTATGTGGTCTTGCGCCGCGGGCGGAAGTTGTAGCGACGCTCCACACGATCACCATGGCGATGCAAGACTTTTGTTGGAGACGGAGAAGGATCTTCCGCGAGCAAGCCTTCATCATCTTCAACATGTTGGGGGCTGTCGTCTCCATCAATCCTCCCCCCGCTTGAAGGTACTCATCATTGATGAGTGGTCCCGAAGGTACCGCCGCAGAAGAGCATCATCTACGAGTGCAACCTCCAATTCCGAAAGCCAAGAGTCATTGGAGGTCGGGAGATCACGCCAACGAATCAAGTAGCAGCGAACATCACCACCTGGAGAGGAAAGCACTTCATCCATGATGATCCTGTCTGGCAAAAAGTTTGTCCTGCGAAACCTGGGAAAAGCATTAGGCAATAAAGGAGAAAAACTTTCTTCATCAACAACCAACGTACCTCCATTGGAGACCGATGGAGAGAGCGATAAAGACACAAGCTCACCCCCAACCCATTAGAAAATGTAGTGGAGCTAAACGGACAGTTAGATAATTCAAATGGTGGAGAAACATATGGCGTTAAATCAGAAACATTAAAAATAGGGGAAATACACCAATCAGTGGGTAACTCCAAAAGATATGCATTTTCTCCTAATTTATTTAAGATCCGAAAAAGTCCAGCTCGCCGATTCGCCATCTTTTTTATAGTGCCCGAAGGCATCCGTTCAGGGACGAGTCGCACCAAGACTAAATCGCCAACCTGAAAGTGAGATTCCCTTTTATGTATGTTAGCATGAACTTGATAAGATGTGAATTGTGTGGTTAGCGTTTCATTTATGTGCCTATGCAAATTATGAATATGAGAGGCAAAATCCTATGCAAATTGACTTGACTTATAAGATGGCGGTAATGAAATCAAGTCAAGTGTCACTGGTGCTTTATATCCATGCACGATCTCATTCGAAGACAAACTAGTGGACCTATTTTTGGAATTATTATACGCTAACTGAGCATGAGGAAGGATAAGGTCCCATGTACCCTTGTGGTCTCCCACAAGGCAACACAACAAACTACCTAAACTTATGTTTACCACTTCCATTTGCCCATACGTCTGGGGATGGTAGGCCGAAGAAAACAAAAGTTTGGTACCCATAATCCTCGATAAGGTTTTCCAAAAATAACTAGTAAATTTCACATCTCTATCAGTCACTATCGATTTTGGAACGCCCCAATGTCTAACTACTTCCTTAAAATATAATTCTTCAACATGTGACACATCGTTGGTTTTATTACACGCAATAAAATAAGCCATTTTGGAAAACTGATCTACTACTACCAGAATAGAATCATGACGTCTAAACGTGACAGGAAGGCATAAAATAAAATCCATACTAACGTCTTCCCAGGGAATGGAAGGAATCAGAAGAGGGGCATAAAGTCCCGCATTTCTTTTGTTACCCTTAGCTAATTGGCATGCTCGACAACTTCCCACGATTTTATTAACCATTGATTTAAGATCGGGTCAATAAAACTTGTCTTCTACTAATGGGATGATCTTGTCACGGCAAAAGTGTCCACCTAACCCACCGTTATGTAATTCACAAATGATGAAATGGCGTAGGGAAGAACGTGGAATACATAGCTTCGAATGATTGAATAAATAACCGTCACGAATATAAAAGGTCGAAATGGTCGTGGGTGAGTTGTCCTGAGTGGATAAATTGATTTCCTTGAAATCCGGACAATGGACATACTCATCCTTAATTCTATCGAACCCAATCACCTTAACTTCTAGCGTAGATAATAATAAAGATACACAACTAAGGGCGTCGACAACATGGTTGATAGTTCCCTTAAGGTTTTTAATTATAAATGTGTGCTCCTGAATATAGGAGACCCATTTGGCATGTCTTGGGCTAGATTTAGTTTGGGAGTTAATAAATCTAAAAGCCTCATGATCGGATAAAATAACAAATTCCTTAGGAAGTAAGTAATGCCTCCAATGTTGGAGGCACCTAACGACCGCGTAAAACTCTCGATCATAATTAGAATAATTCAATTTTGGCCCCGCGAGTTTCTCACTGAAGTATCCAATAGGATGGCCTTCCTGACTCAATACACCACCAATACCAACTCCAGACGCATCACATGATAACTCAAAGACCTTATTAAAATCCGGTAAGCACAAAAGGGGAGCGTCCGACATGCATGATTTAATTACTTGAAACACTTTAGAAGCTGATTTCGTTCATGTAAAATCACCCTTTTTCATGCACTCTGTAATGGGGGCCATGATACTGCTAAAATCTCTTATAAATCGATGATAAAACGTACCTAGACCGTGAAAACTCCGAACATCCCGAATATTGGCGGGCTCCGGCCAATCCTTAATGGCTTGGACCTTCTTAGGGTCTACATGTATGCCCTCTGAACTCACAATATAACCAAGGAACTCTACAGATGACACATGAAAAGTACATTTTTTAATATTAACGAATAAATTCTCCGACCTCAACGTGGTAAGGGTAATCTTCAGATGTGACTCATGATCGAACATAGAAGTACTAAAAACAAGAATATCATCAAAGTACACTACTATGAATTTTCCCATATAAGGTTGGAAGACATGAGTCATCATCCTAGAAAACGTGCTTGGGGCATTGGAAAGCCCAAATGGCATAACTAACCACTCGTAGATCCCTTCCTTAGATTTAAAGGCAGTCTTCCATTCATCACCTTCCCTAATTCGGATCTGATGGTAGCCACTCCTAAGATCCAATTTCGAGAAAATCGTGGCCCCAGCTAACATGTCCAACAAATCGTCCAAGCGAGGGATGGGAAATCGATATTTAATAGTAATTTTATTTATGGCTCTACTATCCACACACATCCTCTAAGAGTCGTCTTTCTTGGGGGAAAGTAAGGCGGGTATGACACACAGACTCTTGCTATGATGGATGAACCCCTTTTGTAATAAATCTGAAATTTGGGTTTGTAACTCTAAGTGTGCGGAAGGGGTTAACCGATAGTGAGGAAGCTTGGGTAATGAGGAACCTGGGATGAAATATATGGCATGCTGGATGTCCCGCATGGGGGGTAACTCGGACGGTAGCAGGTCCGGATACACATCCTTAAACTGTTCTAAGAGTTTCCTCAATGCTGGTGGTAAACTCTCAAATGATGACGCATCTTCCTTAATTTGCAAACAAACTAATGCATACATGACACCATTCATGAAGGTACTACGCGCAAGTTCCTTCTTACCTATCATACTTAATGCTTTCTTTTCGAACGGGACAATCGTATCCTTAGAGGGGACCGAAGGATCTTTAGACAGAGTGGGTTTTAAAATTATCATCTTGCCATTAAATTTAAACTCATAAGTGTTTTCTTGACCAAAGTGGGTAAAATCATGATCATAAATCCATGGACGACCTAATAAAATGTGACAAGCGTCCAAAGGGATGACGTCACACCAAATCTTCTCAGAATAATCTTTGATGGTAAGGGGTACCAAACAATGCTTCGATACTGGGAGGGATGACTTATCTACCCATGCCACCTTATAAGGGTGAGGGTGCAGCTCAGTAACTAAAGACATTTGGGTCACCGCAGTTTCAGAAATGACATTCATACAGCTACCACTATCAATGATCAACCTACACCATTTCTCTGCACTCTTAAAATTTAGCGAAAAAATATTTGTCCTATTCCAGTCATCTAAAGCTTGTGGAGTCGCCAGAATACACCTCATGACCATCATATGGGATTCATCCTCCATATCGCTAGGCACTTCTTCCGACTAGGTATCCTCTCCTGCCTCATAAATCAAGTCATCTAACTCACATGTGGAATCTAACAGGGCTAAGGGCTTGGGCTTTGTAGGACACTCACTAGAGTAGTGACCTTGAATCACGCAAGCGAAACAAGTGGCATTCATTTTGTTGACCCTTCCTACAGGGACTCTCTCACCCGATGGGTTTCTACTATTCCTGGCAGTCACAACTATGGAGCTCGAGTCGATGGACAGGAACTTACCCTTATCCTTTTAGGTGGAAGTGGGAGGTGGTCCTTAGATGGAATTTCCCTTCTGAAATGAGCAAGACTTATTTTTATGCATGTTGTGCTTCTCAATATCTAAAACAGCGTTAAAGGTGATGTGTAGGTCGGTGTGACCATAACAGAGTAATTTTCCCTGGATGTCGGGGTTTAACCCCTTACGAAACCTAGAGAGGGTGACTTCGGGCATCTCTTTTCACGCCACACCTAACCATCATGTGCTTAAGTAGACTCATATACTCAGAAACCGACTGATTCCCTTGCTTAAGAGTAGCCAAATCATCAAACATATGTGTTCTATAGTACGTGGGGAATTACTACTCTGTCAGCAAGGCCTTCATGTCTGCCCAAACAATGGGTAACTCGCCATTCTCGACTGTCAGATGTCGTTCCTCATTCAGCCAAACTATCTTAGCCCTACCCAACAATTTCATTCTCGCCACTCGCACCTTATCCGCGTCATTCAGATTGTACCACTCGAAGTAGCACTCTATCTCCATAACCCAATCTTGGAAAACTTGGGGTTCTCCCAATCCATCGTATGATGGGGGTTTGACCCGGACGGCCCTAGTAATATCAAACTCGTACGGTGCTCGCGGAACTTGTTCATTATTATTGTTTAGGTTAGGGTTAATATTTCCTTTCGCGCATTGGTTTGCGGGTTGATTACGGGGAGCCGTGATACTTATTCTCAGCTCGTGAAGCATTTCCCTAATAGCCGTCATTTGTTCAGTGAAATCCTAGCGGAGTTCCTCAAGTGCTGTGAGACCATGACCCTCATCACATTCGTCCGCCATATTGCAAGAAGACGGGGAATACTCTGTACCTAGCCTAGTGCGCATGCAACTAAACAGTAGCCTAGTTTAAAGAAAAAAAAACGAAAAAATTGTTTCCCCTTACTATCTAGGCGAAAAAATATATATTTTTTGATTTTCTTAATGAACATAAATTAAAGACTATTAAAAAAGATTGATTTTTTTGCAAAAAAATAAGAATTTTAGGCCGTCATTGGCAGACCAGGGAATTTTTTTTATATAATTTTGACAAAACGACGTGCAATACAAAAGTGTGTGCCGACGTGCACGGCAAAAGGGGGAGGGTGCCAATTGGGAAATTGACGTGAACCTCCCTCGGATTAATCACGGTTGCTTCTCTACGATTCGAATTCGACACTCGCACAAAATTCCATGCAGCACACACGCCAAGCAATTATATCACTTTTATGCTAACGTACGGGTAGCCAAACCATTTAGGATCGAATAGAGGCAATAGGCCAATATCTTTTCCGGCTAAAAGGACCCACCTACTCCGATCGAGTGAAGGTTATACCAAAAGAGATCTACCAAAAATACGATCCGGAAAACGGTAGATCTCTCCCAACAAAAAGTTACAAGGTTCACCAAACCTTTCGAAAAATAAGTCAATCAAGATAAACACAAAACCAATCGAAGAAACCATGATTAAATAGCGATTCAAAATTCAACGACAATAATTTCCACCACAATAATATCTTGGAAGGAATCACACGAGAGTAGAAATTTTTTTTACCCAAATCGGAATGGATGATTCTGATTACATAACTTTGACCGCTCTTCAATTGGCTCTGTCGGAGTCACGTCGGATGGGGAGGAAGTTCGTCCGCCTTCGTCGCTTCACACCTTGGTCGAGATCCGTGCAAAGAGATTATGAGTAAATGGTTTGGGATTGTAGGATAGAGGGATGGCCGAAACTTGCCTAGGGGGTGGTCGATTTTTTTGGGCTTGAGATGTGGTCGGGTTTTGGAGGGTGGTGGAGAGAAACCGTGAGGGATGGGTTGGAGAGAGGAAAGGTGGCGGCCAAGGTTGAGGGAGAGAGAAGGCTTAGAGTTGGCGGCTTGGGAAGGGAAGGCTAGGGTTGGCCGAGTGGAAGAAAGGAAGGAGGAGGGTGGAGGTGTGGTTGGCGGCTAGGAAGGTGGAGGCTAGGGTTGGCCGAAATTTAGAAGAGAGAGGGAGGAGGAGAAAATTCTTTAGGAGGAGTTAGGGTTTTCAAATTGTCATTCAACTTGTCCAAATGAAAACATTACATGCCTATATATAGGTTTATATCATACTTTGGCTACATGCAGCCCAACATTAAAATATAAACTCTAATGTTTTTAAACCATAATGAAATAATCAAATGCTCCAAACAAAAAGCACAATAAATTCAAATAATATTAAAATTATTCAACTAAATACTATTATGTGGTCTTGTGCCGCGGGCGGAATTAATGCTCCGCACGATCACCATGGCGACACATGTCTTTTGTTGGAGATGGAGAAGGATCTTCTGCGAGCAAGCCTTCATCATCTTCAACATGTTGGGGGCCGTCATCTCCATCAACATCTCAGCTAACCGCTGACTTATGATAGATCCCCCCTGACACGTGAGATGAGGGAGAAGCGTAAGCTTTATGGCCCAGGGAAGACGAATCTCCCCTGCCCCACGCCTCTTCCTTCTCGCGCCGGCGGGCAAAATCCAGCGCCTTGCTCATTCGCTGTTCTTTTTTTCGGAATTCCACAGATGGAGATCTCCATGGTGGTACAACCACTCCATCTAATTTAGAGATAGCTCTAGCTTTTCCGTCCGGAGGCAACCTTTCCTCACCAGTGGCGGGTGATAGATCAGCCCATGTAACCTGTTTTACAGTTTTACACAAATCATTTGGCTCAATATTAGTTTTTGATTCTAATTTATGCACGCTTTCAACAGTCGTGCTCCACTCCTTAGTCTCAACAACATGCCTTTCACTCCGCTCACTACCCTTCTCATCCTCAACTTGATGTACTCCAAGGAACTCCGCTGTTTTTCCCCTTCTGCTATCTTTAACATTTCTGCTACTTTCACCAACTTGTCTTCCCCTTTCTGCAGCACACCTGTCTCAACAACCCTAGACAAACCGTCAGATTACACAACATTCAAATCCTATAGTTTTTCGGGTTCATTGGGAATCATAGGGGGAAGGGATGGCAGTAAAGGCGAATCAACCTTGTATGCCAAGGTGATGTCACTCGTGTTAAACTGCAATGTTGCCCCACTATCTTTCAGGAAGGGGCCCCTAAGATGGGTTTTGAAACATTCCCATTGGTTCCAACACCTAGAAATCAGTGACCACCATAACCCCATTCAACATCACTTCCACCTACTCTATCTTACAGTCGGTCTTCACTACCGACCCGTCGGCTAGCACGAGTGATTTCCGGACATTCGACTCGACATTTAAATTAAATTTTTCAACATCTTGCAAAGCAAGAATGTTGCAAGAAGATCCAGAATCACATAGGGCCACTGTCTCTAACTCATTTATTTCACACTTCACGGTCACTTCATTTTTAATACACTCATTCGTCTCCCCAACACACTTCCCTTGCTCACGGGAATTTTTTTCCGTGTCGATCGGGATGGCGGTGCGAGTACGCCTAGAGAACACATGGTCCAGTTTCCCCAGCTGCGTCTCCAAGTTTCTCATGGAGGCGGTCTAAGTTGCCATATTGGATTGAGCCACCTCCACAAATTTCTCCATCATGTCTTCTAACGCACTCTTTCGTGTCCCCTGCACGTTCTGATTATAAATCGATTGTGTTGGTTGCTGCTGGCTATTAGAAGCTTGAGCATTAAACTGATGATGGCCTCCCTGCCAAATTTGACCGGGAGCATTTTGGTTCCAGGATAAATTCATATGATTTCTCGCATTCGGGTTGTAAGCATTGTTATATGGAGCAGCACTGTCCTGCTTATTTATAAAGTTCACACTCTTGTCAGCAGATATACCCGAGGGATCAGCAAAAGCTTCTCTAGTTGGGCACTCATATGTATGTTGGCCGGGGTTTCCATAACCCTGGCACAAAATAACCATCACTAGAGCTGGAGGAGGAGTCGATCTGGTCAGCAACATCCTTCCATCCATAGTAGGATGGCTCTTCTCAGCTTGTGGCTGCACCGCATTTACCTCGAACAAATTTCTCGCACCCCTAGGTGCATTTATTCCACCAGTCCAATACGTGTTATGAGAAGCGGTGGCACGAAGGAGCCTCAAAGCCTCATCGGGAGTCAGGTTCATGATAGTGCCTCCAGCAGCCATGTCAATCATGGCCCTATAATTAGGCTCAACAGCAAAATAAAATATTTCAACCAAGTTCCACGGCTCACAGTCGTGTTGGGGGCATCGATGCTGCAGATCAGCAATTCTCTCCCAAGCCTCAGATAATGTTTCCTGGTCCACCTGTAGGAAGGTGGCTATCTCCCTTCGGGCGTTCACTATTTTGTCCATCGGGTGGAATTTGGCTAAGAACTTCGAGGAAAGAGCATCCCACGTAGTCGTAGTCCCGGGAGCAATAGTGTGGAGCCAGGTTTCCTCCTTGTCCCTTAACGAAAATGAGAACAACCTTAGCTTCACCACATCATCTGTAATGTCAGCGTAGCGGAAGGTTCCACAGATCTCCGAGAATTCCTCCAGATGGAGCAGCGGATCCTTACTTGGCAGGCCCGAAAACTGCTTGTTATTGCGGATCATGTTGAGGATGGCGGTGTTTATCTCGAAGTGGTGGTTCACGATGGCCGGCCTGAAACCAGGGTAAACACTTCCCACGGTAGGGGTCGTGAAGTCGCGCATTGTCCTAATGCGGGGTTGGACCTCCTCCTGGTCCTCACCGACCCATTCACCGAGGCCAGTTCCTCCTTGACCTAAATCTTCCATTCTTTCTCTTCCTTCAGTAGCAGCAGCATGCCGGCGGGCTCGCCTCGCTCGTGCGGTTTCAAGATCAACTCCAAGATCTTCACCTCTATCCCTGGGGTTTGGATCTGTCATACAACACACAAAAAAGAATCAAAATGCCAAAAACACTTGCGACAACTTTTCTAATAGAAAAATACATACAACTGTTGCACTCCCCGGCAACAGCGGCAAAAACTTGACACAATCTCGTTAAGTGCACCGATCGTCGTCAAGTAACAAAATTGGGGAGTTATCCTTCGAGTATCAAATCTCTCGAGGAGTGCAGATTGGGAGTGTGATCTTCCTCATAGGAAAGTGATTGGAAAAGCCACAAAGATTGGGGGTTGGGTTTTTTGTTTTAGAATAACTAAAATTAATTACACAGGTCGCCTTCACTGCTTCACAATGGTGGAATACTCCGATGAGTACTAAGGCATGTGGTTGTAACCGTTGAGGGTCGAAAACACCTCGTCGCCAAGCCATCCCCTAACACACGTTAGTGCAGCGTATCACCAAGCAATGCCCAAAGCAAGTAAATGAAGTAAAGCCAAAAGATGTACTACAACAAAATTTGCAATAGTAAACCATCATGAACATTGTTTAGAGTTTCTAGCAAGTTTAGCTAACATCCAAAGCATAGAAACAACATTCAAATGAGAGTATAGAGGAGATTTATAACTCAACGCTTGAAGTCTAGAGATGATTCTCAGCCGGAGTCGAAGGTTGTCTGTCTTCGTCCGGGCTCGGTCGGTGGTTGACGTCCGAGGAAGTTTGAAGTGATGTCACCTACTTCAAATGTGTCTTCCCCGTATTCTTCACTATCCGTGAAGGCTGGTAGTAGTTGGAAAGCTCTCCAATGGAAGCGAGAAGGAGCTCTGAGTGCTCCTCTTGAGAAGGAGATGAAGAAAACATCGGAAGATCTTCGCTTGCGGTGAAGTTTGGAGGAAGAACGGTGGCCTGGTGAGCTCTCCGAGGAGGAGAGAGGAAAACATGGATCGAGGAAGATTATCCCCCTCAGAGGAGCGGAAATGGCGAAATAGTTCCTGCTCCAGTCAACTCCTGAGCTTAAATACGAGTAGGTCAGAAAAATGGTCAAGCACGTTTTGGCGCACGACCTTGTGTTAACCGTGCAATATTAACTTCCAGTACAAAGCTTGCATAGGAAGATGAGTTGAACCGTGTGTTTTACTTGCACATGGATGCTTCCTCCCGTGCGTGAAGGAAAATGCACGTGTAACCACAGAGCACTGAATTTCCCGGCAAGCAGGTGGAACCGTGCATTTTACTCGCACACGGGCACTTCTGCCCCTGCGTTAACAAATCGCACGATTAACCATAGAGAGCTATAAAACTAGACAGCTATATGAAAACCATGCGTCTCCTTTACGCACGGTTCAGAAGAAACTGTGCATGACGAAATCGCAAGGGTTGGTCAATCCTCCAAAGAAACCTGTAGAAAATTCACGATTTGGTAGAAAGCGTGTGCTAAGGAAACACACGACTGTGCGTTTTCCACAAGTCAGAATTCCTGATTTGGGGGAAAACTGATCACCTGCAAAGCAAAAAACCATATCTTGTGCAAAAGCTCCCAGCACCAATATACAACATAAAATAACCAAATCCGCACGGAGAGTACCCAGTACTTTCCCCCGACATCCCAGTGCAATTCGCAAACCAAAATGGCCTGAAACAGTGCAACAATGGCTAAGTGAAGCCCTAATCAAATATACAACTTTTCTTACTTAAATAGTAGTGCACATGCAAGATAATAAGCCCAGATGAGTCCGAAAAATACTATATAAATCGGACTCATCACATGCAACCCATGATTATTTGCATTGTCAATATCCTTGACTTTCAGAGAAGCTTATGCTTCTTCAACATAAGTCTCTGATCTGTACGCGCTATCCAACTACTGGATGTCGCTACAAAGTCCTCAAAGGAATCACTTCACCCTACCTGCCTCTGAGGCGACTTAATCTGGAGCAAACCTGCTCAACTTACTGAATTATATCTCATACTCACTAACCGTGAGATATCTTTGCTTTAGGTGCAAAAAGTTGTTCATAAGTTGATCTTGCTCGACTGATGGAAGACACTTCTTAAGCAACATCTCCTTGAAAGATTCCCATGAACACCCCTGTGAGAGGCTCCCGTTCTATTGGATCCACGAGCTCTTGGCAAGGTCCTTCAGCTATTAAGTGGTGAACATCACCTTCTGGTCTGCAGATATCTCCGAATACGAAAACAACTTTTCGATAGTAATGATATAATCATCTAGAGCCATGAAATCGGCTCTCCTATCGTAGGTAGGATGTCATAATCACTGGAAGTGCGAAATGAAATTCATATATGGTGGCAGCAGAACCTGAGGTACCAGAGGAGCAAGAGGAATGGGTACAGACTATCCCACTGTACGGTTCTGCATCATAGGCTACTGCCCTGAGACGGCAGTCAGCAATGCTTGAATTTGTGATTGAATTGCAACCATCTGCCTTGACTGGGCCTCATTACTCTGTCGCAACCCTTCAATCACATCCTCACTCTACGCACCTGATGACTCACCCTCAGACTGGGGAGTTGACCTCATCATAATATGCTTTGGTGATATTCCTAATAATACAACAAACAACTCATGAAAACCTAGCTTAACGCTAGAATTACTTAACTTAGTTCAGACCATACATATATAGATACTTTCTCTCGCTGTTACCTTGCTCTTGCATTTTCATAAGTGTTGTTATGCTTTAACTTAAGATGATACACCATCGTCCTATTGACTCATGTGCATATAATATGAATGCACGACTTCCTATTTCTTTGTTTTAAAACCATGTGTGTACGCATGTCATCATGTTGATCTTAAGTTGGCACATGGGCTCACGCCATGTTATGTTATGCATGATGTGCTATGCATTCTAATAAAGGACTCAATGCATGTTATGAGAGGCGTACACATGAAATATTATGCATCGCATACTACATAATATCACACGTAATGAAAATATAATCTAATGGGGATCTATGTAATGATTGTTATGCATCTAATATTACATAACAGTCACATGTTGCTTCCTATGAGGATCTATATACAAATGTTGAAATTTGTGATGTGAAAGTGGGTGATGGAGCAGGCCAGACGGTCTGAGCGGTCTAAGCGGTCTGAGTCTGCGGCCTGGGCGGACTGATGGTTTCGGCCTGGGTGACCTGGCCTGGTTGGACTTGGTGGCTTGGTTGTTCTTATGAAGTGGCCTGTGCGGCCTGGTGTGCGGCCTGGGCAGACTGGTGTGCGGCCTAGATGGTGTTTGGTCAAGGAAGTCTTAGCGACTTCGGCATCTAGTGGAGCGGCTTGAGCGGACTATGATGGCGGTCTGTTGGCGGTGCTCAGCTTGATCTGCGGCCTTGCTGTCAACCAGTTCTTGAGTTACTGGGCGGATTGGAAGTTGTATCTGGGGTGTGTTGGCGGACTTATTTTTGTATCCGAGGAGTCCGTATTTGCGGACTGTTTTTGGAGATGGGCTTTTGTTCTTGCCGAGCTCTCCATGATGCGATGGATATTTCACATAGTTGTGGCGGACTGTCCTGCTGATTGGCGGTCTGGGTCTTCTGTGTCCGCCGTGCTCGCGCTAGTTGCTTGATGGGCCGCTGGATTTGGTCATTTTCTGTAATAAGTCCATGGTGTCCGTAGAGTCTACAGAGTCCGCTGTTGACCGGGCGGACTGCCTGTTGGTCGTGGACTCGTGGCGGGCTGTGGCGTTGTTATCGAGCTGTGCGGACTGCCGCTTTGTCCGCGTTCAGTGTGTGGACTGATGCAGCGTAGGTTGTGGTTGTGTCCACGTGCTGTGTTGAGTTGCGGATTGGTGCAGCATATGTTGCGACTGTGTCCACATGCTGCGTTGAGTGGCGGACTGGCTCTAAGCTTGCGTTGTGCGGACTGGCGTTGTGCTTGTATTGTGTGGGCTGGCTTTGTGTCCACATGATGGTGGACTGACTTTGACCTGGCGCCTAGAGGTTTGTAGTCTGGCCAATTCCTTGCGGACTTGGCGGAGTGGGTTGTCTTAGCGCACGGGCTGGGGTGGTGACTCTATTCACTAGGGTGGTGACCACACTCCTCATCTCGCCTATAAATGGACCCCCCCTGACACATCTACAGTAACTGAGTGAATAGTGAATTGAGTCTTGGTTAAGTGTTGTGGTCTGGATTTTACTGTCTACACGGGTTGAAGAGAACTTTTTGTTGTTTGCAGGTTGCGCGACTAACACTGAGGAGCCTGGAGTTTGGCTTTGAATGCGGTTAGCATCAGTGAAGTTTACGGTTTCAATCGGCGGTCTCAGCAGGTCGCTTCTGCGGCTTGTCAGTTTCTCTGCTTCAGCTTTCCAAGTTCAATAACCAGTCCGTCGTGCTCGACAGTCTAGGCGGTCTATTCTTCAGTTCGGCAGTAGCTTGTTGCAGTCAGCGAATAACGGCGTGTCTGCGCGACCTCGCGATCTCGGCGGACTCCGTGTTCTATTCGTCATCTAGCAGCAGCAATAGTTCGGGCGGCCTCAGCGACTTTAGAGGACCGGGCGGTCTCGGCGGTCTCCAGTTCTGTCTGCTCAAATTATTTTACTTGTAATTTTTCATGTGTTTTTGTGTACTGGCGAAATCATGTCTCGCCATGTATACCTCGCTCTATAAAGAAGAAATAAATATATGATATGCTTGCCCCTGTTATTGCATTTGGTGCTTGAGCTTGCTTTCCTGGTTTCCGCATGATCAAGGTGTGATCTTGATAGTTCTAAGGATATTAATTTGGCATTAGACTATCTTGTTGACCACTTTGAGAAATTTCAAAAACAAACACATATTATGCATCTCATACTACATAATATGCCCCGTATACTTCTTAACATGCTTATGAGTGTAGTGTTAATGCTTCAACCGAGACATACTGATGACACATCAGTGTGTGTATGCAATTAAATAAGACAACTTAAACTTTACGAGAGATAGTCGTTCGAACAACTTGTCAAACAAACCTCCCTCTGATACCAACTGTGACAACTCGCATTTTCTCGGCATTAAATAATATATATCAGAGCGAGAGAAAATACGTATCGTGATGCCACGTCGTTCAGGGGACAAGTACAGATGCTCAAGCAAGAACCTACTCCTAATACTTTTTATGAAATCCTCAAGTTTGTTATGATAAAAATATAGTTTAAGTATATGTTTTGATGGTTATGTCCCTCAACACAATGGATCAACTAGTCCACGGGTAAAATATACGTGTAAAAAGTAGAAAATACTTTATTTAGTTCATTTATTATCTTATATGAGCATGAAAATCCACTAGAAGAATTCATGATATATATACCTCAAGATTTAATATAAGTACTAAAAGAGCTTTACATATATGAAAATAGAGTGACATTTGATTTAAAAGAATATCATCATTATGAGATAAAAATATTGATCTTTTTATACTTTGAAAATTACTAACATGCAACCTAACATAAGTCCTTCCTAGAGAGCAAGTTGGTAAGACAAAACAATAAAAACATTGTTGATGCGCAAAAATGGGGGGCACCAGCAGATAACGGTGTTCGAACTCTCTGGGATGATGGAGGTTGATCAGGAGGAGATGAGACTGTTGAGCAGCAGATGCAGAAAATGTCTCTATACGCTCGAGAGTAGAGCACACTCGATCTGAGATGCGAGGATAATGGGAGGTTGATGAGGAACTGTCGAGCAGACAGTTACTTTGACGGTTAAGATTACAAGTTGATGCCGAGTGAGGCGTGGATATGAGGAGAGGGGGCCGCCGGTAGCGGCAACAGCAGACTTTGCCCGCCGCAGAGCTTAAATGCCACTCTTGCGACAGGCTTTCCTTTAATTATAATTCAGTGTTGCATCTTGAGTTGAGTCCTTTACATGAGAAAATAAATGGTACAAGGGGAAGTTGGCGGCTAGAGGAAAGAATATGCCAGAGGCCGCGCATACTGAGCAGAGAGGTCAGCAGACTATGCAGACTGTTTGATCTCGCAGCTCGTAAAACAATGCAGAGCGGGTTGCGCGATCAAGCTTGAAGGACCACTGAGGTCACTGAAAGACGAGGCTGGGAACAAGGCCAGAGGGCCTAACCAAGCAGACAGGAAAATTGTGTCCGCAGGGTTTACTGCTCTGGTTCGTCCTAAACTGGCGTGTCCAAAATGAGAGATATATGTTAAATATTCTCAAGCGTGGTCAGCAAGGTATCCCAAACACCAAATTAATATCTTCGGCACTACCCAGTTCTCACGTTGAACCAGCGGAAAACCAAGGAAAAAGGCTAATTCCAACAAACAATGGAAGCAAAAGCAGATCTTTTATACATTCACTTCTTTACAAGACGAGGTATACATAGCGAGACATGATTTCGCTAGTATAAACAGCTAAAAACAGAAAGCACCAAAACCCAAGCTGGGCGGACAGCACCGGAATCTGCCGAGACCGCCGAGGTCGCCGAGGTCGCCGAGTCCGCTGAGATCGCCCAAACTTAAACTATAATCCGCCGAATAGCCACGGAGTCCGCCGAAGCCGCGAGGCCGCGCGGACACACCGTTATTCGCCTCTTGCTGATGAACTGAGAAACACACCCCCTACCCGCCTGAAGCCGACAGACAGGTTATTGAAGCTGGCAAAGTTGAAACAGAGCTGACAAGCCGCAGAGCGACCTCCTGCTGAATCTGCAGAGACCGCACAACTTCCAAGTACTTGACCGAAGTCACAGCCAAACTCCTGTCTCCTTGAAGCTACCCGCGCGACGTGCACACAGCACACAGTTAACTTTGAATCAATCCGCGCGGACAGAAAAACTGAGACCGCAGCACCTCGCCGAACCCAACTTACTGTTCACTTAGTTACTGTAGACCTACTAGGGGTCCTATTTATAGGCGAGGTGAGGAGTGTGGTCACCACCCTAGAGATAGAGACACCGCCCCAGCCCCCGCGATAGCAAAACACCGTCCGCCGAGTTCACAAGGACTTAGCCGGATACCATGGAAGAAACCGCCAGGAGCAAGGCAACATTAGCGAACCCTCTTCAGTCTGCCTAAGCTATGCGTACAAGGCATCAGCCCGCAAAGCCTACCACCAACCATTGCAGGACAGCAACCCCCTTCAATGGTTGTCCGCACAAACCCGAGGCAGTCCGCAAGACTCAAGCCTCAATCCGCCACAAGTCCACGACCAAAGACAGATAGCAACAGTCCGCCCGATCAACAGCGGACTTGGTGGATACTACGGACACCATGGTCTTAGCACAGAGTGTGACCAAGTACAAAACCATCAAAGGCCAATGCGAGCATGGCGGACATAAACTTTCGTCAACCAAACACCCTAGCACAGACCGCCAGCAGTCCGTAAGCTACTCACACACCTGCCCAACGCAGCAGCCATCTCCCGGACTCCACACACCAGTCTGCCAACAACCTCCATAGCAAACACCTACTGTAACACCAGAGCTCGACAAGGCCTCAGCCAAGCTCTAAGCCCAGTCCGCAACAGCCCAACCTACGGACACACTAGTCCGCACGTTTCCCGCGAACATGAGCTAATCCGTCAATCAGCACAAGCTTGCACCACGACCACTGAGCAATGCACCAGTCCGCAAGCCTCTCTATCCGCAGGCCACTCCTTGGCTAAATCAACCAGCCAACGCCCTAGCCGCAGATACCAGGCCGCACAATCCGCGGACTTCAACGTACAACCCGCTCAGAAGACAGCCGACTTCCACTAGACCTTCCACCAGGCCACATACAACAGTCCGCCCAGTCCGCCTAGTCCGCCAATTCTGTCTGCCCAGGCCGCCCGGCCTGTCCCGTCAACCACTTCCACTTCACAAATTTCAACACTCCCCCTTGAAGTGGGAAGTGGTGAACAAGCCCAGGAAGCTGCGCAACCGCTCAAAGGGCCCCTTCGACAGTGGCTTTGTGAAGATGTCAGCAAGAATATCTTCACTCCGAACATGCCCGACCAGCAGAGATCCTTCCAACACCTTCTCCCTGATGAAATGGTGATCAATCTCTATATGCTTGGTCCTGGCGTGACACACTGGATTGTTTACCAGCTTGAGAGCACTCTCATTGTCACCCCGGAGTAAAGTTGGCCCGTGCACTTCTTCATGAACATCCTCTATAAGCCTCCTCAACCAGATGGCTTCCCGAGCAGCCAAGGCCGAAGCCTTATACTCTGCCTTCGTAGTTAAGACAGACACCGAGTCCTGCTTCTTGCTACACCACGAGATGCTAGTTGAACCGCAAGTGAACACATAACCTGAAGTAGACCTCTGATCATCCGAATCACCGCCATAGTCAGCATCCGTGTACCCAAGCAACACAAACTCCGAGTCCCTTCCATAGAGGAGTCCCATGTCAGAAGTCGCCTTGACATACTTCAGAATACCCTTCGCTGCCACTAGATGAGAATTCCTTGGTTCAGCCATAAACTGACTTACTCGGCCAACAGCATAAGCAATGTCCGGCCTTGTAATCGTCAGGTAAATCAAGCTCCCAACGAGAGCCCTGAACACCAAGGGATCATGAAGAACCCTTCCCTCATCTCGTCGAAGCTTTAGCCCAGGTTCCAGTGGAGTAGAGCACTTCTTCCCTTTGCCCATGCCGAACCGCTTCACAATGCGATCTGCATATCCTTTCTGGCAAATGAGAATCCCTCACTCCTTCCTCTCCACTTCAAGACCGAGAAAGTGATGAAGCTCTCCCAAATCTTTCATCTCGAAGCATATAGCAAGCTCAGCCCTGAGCCTTGCTACTTCCCCCTCCAAATTCCCTGTGATGTTCATGTCATCCACATACAGCAGGACCAAGACATATAGCTCCCCATTCTTCTTGACGAACAAGCTTGAATCTGAGTTGGAAGCAAGGTATCCACAGAATTGCAAGTACTCTGCAATCTTCCCATACCACGCTCTAGGATATTGCTTCAACCCGTAGAGAGCCTTCCTGAGTTTGCAGACATAGTCCGGATGCTTTTCAGAGACAAAACCAAGCGGCTGATCCATGAAGATGTCCTTGTCAATCTCTCCGTAAAAAAGGCATTCTTTATATCGAGTTGCCACAACCTCCATCCCTTGCTAGTAGCCAAGGCGACCACCACTCTAACTGAAGTCATCTTTATCACAACCCGTATTTCCTCAACGAGTACATCGTATCAGAGTAAGAGGAACTACGGGTTATGATGCCGCGTCGTGCAGGGGATAACTGCACACGCTCAAGCAAAGCCTCGACGCTTACTTAGTAGTTGAAAATCATCAGTTATATGCAAGAAAACCGTTTAGTTTAATGGTCGTATCCCTCGGCCTTAGGAATCAAAATGTGTGTTTGTACGCGGCGGAAATACTTTCGTTTACTTATGATGATCTCCGATATGCATTCTAGATTGATAATAATATAAGAAATCATCCTTTTTACGTTGTTTGGAAACTACTTCTTAGGTGACCAAAACATGTTATGCATGTTATACAATAATAGGTTTTGTTTAGCTTAAAAATACCTAATGCAACCTACCATAAACCCTTCCCAAGAGCAAGTAGACATCATCTCATTCAAATGATTCATAGTAGCAGTCTAGCATTCATATGTAGCAAGTAAAGAAAGCCACCAATGGGCGCCAACAAGCTGACACAAACCCATTGGGGCGTATGTATGTCTGTACAAAAAAGTAAAGAACTATCTCGCTAAGTAAGCTCGGCTAGCTCCAAAGAGACTCTACCCAAGCACTAGCCGCTCGACCGGCTACACCCTGCACCTGAGGCATTCAAGAAAGAACACCTCAGCAATCATCAAAGCTACAAAAAGAGAGCATTACGTTCACAAAATATAACGAAGGGGCTTACCGACCCCGTAGAAGTTTCATATAAATAAGTAAAAAGAACAGGGTGGAAAATAAGTGTTAAACACTGCCAACCCAACATGTAACGCATTAAGTGCATGAAATTCCCATCAAGCCCTGCTCAACCCGCAGGAGAAAAAAGGCAATACACATGCCCATTCCATCATCTTTAGAACAAGAAACAACTATACTAGTGAAACATAAGCAGCGGTTAAGTTCGATTTCGTAAGGGTCTTTTGGTGGCGGCCCTAAAGTGGAACGCACCAATAAAAGCCAGCCCAAATCGGGGCCAAAACGGTGCTCTACACCACAAATCAGAACACGGTGGCCACCAAGGCTGAAACCACACCACCCCTTACCGAATCCTCACACCAACGCTCCTGCCATGGTTCACAATTCACCTCGCAAAACTCACCATAATCCAAGCTAAACCCGTTTCATTTCATCGTCCTCACTCATGACTACATCTTGCCCACGTTATGTCAAACTTGATAGAAGTTGGATCTCCACTTCACCATAAGCAAACCCCACAAGTAACAACGTTGATGAAACCTAACAAGCTCGCGAATCATAAGAACAAGAAAGGTAGCTATAGAAAAAATACAAGGTACAACTGGACAAAAGTGAGGTAAGCAACAAGGAGATGAACAATAGGTAAGCATATAGATTGGGAAATTCTTGAAAGACAAGATTATTTATGCTTGTGAATCCTAAACAAAAGTAAGAGTAACAAGGCTAAGCTATTTTGACCAAAGTGAGGTGCAAAACAAGAAGAACAAGCTATTAAAATTGAAAGGACTTGCATAATCAAGGAACAATAAAACAAGATTGGCAAGGGTGAAGAACACTGCTTTCCTGAACCGAGATGACACCGCGATGGCTGCTCCTCTTTTTCTCCTTCCCTTTCCTTAGCTTCTCTCCCTTGCTTTCACTTTGAGAATGAAGAAGAAGGTGAAATGAGGAGGAGGAATCTCTTTTTCGGCCTTATTTCCTCCAGAACAGAGCTGGACCATTTGATCCAGAATCAAAGAAATGAACGGCACAAAAAAACTGGAAAAAATTGATTTTCGGCCCTGTCACGCCCTGTGACACGCCCGTGTCACAGGGCATGTACCTTACGCGGCGCAGAATCCGACAATTTCCAGTTTATCCACAAGGTACACGGCCGGGTACACGCCCGTGACGGGTCAGTCACGCCCGTAACTTAGGGCGTGTAACACATGTCTCGACATCTCGTCGACCAAAAGTGTCGACACTTCGACAAAGCTGGACACGCCCTGTGACACGCCCGTGTCACAGGCCGTGTGCCATCTCTCGACACCCGACACGCGACACTCGACACTCGACACTTGACACTCGACACTCGACATAGTGGGACACGGCCCGTGACACGCCCGTGTCACGGGGCGTGTACCCCATTCGTCGAGCTCAACTCGCCGCAAGAAAATTCGTCGAGTCAAGGAGGTCACGCCCTGGGTCACGCCCCGACAAGCCTGTGTCGGGGGGCGTGTTCCGCCCGCAACTTCGTCGAACAAAGTTCGACGACCACAAAGCCAAACCGCATCCCGAGCTAGACACGCCCTGGGACACGCCCGTGTCCCAGGTCGTGTCACGCACAAAAATGACCATTTTTCACTGTTTTGAAAAGTGTTTCTGTTTCGTCCTAGACCATTTCTTCCTTAAGAACATTTTACCCCTTTTTGTTTTCTGTACACATACAACCCGTTGTGCGCAACCTGACCCAGGCTCGAAAAAGTGCAAGCATTCACTAAGGGGCCTCACCGAGTCCCCAAAATTGGACTCCGGCTTGCTGGGGAATCGTGCAACTAGGCTACCAAAACAGCCACTCGAAAGCCCGCACAAAACCATGCTCGAGCTACGGCCAAAGCCAACGTAACGCCCATCAAGCGTATGCAATCATTCGACGAAAAATACGGGGCATTACAGTCACCCCCCCTAACAAAAGGTTTCGCCTCGAAACTTTTCAATCATTCTTATATAAAGCAAATGAGTAATCAAACAAAAACACCACTTCACATACCAGCTTATTTACGGGAACAAATGAGGGTGAGCCGCCATCATCGTTGACTCGAGCCCCCACGTCGCGCTTTCCACATTCTGATTTTTCCATAGCACCTTGACCATAGGAATCTTCTTTTTCCGCAACACGCGCTCTTGGCAGTCCAAAATACGGATGGGCATCTCCACATAGGAAAGGTTCGGCGCCAACTGCGGCACAACATCCAAAACTTGCTTATCATTTCGCACATACTTGCGAAGTTGGCTGACATGAAACACGTCGTGAACACCAGGAAAGTTCACGGGTAATTCTACTTTGTAAGCGGATGCACCAACTCGCGCAAGAATCTTGAAGGGACCCACAAATCTTGGGTCTAATTTGCGCTCTTTTCCAAACCTTTTAATTCCAACCATTGGGGAGACTTTCAGGAAGACGAAATCCCCCATTGCAAACTCTAACTCCGACCTTCGCCTGTTGGCATACTTTTCATATCTCTCTTGGGCGATCCGGAGCTTCTCCCGAATAAGTCGTACGGCAACTTCCATGTCCTCGAGCGCCTCTGGGCCCAACAAAGGCCGCTCGCCAACCTCAGCCCAAAATAGGGGAGTCCGACATCGTCGCCCATATAAAGCTTCGAACGGAGTCATTTGCAAGCTTTCTTGATAGCTGTTATTATATGCGAATTCCATAAGGCACAAACGTTCATCCCATGCTCTGCCATACTCAAGAATGTAGCATCGAATCATATCTTCCACGATTTGGTTTACTCGTTCCGTTTGGCCATTCGTCTGAGGGTGGTAAGAAGTGGAATACCTCAAATCCGTCCCCAAACCCTCTTGTAGACTCTTCTAGAAACGAGAAGTAAATCGGGAATCCCGGTCTGAAATTATATTGACTGGCACACCATGCAGTCGGATGATCTCGTTCAAATATAGCTCCGCTATTGTCTTCATCGGGTAGTTGACCTTAAATGGTATGAAATGAGCACACTTGGTCAATCTATCCACGATCACCCATACGGAGTCATGTCCTCGTGGAGATCTTGGTAAGCCTGTAATAAAATCCATTGAAATGCTTTCCCACTTCCATGTTGGAATCTCCAAAGGCGTCAACTTGCCACCAGGCCTCCCATGATCAGCTTTCACTCGCTTGCAGGTATGACATTCAGATACAGATTATGCTATATCTCTTTTCATTCCATACCACCAGACTATTTCTTTCAAATCACGGTACATTTTAGTTGAGCCGGGATGGTAGGCCATACTTGAGCCATGTGCTTCCCTACACACAATATCGCAAATGTCTCCAACTGCGGGGATACAAAATCGACCGCGATACTTTAATGTGCCCGCGTCATCAATAGCAAAATCTGGTAATTCGCCCTATTCAGTTCGAAGAAATAAATATCAAAGATCAGGATCATCCTTTTGATATTGTCTTGCAAGCACCATCCGTGAAGGTTCTTCTACTGCCGAATGACTTTGTGGTTCATATCTCCCCATGACAATATCCATCAATAGAAATTCCTCCACTAGACGGTCGGCTGAAAGATGAAATAATTTACCTGTCTTCCGACTCAAAGCATCAGCCACAACATTAGCTTTCCCGGGATGATACTGAATTTCCACATCATAATCAGCTACATATTCAAGCCATCGCCGTTGGCGCAGATTAAGTTTCTTTTGCGTGAAGACGTACTTCAAACTTTTATGATCCGTAAAGATTTTACACTGCGCGTCGTAAAGTAAGTGTCTCCACAACTTCAATGCAAATATCACCGCTGCGAACTCCAAATCATGCGTCGGGTAGTTCTTTTCATGACTTTTCAACTGCCGAGACCCATACGCAATCACCTTTTTGTCTTGCATTAAAACACATCCAAGTCCAACGTGCGACGCATCCACAAAAACGTCATAATCTATGCCTTCTGTTGGTAATATCAACACAGGAGCGGTACATAACCTGTTCTTGAGTTCAAGGAATGATGCCTCACACTTGTCATTCCAATCAAACGCCACATTATTCTGGGTTAAGCGAGTCAAAGGTGCAGCCAACGTAGCAAAACCTTCTACAAATCTGCGATAATAGCCGGCCAATCCCAAGAAGCTCCGAATCTCCTTGGGTGTCTCCGGTCTTCTCCACTCCATGACTGCAGCAATCTTTTCGGGATCCACTGAAATTCCATGTTGATTAATAACATGACCCAGTAATGCAGCCTGAGGTAACCAAAACTCACATTTGCTTAACTTGGCGAACAACTTTTGGTCTCGCAAAATGGCCAATACCAATCGCAGATGCTATTCATGCTCCTCAGCACTGCGGGAGTAGACAAGAACGTCGTCAATAAAAACCACCACAAACCTATCCAAGTAGTCCTTGAACACCCGGTTCATCATATCCATGAAGGCTGATGGTGCGTTGGTCAAACCAAACGACATCACAAGAAATTCAAAATGGCCATGTCTTGATCGAAATGCAGTCGGCGGAACATCAAACTCCCGGACCTTGAGTTGATGATAGCCAGAGCGGAGATCAATCTTCGAAAATACTGAACTGCCACGTAGTTGATCAAACAAATCATCAATTCTTGGCAGTGGGTACTTGTTTTTAATCGTCACCTTGTTCAACTCCCGGTAATCGATGCAAAGCCGCATCGACCCATCTTTCTTCTTCAAAAATAACACTGGTGCACCCCAAGGTGATGAACTTTGCCTGATAAACCCCTTTGCCAATAAGTCATCCAGCTGTGTACGCAATTCTGCTAGCTCACGCGGGGCCATTCTGTACGGCGCTTTCTCAATAGGCCGCGTGTAACACCCCCTATCCGTCACATAGCATATAGCAGTAGATCCGGCCGGGGCCCGACACCGTATGCCACAGACAGACCGGGTGGTTACTTATGGAAACCATCCAACCAATCTCAACGTCCTACACAGAGCATTCTAGCGGAAGCTGTTTATAAAAGTTGTAAACAGAGAACCCAGCATCAAAGCACAAATGTCCACTAACACATAATAGGAATGTTATACAAAATACCCAAAACAAGCCTTAGGGCCTTACGAAATGTTTCACTTGAATATTACATGTTTTACAAACCACGGCACGCAGGCCGGTCATACATGAATAAAGCAGTAAACATTTCCATTTGGGCCTTCGAGGGCCGGCTTCGCAAAAAGGGCTTTAACCCGCTATTGACCGCTTGGTCTAGCTGCACCTGCAAGCAACAAACCACCGCACGGTGGCAAAACAAGGCAACGGTCAGCAATGCTGACCAAATTATAACGATCCCGCCCCCAACTCGGGGCGGCGATGCTCCTTCCCTGCATTTCATTAGCATAAGCGAGCAATGTATAACAATAGCCATTTCAACACAAACGTTGGCTCGCACGGCCACACGCCCCGTGCACTCAGGGCACATTCTCGGTGAACCGGTCGATGTCACGTCAATTAAAGCCATTAACATTCCGGACTCACCACCGCCACTTAGACGGCCAAACATATGAGCAATTTGTCTTCCTGGCCTGGGTCACGACAATTTAAGCCATTGACCGCCGAAGACTCACATCTATGCCAACGGCAAGTGGCACGTAACCTTAGGTCTCTTTAACCGAACGACATAAAGCGGGTACGGTTCCATCTAACCCGTGCTCACATCGCAACGGCAATTTAAGCCATTTGCGCGGGTCAAACTTACACCGAGTCCCATTCTATCACAAGTCACATAACCCGGTTATGTTCAAGTTGGCTCTCAGGCCACCAAGTTGGCAAGATCTCGTATCCGCCCAGTTTTCCGGGTGCACCTTTGGGTTAGTCCCCAAGGCTCCCTGCTGCAATCTACCGCGTAGAAAACCCGAAAAACAACCAATAGCACGGAGTCTTCTCCGGCCTTATGCAATGCAACATCACCGATCCAGACTAACATGTCCGGGTAGGCTTCACACATCATGCCTATGTCCGTTCTCGCATACGGACTCTAAACAACGGGGACTTTACATATCTACCCGAAGGAACGCCTCCAACTCTCTGCAAACTCGCGAGAGCGGGCTTCCTATGCTAGGAAAGAGAGCTATTCGTGCTCAAGATGAGGATCGTTACCCTTGCGTTCCTCTTCGGCGCCATTGAAAAGTAATAGGATGGAAATCACCGCACTAGCGTTGCCTCCGTGGATCCGGAGTCGGCTTGCGATTCGGAGCTCCGAAGCTCCTCCAATGGCGGATCTAGCTCCTTCTTCTTCCCTTAGCTCTCCTCTCTCTCCAAGGATTTGGAAAAGGATTAGGTATGAAAAGTGATGGATTTCTAAGTCAACCCACGGGTATATCCCTTTAGGAACATCCCCTAACTGTTGGATCTCAAAACAAGGAAACGAACGGCTTTGATTCGGGGCTGAAATGCCCAATCTGGGCCGAACACGGCCTGGCACACGCCCATGTCCAGGGCCGTGTGCCGCATTCGCCGTCAAAATCGAATCACCTGGAACCTCACACGGGTATCGAACACGCCCGTGTTCGAGCTGACACGCCCGTGTTCCACCTCACACGGCCGTGTAGCCGTCCGTGTACCCCATGATTTTTCCCCATTTTCAACCCAAGCACTGCACGGGTTCTAGGACACGCCCGTGTCCTTGCCCGTGTCACATTGACACGCCTGGACCCCAGGCCGTGTACACGGGACACTTCGTCGAGGGAAGATCGACGACTTGATGACACGGCCTTGGACACTCCCGTGTCCTAGGCCGTGTGCCTTGTCTCGACGATCGTCGAGTGAATCTCGACGACTCCCCGGGACGATCGTCGACACGGGTCGACACGCCCTGCGACACGCCCGTGTCGCAGGCCGTGTGCCCATTCTCGACGAATCGTCGAGTATATCTCGACGACTCACGGCTAAGTGTCGACACGTGTCGACACGCCCTGGGACACGCCCGTGTCCCAGGCCGTGTGCCTGCTGCCAGAACCCAAACTGGCCCAAAATGTCCCCCCTTCCCTCCTTTGAGTTTCGGGGCGTTACAACTCTCCCCCTCTTAAAAGAATTTCGCCCACAAAATTACATAAAGGAATGATATGTACAAAACCAAAATTTTGTACCTGAGCGGAACAACTCTGGATACTCATCAAGCATAGTCTGCTCTCGCTCCCAAGAGAGCTCCTCACGACCGCAATTGTCCCACCGGACCTTGACCATCCTGATCTCTTTATTGCGTAGCCGCTTGACCTCCGAGTCCTCAATCCGCACGGGCTTGACCTTTGTCGTTAGCCCACTATCCACCGGCACTTGATCAACCGCGATCACTTGCGTAGGCTCTTGCACCGCCTTCCGAAGCACCGAAATATGGAATACATCGTGTAAACCAGTAAGCTCCACTGAGAGCTTCAACCGATAGGCCGCTTCACCAACTCGCTCCAGAACCTCAAACGGTCCAAGGTACCTCGGGCTTAGCTTTTTCAATCGTCGCACCCGCGAGACACCCTTGAACGGCTTGATCTTTAAGTATACATAATCGCCCACATCGAACTCCACGTTCCTGTGCTTGGCATTATAGTACTTTGCTTGCCGGTCCTGAGCGATAAGCAACCTCTCCCGAATGGTTCTCACCAAAGAAGTAGCATCCTCCACTTCCGATCGCTTATACAACTTTGACTCACCCGTTTCTAACCAAGACAACGGCGTGCGACATCTTCTACCATATAGGGCCTCGAAGGGCGCCATCTGAATACTCGCTTGGTAGCTGTTGTTGTATGCGAACTCCACCAAATAAAGATGGTCTTCCCATTGCTTTCCGAAATCCAAGACACACATGCGAAGCATGTCTTCCATGTTTCGATTGACCCTCTCGGTCTGCCCATCCGTTTGCGGATGGAAGGCTATACTGAATTTCAACTTTGTTCCCAACATTTGTTGCACCAGCCTTCAATCATTGGACGTGAACCGCCCATCTCGGTCACTCACGATGCTGCGGGGCACACCATGAAGCCGTACTATATTATCCACATAAAGCTTTGCCAGCTTCTCCACCGGATCATCCTTCCTATGCGGAATAAAATGCGACACCTTCGTTAATCGATCAACAACCACCCAAATGGCGTCGTTCCCCTTTTGCGACCTTGGCAAACCGTGCACAAAGTCCATAGAGATGTCGTCAAATTTCCACTCCGGAATAGGCAAGGACTTAAGAAATCCTCCCGGCTTTTGGCACTCCGCCTTTACCAAGGCGCAGGTTTGGCACTTCGCTACGTATAGCGCCACATCCTTTTTCAAACCCGGCCACCAAAACAGTTTCTTCACATCACGGTACATCTTCGTGCTCCCCGGGTGAATCGAGTACTTAGTATGGTGTGCCTCGTACAACAACTCCACCCGTAAGTTGCCCACACTTGGGACGCACAATCGACCGTCTTTCCAAAGCAATCCGTCCTCCACGACGAATTGGGAATTTGACCCATCCAGAGCCTCTATCATGAATTGCTTCATATGAGCATCCATATCCAAAGCCTGTCGAATACGATCAGCCAGGTCATATTTGACTTCAGTCCAATTCAGAACTGCTTCAGCACTTGATTGTCTATCCACACAAACAATCTCCAGCGCCTCCAACTCCCGCACCAACCGCTCATCATGCACCGATAGCCAATTGGCTTGAGCTGGGGCTCGGCGACTCAATGCGTCCGCAACCGCATTCCCTTTGCCAGGCACGTAGTGGATCTTGAATGTATAGTCCCCCAGGAACTCCATCCACCTACGCTGCCGCATATTCAGATCTTTCTGATCAATAAGATACTTCAGGCTCTTGTGATCGGTGTAGATATCAATCTTCACACCGTACAAGTAGTGTCTCCACAGCTTCAAGGCAAAAATCACGGCCGCTAACTCCAAGTCGTGGACCGGATAATTCCTCTCGTGCACTTTTAGCTGTCTCGAGCCATAAGCTATCACGCTTCCGTGCTGCAGTAGCACGCAACCCAAACCGCTGCCTGAAGCATCGCTATATATCTCATAGCCTTCGGTTCCACATGGCGAACTCAGCACAGGCGCCGTGGTCAACCGACACTTCAACTCCTCGAAAGCTCGCGCGCACTCCGGCGTCCAAACGAACTTATGCTCCTTCCTCGTCAAAGTAGTGAGAGGTAACGCTATCCGCGAGAAGTTCTCTACGAAGCGCCTATAATAGCCGGCAAGCCCCAAAAAGCTCCGGACTTCTGCTACCGTAGCAAGCTCAGGCCACTCCCATATCGCAATAATCTTCGCCGGATCCACAGCAATACCCTCTCCACTCACTATATGCCCGAGGAACGCTACTAAGGATAGCCAAAACTCGCACTTCGAGAACTTGGCATACAACTGATTTCTCCTTAGCGTCTCCAACACCAAATGAAGATGCTTGAAGTGATCTTCCTCACTTTGCGAGTACACCAAAATATCGTCGATGAAGACGATCACGAAATGGTCCAAGTACTCCATGAACGTCCTGTTCATCAAATCCATGAACACCGACGGCGCATTAGTCAGCCCAAACGGCATGACCGTAAACTCATAATGCCCGTATCTCGTACTAAACGCTGTCTTCGGGATATCACTCTCCCTTATCCGCAGCTGATAGTACCCAGCCTTGAGATCCAACTTAGAGTACACCGTCGACCCGACTAACTGATCAAAGAGATCATCAATCCGAGGGATCGGGTACTTATTCTTCTCCGTCAGTTTGTTTAGCTCCCGATAATCAATACATAACCTCAAGCTTCCATCCTTCTTCTTAACAAAGAGGACCGGTGCGCTCCAAGGCGAAGAACTCGGGCGCACATACCCTTGCTCCAACAACTCTTGCAGTTGAACTTTCAGCTCCGCCATTTCCTTAGGCGCTAGCCGATACGGAGATCGTGACATAGGCTTTGCACCTGGCACTAGCTCGATCGTAAAATCTATCTCCCGCTGAGGCGGGGCTCCAGGAAGATCTGCGGGGAACACATCAGGGTATTCCGATACCACTGAAATACAATCCAATGCGGGCTTCGGCTTTGCAACCTCCACTAGTGTAAAGAACAGTTCTGCTCCAGCACGAACCGCCTTCACCACCTGAAGAGCAGACATCAACGTCTTGCTCGACCCCTTTAAGCCCGTAAACATCATCTCACGACTCGCTCCCAGCTTAACTTCCTTGCTACCGCAATCTATATGGGCCTGCTGCTCCGAGAGCCAGTCCATGTCAAATATGACGTCGAACTCCACTAACGGAAGTAAAGACGCCCGCAGGTCGAACTCCTGCTCCCCAATACGAGTCTTAACATCGCAGATCCTATCCGCTCGCATTGAACACCCATTGGGCAACAACACATCCAACTTATCCTTCTCCATCGAAGAAGGGAGTCCGATGCGTGATATAAATCCTTCGGACAAGAAGGAGTGTGAAGCTCCCATATCGAAGAGTGCTCGTGCCGGATTTTCACAAATCAATACAAATCCTAACAAGCAGTGGTAAGGTAACATGTGCATAACAAGTATTTAAATAAATTGACTTGCTATAAATTAAACCGTACCTGTCACCACATCAGCTTGTTTAATGGCCTCCTGTTGGCCAAGATTGTAGACCCTTGGTTGGGCCGGAGCATAATGTGATGCGGTCGACTCCACCGCCTTTCCCTTCTCTTCATAAGTATCTCCCGGCCTCCTCTCGGACTTAGGACGTCCGCTCCAACAATCACGGGCGAAATGCCCCGTCTTTCCACATGTAAAACACGCGCCCAGGGTCCGACTCGTAGTCGCCCCAGAAGCACCAGAAGGAGCTGGACCCGAAGTCCTATGCTTCTTGAAAGCCCTCCGATAGCCGGACTTTGAAGTAGTCGAAACTTTAAACTCAGATTTCTTCTCACCCAAGCTTTTCTTCGCTTGTACATTTTTCATGTCCTTCTCCAAGGACCGGGCAGTATTGACCAAGGTTAAGAAACCCTGCGTCATCGGCCCCGAGAGTAGTAATCTCAACTCATCTCTCAATCCTTCATAGAAACGATTAGTCTTGCGCTCCTCATCCATGATGGTGGAGCTAGCATATCGACTCAAACGAGTAAACTCGTGGAGATATTCATCCACGCTCCTCTCACCCTGAACCAACCTCAAGAATTCATTCTCCATCGAAATCCTCTGAGTAGAAGGGAGGTATCTTGCTAAGAACAATCCCGAGAACTCTTCCATCGGAACGTCTATCAGTTGTCTACCTCTCAAATGATGCAGCTCCAATCCTTCCCACCACATCCTCGCTTCACCGTCCAAAAGGAACGTAGCGATGGTGGTCATTTGCCACTCCTCCGTCTCCGTCGCTGTCATGACTCTCTTCACCCTAGAGAGCCCGTCTTCAGCCTGAGATGGGGTTCCCAACCCCGAGAATAATGGAGGGTTAAAGCTCATTACATGCTTTAGCTGCCTCTCAGTTGCCCTCCTTGGCACTACCGGTTCCACAACCACTTGCTCCACTCTCCTCGGCTCAGCCTCTTGCAGAGGTTCTTGCTCCATCACAGGAGCGGGCTGCTGCGCTTGCCTTCCAGGCTGCACATTAATCACGGCCAACACCGCTTCAGCCACGAATCGTATATTTTCAGCCAACAGAGGTGTTGCAGGAGCAACATCCGGTGCACTACTAGCCTCAGAAACTAAGCGTTCTGACGGCCCAACACCACTTCTGGTCACCTATAGTGGTACAAAACACCGTTAAGCGACCACATAAATTGCAAACAGCAATTATAGGAACACGCAGGTTCCTCAAACACGAGTATTTTCATTCCTAAGTGGACATTCATGGGTTCTTTTTACTGTTATAACGATGATGCACACAATGTGGTCACCACCCCTTAAAAAGAATTCGTCCACGAATTCAGTTTAAGCCCGACCAAAACCAGTAGTCTGATACCAAATTGTAACACCCCCTATCCGTCACATAGCATATAGTAGTAGGTCCAGCCGGGGCCCGACGTCGTATGCCACAGACAGACCGGGTGGTTACTTATGGAAACCATCCAACCAATCTCAACATCCTACACAGAGCATTCTAGCGAAAGCAGTTTATAAAAGTTGTAAACAGAGAACCCAGCATCAAAGCACGAATGTCCACTAACACATAATAGGAATGTTATACAAAATACCCAAAACAAGCCTTAGGGCCTTACGAAATGTTTCACTTGAATATTACATGTTTTACAAACCACGGCACGCAGGCCGGTCATACATGAATAAAGCAGTAAACATTTCCATTTGGGCCTTCGAGGGCCGGCTTCGCAAAAAGGGCTTTAGCCCGCTATTGACCGCTTGGTCCAGCTGCACCTGCAAGCAACAAACCACCGTACGGTGGCAAAACAAGGCAACGGTCAGCAATGCTGACCAAATTATAATGATCCCGCCCCCAACTCGGGGCGGCGATGCTCCTTCCCTGCATTTCATTAGCATAAGCGAGCAATGTATAACAATAGCCATTTCAACACAGACGTTGGCTCGCACGGCCACACGCCCCGTGCACTCAGGGCACATTCTCGGTGAACCGGTCGATGTCACGTCAATAAAAGCCATTAACATTCCAGACTCACCACCGCCACTTAGACGGCCAAACCTATGAGCAATTTGTCTTCCTGGCCTGGGTCACGACAATTTAAGTCATTGACCGCCGAAGACTCACATTTATGCCAACGGCAAGTGCCACGTAACCTTAGGTCTCTTTAACCGAATGACATAAAGCGGGTACGGTTCCATCTAACCCGTGCTCACATCGCAACGATAATTTAAGCCATTTGCGCGGGTCAAACTTCCACCGAGTCCCATTCTATCACAAGTCACATAATCCGGTTATGTTCAAGTTGGCTCTCAGGCAACCAAGTTGGCAAGATCTCGTATCCGCCCAGTTTTTCGGGTGCACCTTTGGGTTAGTCCCCAAGGCTCCCTGCTGCAATCTACCGCGTAGAAAACCCGAAAAACAACCAATAGCACGGAGTCTTCTACGGCCTTATGCAATGCAACATCACCGATCCAGACTAACATGTCCGGGTAGGCTTCACACATCATGGCTATGTTCGTTCTCGCATACGGACTCTAAACAACGGGGACTTTACATATCTACCCGAAGGAACGCCTCCAACTCTCCGCAAACTCGCGAGAGCGGGCTTCCTATGCTAGGAAAGAGAGCTATTCGTGCTCAAGATGAGGATCGTTACCCTTGCGTTCCTCTTCGGCGCCATTGAAAAGTAATCGGATGGAAATCACCGCACTAGCGTTGCCTCCGTGGATCCGGAGTCGGCTTGCGATTCGGATCTCCGAAGCTCCTCCAATGGCGGATCTAGCTCCTTCTTCTTCCCTTAGCTCTCCTCTCTCTCCAAGGATTTGGAAAAGAATAAGGTATGAAAAGTGATGGATTTCTAAGTCAACCCACGGGTATATCCCTTCAGGAACATCCCCCAACCGTTGGATCTCAAAACAAGGAAACGAACGACTTTGATTCGGGGCTGAAATGCCCAATCTGGGCCGAACACGGCCTGGCACACGCCCGTGTCCAGGGCCGTGTGCCGCATTCGCCGTCAAAATCGAATCACCTGGAACCTCACACGGGTATCGAACACGCTCGTGTTCGAGCTGACACGCCCGTGTTCCACCTCACACGGTCGTGTAGCCGGCCGTGTACCCCATGATTTTTCCCCATTTTCAACCCGAGCACTGCACGGGTTCTAGGACACGCCCGTGTCCTTGCCCGTGTCACATTGACACGCCTGGACCCCAGGCCGTGTACACGGGACACTTCGTCGAGGGAAGATGGACGATTTGATGACACGGCCTTGGACACGCCCGTGTCCTAGGCCGTGTGCCTTGTCTCGATGATCGTCGAGTGAATCTCGACGACTCCCCGGGACGATCGTCGACACGGGTCGACACGCCCTGCGACACGCCCGTGTCGCAGGCCGTGTGCCCATTCTCGACAAATCGTCGAGTATATCTCGACGACTCACGGCTAAGTGTCGACACGGGTCGACACGCCCTGGGACACGCCCGTGTCCCAGGCCGTGTGCCTGCTGCCAGAACCCAAACTGGCCCAAAACGTCCCCCCTTCGCTCCTTTGAGTTTCGGGGCGTTACACCGCGTACCCGGCTCCAAATCAATAATAAACTCGACATCACAATCAGGGGGAAGACCAGGAAGATCAGTAGGAAAAACATCTGGAAATTCACGCACAACAGGAATCTCCTCCAAACGCGGCAAAACAGCACTAGTCCCCACAACTGAGACTAGACAAGAAAAACAGTCGGAAACAAACAACGTCCGAACACATACCGCCGAAATCCCTGGAGGATCCTGGAAGGAATCACCATAAACACTTCCCGGCTGACCATTGTCCTTGATAAAATCCAAGCGCTTTCCTTTGCACTGGATGACGGCGTCATAGCGGGATAACCAGTCCATGCCCAAGATAACATCAAAATCTTCCAAATCGATCACCTTGAAATCAGCCTTCGCTAAGAAATCCCTCAACAAAATGGGACAATCAAGAAGACCCCAGTCTGCAACCACAGAAGCACCGGAAGGAAACCTCACCAAAAAGGCATTCCCCACTCGATCTGGTGTCAAATGATACCGATCCAGAAAGGTTCGAGCCACAAATGAATGGGTCGCACCAGAATCGAAGAGAACATGTGCCCAACGGTTCTTTACCTTAAAGTTTCCTATAAGGGTACATATGTAGCTAAGAAGTACACGTAAGCGTCATAAACAAAACGTGAACCAGAGAAAGGAAGCGAACCTGAAATAACCTGAGGTGACATATGAGCTTCCTCTGAAGAGATCACATTTAACTTCCCCTTTCCTTTGTCCAAACGAGGAGGCGGAGGCAAAGCCTGGAGTGGCATTGGCTGCAGCACAGGCTGGTTTTATGGGCACCTTGCCTTGAGATGTCCCTGTTTGCCACACTGAAAGCACACCTTGTCTTTGACCCAGCAGCGGCCCACATCATGACCTCTTCCCCCACAACCTGTACACTCCAAGTCTCTGGTTGGCGCACCCTGAATGGCGTGCACCTGCTCCTTCTTCTGCATCCCCAACCGCTTGAAACATTTCTCAAATGGGTGGCCTGACCGGCCACAGAAGCTACATGTCTCCTTACTCTTCTTTCTTACGTCTGAATCTTGGGAGCTTTTCCCTCCCACCAGCTTTCTCTTATCCTTCCTCATTAGCTGCCCTCTTTGTTTTGCATTTTCTATAGCTTCAACCTTCAAAGCAGCCTCAACCACAGTGGTGTAACTCGTCGCTCCATAAGCGCTTGCGAACTGCTGAATATTGCTCCGGAGTCCGCCAAGAAATCTCTTTACTCGGTCAGCTTCCGTAGTCACCAAGCTCGGAGCGAATCGACTTAGCTTGCTAAACTCCATTTCATACTCACTAATTGTGAGTTTCCTCTGCTTCAGGTACAAAAAGTCATCCATCAGGCGGTCCCTTTCCACTGACGGCAGAAACTTGCGCTGTAACATTTCTTTGAAGGCTTCCCATGAACATCCTGCCACTAGGCTTTCCTTTTATCGCAACCACCAACATTTAGCTAACCCTTTTAGTTGATAGGCGGCAAGCATCACCTTCTGGTCCTCGGTAATGCCAGAATAGACAAACATCTCTTCCAATGTGATCACCCAATTATCCAAGATCACAAAGTCCGCTTTTCCATCATAGGTAGGTGGTCCAAGTCGCTGAAACTGCGAGATAAAAGTCATCGCAGGAGGAACCACAACTGGGGGTATCACTGTCACGGAAGGAGTAGAAATAGTGGGGCCTCTGATAGTCTCTTGCACTCTTAGTGCTAGCCCAGACATCGCTGATGACATAGCTTGGAGCTGGGACTGCACATCCTGCACCTGCCTTGTCAAAGCCTCATTACTTTGTCGTAGGCTATCCATCATGGCATTGTTTTGCGCGCCCGAAGACTCGCCCTCAGATTGGGGAGTCTGCCTTGTCACTGGACGCTTCGACATCCTATAAATCATTTCACACGAAATCAAACTCAACCCAACAATCAACACATAACGACATTGTACAGACAAGATATATATAAATATGAACATCAACTGCTAATTTGCTCTGGGAGTTTGAGAATGATGTTATGCCTAGCCTAAAGATGACTCACCGTCATCCCACTAACTTGTGCCTAACTGATGAATGCATGACTATGTTTGACCCAAAACCATGTGTGTACAGGTGTCATCATGTAGATCTTTTGCTTGGCACGTTGTGCTCATGCAATGTTATGTTATGCGTGCTGTGTTATGCATGCTAGAAAAGGCCTTAATGCATGCCATGAGCGGTCATACGCATCACAATTCTATGCATCCCATACTACATAGCATTGCATGCAACGAATAAAAGAAAACGTGCTAGTCGCATCCATGTGGTGAGGTAATGCATCCCATACTACATAACCCGCACATGTTGCCCCTATGGTGGATCCATATACAACCACATATTATGCATCCCATACTACATAATATGCCCCGTATACTTCTGTTCATGCCATAAGTGTAGTGAGCGTGCTTCGGCCAAGACATACTGATGGCACCTCGGTGTGTGTATGATATGATGATGCCTAATAATGACAAAAATGAAAGTTTGCCCGACCAATTATCAAGCAAACCTCGCTCTGATACCAACTGTCACAACCCGCATTTCCTCAACGAGTACATTGTATCAGAGCAAGAGGAACTACGGGTTATGATGCCGCATCGTGTAGGGGATAACTGCACACGCTCAGGCAAAGCCTCGACGCATACTTAGTAGTTGAAAATCATCAGTTATATGCAAGAAAACCATTTAGTTTAATGGTCATATCCCTCGGCCTTAGGAATCAAAATGTGTGTTTGTACGCAACGGAAATACTTTCGTTTACTTATGACTATCTCCGATATGCATTCTAGATTGATAATAATATAAGAAATCATCCTTTTTACGTTGTTTGGAAACTACTTGTTAGGTGACCAAAACATGTTATGCATGTTATACAATAATAGGTTTTGTTTAGCTTAAAAATACCTAATGCAACCTACCATAAACCCTTCCCAAGAGCAAGTAGACATCATCTCATTCAAATGATTCATAGTAGCAGTCTAGCATTCATATGTAGCAAGTAAAGAAACCACCAATGGGCGCCAACAAGCTGACACGAACCCATTGGAGCGTATGTATGTCTGTACAACAAAGAAAAGAACTACCTCGCTAAGTAAGCTCGGCTAGCTCCAAAGAGACTCTACCCAAGCACTAGCCGCTCGACCGGCTACACCCTGCACATGAGGCATTCAAGAAAGAACACCTCAACAATCATCAAAGCTACAAAAAGAGAGCATTACGTTCACAAAATATAACGAAGGGGCTTACCGACCCCGTAGAAGTTTCATATAAACGAGTAAAAAGAACAGGGTGGAAAATAAGTGTTAAACACTACCAACCCAACATGTAACGCATCAAGTGCATGAAATTCCGATCAAGCCCTGCTCAACCCGCAGGAGCAAAAAGGCAATACACATGCCCATTCCATCATCTTTAGAACAAGAAACAACTATACTAGTGAAACATAAGCAGCGGTTAAGTTCGATTCTGCAAGGGTCTTTTGGTGGCGGACCTAAAGTGGAACGCACCAATAAAAGACAGCCCAAATCGGGTCCAAAACGGTGCTCTACACCACAAATCAAAACCTGGTGGCCACCAAGGATGAAACCACACCAACCCTTACCGAATCCTCACACCAACGCTCCTGCTATGGTTCACAATTCGCCTCGCAAAACTCACCATAATCCAAGCTAAACCCGTTTCATTTCATCATCCTCACTCATGACTACATCTTGCCCACGTTATGTCAAACTTGATAAAAGTTGGATCTCTACTTCACCATAAGCAAACCCCACAAGTAACAACGTCGATGAAACCTAACAAGCTCGCGAATCATAGGAACAAGAAAGGTAGTTATAGAAAAAATACAAGGTACAACTGGACAAAAGTGAGGTAAGCAACAAGGAGTTGAACAATAGGTAAGCATATAGATTGGGAAATTCTTGAAAGACAAGATTATTTATGCTTATGAATCCTAAACAAAAGTAAGAGTAACAAGGCTAAGCTATTTTGACCAAAGTGAGGTGCAAAACAAGAAGAACAAGCTATTAAAATTGAAAGGACTTGCATAATCAAGGAACAAGAAAACAAGATTGGCAAGGGTGAAGAACACCGCTTGCCTGAACCGAGATGACACCGCGATGGCTGCTCCTCTTTTTCTCCTTCCCTTTCCTTAGATTCTCTCCCTTGCTTTCACTTTGAGAATGAAGAAGAAGGTGAAATGAGGAGGAGGAATCTCTTTTTCGGCCTTATTTCCTCCAGAACAGAGCTGGACCATTTGATCCAGAATCAAAGAAATGAACGGCACAAAAAACTGGAAAAAATTGATTTTCGGCCCTGTCACGCCCTGTGACACGCCCGTGTCACAGGGCGTGTACCTTAAGCGGCGCAGAATCCGACAATTTCCAGTTTATCCACAAGGTACACGGCCGGGTACACGCCCGTGATGGGTCGGTCACGCCCGTGACTTAGGGCGTGTAACTCATGTCTCGACATCTCGTCGACCAAAAGTGTCGACACTTCGACAAAGCTGGACACGCCCTGTGACACGCCCGTGTCATAGGCTGTGTCCCCTCTCTCGACACCCGACACTCGACACTCGACACTCGACACTCGACACTCGACATAGCGGGACACGGCCCGTGACACGCCCGTGTCACGTGGCGTGTACCCCATTCGTCGAGCTCAACTAGCCGCAAGAAAATTCGTCGAGTCAAGGAGGTCACGCCCCAGGTCAAGCCGTGGGTCACGCCCCGACACGCCCGTGTCGGGGGGCGTGTTCCGCCCGCAACTTCGTCGAACGAAGTTCGACGACCACAAAGCCAAACCGCATCCCGAGCTAGACACGCCCTTGGAAACGCCCGTGTCCCAGGCCGTGTCACGCACAAAAATGAGCATTTTTCACTGTTTTGAAAAGTGTTTCTGTTTCGTCCTACACCATTTCTTCCTTAGGAAATTTTTACCCCTTTTTGTTTTCTGTACACATACAACCCGTTATGCGCAACCTGACCCAGGCTCGAAAAAGTGCAAGCATTCCCTAAGAGGCCTAACCGAGTCCCCAAAATTGGACTCCGGCTTGCTGGGAAATCGTGCAACTAGGCTACCAAAACAGCCACTCGAAAGCCCGCACAAAACCATGCTCGAACAACGGCCAAAGCCAACGTAACGCCCATCAAGCGTATGCAATCATTCGACGAAAAATACGGGGCGTTACAATCTTCGCAACTGGACTAAATGTCTCCTCATAGTCTTCTCCATACTACTGTGAGAATACTCTAGCGACCACGCGAGCTTTGAACCGATCAATGCTCCCATCAGCCTTCTTCTTCAACTTATACACCGACTTGCAAGTAACCGGAGTAATGCCATCAACCTTGGGCACAAGGTCCCAGGTTTCATTCTTCTTCAGAGCATCAATCTCTTCTTTCATGGCACCTTCCCACTCCTTCACTCCAGTGGCCTCGTTGAAGGTTGCAGGCTCTCGCTCATCCAGAGGACCTGCAAAGAAGCAGGAGACAAAGCTCACTGCATTCCCATCACAGTACCGAGCTGGTGGCTTAACAACCCTCTTCGATCTCCAAAGGGTCGGCTCCTTGCTCACTACTTCCGTTGCATCTTCGGGCTCAACTACTACTTGGGGAAAGCATTGAGCAGTGCTCCCCCTGCTTCCTGAGCTAGAAGGCTCAGTCTCGGAGTTAGAAATAATAGCAGCTACTGGTGAAACAACAAGCTCCTCTTCCAAGCCTTCAGCAGCCACCACCGGCGCTTCATCAACCTTACTACTTCTGGTTAGCTCAACCGAGCCACCTCCATATGACGTCAGCTCGTCAAAGACAACGTCTCTTGACACCACGAACTTCTTCGTCATAGGGTCCATGCATTTCCATCCCTTCTTTCGCTCATCGTAGCCAACAAAGACAAGTTTCCTTGCCTTCACATCCAGCTTTGTCTGTGAAGAATCCGGGACATGCACGTAGCAAGTTGAACTGAACACCCTGAGGTGTCCAACACTCGGCTTCTCCTTCAGCAACAGCTCAAAAGGAGTCTTCATCTTGATAGGGCTGAGTGGCATCCGGTTGATGACATAAGCAGCACGAGACATCCCCTCCGCCCAAAAAAACCTTGGGATATCTTTCGCATGAAGCCAGCATTTGTAAGTCTCCGTCAAATGACGGATCTTTCGCTCAGCTAACCCATTTTGTTGTGGAGTGTGAGCACAAGTAAGCTCTCGTTGGATCCCGTGCTTCCTGCAGAAGTTAGAAAACTCGGAGGAGATGAACTCACCACCGTTGTCCATTCTAAGCTTCTTGATCCGCAATCCAAGCCGGCCTTCTACCAACTCCTTGAACTACACAAACAAATGGAAGGCTTCTTACTTCTCGTTTAAGAAGTACACCCAAGTATACCTTGAGTAGTCATCAACCAAGACAAGCATATGTCTGCTTCCACCAAGGCTGGCAGAAACCGTCGGTCCCATCAAGTCGCCATGAATGCACTCCAATGGTTTCTTGCTCCTTGTTTGTGATTTATCAAACGGAAGGCGATGTGCCTTACCGTATTGACAGCCCGCGCAAACATGCTCGTCACCAAAGGAGGACAACTTAGGCTACCCTTTCACATAACTTCTACTAGCCATCACCTTCAGTTTGTCCATGCCCACATGCCCCAACCTCTCATGCCAGATAGCAGCGCTATCGTTGGCCCTCATCCTATCAACATAAGAATTGGTGGCAAGAACAAACATGTTCTTCACCCTCCTCCCTACATGAGTAACATTAGCCTTAACCGCTGATACGTTGCGAAGGAACCTCACGTATGTTGGCCCAAATAGAACGTGATAACCAGCGTCCACCGCATTGTTCACCGAGAAGAGGTTCTTCTTCATGCCCGGCACGTGATACACACTCCTTAACGTGAGTGGCCCCTGATCACTACCCAAAGACACGACCCCCTCTTTCTCTACTGCATAAACAGTATTATCAGCAGTGATAATAGCTTCATTACCTGAGTATGCCTGCATGGAGGTGAACTTCGAATTGTCTCCGGTGAGGTGATGCCCACACCTGGAGTCCACGATCCACTCGCTGTTGAAGTCCTCAGCAGACAAGTCCCGGACACAAGTGCCCGTCATGAAAGCTCCACCCCATTCTGCTTCTTCACTTCTCGAGCAAGCTTCCTCCTTTCCCGCAGCATGCCTAGGCTGTAGTTTGACCTTACAGACCCGCTTGAAGTGCCCTCGCTGATGACACCGGTAGCACTTCAAATTCTTCTTCCAGTCCTTAGGAGCATTGCTCCTCTCCATCTGAGATGAAGTTGAAGTCTCCTTGTCACCAGCGACCTGCACCGTCTTCTTCTTATTCCCTTCCCATCCTTTCTTCTTGCCTGAGAAGAGAGCTTCGCTGCCTTCCTGATTAAGATTCACTCCAGCCATCTGCCTTGCCAAACTCTCCTGCGACGCAAGCAGATTCTCCAGCTCCAGCAAAGACGGCTGAGTAGCCCATCCTTGAACAGATGTCACAAAGGCCACATACTCCTTCCGCAAGCCACGGATAATGTGCCTTTCATCTTAGCCTCAGAGATATGATCATCAGGATCCAGTGCCGACAGCTCAGCACACAAGCTCTTCATCTTTAAGAAGTACTTCGAGATGGAAAGGTTTGCCTGAGTTGCCCTGGCCAACTCATTCTCCAGAAACTGAAGCCGCGCCACATTCTTCCTATTGAACAACTCATCAATGGTTGTCCAAATATCAGCAGCCAACTCACATCCAACGATGTGATCAAACAGTTCCGGTGACACGGCCCTCTTGAGGATAAACTCCGCCTTTGCATTTGTTTTCCTCCAGAGCCTAACCTGCTAAGCAGTACCGAACACAGCCGTGACTTCCTGCCTGTCGTCACCACCGGCGACTTCTCACAGCTCCTCGCCAAGAAGATAACTCTTCATGCACGACTTCCACTTCTTGAACTTAGTCGGCATTAAGAGTTCAATGTCAAGACCCCTTGCAAAACGCCCTTCCATTGAAACACCTGTTGGCAACCTTTCAGAAGCTCCGAGCAACAACACAGGTTGATCACCACTCAAGCACTGAGTAACAACACTGGTTGACTACCGCTCACGCAACTGAACCTCGCTTTGATACCATGTTAAATATTCTCAAGCGTGGTCAGCAAGGTAGCCCAAACACCAAATTAATATCTTCGGCACTACCCAGTTCTCACGTTGAACCAGCGGAAAACCAAGGAACAAGGCTAATTCCAACAAATAATGGAAGCACAAGCAGATCTTTTATACATTCACTTCTTTACAAGGTGAGGTATACGTAGCGCGACATGATTTCGCTAGTATAAATAGCTGAAAACAGAAAGCACCAAAACCCAAGTCGGGCGGACAGCACCGGAATCCGTCGAGACCGCCGAAGTCGCCGAGTCTGCTGAGATCCCCCGAACTTAAACTGCAATCCGCCGAATAGCCACAGAGTCCGTCGAAGATGCGAGGCTGCGCGGACACACCGTTCTTTGCCTCCTGCTGATGAACTGAGGAACACACCCACTACCCGCCTGAAGTCAGCGGACAGGTTATTGAAGCTGGCAAAGTTGAAACAGAGCTGACAAGCCGCAGAAAGACCTCCTGCTGAATCCGCAGAGACCGCACAACTTCCAAGTACTTGACCGAAGTCACAGCCAAACTCCTGGCTCCTTGAAGCTACCCGCGCGACATGCACACAACACTCAGTTAACTTTGAATCAATCCGCGCGGATAGAAAAACTGAGACCGCAGCACCTTGCCGAACCCAACTTACTATTCACTCAGTTACTGTAGACCTGCTAGGGGGTCCTATTTATAGGCGAGGTGAGGAGTGTGGTCACCGCCCTAGAGATACAGACATCGCCCCAGCCGAGTCCGCAAGGACTTAGCCGGATACCAAGGAAGAAACTGCCAGGAGCAAGGCAACATTGGCGAATCCTCTTCAGTCCGCCTAAGCTATGCGGACAAGGCATCAGCCCGCAAAGCCTACCACCAACCACTGCAGGACAGCAACCCACTTCAATGGCTGTCAGCACAAACCCGAGGCAGTCCGCAAGACTCAAGCCTCAATCCGCCACATGTCCACGACCAAAGACAGATAGCAACAGTCCGCCCGGTCAACAGTGGACTTGGCAGATACTGCGGACACCATGGTCTTGGCACAGAGTGTGACCAAGTCCAAAACCTTCAAAGGCCAATGAGAGCATGGCGGACATAAACTTTTGTCTGCCAAACACCCTACCACAGACCACCAGCAGTCCGTAAGCTACTCACACACCTGCCCAACGCAGCAGTCATCTCCCGGACTCCACACACCAGTCCTCCAATGACCTCCACAACAAACACCTACTGTAACACCAGAGCTCGACAAGGCCTCAGTCAAGCTCTAAGCCCAGTCCGCAACAGCCCAACCTACGGACACACTAGTCCGCAAGTTTCCCGTGGACATGAGCCAATCCACCAATCAGCACAAGTTTGCACCACGGCCACTGAGCAATGCACCAGTCCGCAAGCCTTTCTATCCGCAGGCCGCTCCTTGGCTAAATCAACCAGCCAACGCCCTATCCGTAGATACCAGGCCGCACAATCCGCGGACTTCAACGTACAACCCGCTCAGAAGACAGCCGGCTTCCACTAGACCTTCCACCAGGCCGCATACAGCAGTCCGCCCAGTCCGCCTAGTCCACCAACGCTATCCACCCAGGCCGCTCGGCCTGTCCCGTCAACCACTTCCACTTAACAAATTTCAACAGTATGGGGGTATATTTATAGGCCCGAGGAGGTAACAGTGTTGGTAACGTTACCCCCGGTATGTCGGTGAGTTGTGCGAGTAGATAAGGAATCCGCCGAGCCCGCACCATATTGTGCAGATGACTTGCCTAGTTGATCTGCTGTTGGCGGACTAGGACGAGTACGCCTCTGTAGCTCTAAGAGAGCCCGCGCCAAGCTATGCGAGATGAGGAGCAGTCTGCCTCCTACTGGGAAGTGGCCGGAGCTAGGAAGCTGGAGTGCTTTTCGCGGACTGCACAATGAGTCTGCCTAGCTCACAGCGGACAGGTTGAGTCCACCTCTATGGTTGTATGGAGACGTCTGCCGCCTTCTACCATATAGAAGGTGCAGGTCTCCTGCTAGAGGAGTGTGCTCGCCGCCATATAGTTGGCTGGAGTTGAGTCTGCAATGTGTTGTGTGGTCTAGTGAAGAGTTGTCGGTCCTACTGCCAAGTCCCTCCTCAGGAGTACTGAGACCGAGTCCGCCCACTGCTGGCGGACAGGTAAAGTAGGTCGCTGGATGTTGTGCGGGTTGATGGTACTACTGTCGTCCACCCTCCTTGGGCGGACTGAGATCGAGTCCACGAACTACTGGCAGATAGGAGAGTTGGTCGCCTACTATGCGACCTGGCAGACAGAAGGAGCATGTCGCACTGGTCGCCCCCACTGCTGAAGTCCAGGATACAGGCATCCCCCTGCTAGGCAAGCTAACGCTTATCGCTTGGGCGACCTGAGGAGTTTTCGCCTGCATGGAGACCTGAAACTTGTCGCGTACTGTTGGGCGACCTGGAGGCAGGTCGCCTACTTCTTGGCCAATTGGGACGTAACAGAGAGTCTGCCATTGTAGAAGAAAGGGTGGCCGCCTGGCTATAACGTAGCCTTACTGGCCGGGTGACCTGTAGGAGTTTGTTGGAGAGCAGACCACGGCTCCTGCTGAGCAAGCGGTTAATGAGCGGTCTGGGCGGATAGCAATGCGAGTCTGCCAACTAGTTGGGTAGTCCGCACCTGTTAGAATTGAGAGAACCATTATATGATTAGCCGACCTAACCGCGCGGCCTACAGGGGCAGACTGCGGAAGCAGTCTACAGCCTATATCGAACGAAGGGCTACTGCGTGACCTAGGAAGTCAAACCGAGGAGACCGCCCTAGCCGCGCTACCTGAGCCGACAGAGAAGAGTCTGTCTGCCAGACCCAAAGAGGGCTGAGACAGGCCGCGAGTTCCTAGTTGAACCTGGAGCAGGACGCAACTTGCAAGCTAGTTACCCTAGGGAAGGATCGCCGATTTCTGAGGTTAACATAATTTCGCACTTTTTTAAGTCCTAAAGGGAACTTTGAAAAAGTAGGAGACCCGCGAAAATCGTGAACCTCCCCTCAGAAAACAAGTGGCCGGGAGAGATAGAACCTGATGTCTCTCCTCAGAAAAGGTTTGCCAATGCCTATCCTTTTTCAAGCAAAGGAAAAGATAATGCAGGCAAAAAGAGGCACATCTTTTGTGTACCTAAATCACTTTTGTAAAGAGAAGAAGACTTGTGAATGTCTTCCATGGAGCTCTGCAAAACAAAGGTGAGAGGAAGCATAGAAGGAAAATAACTTGCACGTACCTGAAGGAAACTCGTGAATATCTGCTAATCTATGCAAGAAAAGAGTAAGCGGCAGATATGAAAGAATAAAAATTCGCAAGTACCTGAAGAGAACTTGCAAATATCTGCAAACCTCTGCAAAAGGAAGAGTGAGCAGCAAATATGATATGAAAGAAAAGTAAATTGCAAGTACTTGAAGGGAACTTGCAAATATTTGTCAATCTCTGCAAAAGGAAGAGTAAGCAGCAGATACAAAAGAAAACTAAGTTTCTAGTACCTTAATGGAACTTGCGAATATCTGCTAATCTCTGCAAGAAAAAGTGTGAGAAGCAGATATGAAAGGAAAGAAACTTGTAAGTACCTAAAGGGAACTTGCGAATGCTAACTGTTAATACGATAAGGAATACATAAACGAATAACAGAAGAAATGTCCGACAAACTCTGCTATTAACTGAATAAAGATCAAACCGCGATAACGACCTTTTCGTGAGATCAAATATGATATTTTAACATGAAATCCAGATCAGCAAGATGAAACAATCTTGATTAGACTTCAATAACATGGCTTGTCAATCAAGGAGAACCGGAAACTCTGATTAATGATTGGTGTCAGTAACTTCCAATAAGAGTAACAGAGAGCATGTTAATCATCATCTGATAGAGATTCATACAATCCAGGTATTCAAGGTGAGCATAAGCAAAACAATGTTGCAAATCTTTTTGATAGGTTGGATTTAACCTGTCAACCTATAAGAAGGCAGAATGAAAAAGGAGGGTTACACCCGAAGATGTCCAAAAAAGGCTGGTTGCTGCCCTAGGTGTTCCTCGGGGGCCTTAAGCATCGCTTGCCTAAGAAAGGTCATCACGAGTGTAGTCCTACCCAGAGCAGACTTGTTGCATTCCCTTAGAAGGGCATAAAAGAGAAAAATGCACAAAATCCTGAGAAGGAACGATAGATACGCTACTCTCATGCCTTGGGTTACCAAAATCACTGATCAATTATACTAGAAGCACCAAGTGGCCTATAAATTTTCTTGAATTCTGAAAAATCAGCGTAGTTCTGGGCCCCACGAAAGCACGGATTAAGAGTACCATAGAGTATTTGACTATTACAATCATGAGAAGATCGAATAGACAAGGCTACACTTGATCGACATTGCTTGTCAAGCAAAGAACATCGTGACTGTAATGTATCCCTAATGGAGCATAGCAGAGCTAACACATGGGACCTCCCTTGATACATGCTTTATGTTATATACCGACTGGGATCCGAAGTCCTGAAGTTCACCTGAATAGATTGAGCGACACCCACTACATACGCGAACACTCCCCACTATATATGGTCATCGTGGCCTTAAGCCCGAGAACATTCTATGGAGTGAACAACATGACTCGGCGATATCTCGATGGTACAGTGATCCCTTTGGGATAAAGAAAATAAAGGAGGAGGCACTCCAAAAAGGGAAATGTGTCAGTATGAGATCTCTGGCGTACAATTCATTGAAATGAATGAAAGAACACTTAGAAGTGCCTTTAAAGAGAAAAAATGTTTGAAGAGTAAAGAAAAAAAAAACAACCGGCCATGATTGTGAGGAGCTTCGAGGACTTTACGTTGTTCTCCTTCCGCTAAAAATTGGTCTATGAGGGTGTCTGCACAGTTGTCGTTGATGCTTTCGGTGCCAAGACCGAAGTTCAAGTCGTTGATTTGGTTTTCCCCTTTTGAGCCGAGAGGATTGCTCACACTTCCTAGATTTTTGAAGTAGATGGGTCAGAATGTTCATTCTCCTGGAGTAAATGTTGGTATTTACCCTATTTCTTTATTTTCTCTACTAGTTGTTGAAGAGCTCTGCAGTCTTCTGTTGCATGACCCATTCCTTTGTTATATTGGTAGTATTGGTCAGAGTCTTTGTCCTTTTCATTAGCAGGATGAGAAGATCCCTCATCGCTTTGTTTGTTCTTCATGGCCTGATTTACCCCACCGACTGTGCTATCAATCCCGGATTCTTTTCTTGGGAAGAAGTGTCATTGACGCTGGCCAATTCTTCCCTTTCTTGCTTGTGGTTAAAAATCCTTCTGAGGAGACCTCGGGGGTTGCTTGTAAGAGGAAGAAGAATCTCCCCTTGTTACAAGTCTGGAGATGTAGCTGGGATTACTCTCTTCAATGCGAATATATTCATTGGCGAGACTAATCATCTCCTGATACGTCTTCGGCTGTAGTAGGCAGGCTTCGAACCTGAGTGTTCCTTCTTCTAAACCAACCATCAATGCGACTTTGTAGAATTCTGGATCAACGTTCTTCACTTTCGAGATCACTTTTTGGAAGCATTTGACAAAGTGTGCCAAAGTCTCGTTCTCACATTTCTTGATGTGGAATAAAGATTCCGGGCCTCTTTTCCTCTTAGAGGAAAACTTGGGAAGCTTTCTCGGGTGATTACCAGAATAAGTGATGGTTCGAGGACTGAGCTTGCAGTAACACTCCCTTTGTCTAGCACTGGAGACTGAAAAGGGACTGTGGCCTGCCTAGGTGGGTAACTGGTCGGATAGGCATGAGGATCAACTGGCCAAAAAGTTGGCGAGTAAGAATGTGGATTCCCCACTGCTGGGTAGACTGTAGTGACCGGCGCTGCTGCAGGTTACGAGTCTAGTCACCAAATTATAGTGGCAAGGGTGTCATTAATTGTTGCGATCTTCAAGGTTGTTTCCCAACGTGTCAGCACGACGACTTCCCAAAGAGCATCTTCGCTGGTATGAGAAATGTTTTTAGTGGGTTAGCGGTCTTCCATGAGTAACTGTTGATCTTCACCATCTGTTCGAGATCTGAAGGTCGTGTGTTAACTGTTGGTTCGCAGAAATGTGGGGCACCAGCAGAAACCATTGTTTGAACTCAATGGGATGATGGAGGTTGATCAGGAGGAGAAGAGACTGTTGAGCAGCAGATGTGGAAAATGTCTATGCACGCTCGAGAGTAGAGCACACACAATCTGAGATGCGGGAATAATGGGAGGTTGATGAGGAACTATCGAGCAAACTGTTACTTTGATGGTTAATATTAGAGGTTGATGCTGAGTGAGGAGTGGAGATGAGAAGAGGGCTCCGCTGGCAGCAGCAACAACAGACATAGCCCTCCGCGGCTTAAATGTCACTCTTGTGACGAGCTTTCCTTTGATTAAAATTCAGTATTATAGCTTCAGTTGAGTCCTTTACATAAGAAAATAAAGGGTATAAGGGGAAGCTTGCAGCTAGAGGAAAGAAGATGTCAGATGCTGAGCGGACTGAGCCAAGAGGTCAGCAGACCGCGCGGACTGTTTGATCTCGCAGCTCACAAAACAAGGCAGAGTGGACTACATGATCAAGCCGGAAGGACCACTGAGGTCGTTGAAAGCCGAGGCCGGGAACAATGCCAAGGGGCCTAACCGTGCAGATAGGAAAATTATGTCCACAGGGTTTGCTGCGCTGGTTCGTCCTTGACTGTTGTGTCTAGAATGAGAGGTATGAGGGTTTATTTATTGGTTTGGGGAGGTAACGGTCTTAGTAACATTACCCCTGGTATATCGGCAAGTTGTGCGAGTAGACAAGGAATCCTCCTATCCCGTACCATATTATGCAGTTGACTTACCTACTTAATCTGCTGTTGGCAGACTAGGATGAGTACGCTTATGCTACACTAAGCGGGTCAGCTCCAGGCTATGCGAGCTGAGGAGCAGTCCGCCCGCTGCTAGGAAGTGGTCGGAGCTGGGAAGCTGCAGTGCTTTTGGGGGACTATGCAATGAGTCCTCCTAGCTCGCGGCGGATAGGTTGAGTCCGCCTCTACAGTTGTATGGAGACGTCTGCCGCCTTCTACAGAATGGAAGGAGCAGGTCGCCTTCTGGAGGAGCGTGCTCACCACCATCTACCGGGCTGGAGTTGAGTCTACATTGTGTTGTGTGGTCTGGTGAAGAGTTGTCAATCCTGCTGCCAAGTCCCTCCTCAGGCAGACTGAGACCGAGTCCGCCCACTGCTGGAGGATAAGTGAAGTAGGTCACTTGATGCTGAGCGGGTTAACGATCCTGCTGCCGTCCACCCTCCTTGGGCAGACTGAGATCGAGTGCGCGAACTGCTAGCGGACAGGAGAGTTGGTCGCCTACTATGCGACCTGGCGGACTGAAGGAGCCGGTCACCCCCATTGCTGAAGTCCAGGATGCAGGTGTCCCCCCTGTTAGGCGGCCTGAGGCTTATCACTTGGGCGAACTGAGGAGTTATCTCTTGCCTAGCGACCTGAAACTTGTCGTGTACTATTGGGCGACCTAGAGGCAGGTCGCCTACTTCTTGGCAGACTGGGACTTAGTAGAGAATCCGCCACTATAGAAGAAAGGGTGGTCGTCTGGCTATAACATAGCCTTGCTGGCCAGGCGATCAGTAGGAGCGAGCTGGATAGCAGACCGTGCCTCCTACTGAGCATGTGATTAATGAGCGGTCTCGGCGGATAACAATGCGAGTCCTCCACCTAGTTAGGTAGTCCGCACCTGTTGGAACTGAGGGATCCATTGAGCGGTTAGCCAACTAACCGCATGACCTGTAGGTGTGGACTGTGGAACAGTCCGCAGACCCTGCAGAACGAAGAGTTGTTGCGTTTCATGGATGGTTAGACCGGGGAGACCGCCCTAGCCGCGTGGCCTAATCGGACAGAGAAGAGTCTGAAAGTGAGCTGTTAGATCAGGAATACTCTAGAGGGGGGGGGGGGGGTAAATAGAGTTTTCATGATTTATAAAATTTTCTTCTAATTTAATCTAGTGCAGGAACAAAATAAAACAACAATCCTAACAAACAGCCACAACACAAAAACAAAAGAAAAAAAAGCAATCCAGACAACACAAGAATTTATAGTGGTTCCCCTAAACATGGGTACATCCACTCTTCTACCACACTGGTAGGAATCCACTCAGATTTTTGATCAGGTGGATGACACCAATGAGCTTTTGATCAGCTGCTCAAAAACCAAACCTCAAGTCTTTTGGAAGGAGACTTGTGAACCAGAATAATTTTGAAGGGGATTAAAACCCTGTACAGAGGTGAGGATGAGAGAGTGATGAAAGTCTTCTTTTCTCAATCACAATGAGAAGACTATGTGGATTCAGTGATGTTGTCAAAGCTCCCCCTGAGATGTAAAAGGGTTCAGGCTGGGAAGCTTTGCACAGGGTGAGTAGGCCTTTAATCTGTAGCCTTGACAAGAAAATCTCTAGGAACTTCTTTGACAGATGGATTCTTGTTGTCCTTTGAAGTGTCCTGCAGAGATGAAGAAGGAAGACTCTTGATATTTGATTGATTGTTCTTCTTCTTCAGAAGTGACTGATGTTCTGTTCTAAGGCTTCTTCTGTATCAGAAATCTTGTGTAAGAAAATGAGAGCAGACTGATTGTATTTTTCTGTGTCTATCTCTCTTGTTCTTCTGTATTCTATCTTATGTTCTGTATTGCTTCTTGCAGGAAGAAGAGAGAAAATCTCTTTTATATTTCCTGTCAAAAATGGTCTTCTGAAATTTGAATTCTTCTGTAATCAATGCTGACGGCCTACAGAATAAACAACATTGAATTATTTCCCCAACTGTCCCATGAAAAAATGGCAGGCAATAATCCTGGAGAATACCATAATCAATGCTCTTCTAACGGTTATATTCAGAGAATATTAGAACACTAATTAATCAGGAATTATTTCAGTATAATGGGGACATAAGGATGGAAAATTGACTAAGTCTGGATTCGTCGAAATGAAAGCAGAAATAGTCGAGCTGAGTCCATAGTTCGTCGAGCTGAGTTGCTGAGTTCGTCGACCAGATGACTTCTGTTCGTCGAGCTAAAGCAGAAAACTGCATTATCCAGACTTACTTATTCTGTGTCTCAAGTTCGTCGAGCTGAGATTGTAACTTTGTAGACTGGAGGTGATTCTGGACTTGGAATAATTTCAGATACTTCTGAATGAAGGTGTTGAAGTGAAGTATCCAGAATTTGTCCACCTAAGAATTGGTTTCGGCAAGCTGAGTTCCACTTAACTGCTGCTGGATAACTCTAGCTATTGTGGTCACAGTTCGTCGAGCTGAGAATCAAGTTAGTCGACCTAAGTCTGACTCTGTACTTAGAATAAAGAGATGTTTTCTGATCTTGAAGTGTTGAAGTATATTGTCCAAAGTTTGTCGACCTGAGTACCAAGTTCGTCAAGCTCAGCTCAGAGAATTTACTCTGAGATCGTCAAGCTGAGCACGACTATCGTCGACCTGAGTTCGACGAACGTCGAACTCATTTTACTTGGTCTTTAGAAAAACTCTAAGTCTTGAGTCTCTAGCAGTCTTGTTGATAGATGGTCCATGCAGTATTGCTTCTAAGGACTTGGCCTAGACTCTAGGACACAACCATGACCCTGGCTATTCATTTTGGGTCATTTGATCCTAACTTAGTGAACCTAACCCAAATCTTACTAGGGATCCAATAATCTCCCCCTATTTGGGTGAGGTCACTAATTAAAGACTCAAATCAAAATTGAAAATAAACAAAGCAGAAAAAGCATATATTTGGCAGAGATCACTAACACATGCAGCAGATATATATATGCATAAGCTTTTTTCAGAATATAGAGCAGTTATAGATAATTGTAGAAAATAAAAGAGTTCAAAATTTACTTCTTCTGTTTCTTTTCCTTTGGCATTTCTTGTTTGCTCTTCTCTCTAGGCTTTGTAAACACAATCTCTCTGTTTGGATCTGAAGCTTGCACTTTTATCATGGTCATATTAGCAACCCCAATAATCTTTAAAGATGTAGCTCTGGGGACAACTGCTTATGGGTGCAAATTCATGTAGTCATCTACATTGAAAAATTTGTTTGCTTTCTCAAATCTCTTAAGTTCTTCTTTCCTGTACTTTGACATTGTTGAATATTTTGAAGGATCCTTTCCTTCAGCTTTGGCTTTGTTAATCATATAAAGGCCTACTAGTTCCTGGAACCTGACCATTCTAGCAGTAGTAGCTATTTCTGGATCTTCAAAAGGAACAGGAGGAGAGTTTGGCCTTTTAGGACTTTCAGCTTTCTAATCTACAGGGGATGATAGTTGTTGTTGATGTTGTTGCTGTGGTTGACGCTGCTTGCCTGAAGAGTAATTCCTATACTGGCTGCTTTTAGAAGAAGCTCTCCCATGGTGTCTCTGATATGTTTGAATAGGGGCAGATCTTTGAGAGGTTGTGCCAGAAGCACCAGCAGCTGGAGGAGGTGGAGGAGGTGTATCTTTTCTGAATCTTTGAACTGCAGGAGGAGAGTACCTTCTGCTTTTCTTCCTCTCCTTCTGCTGATTTTTGGATAACCACATCCAAGATGGCATCCCTTTGTATGGAGTTATCGTTTGTAGAATATAATAGGGAGTGTCATTGTTTGGATTTGGCTTTGGAGCAGGAGGAGGAGGAGCTTTTCTTTTCTTGGAACTGGCTTCCTTTTGGGCTCATCATCAGAATCATCATCATCATCCCCATCATCATCATCAGAACTCTGAGGGTTATCATATAAATCATTCAAAGCTTTTAGAGCCTTAGCAGAAATGATAGGCTTTTCAGGTAGAGATGGAGCTTGAGCAGGAACTTCAACAGGAGCTGGTGGAGAAGCCATAGGAGAAGCTGGAGAACTAATTCTGACAGTACTTTTAGTAGCTGCCTTTTCCTCTTCTTCAATATTAGCCAGGATCAAGTCAACCAGATCTAGCAATGGAGAGTCATCCATGACATAACTAGGTGTAGAAGACATTGCTAGGGAAGCTGGAATGACCATGGGCTTAGGAACAACAAAACTGTCACTAAGTTGCTTTTCAACTTGAGGATTTATTGGGGAAGTATATGGTACAGTAGCCAAGAATGGCTTAGTATACTCTACTGTAGGAAATCTCAAGTATACAGTATTAAAAATTCTAAACAAATTAACTATATTTACTGTGGGATTTAAAATAAAATCACCAGCAGTAATAATGTCCTCTGGTACTGACTCTTCTAAGTCCATGTTAGTATCAATGAATTGAATTAAATTAATTAAATCTGTATCAGTATAATCTGTATCAACTACTGCTGATGTTGCTACCTTTGTCACTTGTAACACCTCATATCTGTCGCATAGCATATAGCAGTAGGTCCGGCCGGGGCCCGGTGCCATATACCACAGATAGACCGGGTGGTTACTCAATGCAAACCATCAAACCAATCATAACGTCCTACACAGAGCATTCTAGCGGAAGCAGTTTAAATAGTTGCAATTAAAAGAACCCATCAACAAGCATGAATGTCCACTAACAAGCCAAATAGGAATGAAGTACATACACAAGTATTGGCCTTAAGGCCTTACAAATGGTTTACTCTTATTACATGTTTTCCATACCACGACACACAGGCCGGTCATACATGAACAAAAGCAAGTAAACACTCCAATTAGGCCTTGGAGGGCCGGCTTCCCAATTTGGGCTTTAGCCCGCTATTGACCGCTTGGTGCAGCAGTACCTGCAAGCAACAAACCACCACACGGTGACAAACAAAAGCAACGGTCAGCAATGCTGACCAAATTATAATGATCCGACCCCCAATTCGGAGCGGTGATGCTCCTTCCCTGCACTTATTAGCATAACCAAGCAGTATATAAATATATATTGCATCACAGGCGTTGGCACGCACGGCCACACGCCCCGTGCACTCAGGGCACATTCTCGGTGAACCGGCCAATGTCACGTCAATTTAATCCATAGACATTCCGGACTCACCACCGCCACTTTGACGGCCAAACATATGAACACTGTGTCTTCCCGGCATGGGTCACGTCAATTTAAGCCATAGACAGCCGAAGAACCTCATCTATTCCAACGGCTCTAACCGAACGACATAGAATGGGTACGGTTCCGCCTAACCCACGCTCATATCGCAACGACAATTTAAGCCATATGTGTGGGTCAAACTTCTCCCGAGTCCCGTTTCCATCACATACTTCACATAACCCGGTTATGTTCAAGTTGGCTCCCAGGCCACCAAGTTGGCAAGATCACGCATCCGCCCAGTTTTCCGGGTGCACCTTAGGTTTAATCCCCAAGGCTCCCTGTTGCAATCTACCACGTAGAAAACCCGAAAAACAAACATTCGCACGGAGTCTTCTCCGGCATTTATGCAATGCAACATCACCGATCCAGACCAACATGTTCGGATAGGCTTCACACATCATGCCTATGTCCGTTCTCATTTACGGACTCTACATAACGGGGACTTCACATATCTACCCGAAGGACCGCCTCCAACTCACCGCAAACTCGCGAGAGCGGTCTTCCTATGCAAAAGAAGTAGAGCTTCACATGCTCAAGTAGGGAATCGTTACCCTAGCGTTCTTCCTTGGCGCCATGGAAATGTAAGCGGATGAAAAGCACCGCACTCTCTTTTCCTTCGTAGATCCGAAGTCGGCTCGCGATTTGGAGCTCTAAAACCCCTCCAATGACTGGATCTAGACTTCTTCTTCCTCCTTTGCACTCCCTTCTCTCTAGAATTTAGACAGAGAACACGGCAGGAAAAATAAGGGTTCTGAAATCCTTCTCTCGGGTATAATCTCTTCAGGATTAACCACAGGCGTCAGATCCCACAAGAAGGGATGCACGGACACGATCCAGGTCTGACCTGGACAAATGGGGTTAAACACCGCGTGTTTCACCAATCCGGAGCAAGACACGTCCGCGGCCAATTAAATTGTGTCAGGACATTTAGTTAACTCCCGCCAAAACCCCTGCGTCAACACTCCGCGTCGACCGAGTCAGACACGCCAGAATCAGCCCCGCGCTCGATGATCATCGAATCAAGATCGTCGACCGCTGCCAGATCGTCGAATGGAGATCAATAGCCCGATCGTCGAACGCAAAACTCTGGCCAAATCGTCGAACGCGCGGCCCGATCATCGAACCCAAAAAACTGCCTGTTCGACGAACATGCGGCGCGATCGTCGAACCCAGAAAGCTGGCCCGATCGTCGAACACAGATAGCTGGCCCGATCGTCGAACACAGAATAGCTGGCCCGATCGTCGAACACAGAATAGCTGGCCCGATCGTCGAACACAGATAGCTGGCCCGATCGTCGAACGCAGCATTGTGACCAGATCGTCGACCGCTGCTCGACGATCGTCGAACCCAGATTTCTGCCTGATCATTTTTGCCAGATCTTTGAACTACCCTGACACGCCCTGGGACACGCCCGTGTCCCAGGCCGTGTACCCCTGCCAAATTCCAAATTTGGTACAGATTCATCACCCGTCACTCTTTTGAGTTTCGGGGTGTTACAGCTCTCCCCCTCTTAAAAGAATTTTGTCCACGAAATTACATAAAGGAAAGATAAGTACAAAATTAAATTGTACCTGAGCAGAATAACTCCGGATACTCGTCAAGCATAGTCCGCTCTCGCTCCCAAGAGAGCTCCACTCGACCGCAATTGTCCCATCAGACCTTGACCATCCTGATCTCTTTATTGCATAGCTGCTTGACTTCCGAGTCTTCAATCCGCACGGGCTTGACCTCAGTCGTCAACCCACTATCCACCGGCACTTGATCAACTGCGATCACTTGCGAAGGCTCTTGCACCACCTTCCGCAGCAACGATATATGGAATACATCATGTAGACCACTAAATTCCACTGATAGCTTCAACTGATAAGCCGCTTCGCCAATCTGCTCTAGAATCACAAACGACACAAGGTACCTCGAGCTTAGCTTTTTCAAGCGCCGCACCCGCGAGATACCCTTGAACGGCTTAATCTTTAAGTACACCCAGTCGCCCAGAGCGAACTCCACGTTCCTGTGCTTGACATTATAGTACTTCGCTTGCCAGCCCTAAGCGATAAGCAATCTCTCCCGAATGGTTCGCACCAATGAAGTAGCATCCTCCACCTCTTGATGCTTGTACAACTTTGACTCACCCGTTTCCAACCAGTACAACGGCGTGCGACATCTTCTACCATAAAGGCCCTCGAAGGGCGCCATTTGAATACTCGCCTGGTAGCTATTGTTGTACGCAAATTCCACCAAATAAAGATGGTCTTCCCATTGCTTTCCAAAGTCCAAGACACACATGCGGAGCATGTCTTCCATAGTTCTATTGACCCTCTCGGTCTGCCCATCCGTCTGTGGATGGAAGGCTGTGCTAAAACTCAGCTTTGTTCCCAACATTTGCTGCACAAGCCTCCAATCATTGGACGTGAACCGCCCATCTCGGTCACTCACGATGCTGCGAGGCACACCGTGGAGCGGCACTATGTTATCCACATAGAACTTTGCCAACTTCTCCACCGGATCAACCTTCCTATGCGCAATGAAATGCGACACCTTTGTTGGCCGATCTACGACTACCAAGATGGCGTCGTTCCACTTTGGTGACCTTGGAAAACCATGCACAAAGTCCATAGTGATGTCGTCGAATTTCCACTCCGGAATAGGCAAGGACTTCAGAAATTCTCCCGGCTTTTAGCACTCCGCCTTCACCAAGGCGCAAGTTTGGCACTTCGCCACGTAGAGCGCCACATCCTTCTTCAAACCCGGCCACCAAAACAGTTACTTCACGTCACGGTACATCTTTGTGCTCCCCGGATGAATCGAGTACTTGGTATGGTGTGCCTCGTACAACAAATCCACCCGCAAAATGCCCATGCTTGGGACGCAATGACGACCGTCTTTCCAAAGCAATCTGTCCTCCACAACAAATTGGGAATTTGACCCATCCAGAGCCTCTACCATGAACTGCTTCATATGGTCATCCAAATCCAATGCCTGCCGAATCCGATCAGCCAGGTCATGTTGAACTTCAGTCCAATTCAAGAGTGCTTCAGCACTTGACTGCTTATCTACACAAACAATCTCCAACGCCTCCAACTCCCGAACCAATCGCTCGTCATGGATTGACAGCCAATTGTCTTGAGCTGGGCCCCGACGACTCAACGTGTCTGCAACCGCATTGCCCTTACCAGGCACGTAGTGGATTTTGAATGTATAGTCCCACAGGAACTCCATCCATCTACGTTACCACATATTCAGATCTTTCTGATCAATCAAATACTTCAGGCTCCTATGATCGGTGTAGATATCAATCTTCACACCGTACAAATAATACCTCCACAGCTTCAAAGCAAAAATCACGGCCGGTAACTCCAAGTCATGGACCGGATAGTTCTTCTGGTGCATCTTCAGCTGTCTCGAGCCATATGTTATAACGCTTCCATGCTATAACAGCACACAAACCAAACCACTGCCCGAAGCATCACTATAAATCTCATAACCTTCGGTCCCACTCGGCGAACTCAGCACAGGCGCCGTGGTCAACCGACATTTCAACTCCTCAAAAGCTCGCGCGCACTCCGGCGTCCAAACGAACCTCTGCTCCTTCCTCATCAAAGTAGTGAGAGGTAACGCTATCCGCGAGAAGTTCTCTACGAAGCGCCTATAATAGCCGGCAAGCCCCAGAAAGCTCCGGACTTCCGCTACCATAGAAAGCTCAGGCCACTCCCGTATCGCAACAATCTTCACTGGATCCACTGCAATACCTTCCCCACTCACTATATGACCGAGGAACGCCACTGAGGACAACCAAAACTCGCACTTCGAGAACTTGGCATACAATTGATTCCTCTTTAGCGTCTCTAAAACCAAATGAAGATGCCTGAAGTGATCTTCCTCACTCTACGAGTACACCAAAATATCGTCGATGAAGACGATCACAAAATGGTCCAAGTACTCCCTGAAAGTCCTGTTCATCAAATCCATGAATACTGACGGCGCATTAGTCAGCCCAAACGGCATGACCGTAAACTCGTAATGACCGTATCTCGTACTGAACGCTGTCTTCGGGATATCACTCTCCCTTATTCGCAGCTGATAGTACCCGTACGTGATGTCCAACTTTGAGTACACCATCGACCCGACTAACTGATCGAATAGATCATCAATCCGGGGGATCGGGTACTTGTTCTTTTCCGTCAACTTGTTGAGCTCCCGATAATCAATACATAGCCTCAAGCTTCCGTCCTTCTTCTTAACAAAGAGGACCGGCGCGCTCCAAGGCAAAGAACTTGGACGTACATACCATTGCTCCAACAACTCTTGCAGTTGAACCTTCAGCTCCGCCATTTCCTTAGGCGCTAGCCGATATGGCGAGCATGACACAGGCTTTGCACCTGGTACGAGCTCTATCGTAAAATCTATCTCCCGCTGCGGCGGGGCTCGAGGAAGATCGTTTGGGAACACATCAGGGTACTCCGATACCACTGAAATGCTGTCCAATGCGGGCTTAGGCTTTGCAAACTCCACTAGTGTAAAGAACAGTTCTGCACCGGCACGAACCGCCTTCACCACCTGAAGAGCAAACATCAACGTCTTGCTCGACCCCTTCAAGCCCGTGAAAGTCATCTCATGACCTGCTCCCAGCTTGACTTCCTTGCTACCACAATCAATATAGGCTCGCTGCTCCGAGAGCCAGTCCATGCCAAATATAACGTTGAATTCCACTAGCAGCAATAACGACGCTTGCAGATCGAACTCTTGATTCCCAATTCGAATCTTCACGCCACAGATTCTATCCGCGCGCATCGAACACCCATTGGGCAACAACACATCCAACTTGTCCTTCGCCATCGAAGAAGGTACTCCGATGCGCGATATGAATCCTTCGGATAAAAATGAGTGTGAAGCTCCCGTGTCAAAGAGTACTCTTGTCGGATACTCACAAATCAAAACAAATCCTAAACAAGCAGTGGTAAGGTAACATGTGCATAGCAAATATTTAAAGAAATTAACTTGCTATAAATTTAAATTTTACCTATCTCCACATCTGCCTGTTTGATGGTCTCCTGTTGGCCAAGATTATAAACCCTCGGTTGGGCCGGAGCATAATGGGACGCGGTTGACTCCACCGCCTTGCCCTTCTCTTCATAAGTTGCTCCCGGCTTTCCCTCGGACTTGGGACGTCCGCTCCAATAGTCATGGGCAAAGTGCCCCGGCTTCCCACAAGTAAAGCATGCACCCGGGGTCCAACCTGTAGTCGCCCCAGAAGCACCAAAACAAGGAGCTGGACCCGAAGTCCTAGCCTTCTTAAAGAATTTACGGTACCCCGACTTTGAAGTAGTCGGCACCTTGAATTCAGACTTCTTGTCACCCAAACTTTTCTTTGCCTGAGCATTCTTCATGTCCTTCTCCAAGGACCAGGCCATGTTGACCAAGGTCAAGAAACCCTGCGTCATCGGCCCCGAGAGTAGTAGCCTCAAATCATCTCTCAACCCTTCGTAGAATCGATTCGTCTTTCGCTCCTCATCCGCGATGGTGGAGCTAGCATATCAACTCAATCGAGTAAACTCGTGGAGATATTCATCCACGCTACTGTCTCCTTGAACCAACTTCAGGAACTCGTTCTCCAACGCTATCCTCTACGTCGAAGGGAGGTACCTAGCCAAGAACAGTCTTGAGAACTCCTCCATCCAGACATTAGTAAGTTGCCTACCTCTCAATAGATGTAGTTCCAATCCTTCCCACCACAATCTCGCTTCACCTTCCAGAAGGAACGTAGCAATGGTGGTCATTTGCCATATTTCCGTCTCCATTGCTGTCAAGACTCTCTTCACCCTGGAGAGCCAGTCTTCAGCTTGAGATGGGGTTCCCAACCCCGAGAATACCGGAGGATTAAAGAACATGACATGTTTGAGCTGTCTCTCGATAGCCCTCCTTGGCACCACCGGTTCCTCTACTACCTGTTCCATCCTTCTCGGCTCTACCTCTGGAAGAGGTACTTGCTCCATCGCAGGAGCGGGCTGCTGTATTTGCCTTGTAGGCTGCACATTAATCATGGCAAACACTTCTTCGGCAACCAATCGTATGGTCTCAGCCGACGGAGGTGTTGTAGGAGCATCATTTAGTACACTGCTAGCCTCAGAAACTCGACGTTCCGAAGGCCCAGCACCGCTTCTGGTCACCTATAGTGGTACAAAACACCGTTAAGCGACTAAATAAAATTGGAAACAGCAATTACAAGAACACGCAGGTTCCCCAAACACGTGCATTTTCATTCCTAAGTGGACATTCATGGGTTCTTTTGTTGTTATAACGATGACGCACACACATGTGCTCACCACCCCTTAAAAAGAATTCGCCCATGAATTCATTTTAAGCCTGACCGAAACCAGTAGTCTGATACCAAATTGTAACACCCCCTATTCATCGCATAACATATAGCAGTCGGTCCAGCCGGGGCCAGACGCCATATACCACAGAAAGACCGGGTGGTTACTCAATGGAAACCATCCAACCAATCATAACGTCCTACACAGAGCATTCTAGCGGAAGCAGTTTAAATAGTTACAATTAAAAGAACCCAGCAACAAGCATGAATATCCACTAACAAGCCAAATAGGAATGAAGTACATACACAAGTACTGGCCTTAAGGCCTTACAAATGGTTTACTCTTATTACATGTTTTCCATACCACGGCACGCAGGCCGGTCATACATGAACAAAAGCAAGTAAACACTCCAATTAGGCCTCCGAGGGTCAGCTTCGCAATTTGGGCTTTAGTTCGCTATTGACCGCTTGGTCCAGCAGCACCTGCAAGCAACAAACCACCGCACGGTGGCAAACAAAAGCAACGGTCAGCAATGCTGACCAAATTATAACGATCTCGCCCCCAATTCGGGGCGGCGATGCTCCTTCCCTGCACTTATTAGTATAACCAAGCAGTATATAAATATACATTGCATCACAGGCGTTGGCACGCACAGCCACACGCCCCATGCACTCAGGGCATATTCTCGGTGAACCGGCCAATGTCACGTCAATTTAAGCCATAGACATTCCGGACTCATAACCCGACATGGGTGACGTCAATTTAAGTCATAGAACGCCGAAGACCCTCATCTATGCCAACGACTCTAATCGAACGACATAGAATGGGTACGATTCCGCCTAACCCGTGCTCACATCGCAACGACAATTTAAGCCATATGCGCGGGTCAAACTTCTCCTGAGTCCCGTTTCCATCACATACTTCACATAACCCGGTTATGTTCAAGTTGGCTCCCAGGCCACCAAGTTGGCAAGGTCACGCATCCGCCCAGTTTTCTGGGTGCCCCTTAGGGTTAATCCCCAAGGCTCCCTATTGCAATCTACCATGTAGAAAACCCGAAAAACAAACATTCGCACAGAGTCTTCTCCGGCATTTATGCAATGCAACATCACCGATCCAGACCAACATGTCCGGATAGTGAAAGATATGGTACCTAAACACCTAGAGGGGGGGGTGAATAGGTGACCTAATCCTTTTTATGCTTTAATGGCAGCAGACAGTTAATATCACAGATTTCTAACTATTCTATCACAGCAAATACACAGCATACACAGCAATAATCACAGCACAGCACAGTAGACACAGTGTTTTATAGTGGTTCCCCAAGATATGGGTACATCCACTTTCCCCCTTCGCCTATCTAGCAGTGTACTAGATTCGGCCAAACTTCTCCACTGTCTCAGAACCCAAATTGGTTCCTACACCTCAGGCCCAAAGCTTTACAACTCAGCTTTATCCCAAAGTCTACACTCAGCAACAAAGGCCTACACTCAGCCACCCAGGCCTACACTCAGCCAATCAAGGCCTACACTCAGAGATAACAATCTCCTACTCTCAGGCCAAAGGCCCTACCCTCAGCCTTTATAATTATAGGCTTACAATTCACTCAGATCCAAAGGATCCTACAAGATAAAAATGATTATTGAAATAATAACTCAACAACTCAAAAATGAGAGAGGGAAGTTGAGAGTTTCTTGATGAGTTCTTGGAAGAACTCAGCTGGATTCAATCTGACTTAGCTTTCTTCAAAGCTTCTTGAGTAGAACTGAATAAGATTGTCTCCTTCTGCAGTTGTTCCTTGACCTCTGCCACTTAGCATTCAGATTAGATCTGAACCCTTCTTCTCAGCCTAGTTCCAACGGCTGATTTCTTGGATGGAGCCCTCTCTCTCCAACTTCTTAGATCTGCACTTGAACTGCAAGATCTTCTTGATTTGATACTCTGTGTACCACTTTAATAACTTGTTCTTCAACAATGTGATCCACAGTTTCTGTAAACTGTAGGTTCCTATTTATAGGCCTTCTTCATGGTAACCGGCTGGTCCGGTCCATAACTGACTTCTGATATCTCTGACAGGTGCTGTAGACCGGCTGGAACGGCAGCTGTCAAGTCATCCAGTCATTTCTTGAAAATCTCTAACTGTCTGAAAGTGTCGATACTTTCTGTCTTTAAGTGTCGACACTTATAGTCCAAGTGTCGACACATGCTGTGTAAGTGTCGACACAAGTCTACAAGGTGTCGACACAACTCCTTGTTTGTCTCGACACAGATTCTTCTTCAGGTGTCGACACTAAAATTGAGTGTCGACACAAGTACTTGATCTTCTATCTTCAGCTGAATTCTTCTAAGTGTCGACACATCTCCTTTGTGTCGACACATCTTCTTGTGTTGAATCTGTTAAGTGTCGACACTGCTTCTTGGTGTCGACACATAGTCTTCTATGTTGATTCTTGCTGAGTGTCGACACAGCTCCTTGTGTCGACACTTGATTCTTCTGTTGAGACTTCAGCTGAGTGTCGACACATTCCCTTAGTGTCGACACTTGTACTTAGAATATTTTGTTGATAATTCTGTTCTCTACTAAGTGTCGACACAGCTCCTTGTGTCGACACTTTCTTCAAGTGTAGAGTCTTTAGCTGAGTGTCGACACATTGTTCTGGGTGTCGACACTTACTTCAAATGTTGACTCTTCTGATGAGTGTCGACACTTTGTTCTTGGTGTCGACACTTTCTTCAAGTGCTGACTCTTCTTGTTGTGTCGACACATTGTTCTGGGTGTCGACACTTTAACTTAGTCTCTGCTGACTTTTGCTGAGTGTCGACACAGCTTCAAGTGTCGACACTTTCTGGTGTAGACACAGCTTTACTGGGTGTCGACATAGCTCCTTGTGTCGACACAGCTTCTCTGCACTTTTCTTCACTGAGTGTCGACACAGCTCCAAGTGTCGACACTTTCTGTCTGGTGTCGACTCTGCATCCCAGGTGTCGACACAATGACTCCAAGTGTCGACACTGCTTGTCTGGGTGTCGACACAAGCCTTCTTAAGTGTCGACACTTTCCCTCTGGGTGTCGACACATGGACTTAGAAACTTTTTGCTTCAGTCCAGTAATTACTTAACCTGCACAAGTAAACTCAACATACATCAAATACATTATGATGTATATCATTGAGTTGGGTGAGGCTTCTTCAAATCAGGTACATTTAGCCAATGTACCCAACAATCTCCCCCTATTTAGAGAAGTCATAACCCTTAGTCAATGATATACACCATTCATAATTAAAAATTACAAAATGATGTAAAGCAGGTTATATTTAGCAGGGTAAACATAAACATGTATTAATTTCACATGTATACAAATTCAACATTTCAGAACAAATAAGAAATAGACACATTCACAGAACAAACATGAAATATATTGATCATATATTGTTCTAACATTTGTCTTATACATTCTTAGTAGTTTACAAAAATGTTTTACATTCAAAAGATTACAAAATAATCTTCAAGTAAATTCTTAAACTATTTCTGTTCAGGTTCCTTGATAACTATTCCCTTGCCAGCTTGAACTTGAGCTTTGACAGGGGCATCAACAGTTTCAGCATCAGCAGGCTTCTTGCCTTTTAGATCTTTCTTTTTGAGCTCTTCAGCTTTGATCTTCTGCCTTTCAAAATATTGATATGGCTTTGGAAAGTACTTGCTAGGCTCCACTGCAGTAGGAGGTAGCTTTCCCATCTTTGCCTTCCTTCTATACTGAATTATTGCTTCCTGCCTGATCTCATGTTTTCTCCATTCAGCTTCAGAAAACCACTTGTTCCTGTCATGAGTATTGTCCTTGGCAGCTTTCCAGGCAGTTAATATTATATTCCTAGAGGTAGGGCTCCACTGTTCAAAGTCTGGCCTTTGTTTTGCTTGTTCCCTAAACCTCTTCTTAGACAACCTTGTCTCTTCCTCTTTCTGCAATGCCTCTTGCATGGCTTCTGAAATAGGTTGAACCACTTTATCCAGAATAACATTAGACTTTCCTTCAGTTGGGATATACATCTGCTGAATGTCAGCTTGCACCATGTCAAAATCTGGTGGAGGATATATAACTTGAGCTACCTCTGGTTGCTCACCTCCAAGATATGCAGGTTGAATTCCAGATTCTGCCACATTGTCATCATCACAAAGTGGAGGATAGCCCAGTGTAGCTCTGATGGAATTTAATATCCACTTTGCATGGTCAGAGCTAGCTTTGACTAAAACCCTCTCCCCCTTTATGACTTCTCTAGCCATATGATCTCTGACATCATCCTTTTGAAATCTTATTTGACTATCCAAGTATCTGATTCCCTCTTTGAAGAATGGTTTGAGCTTTTGAAGTTGTTCAGAGATGGCTTTCTAGGAGGCTTGGATTGCAGACTTAACAGCAGAAATTTCTTCTTGAAAGGCTTTGTCAAAGTCAGCTTTGATAGTAGCAAAAGATGTAGAAGGTTCAGCAGCCTTGTTCTTCAACTCAGTGACTATAGCATTATGGGAGGCAGTCAAATTGTCATTCATTCTAAGTTGATTTTCAAGAACATATCCTTGTTTCAATGTTATATCATCTACCTGTGCCTTTATCTTTTCCTGGTGGGTTGCCAAAAACACCACTGCATTTCCACCTTTGTGGAAGCATTCAGTCATTTCTTTCTTGTTAAGGTTCATCTCAAACCTTATAGACTTTATATCTTGGGCCAGATCAAATTGTAATGACTTTTTCCCTTCATCTACATACTTTTCTATTGCCTGTCTTTGCTCATCTAACTTTATCTGTAGTGCAACCATTAAAGCACTATAATCAGCAGTTGGAGCTTGCTGAACTATAGGCTGTGGTGCAATAGATTGCAGAGCTTTCTTATAACTTTGACTTCTTCTCTTGAAGACATACAGTTTCTTCTTCTTTGCCCTAGCACTCTCATCATCTTCAGAGGCAGAAGTGCTGGCTATGTCAACCCTCTCCTTAGGGCTTTGAGGCTTCTCTTTCTGCACTTCAGGTGCCTTCTCAGTTTCCTGCCTAATAGGCTCTTCTAGAACTTGTACTTGCTCCCCCTCAAGAGCAGCATTCTCTTCTTCAGCAGCATCCTTGTCCATGTCAAAATCTTGTTGGTCTAGATTTAGGAACAAGTCTTCCATTGTGTATTCTTGTGGTGAAGGAGCTGGAGAAGTTCTTGGTTCTTCAACCACAGGATCAGGAATTACTGGAACAGCAGATGTGTCTTCTATAACAACATCTGGAGCTTGACTAGGCAGCTGAGTTTGCTGAGGAACATCAGACAAATCAGCATCTTCTATAAGATATTCTAAAGTATTTAGGTCAGTGAGTACCTCTTGTATGATGGTGGTGGCTTGCTCACTGTCCAGTGTAGAGGGTTCTTCTACAACTGGAGGCTCCCCCTGGCTTTGATCCTTGTGAATGGGGCTAGTTTGTGGTAGCTCCCCCTGGATCTCTGCATCAGCTGAAGGAGCAGGAGATTTCACTGCAGTCTCTTCCTCTTGGTCATCTGGAGTGAAAACAACTTGTTCTTCACTTTCAGAACTGCTGGTGGACTCTTGTGCCACTGGAGCAGTTTTTCTCTTTTTCTTTGGAGGAATCTCCTTCTCAGTAACTGCCTTCTCTGGGGTTGGCATTTCCTTGGACAACACCCTGTCCCATCTTGAAAAGATCCTTAGATCCATCTTCCTCATATGATTTATCTTGCTTCCTGCAGCAGTACTCATTACTTCTGGTATCACACCAGCTAGGTATAGACTAATGATTCTGCCCAGATTGGGCTTCTTCAAGCTCTCCTTAATCTTCTCATAAACCACTATAGACCAGTCTGTTTTCAGAGTGAAGATTATCCTTGTCATGATTCCAAACATATAGGCAGACACTCTGTCATACCCTCCAGGCTTGCTGAGTAAGACCTTACCAACAATCTCAGACAGGAATTTGCCTTGGATGTTCATGCCTTTCCTGTTAAAGACAGAACCTATCTTCATCTTGGAATCCAGTCCACACCAGGTTAAAGCTTCCCTGTTCTTGATAGCAGTAACTTCTTCTTCATCTTGAATTCTTGGAAGCTGTAGAATCTTCCTCAGACTTTTAGGGGATACCTTAACCCTTGCACCATGAACTCTGGATTTGATTTTGTATCCAGATTCATCTATCTGAGATCCATTAAGGAATTCAAGAACCTCTTTCTTCCAAATCTTTGTAGGTTCAGAAACTAAGTATTCTAATCCAGAATCAGCGACTAGGGTTACTACCGCCTGGATTTCTTGATCTGCTTCTTCAAACGCGCCGCACACCAGCTCATATCCTTCGTTAACGTTCTCCTCTAGCTTAGACGTCATTAGGGTTGTAGAATTTGTCTTGAGAGAAGAGAGGTGTCGACACAGTAGTTTTGGTCTCGAAACTTTGAAAGCGTGTCGACAAACAAAGACAGAACCCTATATATACCTTTCTAATTTTGAAGATGAACAGGCGGGACAGCTAACTTAAAATGTGTCGACACTGGCAATAAGTGTCGACACTGACTTATAATGTCTCGACACACATGTGTCGACACAAGTTTAGTGAACAGATTTTATGTGTCGACACTTGGTTATGTGTCGACACAACATAACTCGACACATTGTCGAGACTTTACTTAGAAAATTCTGAGTAAAACATAAGTGTCGACACCAATATGGATGTGTCGACACCTACTGGACATGTGTCGACACTAACATTCTGAAGTGTCGACACCAATATCCTAGATGTGTCGACACCTTTTTCCTGAAGTGTCGACACCACTATTCTGTGTCGACATAGACTTGTCTATGTGTCGACACCTTTTTACTTAGCCAATTTTAATTCTGTAAACTTACTCTAAGTTTAACATTCCTAGTTCAATTTTGAATCTATTGAACTTAGCTTCTTCTAGGGGCTTAGTAAACATATCAGCTACTTGATTATCAGTTTTAACATATTCTAATAAAATATCTTCTCTTTCTACATGCTCCTTAAGAAAATGATATTTAATCTCAATATGTTTTGTTCTACTATGAGATACAGGGTTATTAGCTATTGAAATAGCACTTGTAGAATCACAGAAAAGTGGAGTTCTACTTACCTGAAATCCATAGTCCTCTAGCTGATGTTGAATCCACAGAAGTTGAGCACAGCAACTTCCTGCAGCCATATACTCTGACTCTGCTGTGGAGATAGCCACACTGGTTTGCTTTTTGCTACTCCATGAAATTAGTCTCCCACCTAGGAATTGACAGGTTCCAGTAGTGCTCTTTCTATCCTCTTTGCATCCTGCAAAGTCTGCATCTGAATAACCTGTTAGATCAAAATCTCCATTCCTAGGGTACCAGAGGCCTAGATAGGGAGTGCCCTTTAGATATCTCAATATTCTTTTGACTGCTGTCAAATGAGACTCTTTAGGGCAGGCTTGATACCTGGCACAAACACATGTAGCATACATGATGTCAGGTCTACTAGCAGTCAAGTATAATAGGGAGCCAACTATCCCTCTATACAAGGTTTCATCTACAGGTTTCCCTGCATCATCCTTGCTAAGAGACATACTTGACCCCATATGAGTCTTCATGGTGCTGGATGAATCCATACCATACTTCCTTATGAGTTCTAGGGTGAACTTGGACTGACATATGGATAAACCACTTTCAGTCTGTTTAACTTGGAGACCCAAGAAAAACTTCAGCTCTCCCATACTACTCATCTCAAACTGACCTTGCATCAGTTTTGCAAACTTTTTTGCAAAGGCTGCTTTCAGTAGACCCAAATATAATGTCATCTACATATATTTGGACTAGTATGACTTTGCCTCTAAATTCCCTAAGGAATAGAGTCTTATCTATTTTCCCCCTTGAGAACTTGTTCTCAATGAGGAAACTAGATAGGGTTTCATACCAAGCCCTAGGGGCTTGCTTTAACCCATATAAAGCTTTCCTAAGTCTATAGACATGATGAGGTAGAGTTGGATCAACAAAACCTGAAGGCTGTTCCACATAGAATTCTTCCTTAAGATTACCATTTAGGAATGCTGACTTGACATCCATCTGGTAAACTTTGAATCCTTGATAGGTTGAATAGGCCAAGAACATCCTTATGGCTTCCAGTCTGGCTACTGGAGCAAAGGTTTGATCAAAGTTAATACCTTCTTCTTGCATATATCCTTTAGCAACCAGTCTAGCCTTATTCTTAATGATGACCCCTTGTTCATCCATCTTATTCCTGTAGATCCACTTAGTTCCTATTACATTGTGGTCTTTAGGTTTAGCAACAAGTTCCCAGACCTTGCACCTCTTGAACTGATTAAGCTCTTCTTGCATTGCTTCAGTCCATTGTGGATCTTGTATTGCTTCTTCAAATTTCTTAGGTTCAACTTGAGACAGGAAACTGGAGTAGATTGCTGCATTTATGTATCTGCTCCTAGTTTGTACTCCTTGTCTTGGATCTCCAATAATCTGCACTACTGGATGATCTCTTAGATGCCTGTTGGCTGGAGGCATCCTTACTTCTGGTTGAACCTCTTCAGCATCTTCATCATGCTGTATACCTTGTACTTCTTCAGCAATTGGCACATGTAGTTCTCCCCCTGGACAACAGCTACTATCTTCTACTTGCTGTCTTGCAGCAGGTACTTCTTCTATAGTTAGCTTGTCCATTTTCTTTGTTAAACCTGTGGGGCTGCATACACTACTAGACAACTCATTGTTAATAAGTTTAGTCTCATCAAAAACTACATGCACAGATTCTTCTACAACTTATGTAGTCAAGTTGTAGACTCTATAAGCCTTACTATTATTGTTGTACCCAACAAAAACTCCCTCTTGGGACTTGGCAGCAAACTTAGTTAAGTAAGACTTCCCATTGTTAAGTATGAAGCATTTGCAACCAAAGATCCTGAAATAGGATAGGTTTGGTTTCCTGCCTTTCACAACTTCATAGGGGGTCTTGTTAAGCCTTTTAGTGATGGTAGCCCTATTTATAACATGGCATGCAGTGTTAAATGCTTCAGCCCAGAAATATTCTGGCAGTGATGTATCACTTAGTAGGGTCCTACCAGCCTCTATCAAGGTCTTATTTTTCCTCTCAGCAATGCCATTTTGCTGAGGTGTTCTAGGTGAAGAGAATTCTTGAAATATCCCAAAGTCTTCACATAGTTTTGTCATGCTATCAGACTGAAATTCAGTACCATGGTCACTTCTAATCTTGACCACTGTACTGTTTAGTTCATTCTGAATTTGTTTGACAAAGTTATGGAAGACACTAGGTGTTTCAGATTTCTGTCTTAAGAAGAACACCCAGGAAAACCTTGAGTAGTCATCTACAACTACAAAGGTATAGACCTTCCTACCTAAGCTGTGAACTGGCATTGGACCAAAAAGATCCATATGCAAGAGGTATAAACACCTCACAGTATCTTTGTTTTCTATGTATCTAAAGGTGGATTTAGTCTGCTTGCCCTTTTGACAAGCTGAGCAAATGCCATCTTTAACACACTTAACTTGAGGACCATTCCTCAGTAACTCTTTGCTAAAGAGTTTGCTAATAGTCTTGTAGTTAAGATGGGCAAGCCTCTTGTGCCATTTGACACAATGAGAGACTGTCTCATCAGCTACAAGACAAACTGGAGAACCATTGTTCTCAATCATAATGTCTAGGCAGTAGACATTCCTTTTCCTATAACCAGTCAAAATGATCTCTTGATCACTTGACCTCTTGATATGACAACCATTTTTAACAAATGAGATGTCATACCCTACATCACTTAATTGGCTTATACTTATTAGGTTGTGTTTCAACCCTTTAACATAAGCCACTTGAGCAATGGTAACCAAGTTTGTAGAAATGTTACCAAACCCTTTGATGATTCCTTTTTCAGAACCACCAAAGGTTACTTTTGGACCATCTTTTATTGGAATATAGTCCTTTAGTAATCCTCTTGTTCCAGTCATATGTCTGGAACATCCACTGTCCAAGTACCATATTGGGGTATGGCCACTTGGACTCACCTGCAAAATAGATTAATGAACCTTAGAACCCAAAGAATTCTTGGGTCCTTGGTACTTGTTAGTCTGCAATCTGACAAAGCTACCCACTGGCTTTCCAACAGGTAGTTTGGTACTTCCTTTGGCACTAGCATTGTGCCAACAGTCCACTACAAAATGGCCAACTTTGCCACAGCACCAACATTCATACTTATTGTACCTTTGCTTAGGTACTGCCTTGGCTGTCTTGTCTACAACAGGCTTTTTGAATGTTGGGGCTTTGCCATTGGACTTAGACTTGGACTGCTCAGTCCCTGCAGGTCTAATAAAGCCCAGTCCAGCCTTGCCTTTATGATGAACAAATTCATCAATTAAAGGTAGCACTGACTTAGGTTTAGAAAACCTAGCAACAAGATCTCTCTCTTTCTGAAGATTTATCTCCAGACTCTTGATTTGATCATTTTTAAATGATATAGTACCCATTTGAATCACTGTTATGTGCTTCAACCTGGCTATCTCATTCAGTTTTTGATCAAAAGACTTCTCAAAATCTGTTGCTGCAGCTTCAAGAATAGCAATTTACTTTGCCTGACTTTTGGCTAGGGTCTTGCTTTTCTTGTAAGCCTGCAACAGCACCTTATATTCATCTATAAGCTGATGAATATCACCCTCGGACTCAGATACACTTTCATCACTTGATGAAGATGAATCTGATTCTGAACTGGAATAAGAAACTGAACTTAGAGTTGAACTTTGTACCTTACTGGGTCCTGGCTGCTCCAGGATTTTATCACTCTCAGTCAAAGCCATTAGCCCTTGGCAAAGACTGTATTCTTGTTCATAAATAGACTCCATGATCTGCATGAATTCTTCTTCTTCTTCTTCAGCAAACAGCCTTATGTAGGCTTCAGCCTCAGACTCAGTTTCTGAAGAAGAGATATCTGATAAAGTCTTCTCCTTCTTGGCTACAAAAGACTTTTCTTTCTTGCCTTTGAAATAAGTCTTTTTCCTGTCACTAGACACTTTCCTCTTTTCAGGACAGTCTGCAATAACATGGCCCTGTCTATTGCAGCAATAGCACACTATCTTTGAACCAGTTGCCTTGCTTGACTTTGTCCTCTTCCTGTCTTTCTTTGAAGGCTTTTTCTCCTGATAAAAGACTTCCTTTCCCTTTGAAGTAGAAGGTCTTGACCTCCATTGTTTCTTCTTCAAGAATTTCTGAAAGTGTCTAGTGAAGGCAGCAAAGTCTTCATCACTTTCACTGCTCTCAGTCTTTGTGCTGACTGACTCATCTGATTCTGATTCAACTACCTCTGGAGGTGGAGTTGATGACTTATTCCTGCACTTTCTGGGGACATCTGTCTTGAAAGCAACTGTTCTCTCCTTGTGCTCAGTTCTTGTTGATTTCTCCTCCTCTTTTCTCACTGTCAACTGCATCTCATATGATAATAACTTGCCAAACAGCGTAGGAGGAGGAATTTCCCCCAACTTAGCCATTTCTCTTATGGCACAGATCTTGGTATCCCAATCTTTGGTTAGGGACCTTAGGAACTTGTCATTTAGTTCATAGTTACTGAACTCTCTTCCATAAGACATGAGTTCATTCACTATTCTGTAGAACTTCTTATAGCACTCAGTTATGCTATCACCCTTTCCTTGTCTAAAACTCTCATACTCCTGATTTAGCAAGGATTTTCTATCTTGTATAACTTCTTCAGATCCCTCCATATACACAATAAGAGTGTCCCACATCTCTTTGGCTGTCTTGCAGTGTATAAGATTCTGAAAAGTTGCATCATCAATGGCACTCACTATTATGTTTTGTGCCCTCTTGTCCATGGTGGCTAGGACAATCTCATCCTTAGTCATTTCAGAGAAATCCTTTGGAGTTCTCTGATTTTCATCTAGAACAGATATCTTCATGTGCACATAAGGCCCTTCCTTTACTGTGATGTAGATTCTAGGGTCTGAGGCCTCCATAAACAGCCTTACCCTTTCCTTCCAGATCCCAAAGATCTCTTTCCTGCATATGGGCAATTTCATGGAACCCAATTTCTTGTGATTCTCAAAAGAACCCATGTTTCTTGATTTTCTTGAATCTGTATTTTGCCTTACACTGAATCTGCCAAATAGGATCTCCTCAGACTGTTAGTCCTTTTTGAGTAACCTCGCTTTGATACCACTTGAAAGATATGGTACCTAAACACCTAGAGGGGGGGTGAATAGGTGACCTAATCCTTTTTAAGCTTTAATGGCAGCAGACAGTTAATATCACAGATTTCTAACTATTCTATCACAGCAAATACACATCATACACAGCAATAATCACAGCACAGCACAGTAGACACAGTGTTTTATAGTGGTTCCCCAAGATATGGGTACATCCACTTTCCCCCTTCGCCTATCTAGCAGTGTACTAGATTCGGCCAAACTTCTCCACTGTCTCAGAACTCAAATTAGTTCCTACACCTCAGGCCCAAAGCCTTACAACTCAGCTTTATCCCAAAGCCTACACTCAGCCACAAAGGCCTACACTCAGCCACCCAGGCCTACACTCAGCCAATCAAGGCCTACACTCAGAGATAACAATCTCCTACTCTCAGGCCAAAGGCCCTACCATCAGCCTTTATAATTATAGGCTTACAATTCACTCAGATCCAAAGGATCCTACAAGATAAAAATGATTATTGAAATAATAACTCAACAACTCAAAAATGAGAGAGGGAAGTTGAGAGTTTCTTGATGAGTTCTTGGAAGAACTCAGCTGGATTCAATCTGACTTAGCTTTCTTCAAAGCTTCTTGAGTAGAACTGAATAAGATTGTCTCCTTCTGCATTTGTTCCTTGACCTCTGCCACTTAGCATTCAGATTAGATCTGAACCCTTCTTCTCAGCCTAGTTCCAACGACTGATTTCTTGGATGGAGCCCTCTCTCTCCAACTTCTTAGATCTTCACTTGAACTGCAAGATCTTCTTGATTTGATACTCTGTGTACCACTTTAATAACTTGTTCTTCAACAATGTGATCCACAGTTTCTATAAACTGTAGGTGCCTATTTATTGGCCTTCTTGATGGTAACCGGCTGGTCCGGTCCATAACTGACTTCTGATATCTCTGACAGGTGCTGTAGACCGACTGGAACGGCAGCTGTCAAGTCATCCAGTCATTTCTTGAAAATCTCTAACTGTCTGAAAGTGTCGAGACTTTCTGTCTTTAAGTGTCGACACTTATAGTCCAAGTGTCGACACATGCTGTGTAAGTGTCGACACAAGTCTACAAGGTGTCGACACAACTCCTTGTATGTCTCGACACAGATTCTTCTTCAGGTGTCGACACTAAAATTGAGTGTCAACACAAGTACTTGATCTTCTATCTTCAGCTGAATTCTTCTAAGTGTCGACACATCTCCTTTGTGTCGACACATCTTCTTGTGTTGAATCTGTTAAGTGTCGACACTGCTTCTTGGTGTCGACACATAGTCTTCTATGTTGATTCTTGCTGAGTGTCGACACAGCTCCTTGTGTCGACACTTTATTCTTCTGTTGAGACTTCAGCTGAGTGTCGACACATTCCCTTAGTGTCGACACTTGTACTTAGAATATTTTGTTGATAATTCTGTTCTCTACTAAGTGTCGACACAGCTCCTTGTGTCGACACTTTCTTCAAGTGTAGAGTCTTTAGCTGAGTGTCGACACATTGTTCTGGGTGTCGACACTTACTTCAAATGTTGACTCTTCTGATGAGTGTCGACACTTTGTTCTTGGTGTCGACACTTTCTTCAAGTGCTGACTCTTCTTGTTGTGTCGACACATTGTTCTGGGTGTCGACACTTTAACTTAGTCTCTGCTGACTTTTGCTGAGTGTCGACACAACTCCAAGTGTCGACACTTTCTGGTGTAGACACAGCTTTACTGGGTGTCGACACAGCTCCTTGTGTCGACACAGCTTCTCTGCACTTTTCTTCACTGAGTGTCGACACAGCTCCAAGTGTCGACACTTTCTGTCTGGTGTCGACTCTGCATCCCAGGTGTCGACACAATGACTCCAAGTGTCGACACTGCTTGTCTGGGTGTCGACACAAGCCTTCTTAAGTGTCGACACTTTCCCTCTGGGTGTCGACACATGGACTTAGAAACTTTTTGCTTCAGTCCAGTAATTACTTAACCTGCACAAGTAAACTCAACATACATCAAATACATTATGATGTATATCATTGAGTTGGGTGAGGCTTCTTCAAATCAGGTACATTTAGCCAATGTACCCAACAGATAGGCTTCACACATCATGCCTATGTCCGTTCTCGTTTACGGACTCTACACAACGGGGACTTCACATATCTACCCAAAGGAACGCCTCCAACTCACCGCAAACTCGCGAGAGCGGGCTTCCTATGCAAAAGAAGTAGTGCTTCACATGCTCAAGTAGAGAATCGTTACCCTAGCGTTCTTCCTTGGCGCCATGGAAATGTAAGCGCATGAAAAGCACCACACTCTCTTTGCCTTCGTAGATCCGAAGTCGGCTCGCGATTTGGAGCTCTAAAACCCCTCCAACGACTGGATCTAGACTTCTTCTTCCTCCTTTGCTCTCCCTTCTCTCTAGAATTTAGACAGAGAACACGGCAGGAAAAATAAGGGTTCTGAAACCCTTCTCTCGGGTATAATCTCTTTGGGATTAACCACAGCCATCAGATCCCACAAGAAGGGATGCACGGACACGATCCAGGTATGACCTGGACAAATGGGGTTAAACACTGCATGGTTCACCAATCCAGTGCAAGACACGTCCGCGGCCAATTAAATTGTGTCAGGACATTTAGTCAACTCCCGCCAAAACACCTGCGTCAACACTCCGCGTCGACCGAGTCAGACATGCCAGAATCAGCCTTGCGCTCGACGATCGTCGAACCAATATCGTCGACTGCTGCCAAATCGTCGAACGCGCGGCCTGATCGTCGAACCCACGGCCTGATCATTGAACCCACGGACCGATCGTCGAACCCAGAAAACTGCCTGTTCGACAAACACGCGACCCGATCGTCGAACCCAGAAAGCTGGCCCGATCGTCGAACACAGATAGCTGGCCCGATCGTCGAACACAGAATAGCTAGCCCGATCGTCGAACACAGAATAGCTGGCCCGATCGTCAAACATAGATAGCTGGCCCGATCCTCGAACGCAACATTGTGATCAGATCATCGACCGCTGCTCGACGATCATCGAACACAGATTTCTGCCTGATCATTTTTGCCAGATCTTTAAACTACCCCGACACGCCCTGGGACACGCCCGTGTCCCAGGGCGTGTACCCATTCCAAATTCCAAATTTTGTACTGATTCGTCACCCATAGCTCTTTTGAGTTTCGGGGCGTTACATCACTGTTGGAGCTGAAGCTACTGCTTGAACTGCTGTTGCTGCTGGAGCTGCTATAGCTTCTTCATCAAGCATCTCCCCCTGCCTGGTTTCAGTAATAACTGGAGCCAGGCTTTTTAATGAAGAGGGGGCAGCAGTGAGGGCAGAGAGTTGAGCAGAAAGAGTAGAGATAGAAGTAGCAAGAGGTGTAATGGCCTCTGCTATGAGAGATTTGAGTAGAGGAGTGATGAGAGTAATTACAGAGGAAATGGTGGAGGGATCCTGAGGTGGAGTAGCAGATGGTTCAGTAGAATGTTAGTTGGAGACATTTGGAGGGATGGTAGATGTTGGAGATGATGGAGGAGGGACATCTTGCATGTGTGAATATGGAGGGCAGGGAGAGTTGAGGGGGGAAGTCAGAAGATCAAAAGTTGGAATGGAGGATAGGTGAGGTGGAAGAGGAGATGATGGTGGTGTTAGAGCTAGTAAATCAGTGGGGGATTGAGGTGATTGAGGTGGAGTGGGTTGATGGTTTTCCTGAATAGGAGATGAGGGGATGTTGGTAAGATCTAGGGGTGGAGAGGTGGCAGAAGATGGAACTGTAGTAGGAACATGAACTTGGTGGAGTTGTTGTTGGAGTTGTGGATGTGGTTGAGGAGAGGGAGTATGAACTGTGGAGGGTGAGTGTTGTTGAGTTGCTGGAAGAGATGGAGGTGTGGGGATGATCTCTTCAGTAGGGTGGGGAGTGGCTCTTACAGCCCTGGTGCTTTCAAAAGCTAGGGTAGAAGAGGTTGAAGCCTTGGATGGCTTAGTTATGGTCCTCTCCCACCTTCCAAACAAGGTGCATGTGAGCCTCTTGCTGGCATTAATGAATATGGTCTGTGAGACCAGGGATTCAGCAGCCTTCTCCTTCAGGAAGATCCCCAGGATCCTTCCAAAGCAAACTTCTTTCTTATTACACTTTTTCTTAATAAGATCAAAAATGATCTGTGCCCAATCCACTTTCTTCTTATTGACCATTGCACACATGACCAGGAATTGAATCCTGGTGATGTAGTCATGGGCAGTATGCTTACCCAGCAAGACTTTTCCCACTATATCTGCCAGAAATTTGTATTCTGCCGATAAGTGTTTCTTCAACAACTTATTGGGGTTATCTCCAGCATAACCCATTAAACTCACCATCATATCTTATTCATCAGAATCAATTTCTAAATCTTTTTCTCCATTACTCAGATCAAAAATTTCAGTTAAAACTGCGGGAGTCAAAGAAACAGCATTACCCGTGATTGTTCCTGTCATAGTGTTTTCCTCTGATGTAGATGAAGTATAGACTCATTCTTTAATTTCTGTTCCAGGGAGCTTTATTATTGTTGTCATCATGTTTTTCAAATTCTGTTCTTCCAGTAGAGTCAGAATGTTCAGAAAAATTGGATCCGAGTGATGAAATGAGTCGAAGTCGACATCAAATCCTGTGTCAAACTTCATAGCGGCTAGGGCTTCTGCTTGAATCGCCATAAAATCACCTGCAAAAGAGAGAAACGGCGATCAAGTGCAAAGGGAATAGAAAGCGCGTGACGGAGGTTGAAGAAAACCTAGTTATAAGATTTTCTGGAATATGAATCGACAAACTCTGTTCCACAAAAAATAAGAAGTTCTTCGACCTCAGATCGACGAAATAATTAATAGTGAAATAATTCGTCGAGCTCAGTTGGAAGAGTTGAAGACATTTCGTCGAGCTCCGTTCGACCAAAGTTTTCTGAAGTGGATTCGTCAATCTCCGTTCGACGAAAAAAACTTCACTCTCGGAGAGTTCGTCGTCCTCCGTTCGATGAATATCTCCCGAACTTTCCCTAGTTCGTCGAGCTCCGTTCGACGAACTCTGGATAATTCATCGAGTGCAGACAGAAACTAAACTAAGTCTTCTCCATTTATCATTCCAAGCTGATTTATAAAGAATAGGTGATTTCTCTCATCCAGAGGTTTGGTGAATATATCAGCTCTTTGTAAATCAGTGTAGATATAGACAAGATTAATTTTGTTTTGTCTATACACTCTCTAATGAAATGATGTCTAATATCTATATGCTTTGCCCAACTGTGATGGACTGGATTTTGTGCTATTGTTATAGCACTTGTGTTATCACAAAAGAGAGTTGAATTATTTAAGTTGAGACCATATTTTAGTAATTGATTTTGAATCCACAGCATCTGGGAACAACAGCTGCCAGCTACAATATACTCAGCCTCAGCAGTTGAGGTAGACACAGATGACTGTTCTTACAAAACCAGGATACCAACCTCATACCAAGGAACTGACAAGTACCGAGGTGCTTTTCCTATCAACCCTGCATCCAGCAAAGTCAGCATCTGAAAATCCAGTTAAATCAAACTCTGAATCAGTTGGATACCATAGGCCTAAACTAGGACAACTCTTTATATATCGCAAAATCCTTTTTAAGAAAATTAGATGAGATTCTTTTGGGTTCACTTGGAACCTAGTACAAAGGCATGTGGCAAACATAATATCAGGCCTGCTTGCTATAAGATATAGTAGGGACCCAACAATGCCCCTATATTATTTCTAATACACAGGTTTCCTATGTGCATCAGAGTCAATCACAGCATTTGTAGCCATAGGTGTTTTCTTTGCTGAAGCATCAGGCATCCTAAACTTCTTTATAAGCTCTTTAGAATACTTAGCTTGAGATATGAAGATGTCATCAGGCAACTGCTTCACTTGGAGACCAAGGAAGTATGAAAGCTCACTCATGCTACTCATTTCAAATTTTGAATGCATGAGGTCAGAGAACCTCTTGCATAATTTTGAATTAGTAGACCCAAATATGATGTCATCCACATATATTTGCACTAACAATATTTGATCCTTATGATGTCTAGTGAAAAGTGTTCTATCTACAATGCCTCTAATGAATTTATGCTCTATAAAAAAGTTAGCTAGGGTCTCATATCAAGCTCTTGGAGCTTTCTTGTGACCATAAAGAGCTTTATGCAATTTGAAAACATGATAAGGGTGAGTTGGAGAGACAAAACCTGGAGGTTGTTCAACATAAACCTCTTCTTTAAGTACTCCATTAAGAAATGCACTCTTCACATCCATCTGATATACCTTGAATTTTTTGTATGTTGCGTAGGCTAGAAAAATTCTGATGGCCTCCAACCTTGAAACTTGTGCAAATGTTTGGTCATAGTCAATCCCTTCCTCTTGTCTATAACCTTGAGCAACAAGCCTAGCCTTATTCCTCACAATCACTCCTTGGGCATCTAGTTTGTTTCTGTATACCCATTTGGTTCAAATGACAGGATAGTCTTGGGGTCTTGAAACCAAATTCCAAACTCTACATCTCTCAAATTGGTTTAATTCCTCCTGCATTGCAATGATCCAGTGGGGATCTTGCTCTGTATCACGGATGGATAGAGGTTCAACCTGAGAGAGAAAACATACATGCATCACATCTTGATTGAGTTGATGCCTTGTCTATACACCTACTGATATGTCTCCAGTCACTTGAGATCTGGGGTGGTACCTAAGCGTGACTAAATCAGTGGGTGGAGTTGGTTGTGCAACAACATCTTGGATTAATTCCTCTTGTGGAATTGTGTTTGCTGTTGGAGGAAGTTCAATTCCTTCACTGCTTTCATCTTCACTCTCTTCATTAACTTGTGGAGAACGATGTGTTTGAACCTTTTGGGTAAGGTTTAGTTCATCCAATCTCTCACACAAGTGAGGTACCTGCCAAGGGCTATTGGTAGAAATCTCTTTCTCATTGCAAGACATGTTAGTTTCATCAAAAGAAACATGAATGGACTCTTCAATTTTTAATGATGATTTATTAAAAACCTTATAGGCTTTGCTTACTTGGGAATATCATAGAAAAATTCCCTCTTCAGCCTTAGCCTCAAACTTTCTAATGTATCTTTTGTTGTTGTTGTGAATATAACAAATACATCCAAATACTTTAAAATAGTTGATTTTAGGTTTCTTCCCTTTAAGTAATTCATAGGGAGTCCTATTCTTCAGTTTATGTATCAAGCTTCTATTCAGGACATAATTTCCAGTGTTTACAGCCTCTGCCCAAAAGGTTAGTGGCATATAAGCATCTGCAAGTAATGTACCTACAGCTTCAATGAGTGTCCGATTTTTCCTTTCAGCTACACCATTTTGTTGAGGAGTTCTAGGAGCTGAGAAGCAATGTCTGATACCTTCCTTATCACAGAACTTATACATAAGAAAATACTCAAACTCTGTACCATGATCACTTCTGATCAATGCAACATGAGTAGAGAACTCAATCTGTATGGTCCTGAGAAAATCTATAAGAACCTTCAAGGTATCTGACTTAGTTCTCAGAAAGGATACCCAAGTGAACTTGGAGAAGTCATCCATAATAACCAAGGTGTAGGATTTCCCTCCTAGGCTTTGTACAGCAATGGGTCCAAAGAGATCCATATGTAGCAAATACAAAATCCTAGGTGAATCACTTTTATTTACAGATTTAAAACTAGATTAAGTTTGCTTGCCTAGTTGACAAGCACAGCAGAGACCTTCCTTCTTGTAGGGACCAGAAGGTAGACCTCTAACAAGGTTGTTTTTAGACAGCCTAGCAATGTTTTTCATATTAACATGACCTAGTCTTTTATGCCATAAGTCATTCTGGTTACTAATTAAGTTAAGTAAGCAGATATCAGAATTGGCAGATAGAAAATCAACTAAATATATGTTGCCTTGTCTATTTCCAATTAAAACTGTTTGATTTTCCTTATTAGAAATAATGCAAGAGGATGAGTTAAAGTGTACCTGATAACCTTCATCACATAACTGACTTATGGAGATGAGGTTATGCTTGCGTCCTCTGATATATGTTACCTTCTTAAATGTGACAGCTCCAATCTTCACTGCTCCATGGCCTTCTAACTGGCCACATTTGGAATCCCCAAAGATAACCTTTGGTCCTGGCTTGGACTTATAATTAGTTAGATTGTCCTTGCTCCCTGTCATATGTTTGGAGCACCCACTGTCCAGGTACCAAGGTTGATTCACTCCTGGACAGCTCTTCACCTGCAGTGAAAACAACTAATTGTTTTTGACTCAGGTTAACTTGGGTCCTTTGTTTTGCTGAAATGAAAAGCTAGAAATTACACAAAATTCAGGTTGGGATTTATATCCTAGAGGGTGATATCTCCTAGGTGGTATAACCCAATCAGCTAGTGGATTGAAAGCTTTCCTAGAATTATTTAAGTTTCTGTTATAATTAAAGTTTTGGTCAAGTCTTTCTGGGTTCGACGAATTTCTGTGAGTTCGTCGACCAGAGTTCGACGAATTGGGTTGAGATCATCAATCTCTGCCCAGAGAATGAATTTATTCATTTTCTGCGCCCCACTTTCGTCGACCTCTGCTCGACGAAGCATACAGAGTTCGTTGATCGAAGTTAGACTAATAATTATAACTATAGTGTGCATTCAGCGTTCGTCGAGTGGGGTTCGACGAACTGGCTGCATTTCGTCGATCTAAGTTCGACAAATTCTGCTGATCCTTGTTTTTAATAGTTTTCTGATTTTTGGTTTTCTGACCTATTAATTTGGGAATATTTTCTGTTGTTTATTTATTGTTTATCTTTTCTTTCCCCTTAGTAGAGACAAATTTGATGGGGGTAGTCAGGATGTTCTTCTTGAGAATAGGGGGCAAACTTGATGAAGCACCCAAGCCTAGTTTGCCATTAAGTCTGGCATTAATAGTGCTTGTGATGTCCATCAGCTTGAGGCTTCTTCCATTAAGAGTTTCCTCAAGTTGTTTAGCCTCACTAAGCTCAGTCTTCAACACTATGATTTGTTCATTGGCTAAACACAGTTCATCTTTTAATATATTATTTTCAGAGTTTACATTTTCTAAAATTCCTAGTTTCTCCATAAGAGTTTTAATTTCCTTTTCTGAGTTAATTAAATCTATACATATTTTTTTGAATTCAAATTTAAAGGAATCAGAACTATAATCAAAAGAAGACAATACCTTGTCAGCTTTAGAATCTGAAACTGCTTCATTGTCTGAGTCCTCTTCTTCTGAATGGCTCCTGGAAGCATCAATTTCCATGAGGCAAACCTCCTTGGCCCTTGCCTTTTCCTCATCTTCACTAGAGCTAGAAGATGTTGATTCTTCTTCAGTCTCACTCCAGGTTTCAGCCACAAAACCCTTCTCCTTCTTCTTGTATTTCCTGGAAGAAGGTCTGATGTTGTGCTGTCTCCTGGTATCTTTCTCTCTTCTCTTTTCTTTCTTCTGGTTCTCTGGACACTCAGAGATGAAGTGCCCAGGCTTCCTACATCCAAAACACACAACTTCTTTGGTTGGTGTCTTATCATATCTAGGCTTGTCATCCTGCCTTGATGACTTCCTCCTGAAATCTTTTCTTGCTAGCTTATAGAATCTTTTGGCAAAAAGACTCATGAGTTCTTCATTTGTTGAGGGAGTTTCTGTCTCTTCAGCTGCCTTGAAAGCAATGCTATGCTCTTTTCTTGCTAGAGGGGTGTTCTTTGGTCAGTTGCCTCCCTGGATTTAATCAGCTATTCATAGGACTTTAGTTTGCCTAATAGAGATTCAGTGGATATCTCATTTGGGCTTCTGGCCTCCTTGATGGGCCAGATCCTTGAATCCCATGAGCTTGGGAAGCACATAAGGATCTTGTCATTTACTTCAGTCAAGGTGATTTCTTTATCTATGGTCCTTAGCTCACTGATGATGGAGCTAAGCCTGTTGTACATCACTTCAACTATTTCTGCTTCATCCTTTTTGAAGTTTTCATATTGTGTGATGAGATTTGATCTTATATCTTCCCTCTCATCTGCTGAGCCAGCAACCATTTGTTTGAGTGAATCCCAGATTGCTTTGGCGGAAGTTCATTCAGTAACCTTTTGGAAGATCTCATCTGACATAGTCTGTGCCAGTATGTCCATTGTCTTGGCATCAGCAACTTTGGCCTTCTTGTGAGCCTCAGTCCACTCAGGTGGTGGAACTGCATTTGTGCTTGAGGATGTTGTTGTAGATGTAGAAGCAGTGGCTTGAGGAGGACCTGTCAAGATGGATTTGTAGATATCTTCATCAATAGAGTTCATATAAAATTTGATTCTTGCCTTCCAGATGGCAAACCTATTTAGGTTGAAAACTGGAGGTCTGGTTCTTGCATAGTCTTTGTTCTGTGCCATTGTTGTGTGTGTAATCTAACAGGAAATAGAAAAAAAATTTAGACCTAACAAAGGATCTTTGGTTCAAGGGTTAGCTTGTACAACTAAAGGAACCTCCTCTGATACCAATTGAAAGTGAGTTGTTAGATCAGGAATACTCTAGAGGGGGGGGGGGTGAATAGAGTATTCAGGGTTTATAAAATTTTCTTTTGATTTAATCTAGTGCAGGAACAAAATAAAACAACAATCCTAACAAACAACCACATCACAAAAACAAAAGGAAAAGAGCAATCCAGACAACACAAGAATTTATAGTGGTTCCCCTAAACTTGGGTACATGCACTCTTCTACCACCCTGGTAGGAATCCACTCAGATTTTTGATCAGGTGCGTGACACCAATGAGCTTTTGATCAGGTGCTCAAAAACCAAACCTCAAGTATTTTGGAAGGAGACTTGTGAACCAGAATAATTTTGAAGGGAATTAAAACCCTGTACAGAGGTGAGAATGAGGGAGTGATGAAAGTCTTCTTTTCTCAATCACAATGAGAAGACTATGTGGATTCAGTGATATTGTCAAAGCTCCCCCTGAGATGTAAAAGGGTTCAGGCTGGGAAGCTTTGCACAGGGTGAGTAGGCCTTCAATCTGCAGCCTTGACTAGAGAAATCTCCAGGAACTTCCTTGACAAATGGATTTCTTATTGTCCTTTGAAGTTTCCTGCAGAGATGAAGAAGGAAGACTCTTGATATTTGATTGATTGTTCTTCTTCTTCAGAAGTGACTGATGTTCTGGTCTAGGGCTTCTTCTGTATCAGAAATCTTGTGTAAGAAAATGAGAGCAGACTGATTGTATTTTTTTGTGTGTCTATCTCTCTTGTTCTTCTGTATTCTATCTTCTGTTCTGCATTGCTTCTTGCAGGAAGAAGAGAGAAAATCTCTTTTATATTTCCTGTTAAAAATGGTCTTCTGAAATTTGAATTCTTCTTTAATCAATGT